>JAFJYJ010000053.1:617934-1235868 GCA_019022615.1 Acacia melanoxylon | reverse complement strand
CAGTTTACTAAAAGAGTAATGTTTTGACAAAATCGGTAAGTACGGGTAATATGTGTAAAAGGATTGACTAATGAGATTCACTAAAATAGTAATTGTTTTCATAAAATCCATATTGGTTTGACATAATCGTTAAGTAAGAACAATATGTGTAAAAGGATTAACTAAGAGTTTTGGATTGTAACCAATTGAGTAATGATTTTGACAAATATTGTGGGGTTTTGAACCTTGTCACATTTTTTTAAATTTAAGATTAAGTGCATAATGGTAAATTCATCAATATTTAAAATCTTAATTTGATCTTTGTCATCTTTATGTCTTTTTTAAATGTTAATTTCAAATGGTATTCAAATGAACTTTTTCCAAAATAATACTCAAAATGCGAATAAGAAATTGAAAAAAAAAAGGTGATTTGGCCCGGCGCCCGGGGGGGATTTGCCTATGGACATCCTTAGTTTAACATTGAGTTAACAAACTAAAACTTTCCTAACGTGTTCTGGTGGTTTGACCCGACCCGATCCTATGAAAAAAAAGCTGGTCTGGGACCATATCACCTAGACTAGACCAAACTAGTCTGATTGGGTTGGATCGAACCTCAGTCCAGGGGCTCAAACCCCTTGGATTGATCCGCTTTGGCTCAAAAGTTATTTATTTATTTATTTTATGAAAAATTTGTGATCATTTATTAATTAGAGAGTTGTGCTTTTTAATTTGCAGGAATAATTTTGTATTCAATTTTGGGACAAGGAAAGTGTTATTGATGGTCCAATTAGGTCCAAAAAAGTGGCAAAATAAATCAAAAATAAAAATAAAACAGGTCTTGGATTGCCTAGACTGGTCCAGGCAATCCACTGGACTGGCCTGGTCCAGGCCGAGATCGGATCGGGTGTTGGACTGCACTGCACTTTCAGCCGACTTGTCTAGTCCCAGGTCCCTCCTGGACCAAACCTCAAGTTGACCCCCAACCTGGTCTGGTCTGATCTATGGACATCCTTAGTTTAACATTGCTTCCATTTCTTCCTTTCGTTATTTTTTAAAAATAAAATATGATTTTTTATTCAAAATGTTCTATTTTAATTTAAAATAATCATAATTTATACCCCATTAGTTACATCCTAGATCCTATGGTTTATACTCCTAGTTGTTGATAAATATCTAGTTATTACCTAATTTAATTAGGTTAAGAAAGTTAGTTAAATTAATTAATATAATTTTTTTTTTAAGAAAACATTTTAATAATATTTTTTAATTCCCTTAATCTCTATTTTACTTTATTGTGGTTGAAGAAGCATCAATAGAGGTAAATAAAGTAAATATTGATAAATGTGGGAATAAAGTATTACATTTATAACTAATATCAACTTTTAATTAGGTTGTACGTTAAGGACTAAGAAATACTCCCTTCTTTCTTTCTTTTTTTATTTTATAAATAAACACTTCTCTCTCACTACTAAAATAAAAACGTAGGTTTAGTTTCAAAAGTTTAAATGCACACACATGTATGGTGTGTAGAGCCAGTAAATTGGGTCGAGCCCATTTAAATCCTGGCCTGTTAAAGGTCGGGTTTGAAAAATATATGAGATATTTGAAATTGGCTCTATTGGGCCTCAAACTTAATCGGACCGGTCCGTTAGGCCCTTTTAACTGTAGCAATTTTTAAATATGTATTTTACTAATTTATATGTATTTTGTATTTGTTATACAATTATTTATCCATTTAAGTACAAATACATAAATACATAATAACTATAACTCTGATTTAATGATTTGGTTTATTATTTGTTGCAGGTAAAGATTATGGATGTGTTCATGATGCGGGAGAAGAAATTCATGATATTCTTACTCATAAAATAGAGCCTCCTGCTCAAAGTGAAGCACAATCAAATATCTATAAAATTGATGATAGTGGCGAAGAAGGTGACAATTGACAATGATAATGGTATGTTTCTTATGTTTTATGTGAGTTATCTAAAGTTGCTTAGTGGTATGCTTCTTATTAGAGCTGTCAAAATGGGCCACCCTAGCCCGTTAAACCCTAAGCCCACGCGGGCTAGGGACAATCGCATGAGCCAAAAAATTATATAACCCTAAGGGTTAGGGCTAGCCCACGGACCAAAAATCATTTTAGAAAAGGATTATAACTACTCCTATTCTAGTCTAGCAATATGATACCCCTGAGCAAAATATTTCTAATGGTATACCTTTGAAGGCCTCTTGATTACACCACACTGACCATAACAACTCTAGTCCCTAAAAAATGAATCATTGCAATGGTTTTTATGGATATGCTATAATTGATTTTTATGAATCATATATAGTTACTCAAGAGGTTCGAATACCTTTGAAGGCCTCTTGGTACGCTATAATTGATTTTTATGGATATGTCAATGGATATGAATATGGAAATAATGGAAATGAGGTTTAAAATTGACCTAATATCTATGTGAAAAGACCAAAATGTCCTTCTAATTTAAAAAATAAACTTCCCACAATAGCATGAATGAAACCAGATTGGAGTAACTAACGTCGACTGCCTGTATTCTCGCCACATTACCGGTTTGATACACCTAGAGAACCTTGACTCCAACATCAGAATTAGGAAAAATCTCTTCAGTCTCTTAAAAATATGAAGAATCAAATAAAACAAAGTCAACCAATTTTTGAATCTTGCCCAAAATCAAAGAAGATATGGTGGTATATGGAGTTGTAGATCTGGAGAAAGCGAAGCCGAAGTGGAGAAGACGAATCTGAAACAAGAGTTAAGCTTCGGCCAATTCAACGGAGTGGACGAGCTTCCAGCTAGAGTAGAGATTCTGCCACGAAGACAGAGAGGACGAGCTCTCTAAAAAATTAGGTTTTGATTAAAAAAATAGGGTGGCTCGCGGCTGACATTATCATAACCCAAGAGGAGTGGGGGTTATTTTGGGCTAGAGCCAAAAATAACTCCATCATATGGGAGCTAAAAATTAGGCTTAATGGGCTGGCTCGTGGAGTCCAGCCCATTTTGATAGCTCTACTTCTTATGTTTTATTTGAGTTATTTATAAACAATATTTTGTTTTTTTATTATGAATTAGTGAATGTGTTTATTTGTTGGATGATTGTGTTGTTTGGATATTACTGTTGATAACATTTATTTGATAGATTAGAACTTTAATTGTTGTAATTTACTAATTATATTTCTTTGGAAAAAACCGAAGGAAAAATAGTTAAAATTTGAAATAGTAACTTCCAGGCCCTGTAGGGCCGGCCATAGCGCTCTCGGGCTGGACTTTAAAAAATAGATGTTTTCCTTACTCTAAGCCCTATAGGGCTAGCCCGGCCCTAATTCCCAACTCTAATGGTGTGGAGACAAAATTTATTTTTATAATATCCTTTAATCCTAGTAAAACTAGCATCGAAAATAAGGGGAAAAAATATATTGAAGAATTACCCTCACAATATCATGAGCCACCCAACCAAAAGTTCCATGAAATCCATGAGTCACATTCCTTGCTTAAAATGATATGCTTGTTATGTGCTTATACCTCTAATTAGAGGCATAAGCATATTTTTTTTTAATTTTTTATATATTATATTTATTTATATTTAAATTATATGTTGCTTTCTGAGATTTTTTTGCACCCAGTATCTCAAATTAATTAATTTTTAGTTCTACATTTGTCTGTAACACCAGTATTATGAAAATTAATTAATATGAGATACTAGGTGTAAAAAAAAATCTCGAAAAGAACATATAATTTTAATATAAATAAATACAATATATTAAAAAAATTTAAAAAAATATGCTTAACAAGTATATAATTCTAAACATGGAACGGGGACTATGAAATCCACATATCACTCATTAGTCCAAAATAAAAGGTGTAAATATGTTTTGAAGTACAATTACAAAGATATCCTTGGGTTTTAACCTAAAAAAAGATTACCTCCTATACTAATTATTAGACCACTTTTATAGTGGTGGTCTTATAATTAGGACTGTAGTACTACCAAAAGGTACATGGGAATTTCAAAATCAGCCACACTGCTTCCTATACATCTTCTTCGCATTAACCACAGACACAACAACAGAAACAAAAACATGATGGTACAAGAAATTTTGAGTGAGAAAATGTTTGAATTTTCCACTTGAGTTACCTGCCTCTAGCAAACTGTTATGAAACTTAAACTATTATTTTGAGGGATTTGTTTTTTTCAGTTTTATGTAAACAAAAAAATGTATGTTTATTAAAAATATTATTATTCTAAAAAGACTTCAATGCCGCGAAAATGAGAAATAGAAGAAATCCCAAGTTCCAACGCACCTAAAAATTCTAAAAAAATTTATAGTTATTAATTAATTACTTTTTTTCATAATAAAAATATGAGAAAATGATAGCTAGTTCCAAAGAACATATAAAATATAAAAAAAGTTTCAATCCAAAATCACATATCCAAAAAATCCCTAGAGACTTTTTTTATATTATTTGTATTGATAACAAGAAGTACTATATTCACAACAAGAAGTATATTCACAACAAAATTTAAAAACCTGATCATTTACAATAGAAAAGCTATATTCACAACCGGAAGTTCATTTACAACAAAATTTAAACACCGAGATTTTGTTTCAAACTCAGGTCCCTAAGCGTACAGAGGTCATTCATAACAGAAAAAGCTCGATTCACAACAGGAAGTGCTATATTCACAATAAAATTTAAAACCTGGTCATTCATAACAAAAAAAACTATATTCATAACAAAAAGTGTTATATTCATAATAAAATTTAAATACCTGGATTTTGTTTCAATACAAATAATATCTATGTGATTTTGGATTGAGACTTTTTTTTTTTGAATTTTATATGTTTCTTGGGATCTGGCTATCATTTTCCCTAAAAATATTGAGAATTGAATTAATTCTTTTTTGTATCAATTAATATCTTAACTGTTAGTAGTAGGAGAGAGTAGACGATGACATTGAAAAATAAATTAATTAAATTTTTGGAGAGGGGAAATCAATCAATCAAAGGTTCTACGAACATCAAATCAGAGATCGGCAATGAGAAGTAAGGTGGATTTACAGGGCCCCATCTCTATCTCTTCATCATCATCATCACTCGTTCCCTCTCCCTCTAGGGTTTATATATGTAACCTAATTCATCCCTTCAATATTTCATGCTACCTATATTAAAGTTTCTCTGTAAGTCGAGGTTGTGTAAGAATTTTAATGTGTGTGTTAAAAAAAGAAGTCCCATCTTGATTAAGATCATATTAAAGTTTAGTTTAGTCTAGCAATAAGAGGATTGGGAAGAGGAGTCTTTAATAGTGACAGTTAAACAAAACCATTGAATTATTTATATGTTCTTATCTCTTGGTTTTATCATTTCTTTATTAAACATATTGAATGACCTTGAGATGTTTTAATTTCATAAACTCACCATTAACCGATTGTTTAGAAACTGCAATTTTAATTGCCATTAAAACTGTCTTTTAATCATCACTGTGTGGCCTAAACAGTCTTGTTCATATTTCTCTTGTGTAGAGGCCAGGGAAACGGCTTTCCTCCTGTGCGTTTATCCTCTGATGCCCTCCTTTTCTCTCAAACAGTACCGTTTTAGTGTATAATGTACATTGTTTCCTCTCTTTTTTAAATAAAAGGTTAAGGTGAAAAAATATATATGTACTTTTTTCGAGGAGCACCCAGTAGCAAGTTTTTTTTTAAGTGCAAAAATACACACGTGGTTACAAATTAGGTGCAAAAATACCGTTTGACCGTTAAGTTTGACTTTTTTTGCTAACTGGACGATGACGTGGCATTTCAAAGGTGCAAAAATACACATGTGGTTTGTCAAGAAGAGCGCCCAACACATGTGGTGAAAAAAATGTTTTAGGGTACTGACTGGTACTAAAAAGTACTTTCAAAATATTGACTGGTACAGAAAAATACTTCATAATTTTGAAAAAATTATTTTAGGATCTTGAAAAAATATTTCATATATTGACCGGTACTAAAAGGATACTGACTGATACTGAAAAAAATATTTTAGGTACTGACTGGTACTGAAAAGTACTTTCAGGATATTGACTGGTACAGAAAAAATACTTCATAATCTTGAAAAATTATTTTAGGATGTTGAAAAAATATTTCAGGTATTGACCGATACTAAAAAGATACTGACTGATATTGAAAAAAATATTTCAGGGTACTGACTGGTATAGAAAAAATACTTCATGATCTTGAAAATTATTTTAGGATCTTGAAAAAATATTTCAAGCTATTGATCGGTAATAAAAGGATATCGACTTGATCAAAAAATATTTCATGATCTTGAAAAATTATATTAAGATCATGAAAAAATATTTCAGGTACTGACTAATACTAAAAATATACTTCAATATATTTTTTTAAGATTCTAAAATAATTTTTCAAGATCATGCAATATTTTTTATGTACCAGAAGTATTTTCAAAGTATCTTTTTAGTACTAGTCAGTACCCTGAAATAATTTTTCAAAATCATGAAGTAATTTTTCAGTTTAGGTCAGCATCATGAATATCTTTTTAGTACCCGGTAATAATTAAAATAAAATTATTAAATTAAAAAAAAAAGAATTTGGTGTTTGGCGCTCTTCTTAACAAACCACATGTGTATTTTTGCACCTTTGAAATGCCACGTCATCGTCTAGTCAGCAAAAAAGTCAAACTTAATGGTCAAATGGTATTTTTGTACCTAATTTGTAACCACATAGTCACTTTTGCACCTAAAAAAAGCACTTGCTACTGGGCACTCCTTAGAGAAAAGAACATGTGTATTTTTGCACCTTAACCTAAAAAGAATAATGTTCACCATGCTGAAATATTTTTTTAGTACCAATTAATATCTTAAAATATTTTTCAATTAATATCCTGAAGTATCTTTTTAGTATCATTCAAGACTTAAAATATATTTTTTAGGATCAATTTTTCAAGATCATGAGGTATTTTTCAAATAAGATCATAAAGTATCTTTTTTCAAGAATAATCAAGACTGATATGTTTTTTCAAGATTCAAAAGATACTTCAGGATATTGATTGATACTGAAAAATACCTCATGATCTTGAAAAATTATTTTAGGATCCAAAAAAACATTTCAGAGTATTGATTGGTATTAAAAAAATATTTCAGGATACTGATTGATACTAAAAAAATACTTCAGGATAGTGAATAATATTTAAAAAAAAAAAAAAAAAAAAGGAAACAGTGTGCATTTTGCACCAAAACTGTGCCGTTTGAGAGAAAAGGAGGGTGGAAAGGCAGAGAAGGAAAGCTGTGTCCATAGGCTAGAGGGCGCCTAACTCTAAAGATGGTAAACTTTTTCATTCCCATAATAAATTAAAGACGTCTCAAGTTTGAATAGTGGAAAATGTACTTATATTGAGAAGGATGGAAAACCTTTACGTTCTAAGGGATTATACCTTGATAGAATAATAATAGAAAAAAAAAACTATTTACCAACTCTCCCCTTCCTCCTCTTCCGAGTTTTGAATTTCTATTGTTTTGTACAACTTTTTTTTTTTTTTTTTTTTTTTGTATGAAGAGTTGGATTAATCCTGTATAACAGAATAATAACTCTTAATGACACTATTCTTGAGCACAACTCAACCATATGTTGTGTTTTTGTTTCAAGTGTTTCCAACAAGGACCAAGTTTGGTCTGTTTGCAAACTTAGACAATGAGTGTATGTTCCTTTAAATCTTAAAAAAAAAAAAAAACATGACATTAGCCATTTTGTTTGTTGGTACTTGACGAGAAGGACGATGACTATTGGTTTTCGTATCCCCTCTGCTTTTATATATATATATATATATATATATTTATTTTATTTTTTTTTTGCCTGTTGTCTGCCTCTTTTGAAGCTTACTTATATCAACCGGGAACGCAAAAGATATGCAGAAAAACGTTGTACTTGTGTTCTTTTGAACCTCTTCTTCCTTGCTTGGAAATAACTCGTCATGACCTCAAATCTTTCTTACTGCAAGCTTCTGCCACAATTCACCAAGCTGGAGGGAATATAACTCTCTGTTCTGTTTTGTTTCTTTCTTTCTTACCATCTCTGACGCAAGCTTGAGTTCTCTGTCACTGAACTCAAACTGAAACAGATCCAGGTTATTTATTAACCCCTCCAACATCTCTCTCTCTCTCTCTCTCTCTGTGAATGCTTGCGTGTTCTCTCCCATAATGATGAGATGTTTCCCCTCTCACTCTCTCTTAAAAACACAATCCTTCCTTGGAAAAGATAATCTTCACTGCCACACTCTTCTAAAATGCCAACAGCTATACATAAAAGATCACTTCCAGCTAATTAATTCAAAAATACAACAACTACCCAAACTGATTCCATTAATTATTTACCTCTTTATCATGAGATTCTCCCATTCAAACCTGTGCCGAGTCAAAAAAAAAAAAAAAAAAAAAAAAACCTTGGGTCCAAAAAAATAACAACATAGGAACAGAGAGACACATATAAAAACATATCTTATCTTGTTTACACGCACATCCATTACCATTCATTCATTACACTAGATTCAGCCATAGTACCAAAAAACCTAGCAAAACAACCCTAAGTCGATTATCATCATTAGATTCTAATCATAGAGTATTAAAAGCTTTTAGCTTTTACACTACTACACGACCATTCTAGTGGATCTACCTAGCTTCAAGTCTAGTTCTACATTGTTACCAAAACCTGAAGAACTTGAACCAGTCATCTTCCCATTACGATCATTATATTTCTCTCTCACAGTCTCAGGCACCACACTGAACAACTGAGCCATAGAGTTAACAACACAGCATTTCTTGTTATTATTCCCCAAAGCTTTCCCTTTGCCTTTCACTACTTCTGAGCTTGAATTTGAAGACGAAGAAGACGGCGGCGACAACGACGGCAGCACCGACGGTATCTCGAAGTTGGTCCTGGCCTTGGCGCCTCTCAGTCGCCTTGCCGCCGAGTCATACGCACGGGCCGCCTCCTCCGCCGTGTCGAACGTGCCCAGCCAGTGCCTGCACCGCCCGATTCGGTCGCGTATCTCCGCCGACCACCTCCCCCACGGCCTCTTCCTTACTCCCCTGTAGCTCTTGTTCACCGACGACGGAGTACCTTGTTTCTGCACCGGCGCGAAACTTTTTGGGCCGTTAAGGTTGTTGTCTTTTTTGTTGTTACTGGTAACAATGGTGGAGGTTGTTGTGTGGCTGTGTCCGAAGAGCACGTGCTCACCTACCACGGCAGCGATCCCCTCCAGAGGTGGTGGTGAAGGTGGCACGTTTGTGGTGGTAACCGGCCAGCTGCATGGTGGTGATGGGTCAGGAAGGAAGAAGAAATTGTTATTCATGTTTCTCTTCAAGGAGACGAAGATGGTTTGTGACTTGTGAGAAACTTTGTTGTGTAATTCTCTCCTGTAGCAATCCATTTATATGGGATCGAAAGCAATAAATTGAAATTTAAAATGGGAAAGAAATAAAGGAAAGAGAGATTTTATTAGAGACGTGGAAGATATTGCCGTCCATATCTAAAATGACCGTAATCAAAAATCCACTCGGAGAGATTGCGTGTAGAATGACGTAAGTACCCCTATGGGTAAAGGGAGTTGAATGGTGGGAAAGGGGCATGAAAGTAAATTCACCGATGAGGACGGAACGATGTGAATCGTGAAGATATCGAGGGTTTGGGAATGAAGGATTCAAGGATAGGCGTCAGGTGGCGTCAAAGAAAGGCCATTTGATTTCATCTCATTATATTATATATTATTCCTCCTATCTCTGTATAAAAGGTCATTTAAACCGAATTACGGATTCCAAAAAAAAAAGAGTTAAAGTTAGTTAAACGTAATAAATTAAAAATAAATATACTTTTATTCAAAAATGCACTTATTTATTAATAAGTAAGAGAGAGTAATAATGAGAACAATGATAAAATATAATGTGTGAGGAAAAATAATGTGAGAAAATAAAAGAATCATAAATATTTTAATTAATATAATATATAAAATTAATCGAAGGTAAAATAAGAAAAAAATATTTATTAGTCCGATACTCAAATAGGACCTTGTATAAAGGTATAAGTCTATTAACAAATGGAACTTTATAAATAAAGAGGGATAGTAAAGTCAAGAAAATTAGTTTGAAAGACAATGAGAAAAATAAATATTAAAAATAATTTTTTTAATTTCTATAAATAAATTAACTGGAATTTATATATTAATAAAAAAGGTAAGCATAACAACTAAAAAAAGTAAAAATACATCTTGTACGTACGAGTTAATGATCCGTTGAAACCGAAAAAGAAAAGTTGAATTAAAGTGAAGAACATAAAAAGCAGGGCCTGAAATGGGGTTAGATAAAGAAGATTTGCTGGCGTAATGAAGGGATTTGTGAGGTCAACAAAACTTTATTGATGATGAAAAGAAAAACTGATGGATTGGATGGGAGAAAACCCAGTTTTCTCTGCACTGTGTTGCAATCAAAGTGATTTGAGTTGGGGGTTCAGAATTCAGATGCTTTCGTCAACACTTGTGCCTTCATAATTAACTATCTCCATTGCAATTTCAGGATCTCTTGTATTTATATCAACACAATCTCTATTTTATTATTAATGCCTTGATAATAAAACTAAAACTACCAATTGCCATCTAACCCAGTAATATATATGAATTTTTTCTTATAATTGGGAGGTCATGAGTTAAATCTCGTTTGTAACCATAGATTATTAGTGCCAGTCCCTCTTATTTAATAAAAAAAATAAACTATAATTTTTTTATGGGAAGCAATCCAATTTAAAATATTATCGAGCAGTAAATATTTACACCTGGTGAAAATTCGAGCCTTTCATAAACTGGTTTGTCACATTTTGACAAATTAGCCCCTTTGCTACGCTTATCCCAGTTACTGCGTTAAAAAACAAAAATTCTCAATGATTAAGCATCATTTATGGATGACAAAGTATCTTGTAGCACCTACTTATTAGGGTCATAATAAGTTTCTAAAATACTGAGTTTTTCTTTCAGTACAACTTTGGGGTACCCCCCAAAGACAGACTCAACTTGTCAACAGATTGATAATTTTTTCTGGTTATTAGATTAAGCTCTATTGAATCTAATTCTTCAAATAAAAATATTAAATATGTGTAGTAATAAAAAAATGGTCTCTTTGTAAACTAAATAATTTCCATGAAGATGTCTTCTTCATTTAATATTGGGATTTTTTTCCCCTAGAGTGACTTTGACTCTGTCATAATTTAGTTTTTAAATTTTAACTCGGTGCAATTCAATCTTTATAATTTTTACTCAGGTGAAACTCATTATGCATGAATTTTAATTCATTGCGCAACTCAATCTCTTTAGTAATTTTAGTCAATAAGCTTCATGAAACATATACTTTTTTTTTAAAAAAAAAAACATAGGAACTAATATTTTAAGTAGTTAATCTATAAGGATGGCTTTGTATCAAGTCAAAGTTCATGCATTGATTCATACAACCAAGTGAAAACTACATAGACTAAGTTGCATCAAGTTATAATAATTTAGAAATTAAATTACAACAATGTCAAAATTATGGATTATTGTTCTTGAGATTCGAACTTGTATTCTATTTTTATTGAGTGAAGCCGATTACCACCTTAATTAACAGTTTTTTTATTGGTTAGAACTGGGAATAAGGTTTCGTTTCACCTTATTATGCCTGTAAGTATCACGTGATGATCACGTGAGGAAACTGGGAAGGCGAGCTTTGGAGTAACAAAAATGCATTCAAAACAAATCCCCTTGCTTGCTCAAGAATCCTCTTTTTGAATGAACACTACATTAACTTCTTTTTTTTATTGTCTAAACAAAAACTTTGGTCTCATTGTACATATATAATAGTACAAATTAAAAGGCGCATGTATAGACAACAAATGAGCATGCATCGCATATATGTGTCGTTTACTAACGTTTTGTGATTATAATAATATAACATGGACTGAGAGAGAGATCGACAGCGATTCACCACATTTTGTCGTTAGTTGAAACTTGAAACTAAGTCAATCTTTATATAAATTATATTTAAGGCTTTCTCGAGCGTCCATGCAAAAGAATCCAAAACATAAAAAGCCTCGTCTCTCTAACACATCAACTACCTACTATAGTGAGAATATCTAGTTTCCGAGGTGGCTTCGAAAGTGGCCTGTGTCTCATATTTTGATATATTTAAAGAAACATGCTGTTAGGAACCACAAAGAATGTCGGTCTATAATATTACTATATAACACCACATAAACACAAACACAAACACACACACTTATAGCATAAACTAAAAATGGAGAGAGAGATGAAGATGGAGAGATCGAGGTTGAGGTTAATATTTTGAGGCGTTTAGGATAAAGAGAAGGTGGTGAAGCACTCCAAGGTTTTCGTGTTTTGCACAGTGCCTTCTCTCTCTCTCTCTATATATATATCTCACTCTTTGAGGTGGCTTCGAAAGTGGCCTTGCATAGGTGTATAGTAGGGCTTGCTCTTGGCCTTCTCAATAAAAGAAAAAAAAAAAAAAAGATATGAAGAGAGAGAGAGAGAGAGTGGAAGAGAGAAAATCCCAAAGAAGGCGTGTGATGATGATATCTTTATAATGTTTGTACTTTAGTGAGTGAAGTGCAAAGTTTTTGTGGGAACTGTGTCTACGACATATAGAAAATAATGCCAACCTTTTTGTGGGTTCTGTTTTGGATATTCTGTTTCTGGGACGTCATCAGCATAAGCTTTTCATCAAAATGGCAAATCTCTAAAGATGGTAACCTCACTGGGAGATATCTGATCGTTAGTCAAAGGAAAGCATATCTTTTCTCTGTTATCTCTGGGGTCCTGGTCCTCACCTTGTTTTTTTTTTTTTTTTGCTCGAAACCTTGTTCTTTTTTTCAGGAGAAGCACTATTAGGTCCCAAAGAATAAATATAATCATCAAAATATCTTAATAATAAGTGAGCAACATAAATTTATTATCATTTTCTATACAAGAACTTGTTATTATATACTGTTCATTTTTTATAAGATTTTTTGATAATTACGTTCATTATTTGAGATCTCATAATGATTCTATGTTTTATCTTTTCAGAGTTAAAGAAGTAAATATTAATGACTCGATATTACAAACACGTTCGAACTAACGATCTAATTTTCATGCCATTAAACTACTAGGGCTATTGGCCTTCTCTCTTTCATGGTTTCTATTTTTTGGTCAAATTCTCTCCTACATCTACTTCCTCATTTTGCAACCGTTTTTGTTTTGTTATTCTCATCTATTTATAATCCTATAGATAATTTTTATGTAATAATAAGAATAATAATAATATATGATTGGTGGGCATACACTACCAAAAAAAAAAACTGTCAATTCGTAGTGGTTAGTTTGTAATAACTGTTTATTCTGAAACCGTTATAAATTTGAAACGTTATGACTCACGCCGAGTAGCGCGCTAGGTAGTGAACGACATTTGTAGGGGTTTTCTAAAAAAAACCATTACAAAATATGGTGCCAAAATTGTAGCGGTTTAGTTAAACAAATCGCCACATTAAGCTTGCATCACATTTGTGGCGGTTCATTTGTAGTGATTTATATGACAATGCAAGAACTGCTACAGAATGCAGAGGGTCTGTAGATTTTTAGCTGTTATATAATCCTATTACAAAATTTTACGTTGCACGAGGTAGAGTTTTTTGATTTGTAGCGGTTGAGGTAGCGATTTTTGTAAAACCGCTACAGATATCTATACTTTGCAGTGGTTTTACATAAAACCGCTACAAATGTCAAACCTTTAAACATGCCATTGAAAGACAAAATATCACCTAGGGGTGAATTTGGTGATTTAAAAACTTTTTCGAATGATCCCTTAAATTCACACTAAGAATAGAGCAGAGAAA
Organism: Acacia melanoxylon; assembly: GCA_019022615.1. Taxonomy (NCBI): domain Eukaryota; kingdom Viridiplantae; phylum Streptophyta; class Magnoliopsida; order Fabales; family Fabaceae; genus Acacia; species Acacia melanoxylon. Next base: position 1,221,967 of record JAFJYJ010000053.1, on the reverse strand, counting down.
GATTGAAACAAGAGATTTATACTGGTTCGGTCTAAACTCTTAACCTATGTCCAGTCCCTAGACTCTCTGGGTATATATTTCATTATCTCTTTCAATTGATTACACACTCTGTAACTCTGAGTAATCCTCTCTCTAGGATTCACTCCTCCTTACAAGTTGTAATCAATAATCTATTCTCAAGGTCCCACTACCTTGAGATTCTTACAAAGATATTGATCAGAAATTTAACTCTCTAACAGAGTAGAATAATAAATATTGAAGATCAAATATCCGAAGATATTACAAGTAATGAATGAAACAGTAAATGTGTATAGTTCATTTAAGCGTTTGTATTTTCGGTAGTTGAATCGTATTGAATGTTTCTATTTATATTTGGTGAAGGTAATTAATGACCGTTGAGAAGCTTTCAATGAGCCGTTGTGAGTATTAAATGTAGCCGTTAGGAGATTAAGTTCTTTCGTTACTCACATGCTTCGATTCTGTAAATGATTGCCGTCATTCACCGCTTTGACATTCATTTCTGTTTTGCCCATTGAATGATGTAGCATATAATAAGGGAAAGGGAACATAAATGCCTTCAGATTGCTCAGAGAATGGTTGCCAAAATCGTGTTTGGTTTTCTGCAACTTCATTAAATGCATCTGATGTAATCAAATGCTTTTTGATTAATCTACAGTTAAATCTTCATCTAATCATTTGAAACTCATTAATGAACTGATTAAACATAGTTAAGAACAATAATGAGTAATGATAAGAAGTAAACAAATCACAAGTAAAGATTTAAGATTTACGGACACGGTGATTTGCAAAATAGAGATAGATTAACTAGAGTTGATGACTCGAGTTGACCATTACACACTCGAGTCACAGTTACATCTTTGAAAAATTTGTTTAAAAGTAAATGAGAAGATGTCTCTGCATGAACTTAACTTGAGTCTAAAAAGTTTGCTTCAAGTTGATGACTCGAGTCACACAATTTCCACTTGAGTCAACATCATTTTCATAAATGTCTTCGAGTTAAGTCTTTGAACATCGAGCCAACTCGAGTTATTAAGTGATGGCTCGAGTTGTCAAAATATATTTAAAGAAAATCTTTCAAGGTCACACTCGAGTACTCAATGCAAGCTCGAGTCAACATTTTGACAGTTAAAAATATTTTGAAAAATAAATTTAAATTCACAAGACTTCACTCGAGTCACACAGTATTGACTCGAGTCAACATCATTTCATAAAACATTTCACAAATGCTTTTAGCTCGAGTCACATATAAGTAACTCGAGTCAGTCAAAGTTAAAACACATTTTGACTAAGGTTTCAAAAGCACTTGACTTGAGTCTGTCAACCTCTAACTCGAGTCAATTTGACAAATACTTAAAACCAGTTACAGATTCAAGTATAACCAAGATAACAACATTTATTCTTGAATCATTAACTTCCTTTTATTTACAATTGTCTGTTATCATCAAAATACATATAGAAAACTAACAGCCATCACCCCTCATTTGATCAGTTTTCGCAAATTCATTTCTCACACGCCCTTTGGAAGATTTTTCTGCATCTCTGAGGTTCTACTCGAGCATTTACAAAATTAGGCACTTGCGGTTAGTAAAGTTAACTCTTTTATTTCATTTTCCCCTATTATTCTAATTTTGTTATAAATATTGATAATTGTTTTTAATTATTTTATAATAACATTAGTTATTATGACTTCCGGGAGAGATAAGGGTAAGAGGAAGGAGGTTGAGCATTCCCCAGACCTATTCTGCAGAGGATCAGTAGTAGAGGGGGTAGTGGTAGGGGCAATAGAGGGCAGTACAGAGGTAGATATGTCCTTGTGCCATCGCAGGAGGCAGCCTCGCCACAACAACTAAACCCAGAGCAACCACTGCAAACCCCACTAGAGCTTCCTGTTAAGCTAGAGGGGGCTTACATTAGTCTGAGTGATTATGATGAGAATAAAGAGTTTGACTTCACCATTCCCATTCTTAGTGACAAGGACGGTTCCTGGATGTGGATGAGGATGAGGATGAGGCCCGGGACCAAAATAACCCTTGACGATCGTCTTCATAATTGATAAGGTTTGAGGTGCAAGTTCAAAGTAAAATTAATTATTGTTTTAATAAATTTTATATTTCAATTCTGTAGGTTAAAATGTGGATTTAAATTTAATTAAAGTTGTGTTAAATTGTGCAAATGAGCAGGTGAACATAACCACCAAGAGGCTGGACGTGGTCGGTCTCAATAGTCTATGCCGGGGACTATGTGTCATAGTTCCGTGGAATAAGGGCATAGACTAGCTGATCAAGAATGGTGGTCACCTATTCAACCTGTATTTGAACGAGCTAGGCTCGAATTGGATGTGGTTCCCCAGCCAGTTCAAGACATGGAAGAATGTTCCTCGGACGCCATAGAATATAATGTGGGATGAGGTTGTGAAGGTAATTAATTGTATTTAATTAAATTATAAATGAAAATAGATATAATTTATGTCATTTATAATTAATTAATTGTGTGTAGTTATTATTTATTCAATTGTGATATAGGATAAGTTTATCGTCCGTGACAACAGGAAAAAGTACACGATGATCAAGATGGGGGATGGCTGGAAGAACAGAAGAATCCTCTTTACCATATCATGAATAAGGATGGGACGATAGCTCTAGCATAGCTGATCGAGAACGTACCATTTTTTTTTCAAGATAAAGAGGAGCCCGGAGGACAAATAATTTTTTTAATAATTATAATTTTTTTAATAATGAATATTTTTCTAATAATTTTAATGTTTCGTATCTTCTACAAGCTCTTTCTCTCGAGAAACACCAAGAGTCGAGGGTAGCAGATGATCAACCATACGACAGGATCGAAGACATTTGTTATCACTTACAGCGAGCTAATATTTTTTTACAATTAAATTATTTTTACCTTTATATTATGAATTTATTGTTGGATAAAGTATATGTCTAGTCCTTTAAGTTCACATAAGGTATACTTTTGGTCCCTTAACTTTACAAAGTATACTTTTAGTCCTATAATCCTAACACCGTTAATTTTGCTTACGGAAAATGCAAACTCAAGTGATAACAATGTAAATTTAAGTGATGACTGTGTAATTAAATGTTATTAGGCTTAAATTTAAAATATGGGTAAATTGAAGAATCTATAAAATTTGTGTAATTAAATGCTATTAGTCATCACTTGAGTTCGCTGCGTCAGCTTTTTTCGTTAGCAACATTAACGGTGTTAGAATCTTAGGACTAAAAGTATACTTTATGAAGTTAAGGGACCAAAAGTATAACTTATGTAAAACTTAAAGGACTAAAAGTATACTTTAGCCTTTATTGTTTTATTGTTTATGATAATAATTTATTGTTTTAATTCTTTTAGGAGAGGAAGGCTCAACAGGAGAACCGCCAGACAGATTATAGGGAGTTATTCACAGTTGCCCATAGACACTGGGACAGGATTATGACCTCTTAGCAAGCGAGAGGAGGTCATTGTAGGATATAGACATTTTGTTGTTTTAATATTTTTTTATTCATTTAAATTAAATTAAATTGTAAAATAAATGTTTTTTAAAATGCGTGCGGTATGAGCGAATTCAACAATCGCAAGTTGAGCTGTGAGAGAGCTAGACCCAAAAGTCATAGGGGTCTATGGATCTCACTACGCCCTTGAAAGCTGCTCTGGGCCCAGTTGAGCACCCTTGACGCTGTAGGAGTATGGGGTTAAGCGCCAGGCATAGCCTGGTCTACGACAGGAGTGGCACCTCAGAGGCTAGCACCACTCGAGCAGGGACCTTTAACGTCAGAAGGCCGAGGGAGGAGACTGTTCAGGAGATCCATGCGGAGGTTACCAGGAAGCTTCAGGTGCAAGTTGATTTCTTCTTCGCTCAGCTGACCCAATGGCAGGATATCACAAATGTGATACTGTCGAGATCGTGGGGTCCGTTGTTTCTTGATGAGGAGCATCTAGAGGTCCCACAATTCCATAGGTTCGTCATCCAGCCACCTCCTCCTCCTGTCGATGACGATGGTGCTATTAACTCTGGTCAGCCCTATGATCCTACCCCCTGAAAGAGGACATGATGATCAGCCTCCAAATAGGTAGTCATATTCATTTTTGATTAGGACAATTGTATTTCGATTTAGAATAGTTGTATTTTTTTTTTACATTTGTATTTTCATTTAAGAAATTTCTTGTTCCAAATAGAACTTATCCCAAAAAATTTAAATAAATAAATAACAACAGTTTGTAACGGTTTCTTTCTAAAAACCACTAGAAAGTGTAGCTTATTTTTTAAAAAATATGTTTATATTTGTAGCGGTTAAGAAATTGCTACAAACTTTCTTGAAAGTTGGAGCGGTTTTTGGCAAATAACCACTACAAAGTGTGTCATTTTAAAATTTGTATATTTTGTATCTTGCCAACGGTCATGAAGTTTGTAGCGGTTTTGGGCAACTAACCACTACAAAGTGTGACATTTTGAAATTTGAATATTTTGTATCCCGCCAACGATATGAAGTTTGTAGCATTTTTTCGCAATTAACCGGTACAAAGTGTGTCATTTTGAAATTTGAATATTTCGTATCCCGCCAACGGTCATGAAGTTTGTAGCGTTGTTTTCATTGTAACAGCTAAAAAAATTTACACTTTGTAGCGGTTATGAACGTTGGAGAATTTGAATTTAAGCATCTTGACAATTTCTTGGATTTCACATACTCTCACGCCAGCTGTAATGTCATGTGTCCGTGTCCTATATGCAAGTTTAAGAAGTGGCATACATGAGAAGTTGTTAGGAAATATTGTCTTGTGAAGTCTTTCCCTAAAGACTATACATTTTGGAGAGTTCATGGTGAGAAACCCGGTATAAGATATGATGATGATCTTCCTCGAAGTTCACAAGTAGGAGTCAAGTAGATCAAGATGATCATGTTAATGATGTTGTTTGTGATGCGTTTGGTTTTCAAGACGACTACTTCAATGAAGAAGTGCATGGGTTAGACCCTGTGTTTTTAAGGAATGAAGAGGCCCGAGGGATGAAGTAGATCTTCCTTTGTATCAAGGTTGTTGAAAGTACTCGAAATTATCTTTCTTGATCAAATTGTATCATATCAAGTGCTTGTGTGGAATCACTAATAAGAGAATGTTGATATATGCTATATTGGGGAGATGATACTAGCTGTGAGACTTGTAAGCGATGTCACACATCGAGGTACAAGACAATTCATAAGGGGAAAAAGTAGAAGAAAAAACTTGCAAAGATTCTCAAGAACTTTGCAATGGGTTACAAAGATTGTTTATGTCGTTTACAACACCTGAGCATATGAGATGACATGAAGTTGCCAAGAATGAAGATGGTAAATTAAAACATCCATGGGATGCAGAAGTCTGGGAAGTATTCGACTCAAACTTTCCAGCTTTCACGGATGATCCAAGAAATGTTCAACTTGCTTTGGCGACCGACAATTTTAATCCATTTGGGAATATTAGCCCAAGTTACAGTATTTGGCCAGTGGTCTTAGTTGCTTACAGCTTACCCCTTGTATGTGTATGAAACAAAGATCCTTCATGTTGTCTATGATTATTCCAAGCAAAAAGGCATAGGGTAATGACATCAATGTGTATCTCCAACTGCTTATTGCAGAATTTCTAGATTTGTGGAATGTCAACATCGAGACATATATATGACTCATTTGAGAAAACACTATTCAACTTGCGTGCAGCCTTGATGTTGATGATAAGTGACTTTCCTGGTCTGGGTACATTATCCGAGTGGAATGTGCATATTGGGGCGGTGTGTCTAGCTTACAATTTTGACTCTGACTCAGTACGCCTTGCCCACTTTCGAAAGTGGTGCTTTAGGGTCATTAGAGATTTCTCGATGGTAAGTAAAAGTTTATATTGCAATGGAATCGTTTCAATGCGAAACTAGAACAAAAGAGAACCTCTTCAGACTTTATTTGCTGTAGATATCTTACAGCAGTTTCAAGATGTTCAATTCGAGTTTGGAAAAAACAATGATACAACAAAAGCACGAAGAAAGACTATCAGAAGTTTTGCTTCTGTGCCTCAACAATGGTGAAAGATAAGTATCTTCTTCACTTTTCTATAGTAGAAATCTAATTTTTGACATAGTCTTGATGCCATACATATTGAAAAAATGTATGCGACAATGTGCTATACAAGATGCTTAACGAACCTGGCAAATCAAAAGATCATCTTCAAGCAAGGAGAGATTTATGGGCTATAGGAGTTCCTGAAGACGCATGGCTAGATGAGCATGACAAATTTCAAATAGCAAAGTTCACTCTCATCAAACCTAATAAGGAAATCATCTTTGCGACATTGAAGAAAATAAAAGTTCCTCATGGTTTCAAATAACAATTCACGATGCATTGACATGAAGGCTCGAAATGTCGTCCGACTGAAGAGTCATGACTCAAATGTTCTTATGCAATAGTTACTTTCACTAAAAAAATACATTGTCTCCTGATGTGTCCATCATTTTGGAGGAGTTGTGTTCTTTCTTTCAAAAGTTGTGTTTCAAGATTTTGATCGTTAAGAAGCTCAATCAGCTGGAACACAAAATCACTCTTATGCTTTGTAATTTGAAGATGATCTTTCCTCTGTCTTTTTTCATTGTAATAGTTCACCTGACAGTGCTCCTTGTTCATGAAACAAAGCTCACTGGCCCAGTTCAATATTAATTGATGTATTCTATTAAGATGTACTCATTTTACAAATGTACATCAATATTAATTTCTAAATTTGCTAGTCGCACATTTTAGTATTTATCAACATTTTTCCTTTTTTACTTTACAGGTTTCTTGGGAAATTGAAATCTTACATAAGGAATAAGGCATGACTAGAAGGTTCTATAGCTGAAGCTTATATAGGGGATACGGTCCTGTATTTCTGTTCAAGGTACTTTGATAATATTGAGATGTCTTTCAACCGACCGCCTTATGTAGATGATTGTCTTGAACATGAGCCATCTTCAAGAGAGTTGTTAATCCCTCATGTTGGTAAACCAGTTGGAGAAAGTGAGAACTTCAAACTAGCAACAACTGAGAAGTTGCTGGCACATAGATATATCTTGATTAATTGCACTCAAGTTGAACCCTTCCTTTAGTAGAACTGTATATTCATATGTTATTTTATCTATTTCCTTATATTTTTACTTATATTTCATGATTAATTGTAGGGAATTCAGAAGTCATGTGAAACGCCAAATTAGGATCCATACACAAACATCCTCTGAAATTGACAAAAAAAGTCCACATATAATTCCCCAAGTTGGTTTGCGTGCAAGTACTAAATGACCAAAACTGGCACTCACCAAATTTCAAAGCTCTAGCAATCGGCCGTCTTGACCATGCAAAAAGGTTTATGGCATACAATGTCAATGGTTTCAAGTTTTGTACAGTTCCACAAGATCAAGGATTGCTAATTCAAAACTCAGGTGTTTATGACACATTTGCGACAAGGAGTTATGCAAGCAACAGTGACGGTAACATACAATTTGAAGCCTTCCCTTATTATGGAAAGCTTCTTGTTGTCGTTGAACTAAATTACCAAGGCCGTTTTGCCGTGACGTTGTTCAAGTGTTTGTGGGCCAATACAACAACTTCCCGAGGACTTACAACTAACGACTTAAACATCACATCAGTAAATTTCTCCCGGCCAATTCACACTGGTCAATCTGAAGATTATGAGCCATATATTCTTACCTCAGAGGCACACCAGGTTTATTATGTCGAGGACAAGAGGCATAAGGATTGAAATATGATTATTCATTTAAAGCCTCGAGGCCTTTATGACATGGGTGATTGTGGTAACATTGCCTATGAGAGTAAGCTATTCCAGCACGCCAATTTTGAAAACTTTTTCCCTTATAGTTATGTGTATTTTTATAAGTTACAGTTTATTATTACTCAATTTAAACTTAATTTTTGTAAAAAATAGTAAATCACTATCAACATTTTCTCCACACATTTTTTGTCAGGATGATGACAAAGAATGATTAAACAAATTATACTTTTGTTTTTGTAAACCTCAATTTATATTTTTTTTAAAAAATTCCATCAAATTTTAAGCAAAACCGATACAAACATTGTCACATTAACCGCTACAAGAGTTACGCGCATCCTAACACCTCATTTCAAACATTCCTCCATTTCTTCCCACCCATCTTCTCTAATGTTTTATCTCATCTGTAAACGTTTTCTAAAGAGTTGAGCAAGCTGATCAAATATGGTTAAAAAAAATTAAAATCTTTGATTTCAACATTTTATTTTATTTTTTCTTCTTATGATACTTATAATAATTATTTCTTCTTCTTCTCCGTAAATTTAAAGACTTTTCCTCAACATTCCTTCCATAATCAAATATTATTTAGTGGACAACATAATAAGTCCTTATTACCTACACATTCTTAATATTAAACCTACATAATATTTATACTTATCTAACTTAATTTAATCATTTTTCTCAAATGTTAACAACTATAATTTAAATTTACTTAAATAATAAAACATTCAACATAATATTGTAACATAGGACTCAAATTATGATCTTGCCTTTTGTTTTGGCAATATTTTGTAGCGGTTTTAAAATCGCTACAAACTTAAATTCAAATTCAGATTAAATATTTCGCACAATTTTTAAAATTTTCATTCAATATTTGCAGCAGCTTCATAACCTCTACAAATATTTTGGTGCCCATTTTTTGAAATTCCTGGATTTATTTAGTAGTGGACTTTAGAACCGCTACAAAGTTAGCGCCAAATTTTCAATTCGTCTTTCCCACCACACTAAAGTTTGCCCCAACATTTGTAGCGGTTCTAAAACTACTACATGATTATCAGATAATGTGTCATTTAGATAGCATCTTATAGCGATGACTCAAAACCGCTAACAATACAATAGTGGTTATGTTACTAGAGTAGCATTTCTAAAAAACCGTTACAAATTCATTTGCAACAGTGTGTTTTGTAACGATTTTTTGAACCGCTACTAATGTCGTTTATAGTGGTTAAAATCGATACAAGCCTACAAATACATAATTTTAATTATTATAAAACGACAGTTTTTTTGTTTCTTGTAGTGATAGCAGCTATGCTACATTTGCTTCAAGTCAGTGTCTGTTCAAAAAACAACATTAAGATCAGAGGCTAAAAACCATGATTTTGAAGTTCAAATCATATTTTATTAATGGTGGTTAACTAACAGTATAATTTCCAAAATCAGTTATGAACTTTAAAACCGAACACAAGACTATCGATCGCGTCCACGTGTTTGCTCGTGTATGATGGTTTCTATGAAAATCAAGATGCAACAAACTTTACTCGATCGAAGCATTTTCAATTGCTAACATTGCCTTCCTGATAAAAGACCCTGTAATTTAGAGGGTAAAGTTCAATCTTACTTATAACCTTAAAATGTTAACACCTATCCCTTCAATTAGTGGGGGAAAGTGATAGAAGGCCCAAAGTTGCAAGATATGAAAGATGCATTAGGATTAAACAACGTGAACTCCAAATGTTTACCACTAGTAGCGAGTTGGCTTTGTGGATTATATATAGAGGAGAAACTACTAGTAGCACACTATGTGTAATAAAAACACATGGTGTTATAAGTGGTTTCTTGAGAAAATTGAAATACCTCATGAGCAGTGTGTCGAACTTGTATATGGACTTTAAATGGTTTAAAGATGTACTTTCTCTCCGATCATTAATATAAGATTTATTTTTAATTACATTAAGAAAGTTAGTTAAGTTGATTAATATGACATGTTTTTTTTTTCTCTCTAAAACACTCTAATTATCTTCCTTGATTCCTTTCATCGCTCTCTTACTTAATTATTATTGAGGAAACATTAATAGGGGTGGATTAAGAAAATATTAACAAATATAAAAAATATGTTTTATATTTAGGACCAAAATCAACTTCTCTCATTAGGTTTTACATTAAAGACCAGAGGGAGTATTGGAGTAGAAGCTGTACAAAAGTAATGGTTTGGAAAACAATAGGAACTACTACATCATTATGAGTTTAGAAATTCACTCATGAATGACTAGTTAGTTGGCTTTATATCATGTTTTTTGGAATTTCACGTATGTACTAAATGGTTCACTTAACATAAAAGATGAATCTGAATTCTCTGTAGTGTTAGATACACCTCATGAGATGGAACCCTTTATTTGTTGATATATGTAATATTAAAAATATTCTTAATGAGACATCTTTTTGTTTCTTTAAGATTTAATACCATATCACTAGTACAAAAAAAGGCTTTAAGACCGCTTCGTTTAGACCGGAATATTGAGACTCTGGTATTAAAAGTATGACCGGTGGCAGTTTCGAATATAAAGAACACTTTTAAGACCGAATTAAAAAGGATTCGGTCTTTAAAGTATGACCGGTGGCAATTTTTTAAATATAAAGAACACTTTTAAGACCGGATTAAAAATGATCCAGTCTTTAAAGTATGACCAGTGGCACTTTTGTAAATATAAAGAGAAATGTTTAGATTGGATGTTAAAAAGAACTGGTCTAAATTTTTTAAAAAAATATATATTACTTTTAAGACCGGATTTTTTAAATATCCAGTTTAAAAAGTTAAAAATAAAAAATAAATAAAATGTCTATTTTTTTAAGACCGGATGTTACAAAGAACCGCCTAAAAGTTTAACTTTTAAGACTTCAATTTGATAACAACCGGTCTTAAAGATTTTCATTAGGCGCGGCAAACGAAAATTGAATTTCATTATTCCTTTTCTAGTTCCCTTCACTTCCCATTGATTTCTTCGTTCTCTTCTCATTTTCACTTCCCCACCCTGCTCATTCACAGTGGCTACCGTAGCCTCAGATTTCAGAGATCTGTAGCTCAACAACAATCCGAGAATGATTCGCGCGGTTGAGTTCGTGTTCGTTGCGTTTCTATTTCCGTGGCTCAACAACAATATATATATATATATATATATATATATATATATATGCGTGTGTCAAAGATAGTAATGCGTTATCTGGTCAAGAAAGATAGTAAATCATTGACGTAGATTTCGACTGAAGTTTGAAATTAAATATCAATTTCTTATTTCTTTGTTTTATTGCTCATCTCCTTCTCAGCGACGACAAAGCTCCAAACTTGATTTTCATGGGGACCGAGTCTCGCCCGAATCGCGCCTCTCTTGAGGTAAACCTGTCATGTCTATTTTGCTTATTTCTGCGTTCTCGATCGATTGTTTTTGTTGTTATTTTTTTTTTAATATATTGAGATGTGCACACACAAAAATGACAGATAGACAAGCAAACGGAGGAGTAGAAGAAGATAGATGAATGGTTTCCCATAACTTCTTCGAGGAATGCAAAATGGTATTACTATTCTCCTTACCACCCAAAATTTTCTTTGTTCCTTCTTCTTCGTCTACCTCTTCTCAGAGTTCTCTCTAAGGCAGCTTAGGTACTTTCATCTCTAAATCTATTTGTTTTAGTTCCTCTGCAGGGACGGAGCTTAAGATAAATATTTGAGGGGCCAAATGTATACTCATTAACTAACTAAAAAGAAAAAATATTTGGGGGGCTAAGTGTATAATTTTTAGAACAAATGTATAAATTTTTGGGTCAAATGTATAAAAATAATCTAATTTTCATTAAATATTTGGGATAATTTTTTTTTGGGGGGGCCATGGCCCCCACCTGTCCATAAGAAGCTCCGACCCTATTCCTCTGGTGAAAGATCTGGAAACAGAGTTCTCTCTCGCAGCTCTCGACGTCTACAATCTCACCCTTTTTTTTTCATAGAAAGGAATTTTTAAGACCAGATTTGAAAATATATACGGTCTTAAAAGTTCATTCTTTTTCTTTCTTTTTTTTTTTTTAAAAAAAAAAATGGACTTTTAAGACTAGATGTTTAAAAAGTCCGATATTAAAAATGTGACTTTTAAGACCTCATATTTTAAAAATCCGGTCTAAAAAGTATATATATATATATATATATATATTTAGAGACCGGACGTGCATTTGGTCTTAAAAGTAACAAACTTTTAAGACCACCTGGAACAAGACCGGTCACAGATCCGGTCTTACGATACATCTTCCGTCCGGTCTTAAAAGCCTTTTTTCCAACCGTGTATAGTGAGAAATTTATGTCTGTATGTGGATCATATAACATAAACCACATCTAAAGCTTAAGGCTATTTGGTTCATAGAAAACTTCTATCAGAAAGAGAAAAGAAATGAAAATGAATTACTTACACGACAGAAAATGAAGAGCAATATAATTAGCATAAATATTTCAAAATATATTTCGTGTAGGTTTTCCACATCAGCCTAAGGAGAAAAGCTCCAAGAAAAAGTTTGACCTCAATGATGCATCTTTTCATGTTTGATGATTCATGGTTTCAACTTATAAAGCTCAAATGCGGATTATATAATGAAGCATAACATTTGGCTGGAATAATTGAATTATATTATGATAAGATCACATATAATGAATGACAGTTGAATGAATTATGCAATCGAAATAAATAATAAACATGAGAAGCATATCATATACACAGATAACGGACGCAAATAATAAGAAGCATTCTGGATATAAATGTGGACATAGAAAACCAGAAAATTCAGCACATCCAAGATAAATCTTGTTTGAAAGACACAGATTCATTCAGTCCAAAATTAGACTAGGGAAATTAAATCCCATACACTCTGAGGCACTTACTTTCTCTCAGGCCACATCATTCAAGTTAATGATAGCCTTAGCAATGTGCATATAACTTGAATCATGATGTTACCTATGTAATTCATTGTACTGTGCTATTAGCACACTACTACAATAAATGACTTTTACTTCTCTAATTGACGTCATATTTTAAAAAACAGAAATAAAAAAGAAGGCGGTGACATTTTTGTAATTATATGTGAGAAAAGTTGACTTTTGGCGTCTAACATTATTACTTAGACGCCAAAAGCAACACTTTTTGCGTCTATCTTCTAAACTTAGACGCCAAAAGTAACATTTTTGGCGGAATTTAAAAGCACCGGCGGCAAAATGAATTGTTTGGCGGCAAAAAACAGTACTTTTTGCGTCTAAGTTCAGAAGTTAGATGCCAAAAAGTGTTTCTTTTGACGTCTAATTAATAAAGTTAGACGCCAAATCATTTGTTTGTTTGTTTTTTTTTCCTTAAAACTTCCGAACTTCTCTCCTCACAAAAGCACGAACTTGCTCGCCTCTTCGCTCTGACTCGATTCGTGGTTCCTCGCTCTGTCTCTTCGCTCAGACTAACTAAGTCGCTTTGCTCTGCCTCTTCGATTCGTGCTTCACTTTGGCTCGATTCGTGCTTTGCTCTTGCTAGGTCGCTTGGCTTTGTCTCTTCCCTTCTTCACTCATCATGGGTTTTCCGGATAAGCACATGCAAGTCTTCTTCTTTTCCTTCTTCTTTTCATATTTTACTCATTTCTTTTCAGTTTTAGTTTATTCGGCTATAAATCTATGGTTGTTACAACGATTTGTATATGGTCTGGAATTCTGATTTGACGTCACCGAGCTTTTAGATCTACGTCGCCGAGCTTTTAATTTCAACAAATTTGTATGGTCTGGAATTTAGATCTGACGTCGCCGAGCTTTTAGATCTGGAATTTTGTGGTTATGCAAGTCCTTCAGGGTTGTAGATCAGAAATTTTGGATATCGCACATTCGACACCATTCAAAGAGATCTGGAATTTTTCGATCCTTCATCACCTTCTCCGACGAGCTACGTCGTGCATTTCATGATGGCTGGTCGTTGGTCTCTGGGTGATGAGTTTCGCTGAAAGCCTTCAAATACGGATTTGATTGAAGATACCAGAGAAAACAATTGATACAAGTTTAATTCAAACGTTCACTCTCATTTAATATCTACTCCGGCGAGCTACGTTGTGTAAAGCAAGTATTTTGTTTTTCACTTTCTTTTTCTTTTTTACTTTGTTCCTTCTTCAAGGTTTGAATCCTGATCTACAATGGCGATAAAGCCTGTTCGACGGTTTGGGGTTTTTTTTTTTTTTTTTTTTTTTTAACTTGGTTATGCAAGTCCTCCTGATTGTTCTTCCATGGGCAACCCTTGAACTGAGGGGGGGTTTTTTTTTTAAAAAAAAAAAGCACTATGTCATCCTAAAAAATTTAGGACGCCCTAAGTTGACATATGGCGTCCTAAATTTTTTTAGGACGCCGTAAGTCTTGACTTATAACGCGTCCTAAATAGGCGTACCGTGGAAAAAGAACGTTAAAAGTTCAAAAAATAGGACGTCGTAGTCCGATTTTGTAGTAGTGGCAGCTCCTCTTTACATATTATTTGAATATTTGATTAATGATATTTCTTCTTCACTCAAAAAAAAAAAAAAAAAAAAAAAAAAAAAAAAAAAAAAAAAAAAAAAAAAAAACTCATACATCTCATACACACTCTTTATCAACCAAGATTCAAAGATGAGACAGACACATAACCAATAAGCAAAAATTAATTAAATTATCTTTGGCTTAAAGTATTAGCAAGACAATTATGATCTCTTAGAGCAATGTTGTTTTGCATCTATATATTGAATATTTCAAACAAAATCTTAGTATTATATTCAAGAATAACTTTCTTCAAGCCCAAATCCCAAACTAGTATGAGACATTTGAATACAGCCTACTCTTTAGCTTCAAAAGCACTACACCGAGCACGAGTAAAACTAGCTACTCAAAATCCATTACAACAACAACTACAAAATTTTATCCTTTTATGTGCTCCTGGCTATATGGATTACACGATGTCATTGTGCTTTATCGAAAATCATATCTTTGGATATATTATTAACCAAAAGATCTCACTCTGTAACCTCACTGAATATTTGATTTGGTCTTCCTCAACCTCTTTTTGAGGACTTCACACTATTTGACCAACCCTCCTCACCGATACACTCAATGGTTTTCTTGTTCAAACCACTTCAAACGATTTTTTATCATTTTCTCATTAATAGATGTCACTCCAACTCGTTTACATATATGATCATTATTAATTTTATCTTCTTTTTTTCCCCTTTTTACAGGACCACACATACATCTCAATTTCCTCATCTCACCCCCACTTTATGTTTATGTTGTCTCTTTATAGTCCAACATTCATTACTATATAACATTGCTAGTCTTTTAAAAATGCCATAAAACTTTCTTTTTACTTTATTAAGTACTTTTTGATCACAGATAACTCTAAGAACTTTTCTCCACTTATAATATATAGTTTGAATTTTATGATTAACATATCTAGCAATTTCACTATCATGTTTAACTGATCTGAAATATCTAAACCTTGTCACTTGTGGAATGACTTTCCCTCCCAATTTAACTTCCACTTCACTTGTAATTTGTCTCTTATCAAAATTGCAATACATATATTTAGTTCTTCTCCTACTCAGATAAAAACCCTTCGACTCCAGAGTCCTTCTCCATATCTTAGGTTTAGAATTAACTTTGTCCCTCGATTCAGCCAACAAAACTATAATCAGTAAAAACCATGCAGATAGGGACTACTAGGTCAAACAAATAAAGGGTCAAAGTTGATTCTTGATGTAGGTTAATCTTTTATAGGAAAGTCCTTTATCTCACTTTCATGCGTTCTAACACGGGTTGTTACAACTTCATACATGTCCTAAATAGTTTTGATATATGCAACACAAACCTCCTTCTTTTTTAAAACTTCCAAAATACATCTCTTAGCATACGGTCAAGATCCATTACAATCTCATAAAATTAACCCCACCACTAGAAATGCCTTGGGAGGGCTTGACGTTAAGCGCTTTGTGGATTATGGAGGAGAAGCAACTTTTAGCAGATTGATATGTGAAATTTTTTTTCTTTTGTTTAAAAAAAACGCACGATAGATTAGTGGTTTCATGACGAAATTGGAACACCTCAACTCATATAACGATATTTTAAATGGATTAAAATATGTATATTGAAGTAGAAGCTGCAGAAAAGTAATGGTTTGCTGCTGCAACTTTGCAAAAGCTCTTAATCTTATTAGAAGAGAAAACAATAGGAACCACCGCCTTATAAACATCATTATGAGTTTAGAAATTCACTCATGAATGACTAATTACTTTTAATTGTGTTTTTAGGATGTTAAATTTTGTCTCATAAGATGAATATGCATGAATTCTCTGTAGTGTTAGATTTACCACATAAGAGGGAACCCTTTATTTGTTGATACATGTAATGAGCAAAATATTCTTAACGAGTCACATTTTCATTTCTTTATGGGTTAACACCATATAGTTTCCTATTCAAAAGAGGTAAAGGGAGGGGGGGAAAAAACCGAAATTTATGTCTGTATGGATCACATATAACATAAACCACATATAAGGCTTAAGGGCTAGTTGGTTCATGGAAAAGTTCTGAGCAAGAAAATGCGCAATAGAAAGGAAATGAAAATGAATGACTTACACGATAGAAAATTAAGAGCAAGGGGCATGCAATATTTCAACATCTATTTCTCTCAGGTTTTCCATATCAACCTAAGGGGAAAAGCTTCGTCACCCGGGAGTTCCAATCAATCTTAAGTTTAACCTCAACGTTGCATCTTCAAATGTTTGATGATTCATGATTTCAACTTATAAAGCTCAAGTGCAGATTATATATGAAGCATAAAATTTGGCTGGAATGCTAGAATTATATTATGATAAGATCACATATAATGAATGACAGTTGAATGAATAATCCAATCACAATAAATAATAAACATGAAAAGCAAATCATATACACTAATAACAGACGCAAATAAGAAGCATTCTGGCTTAAAAAATGGTCATAAAAAACCAGCAAATTCAGTACATCCAAGATAAGTCTTGCCTGAAAGACACAGATTTTGCAGCTCCTTGAACAGCCCTTTCAGAAATCTGAGGACAATCTTCCACAACTAACCGATCCAGTTTGAATGATCCAACAAGTGGCTTCAACCCATCATCAGAAATTCCCAAACACTTGCTTATATGTAAATTGCTCAATCTCGGAAACTGGCTCACAAGCTGCAGCGCTTCATCACTAATTTCCTGGCATCTCACAAGTGTCAAGGATTCAAGATACTCTGCTGAGCAAAGAGCTTCCATGCCCACATCATTGAAGGAATATACGTGGTCAAGAGCGAGCTTGCGAACCGGGCACCTTTGCATCAAACAAAGTATTCCATTTAAACTAAACAGAGAAGATGAGGGAAACTCCCCATCAGAGAAAGAGATTCTAACTGATTCAAGCTTTGAACAGTTTTGAGCTATGGCTTTAAGACTCTCATCTGTTAACGTCAACCGGTTGTTCATGAACGAGGGTAAGGAAAAATCAGACGGAACTCTGAATGAAATTGACTTCAAATTACTTGATCTTTCAGATAGAGAAATAATGTCAGAGTCCCTTACCCCAACACACATGTCTAAGTAAATGTTTTCCAAGTTCTTGCACTTTCCCAGCACACAAGCAAGACCTCTCCCAGGGCTGATAATGCAATTTACCAAGCTTAAATCCAGCATATTTTCACATGGAAAACACTGCTTTTGCCACCCATCCACAGATAACCGATCATAGACCTTCATATATCGGTAATTAGCATCAACTCCAAATTGTAACCTTTTCAGCTTTTTCCAACCAGGGCCAAGCTTTATTAAATCACCCTCGCCAATTGCCCTGCAATTTTTAATCGAGAGAACCTCGAGTGTTTCAAGCTTGCCAAGGTATTCGAGCCACTCAACGCTGCTTACATTGAGGCATCTGATGAGGTGAAGGCTAGAGAGGTGCTTGCAACCCATGACAAGAGACAGTATACCGCAGCCAGTGATTCTAGGCGTAAAATTTAACATCAAAGATGACAGTTTGGAACATGAAGCCAAGCAGCGCAGGCCTACATCGGTGATGAATGTGCAATAGCTTAAGGTGAGATCAGACAGAGAAGGGCATTGATATGCAAGAATGAGAAGCCCTTGGTCATCCAATTGTTTTCCCAGTTTAGACATCCAACCAGAATATGTAATCTCTACTTTTGACAAGCTGATAAACCTATTGCAGAGGGAAGTCAAGGCATCATTGGCAGGGTTCATTCCACATCCAACCTTTAGAGAATATCTTTGTGCATTATCTAAGTGGTAAAGGCGTTTGCATGTTAGTGAAACAGAGTTTCTGTCTTTGGTTTTCCTTATCCTTGTCAATATCTCCCAAACTAGATGTTCTGGCAAGCTATCCATCAAGAAAATCTAGTATTCAAGAACGCCTTAACCACCTGAGAAATGATGTAATTGACGCATTCAGTATAAAAACGTTCATCACCTTTATAACAGGATAATAGATTATCACATCAACTTTTGACCAAATGGACATAATTTCTACAGAATAAACATTCAGTGAACTATATTATGATCTAGTTGTTTAATGATCACTTCAATTTAACATAACTTTTTTCTTAGGGTCAAATTGCTGAAAACAGAAATGCATTCAATCATACTGTTACATCAGCCAGAAAGTTAAAAACAGAACGATTTTTTTTTTAAAAAAAAAAAAAAAAGACGAACAAGATATAAAAGTCCAAATTCCAAAAGAAATACGAAAACATTCCCTCACCGACAAGAGATCGGCAATATCTGGATTCTAGAGAAAATTTTCAAAACGCTGCGATTCAATCGTTCCGAAGCCTGAAACTTAATGGGGCAGAGATATGCAGTTCTACGAAGCAACGATCAACAGATTACAAAGAATTTGTCAGGAGGAATCATTGTCGAAGCAATACAGAAGTTTGCCGTGATGATCAAAACCACGAAGAAGACATGAAGACAAACTCACAAATGCTTGCACATGAAAATAACTGAAAATAAAAGGAAATAGTAGGACGGAATCTCAGATAGAAACGTTTACCAGCACAAATGATGGATCAGCGAGTAAGCGAAACAAGGAAAGCGGGCGAGATATTTTCCGACTCTGTTTTTAGATTTTTCTTCCTAAATGATGATTCCTACAACAAAACGCATCCTCTAGCCCACGTTCATTGGGTATAAGGCCCATATAGCCCAATCATTTTAAGGGCCTATAACCCAATAGCCCATATAACCCTCTAGCCCAAGTTCAAGTGATGTCCCATGCTTCTTTAATTTCCAAAGCCAACTCCTATAGGTGGGCTTCAAACCCAACGGTTTGAATAGGCAGGGATGGAACAGATAACAAAATAAATTTAAAAAAAAATTATAAACATATATAAGGATATTAATATAACAACTACATAAGGAATAATAAGAAAGGAGAATTAAAAAATTTAATATAATTAATTATGACATAAGCTTGTGTATATAACTATCATGTAAATGTACTGAGAAAAATTGCTTTAAAACCGCTTTAGTTCAGAGTTTAATCTCAGTTCCTAATTCAAAAGCTAGTTCAAAACGGTTAACAGATTTGGATTCTCCCCACTGATCTCTCCCTCCACTTCTCATCTCTTTCATCTCATCTGTTAGTTTGAAAAAGTTTCAGATTTAATGTTTTGTAAAAGTATTAATAAAATGTTACATTATCAGATAAATAAATAAACTCATAAGTATTAAATTTTAGTCAGTCTAAAATTGCAATAAAAAAAATTAAAAATTATTTATAAAATATTCAATATGGATCACTTAAATTTTAATCTAATAACAGTAGAAATAGAAAGCAGGGAAGAAGTGGAGGGGAACATCAGTGGTTAAAAACTAAATCCCGATTTAACTTCTAGTCGACTTGTTTGGAATAGTAATTGCAAATCTTTAAAATAAACAATATACGAGATAAGTATGTGAGATAAAATTTATCTTAATTTACGTGAATAAATATTTTTTGAAATGTCCAAAAATGATCTCATGCAAGCACATTCGTTTCAAATAACTTAACTCATGAAAATCGACTAAAAGACTCACCTGCCAATGGTCCAATTCTATTATTTAACTTCTAGCCAAAGTCTCAAATAACTTGACTCATCAAAATCGACTAAAAGACTCACGTGTTATTAGTTTTAGATATAGCACATAGTTTATAACGTTAAATTATGTCATATATTTAGAACCAGATAGTATTTGTTAATATCATATTCAAACACCTGATATATGTTGAATTCGGCTCTCATCCTCTTTCCTTTCCATTCTCTTCTCATCTTCTTCTTCATGTCAGCTGTTGGATTGAAATCTGAACACTTTAGATTTAATTTTTTATAAAAATATTAATAAAATATTAAATTATTTAAAAATATTTAAAAAATAATATTTTTATAAAATATTAAATCTAAACCGTTCATATTTCAATCCAACAATTGACATGAAGAAGAGGATGAAAGCCAATCTCGTATATCTCGGAGCACATCCTTCTTTGTCAAGCAATTTCATCATTATGCTTCATGATGTACAAACAAACAACGTGCAAATAACGTCCCACCAAACATCGTTCTTATTTCACAGTACGAAGGTCATGGAGACAGAGGTATCACAGTACGAAGGTCATGGAGAGTGAGGGCCCCACGCCGCTCTAAACGCTCACGTTTACCACGTGTGTCTCTGGCCAAAAATATTTTGCTGAGTTATACCTAGGATTCGGATTTGCTCAGCCCTCCCCCTCCCCACTCCCCACTCCCCACTCCCCACTCCCCAGTCCGTCAATTACGACGTTTAAAAATTGATTCAACCGTTTAGAGAAAGACACTTCATTTATTTCAAAATACTGCATGCGGTAAAGATGAAAATTTAAAAAGTAGATGGGGTGTCTTTCTCTGAACAGTTGAATCAATTTTTGGACGATCAGGATTGACGGATACTGAAGGGAGGGCTTTTGAGCAAATCTGATTCCGTTATACCTATAATAAGATTTCGAATAAAAAAAAAAGTATGGGAAAGTTCCATTTAGCCCCTTTTAGTAATAAATTAATGAGAAAATTCTTTTTACGTCTCAAGAGACTAAGAAAATATCAAAAAAGTTTAAAAGAAAATTTAGATGTCATAAAAGTTTCAAAGAGTTGTTAATCTCACAGATGAGAGTTGTTAATCCCACATATGAAGTTGTTAATAAGACTTTTCTGACATCTGAATTTCCTTTAGGATTTTTTTTTGATATTTTCTTAGTCATTTGGTACCTGAAAGGAACTTCCCCTAAATTAATTTCAGTCAATACAAATTTTTTTGAAACTTCACTGTATCCTATGGTCAAAATGATATTAATTTTTGTGGGTAAAAAAGCAATGATGTCTTTCATTTATTTTTTTTCGTAAGAAAGCATTTACAAGACAAATAAGAGCATTTATGAGACAAATGAAGAGATTTATTAGATAAATAAAGGGATTCGAAATAACATTGGGAATTAAAAATATTTGGCCATTTACAAGAAATATATGAAAATTCATTAGACAAATATGAGCATTTACAAAATAAACAATGGGATCTAAAATAACTTTGATAGTTAAAAACATTTTAGCCATTTACAAGATAAAATATGAAAATTCATAAGAAAAATATGAGCATTTACAACAAAAATAAGGATATTTACAAGAAAAATAAATAGATTTAAAAAAACCTAGAGAATTAAAAATATTTTGGTCATTTATAAGACAAATATGAAAATTCACAAAATAAATATGGTTATTTATAAGACAAGTAAGACAATTTACAAGATAAACAAAGTAAGGGCATCATTATTTTTTCACCTACAAAAATTAATTTCATTTTGACTAGGGGTGCAATGAAATTTCAAAAAGTTTTGGGGGTTAACTGGAATTAATTTCCTACAAAGGGAGCTAACTGAAAATTTGCCTAAAAGTTAATATTACCCACGTGGCTTTTCTCCTTCTCTTTTCCCTTCTCTCCCATTCTTTTCCTCAAAACAATGTAATTTTGGGGCTAAACAAAATAAGGGAAACACTTTAATTTTAGGGCTAAACAAAACAAGGGAGATTTTTTAAAAAAAAGGAAAAAAAGAAATACATATATTCCCTTGAAATATTTTTCACCGTATCCCAAATTAATTTTCAGTGCACTTAGCACCTTAAAAATATTTTTTTTATTGACACCCAGCATTTTGAAGCATTTTCCAACCGATACGGGATGTTAGTATAAAATATTTTAAGGCGTTGAGTGTATTAAAAATTATTTTAAAATACTAAATGCTATTGAAAAAATATTTCAGAGTACTATATGTTTTTTATAAATAAATAAATAAAAAAACTCCCCTTGGGGTTTGAAGTGTTGGGATCGTTTGATTGGGGATTGTTCTTATTTAATTAATAGTCTCGTGTTTTAACCTTGTATTGTAGCCTCGATAATTACTTGAGGTAGCAAGGTTCCTCTCATTGTGGACATACAATAACGCTAACCATATTAGTAGGCTTCTACTAGCACGGGATACCTTTGGATTAATTTAAAAAGATAAATCTTAGTTTTTAAAATAATTATCATTTAAAAAATAGGGTTAAAGTGTAAATTTAGTAACGAATTATTTCCTTATGAGCACTCAATAAAACTAACTATTTCCAAGTGCAAAATAGACATAATCAATTTATTTACTAGCATGTATAGCAAACCCGTTAACCTAGTTAACTTCCTTTACTTTGTTTCCACAAGTCTTCTCATTTTTATTATTTTAATATCTTTTTAGAAAAGTTAAGGTACAAATTTAACACTGATTTTTATAGACACCCAACACAATTAATTTTCATAAGAGCATTTACAAGACTAATATAGGTATTTAGATAAGAGCATTTACATTAATGCCCTTACTTTGCTTTTTTCATAAGAACATTTACAAGAAGAATATAGGCATTAATAAAACAAATAAAGGGATTTAAGAGAATTCAAATTGTTAAAAAAATTAGTCATTCATGTATTTGTTTGGTAAATGCTCTTATGAAGAAAATAAAGTAAGGGCATTATTCTCCTTCCATTGACAAAATTTAGTTTTATTTTGACCCTAGGGGTGCAATAAAAAACATTTACAAAAAAAAATTGTAAATGACCACTTTTTTTTTAACTCTCCGGATTCTATTAAATCTGATCTATTTATTTGTCTTGTAAATGCTCTTATAAAAAAATGAAGTAAAGGCATTAATATAAATGCTTATATTTGCTTTATAAATGCTCTTATGAAAATTAATTGTGCTGGGTGTTTATAGAGAAATAGTTCATTACTAAATTTGTACCTTAACCTTTCTAAAAATATATTAAAATAATACAGAGCGAGAAAATTGTGTGGGACTCAAAGTATAAAAAGTAATGAAAGTTAACTTAGGTTAAGGACATTGCTATAAGTGCTATTAAATAAATTGATTATGACTACTTTTACACACCTGGAAATAATTAGTTCTGTCACGTGTCCTCAGAAAAATAATATGTTTATTATATATTTTATAAAGAATATAGTCGGGCTATGTGCGTGTGTGTGTGTGTATATATATATATATATATATATGTTTTTATACTATGTAGGGTATATATATGCGCTAAAATCTAATGTGCTCTATAATGCTCTTTAGAATTTTACAACTTATCAAGTATTTTATTTTTGTTTCCGGTAATCATTAGATTCTATATAAAATAAGTGATACTTTGATTCTTTTTATTTTATAAAAGATATATAAATCATAAATTTAGAGTATTTTTTCTTTAAAAAATTATAAATTTTTTGAAACTGCACCGTTATATGCCAACGAGATATCAAATTAAAATTGTCACTTATTTTAGAAAAAATGTAATGGTCACCAAAAATAAAAATAAAAATAAAAATAAAAAGAAATTTTGAGAGAGATTGGGGCATCACAAGAAACATTAGAAGAGAGACACAAATTAAAGGCTTAAAAAACATTGTTGTTAAACTCGCGATTTAACTCTCCGAGTTTATCGTTTTTTTACGTTTCTAACTTACAAAAACGAGTTAAGTCGTGGTAAACTCGTTAAACTCACGATTTTATACCCATTTTTACGTTTCTAAATTACAAAGCCGTGTTAATTTACTCTTAAACCCGTGTTAACTTTTTTAATTTGATCATGCCCAGCGGCTTTATATAGAAATTTTATAGAAATTCTTTATTAAATATGATAAATGATGAATGTTGATGGATTTAATTTCAATTTTTGGATTTAAAATATATTTAAATCAAATTGTTGTCATTTTTTATATTTTAATTATTTAATTATACACTAAGAATACATATTTAATAATAAAAGTAAACTCTTATGAGTTTACGTCAGTATCATAAGTTTATTTAAACTCGTGAGTTTCACAACCTTGCTAAAAAACCTATAAAGACGTCATCAACTCATGCTAATACATTTTGAGCAAAAAAAAAAAAACTCATGCTAATACATGCCAAACTTACACGGACACTGTATTGTGGGGGATTAATACAAAATATAATGATGATGGCGTGGAGCGCGCGCCTCCATTTGAATTTAATTTCTCATGGGGCGATATGGGTCCCTCGGACCACATTAAGAGGCGACCTTAAAATTATTGAAGGCAGATCATCGTTGGTGTGATTTGTTCGTTAGAAAATTTTTTTAAATGAAAGTTTTAAATGCATTAAAAAATAAAAGAATATAAACAAAAAAAAGAAAATGATATCAAAAAAATATTCATGAAATCAAGTAAACATTGATGATGTAATAAGAGAGACAATTATTTTACAAACCTGCCATTTAGTAAAGCAAGGCTAAGATCTTTAGAAATGCGATTCATAAATAAATTACAAAGGGTGTCAGACTCAATAAATTCAAGTACATATATTTTAATAACAAAAGTATATTACAATAAAAAAAATTATAATGTCATCTTTTTAGGCCTATTTTTCTGAAATTTCATCATAATTGCCTTATTATCATGCTACAAATACATCTTTTTCAATATAAGACAAATCTTAATGTATTTAGGGTGAACATTTAATTTAAGGGTGGGCAATGAGTCCACATAGCATGCTTAGATTTACATGCTTATTATGTGCTTATACCTCTAATTAGAGGTATAAGCATATTTTTTTAAATTTTTTTTATATATTATATTTATTTAGATTTAAATTATATGCTACTTTTCTGAGATGTTTTTTGCACCAAGTATCTCAAATTAATTAATTTCCAGTTCTGCATTTATCCGTAACACCATTATCATGAAAATTAATTAATTTGAGATACTTTGGGTAAAAAATATCTCGTGAAAATGCATATAATTTAAATCTAAATAAATATAATATATATAAAAATTAAAAAATATGCTTATACCTCTAATTAAAGGTATAAGCACATAATAAGCATGTAAATCTAAGCATGTTATGTGGACTCCCATTATATATAACCTAGGTCCGCCTATGACCAGATGCATATGCAATACGGAGTATATCGCTTTGTTGTTTGATCATGAATTATCTCAGATATAAATAATATTTTAAAGATTTTTTATAAGAGTATCTAGTTGGGTTAGATTGAAGGATTTCCGAATCCAGATGGATGGAACCTGAGTCCTCACGCCTTAGCAGCAGTGGCGGAAGTAGTGATGGCCTGGCCCCGACCGATCTTATAAAATTTGTTAGAATATATATGTATTTAGTATATGATATTTTATTTGGCCACAAATTTGGCCCCAAATAATTTTTTATCTTCTTTGTAAGGATAATGTTTGTTTCATTACTCATCGTTAAATTTTGAGAGGAAAGTAAAATTTTTGTTTGAGACACCAAAAATGTTAGTATCATCTTATATATTGTTTTGATTTATAATTATCGGTTATTATTTATTTGTATTTTCAAGGTTATTTGATACTATTTAAGTAAATACTCCCTCCTATCCTTATTTAAGGAACCAAATAACAATTTTCACAAGTCAATAAAAACAAATTGAAGTCATTAAATTTGTCATAAAATTTAAGTAATTTTCAATATTATCCCTATTAATTACACTAAATTTTATCATATTAATTATTACTCTCTTTTTTGTGTTCGAAAAAAAGAGTAATAATTAATTTTTATTAATTATTACTCTCACTCACTACCCTTTTAATTATGAGTGTACATGGATAAAAAAATATTTAATGCTATTTGGAAACAAGCAAGTGTCTTATAAAAAGGACCAAATATACTTGTTAGTTGGTGCCTTATAATAAGAACTAAATAGAGTAGTTCAATATATATTTTATTGGCCCGGGCTAAAAAAATTTGCTGGTTCCGCCACTGCTTAGCAGGAAAGCCCCCTGATATGATTCACTCAAATAACAGTTCATACTTATTTATCAATTAGGTTAGATATCATTTTCATCATGGAAGTTTAGTCTCAAGAGCACGGGTTACTCCGAAGTTTTTTTGGTCTCATTTTTTCTCTTTAAGTTTAAAAACATAGCAATCTTGCCCATCCGTTAATCTTGACTATTGAATTATTGCTCTTTTTTATAAACTTCCAGGGGCAAAATTCTCCGGAAAAAAAAAAAAAACTTCTTGGGCATATTTGCTCAATTTTGTGAACGTTTAGGGAAAAAATAAGACCAGAAAAACTTTAGGGTGACCAATGTTCCTTAGAATAAACTTCCATGGCAAAAATGAAATTTGACCATTATCAATTTTACCCTTATAATTAATATTTGAATATGACTTATTATATTCAAAACCTAATTAATAGGGAGAAAATTGAGAAAATTTTCAGTTTAACATTGATTTAAGGGAAAATTACATTTAAATACCATTTGAATTTGCAAAACCTCAAAATATCTCGTTAAATTTGTTAAAAGACTTAAAGGTATCAATGACCATATTAAGATTTTTAAATTTGGGTAAATTAACCCTTTTGCCCTTAGTTTATAAATAATTTTTTTTTTAAAAAATAACCTTCACCGAAACCCACCGCGACCCGCAACCATCGGCGCTTGGGCTCCATAACGACGGCCGAGATCCGACGATTTTTTTTTGGGGGGTGGGGTGGGGTTGAATTTGTTTTTTTTTTTTTTTTTTAAAAAAAAAAAGATTCAATGAAAGTGAGGTGCCCCACCCCACTTTCATAGAGGCCAAGTGGCCCAATCACCGAGCCACGCGATTCCTTTAATATATATATATATATATATATACATTAACAAATATATATATATATTTCTTGACATTTTTTCATCAACAAACACTCTTATAAATCTTATTACTAAACTTGTAAATACCATTAACAAATTGGTAATTCTCATTACAAGATTTGTTATAATTGACCCTTATTTGTTGTTTCATGAGAGACACCTGTAAAAAACCTGACGAAAGCACTAGTAATTACCATTACTAAACTTGTAAATGTCATTGAAAAATTGGTAATTGCCAGTAAAAAATATTGTAATAGCAATTACCAATTCTTCAATGACATTTACTAGTTTCGTAATGGTATTTACCAGTTCGTTCTTACAAGTCCGGTCTAAAAAGTATGACCGGTGATATTTTTGTAAATATATAAAAAGTCTTACTTTTAAGACCGGATGTTTAAAAAGTCCGGTCTAAAAAGTCTAAAAGATGAATCTTCTATTTTCCCTCGTTGAAAATTGAATTTCGCTCTCTGAACATCTCTTCGACTTTGTAAATCTCGTCTCACACTCTCTTCAACCTCGTCTCAACTCATCTCAAGGACCTTGCTCACAAATTTTCTAACACCGCGAAAATTGCTCTCGCCTCCTTTGCTCTTATGGTCTCTTGTTTTGGTTCTAACTTCCCCATGTTCGTAATTCTTGTGAAATAACAAGCATTCCTCTTTTTTTTTTTTTTTTTTTTCAGCCAATGAATAAATCTTGACGCTTGTTATTGATAGTAATTTTCATATTTAAATATATGCAGGAAAAATTGGACCGTCTTGCTGCTAATTATTCCGGTCGTTTCAAAGTATACTATGTCTTGAATTAGATTAGTTTCTAACTTGGAATATCATTTCAAAGAGAACTCAAGTTTTCATTCTTCATTGAAGCAGAATAGCCTACCTTGAATGATAAAATGATCTGATCTGCAAGCCTCCAGAAGGATGGGACGGTGGTGTTGGATTTGTATCAAATGAGATGATTCACTGTCCTCTTCTGCACATGATATCAGGGTAGACAATAATCCTCTAAGCTAATATCTTTAGATAGATTTTTTCGTGTTATCATAAAAGAAAGGTTATTGATTAAGATGATTGTTTGTGAAATTTGCAGATACTAAGGTGTGGCGCACCACCCATGAACAAGGCTATAACTACTCACATTGAAGCCTTTGGATATGACCCTGATATGCTGCTCATCCCGACAAATTTATGATTTCCATTTTTTTAAAAGGAAAGGACTTTTAAGACCGGATGTTTTTCATATCTGGTCTTAAAAGTACTTTTAAGACCAGATGTGTTTTTACATCCGGTCTTAAAAGTCTTTTTTTTTTTTAAGGAAGAGACTTTTAAAATCGGATGTTTTTCACATCCGGTCTTAAAAGTCTATTTCTTTTTTGGTGATAGAAATAGAGTTTTAAGACCTAATATTTTAAAAATCCCACGTTTAAGACTTCATATTTTAAAGGTCTGGTCTAAAAAGTATTTTTTTAGGATCGGTTGTGCATCCAGTCTTAAAAGTTACAGACTTTTAAGACCGTCTGTAACAAGACCAGTCGCAGATCCAGTTTTAAAATGCCTCTTTCGTCTAGTCTTAAAAGCTTTTTTTTGTACCCGTATGTGAATTTTTTTTGCCTTATTTATATGATAGAGAGAGAAATTTTTTATATGAATTTATAATTTTATCCTTCATTTATTATTATATTGACTTTATTTTCAAGGGATGCTATTATTTACCTAAATTTAAGCCTACCACATTTTCGTATGATAAGAAATGCATTAAATTGATAAAAATTCTACACTTGCCAATTAAATTTTAAAATTATTTTTTACTTTATAAGTGACTTCCACACCTCTCTCTTTTTCCATAGAAATTAAATAAGGGTAAAATTAAGACAATTTCTTAATTACCCCCATAAATTACTTATATTTTGAATCAATTTTTTTCCCAACAAATGGTATACATTTAGGTGTAGAGGGATATAACGCATATTAAACAGGGTAAGTTCAAAAATTGTTGAACTTTAAAATATACCCCATTAATCTATAAATATAAGAGCCTTTTTTTTTTTTTAATGAGTTTGTCCCTAAATATAGGATCCCTTTTAAATTTATATCAATAATAAATACATTTTTTTTCAATTATGCCATCATTTAATTATTATACTACGCACATTCTCTCTCATCATTTATTCATTACTACTCACTCATTTATAAATAAATACGGTCACAAAAGACATAATAATAAATGAATGTCACAGAGGACATGTCTTCCGCTGAGTCGTGTCGTGGTATCTATTTGAACGGAATCCTGTCGTTTTCCCCTTTCTTCATTTTCACAACTGTTCTTTTTTTCTTTTTCTTTTTCTTTTTTACCTTTTTTCATTTTCACTACATGAGATATTTTTTCGGAAATGGATTCTTTCATGATCTTACTTTCTCCTCATCCCCCATAACTCAATCTATATCATTGATTTCACTCTATCTTAACCGTTCATTTTATATTCTTAAAACTCATTTCCAACCTTTCAAATGCTTCGACTCACTCACTCGTACTAAAAAGATATTTTAGGATATATTGAAAAATTATTTCATAATCTTGAAAAATTATTTTATGATATTGAAAAAATATTTTATGGACTTGGCCAAGACTAAAAAGATACTTTAGGATACTGACTGGTATTGAAAAAATACTTCATAATCTTATAAGATTATTTTAGGATCTTAAAAAAATATTTTATGGTGCTGAATGGTACTAAAAGGATATTGACCACTAATTGTTCTTTTATTTTTGGGTTAAGGTGAAAAAATACCCATGATATTTTCTAAAGAGAATAGTAAGGATGCAACCATAAATAGTTAAGATGATGTTTTAAGGAAAATTTCCCACAGAATAGTAGAGATAATAATGTAATTAATTATAACATGAAACTAGAAGGGAAAATTCCAATTAAATACATTTGAATTTGTAAAACTTTCAGAAGTCTCCTGAATTTGTAAAAAGACTGAGAGATATCAAATATCTATGAAAGATATATAAATTCGGGTAAAATTACCCTTTTCGACCTTAATTTTAAATAAATAAAAATATCCCCGCGCCGCCACCGAGGGGGTGGGGGGTTTTTTGTTTTTTGTTTTTTTTAAACAAAAGTTTTCATTGAAATTGTGGGGGTGGGGTTCGAACCCCCAACCCCCCACACATCTATGGGTGTGTGACCTAGTTGGGCCATTTAGGTTTTTTGTTATATATTTACATTAACAAATATATATATTCTTCTTAACATTTTTTCAACGGTATTTACAAATTCTATAACGCGATTTACAAATTCCATAACGCCAATTACAAATCTCATAACGCCATTTACAACTTTTTTTTGGAGGTTTACACTTTTTACCTCTGATTGAATTTTTTAAAAAAAATGCACTTTTACAAATTCCATAATGCGATTTACAAATTCCATAACGCAAATTACAAATCTCATAAAACCATTTACAATTATTTTTTGGGAGGTTTACACTTTTTACCTCTTTTTTGCCTCTGATTGAAAATTTAAAAAAAATGCACTTTTACAAATTCCATAACGCTAATTATAAATCTCATAACGTTATTTACAACTTTTTTTTTTTTAAAAAAAGACACTTTTACAAATTGCATAACGCCAATTACAAATCTCATAACGCCATTTACAACTTTTTTGAGGTTTACACTTTTTACCTTTTTTTTTTTGCCTCGATTGAAAATTAAAAAAAAAAATGCACTTTTCCAAATTCTATAACGCCAATAAAAAAACCTCATAACGCCAACTTTTTAATTTTCAATCGAGGCAAAAAAGAGGTAAAAAGTGTAAACCTCCAAAAAAGTTGTAAATGGCGTTATGGAATTTGTAAATGGCGTTATGGAATTTGTAAAAGTGTATTTTTTTTTTTAAAAAAAAATTTCAATCGAGGTAAAAAGTGTAAACCTCCCAAAAAAGTTGTAAATGGTGTTATGAGATTTGTAATTGGCGTTATGGAATTTGTAAAAGTGCATTTTTTTAAAAAAAAAAAATTCAATCGTAGAGGCAAAAAGTGTAAAACTCCCAAAAAAAGTTGTAAATGGCATTATGAGATTTTTAATTGGTGTTATGGAATTTGTAAAAGTGCACTTTTTTTTTAAAAAAAAAAAATCAATCAAAGGCAAAAAAAGAGGTAAAAAGTGTAAACCTCCTAAAAAAAGTTGTAAATGGCGTTATGAGATTTGTAATTGGCGTTATGGAATTTGTAAATCGCGTTATGGAATTTGTAAATATCGTTGAAAAAATGTTAAGAATAATATATATATATTTGTTAATGTAAATATATAACAAAAAAACTAAGTGGTCAAACGGGTGGGCCACTTGGTCACACACCCATAGATGAATGAAAACGTTTTTTTTTTTAAAAAAAAAAACCTAAACCCAAAAAAATAAAAAAACCCCACCCCCCTCACCGATGGGCTTACGATGGGCCGTCAAGGATATTTTTTTAAAATTTAAAACTAAGAGTAAAAGGGTAATTTCACCCGAATTTGCATATCTCTCATAGGTCCTTGATATCTCTCAGTCTTTTTACAAATTCAAGATACTTATGAGGGTTTTAGAAATTCAAATGGTATTTAATTGGAATTTTCCCAAACTAGAATATAAAAATGAAAAAAAAATATTGTGTTATTTATATGATATAAATATAATTATATTTATTTAATGAGTAAACTTGTTAGGTGTAAAGGCTCTTAAATAAATCTTGGACTGACCTATTTACATATTTAGATTTTTAAATAGGCCTTTGACTAACCTCTAAAACAAATAAACTTGGCTAAACCAGGCTCTAGACATATTAGGCTGTAGACCGCTTGACAACAATATGACATATTATTACGGGTAATATTTATAACCATCACATCCTCCCTCCTTGTCACTCCCGCCCCCACTCACTTCCACGAGTTCACATTAGGTGCTTGTCTTAATGTGCTTCTTATGTGCTTGTCTCTCTAATTAGAGGGACAAACACATTTTATTTTATTTATTTATTTACATTAAAATTATATGTTTCTTTCTGAATTTTTTTTGCACCCAGTATCTTAAATTAATTAGTTTCCAGGATACTGGTGTTACAGGACAAATATTTCTGTGTGTAGAACTAAAAACTATTAATTTGAGATACTAGGTACAAATTTTTTTCAGAAAGCAACATATAATTATAATCTGAATAAATAAAATATAAATAAAAATAAAAATAAAAATATATATAAAATGTGCTTGTCCCTCTAATTAGAGGGGCTAAGACATAAGGACAAGACCTTATGTGCTTCCCACTTCCACGGGGAGTTTTTTTTTTTTTTTTTTTTTTTTTTTTTCTGACATTTTCTAATTAAAATTAAGGGTAGTGGTCCAAACTGTCATTTTCAATTTATGTAGTGTGAAATGATATCTCAGAATTTTTTATATCCTGATCTGTAAATATGGTTCCATGATTCTTATCTGAAAATTTGCTGGAGTGGAAGCTCAAGAGAAAATGTTACCCTCATTTTTTTAATATAAAATATATTTAGCGAATTTGATTAGATTAAAGAAATTAATAAAGTTGGTTAATTTAGCATGTATTTTTTAAAACATCATTGTCATTTTCCTTATTCTCTTATTCCCTCTTCTCTTTGATTATAGTTGAAGGAGCATTAATAAAGGTAAATTAAAAAAATATTGGTAAATACAAAAAACATGTCTTATATTAAAAACCGAGATCAATTCTCTAAATATATCTTATATTAAAGACAGTTGGAAATATTACTTTTTGGGGTTGTTTGGTATCAAGGGAGAGGTGGTAAAGTGTGTGGAGAAAATGTTTTTTGGAGATGCATTTAAAAAAATTAAAGAAGTGGCTTTAAAGCCTGTAATTAATTTCCCTTACTTATTCTCTCTATTAAAATATGTTATGGTTAAAATCATATTAAATTTAACTACATTAAATAATTTTAAATTAAATGATATATATATATATATATATATGGTTTATCGTTTTTATGTCACTTGACATAAGGTTTTGTCAAATCACCTTAAAACTACGTCGTTTTGGGAGTTGGTCGAATTAATGAAAAATGTTTTGGTAAAATTCATATAATAAATACAAAAAAAAATTCCAAAATACTCTTTATTAATTCCCCTAACCCCAAGACACGTCGTTTTGAGAGTTAAGGGCTAGTTTGGTTTGAGGGAGGGGAGGGGGCCAATCTTTGGTCCCCTTAAACAATCGCGCCTTTAAACTTTTCAATATTCCAAAATATACTCTCAACAAAAAGGAATATTCCTTTCATTAATGACAATTTGGTCATTTCCCTACTTTCCACTCCTTTCCTTCCCACTCCCTCCCCTCAAACCAAACATGCCCTAAGGGAATTAATGAAGAGTGGTTTGGTAATATTCATATAATAAATACAAAAACAAAAATACAAAAACACCTTTAATTAATTTTTCTAACTCCCAAAATGATGTAGTTTTGGGGTAACTTGATAAAACTTTATGTCAAGTGACATGACAAATGTTAAACCGACACACACAAACACACATATATGTATATGTATATGTATGTATGTTAATTAATAATGTTTAAGATATAATTTATCCTTGGAAAACCATATTGCTTATGTACAGTGACGCTAAAAAAGACGAGATGTTAAACAAATAAATTAAACGAGATGTTAAAAAAGAAAATACATTTCATATACCCATCTTAATTAGGCATGAAAATAGGTCAGTCAAGACAGACTTTGACTAAACAAACTTGAACCTATAATGGGGACAAAAGGCCTTAGCCTGAACATAGATGCATGCTTTTTTTTTTTTTTTTTTATGTTCGGACCTTAGACTTTATAAGACTTGGTTGAGCCTGAAGTCTTTTTAAATGCTTACTTATAATGTCGGCCTTTAAAAAAGCCTTGTATTGCAGGATTTGAAGGCCATAAGTAGGCTTTGTGCACTTTAATTTAAGCCTAACAAAACCTATATAAATGTAGGATTTTAGTAGGTTTCAAAGTATAATATCTACAAATTGTACTGTTTAAATAAACTTTTAGCTTACGTATAATTAAAATGAAGTTTAGTGTTAAGGAGCAATTTGACCAACAAACTATTACATCAGGAGCATCCAGTACAAATAACTTTTAAGTGGACCAAAAATAATAATAAACTTTTAAAAATATGCAGTCAGCACAAAAAAATGAGTAAAACTTTTTTGTGCTGGGCGCTCCTAGAGTATTTTTTTTTTGGGTGCTCATTGAGTACAAGTTTTTTTTGCTGACCACACATTTTAAAAGTTTTTTAGTATTTTTGGTTTACTTAAAAGTTATTTGTGCTGGGCGCTCCCGAAAAATAGTTCATTGGCCAAATTGCTCCTTAACCCTAAAATTTATTATTATTATTATTATTATTATGATTTCACCAATATGCAAAGCTAAAAATATAATCATCCAAATTAAAACATTATTGTTATTAAAGAGAATTGTAAGGATGCATCCATGAATAGTTAAGATCATGTTTCAAAGAAAATCTCCCGCAGAATAGTAGAGATAGTACTGTAATTAATTAATTATAATATGAAACTAGAATATAAGAATAAAAAAACTATCGTGTTATTTATACTATATAAATATAATTATATTTATTTAATGAGTAAACATGTCAAGCTTGAAGGTTTTTAATCAGCCTTGACCTAACCATTTTTTTTTTTTTTTTTTTTTTTTTTTTTTTTTTTTGCATTTAAATCTTTAAATGGGTCTTGGGTTCACCTTTTAAACAAATACATAAGATCAGACGAGGCTCTAAACATGTCTATTCCCACTGCTAATCTTAATCCATCATATCCTCCCTCCTTGTCACTCCCGCCCCCACTCACTTCAATTGGGGAGCTCTTATTTTTTGTCTTTTGTTTTTGTTTTGTTTTTTGTTTTTTTTTTTGTCTTTTTCTGACATTTTCTAATTAAAATTAAGGGTAGGGGTCCAAACTGTCATTTTCAATTTAAATTTATGTTTTTGTCCTGATCTGTAATTTTTTTTTTTTTTGCTCTGAGTCCTGATCTGTAAATAAGATGCTATGATTCTTAACTGAAAATTTCATGAAGTGGAAGCTCAAGAGAAAATGTGACCCTCATTTTTTTAATACTACCTTTGGTACGACCAGGTTAACTTTTTTTGGAGAGATTAAGGAAGTTAAATAAGTTACTTAATCATATCATATGTTGTGTATTTTTGGATTATATATTAGTTTATTAGTCAAACTAATCAATTTGGAGAAAAAATACAAATACTCTAAATTAATTTAGTTAGCTTCCCTAACCTCTCCAAAAAAGTCAACTTGGTCTTATAATTAGGACCGAAGGAAGTATAAGATATACTTACCTAATTTGATTAGATTAAAGAAATTAATTAAGTTGATTAATTTAACATGTATTTTCTAAAACATTATAGTCATTTTCCTTACTTCTCTCATTCTATTTCCTCTTTGATTATAGTTGATGGAGCATCAATAGGGTAAATTAAAAAAATATTGATAAATATAAAAAATATGTCTTATATTTAGGACCAAGATTAACTCTCTAAATAAATCTTATATAAAGACATGAAGGACATCACCTTTTAGGTTGTTTGGTATGAGGGGAGCGGTGGTAAAGTGTGTGGAGGAAATGTTTTTTTTTGGAGATGCATTTTAAAAATAATAATTAAAGAAGTGGTCTTTAAAGCTTGTAATTAATTTTCCTTATTTATTATCTCTATTAAAATATGTTATGGTTAAAATCAAATTAAATATCAGTAATAAAAAAATCATATTAAATTTAACTACATCAAATAACTTTAAATTAAATTACTTATATATATATATATATATATTAATTTATCATGTTTAAGATATAATTTATCCTGGTAAAAAAAGACAAATATGAATCCAAGTCTATTTTTTTTTTCATCGGAAAATCAAAGTTTCTTATTTTTTCTTTTCCCTTGAAAAAAATAATAAAAGTCTTCAAATGTTGGGTCTTCTTCTTCCTCATATTGATCATGCAGTTAGTGAAGTATTTCCACGTGATGAACAGCAACTTGCTTCACTATTGTCATACACAATATGTCAATAATACAATGGTGGCGTTCGATCGCCTCAGCCATTAAAGTGGGATGTTGGACTCAGGGGGGCGGACCAGAAAATTATAGAAGGGGCATAATTGGTGGGGGGATTCGGGGTTCAAGGCAAAAGACTCCGATTTTTTTTTTTTTTTTTTTTTTTTTAAGGAAAGTTTTAAATGCATTAAAAAAAAATATAAACAAGAAAAAAGTATATTAAAAAAATATTTATGAAATCAAGTGAATACGATGATGTAATAAGAGAGAAATTATTTTACAAACTTGTTATTTAGAAAAGTAAGGCTAAATCTTTTAAAAATAAATGCAAATACATAAATTACAATGAAGGGTGGTACTAATAAGTTCAAGACATATATTTTAATAAAAAAAGTATATTACAATAAAAATAATTATA
Source organism: Acacia melanoxylon (assembly GCA_019022615.1). Taxonomy (NCBI): domain Eukaryota; kingdom Viridiplantae; phylum Streptophyta; class Magnoliopsida; order Fabales; family Fabaceae; genus Acacia; species Acacia melanoxylon. The sequence continues at coordinate 1,185,364 of JAFJYJ010000053.1, read as the reverse complement.
ATGTCATCCTTCTAGGCTTTATTTTTTAGAATTTTATCGTAATTGCTTTATTATCAATGCTATCAAATACATCTTTTTTCAATATAAGGCACTAAACAATCATTCAACCATTCACCCCTCATCCCATTACGAAGTGTAATGTATTAAGGGTGAACACCTAATTTAAGAATGGACAATCATTCAAATATGTATTATTATTATTATTATTTTAAAAAAATCCTAAATAATTGAGGGGCACTTGCCCCCCAACTTACAACCTAGGTCTGCCACTGGTCGGACCCACTCCATTTTCTCCTCCTTTGTTTTCTTCCTCTTTAATTTTTGCCTCCATCCAAATATAGCGTACACATGCAGAAGCTCTTCCTTTTATTCTTTGGAACAGTGCCAGAATTCGTACAAGTCATGTGCATGTAATACTCTTGTTATCAAACAATGTTCGTAGTATTATAAATTAAAGGAAAATTATAACCAGGTCCCAAGGATCATAAAAATTAGCAAAAAAATCTCAACAGAAATTCACATATCAAAAAAGTCCCTAGAGGCTTTTTTTGATATTATTTGTATAGAAACAAAATCTAGGTTTTTAAATTTTGTTGTAAATATAGTACTTCCTGTTGTAAATATAGCTTTTTCTGTTGTAAATGACCAGATTTTAAATTTTGTTGTAAATATAGCACTTCCTTTTGTAAATATAGTCTTTTTCAGTTGTAAATGACCTCTTAGGGACTTGAGTTTGAGAAAAAATCCAGGTGTTTAAATTTTGTTATAAATATGACACTTCCTGTTGTAAATATAGTTTTTTCTGTTGTAAATGATCAGGTTTTTAAATTTTGTTGTAAATATAGCATTTTCTATTGTAAATATAGCATTTTCTGTTGTTAATAGAAATAATATCAAAAAAGTCCCTAGGGACTTCTGTATAATTTGGTGATTTCAAGGGACCTAATTGTGTTTATTTGTCTTCCTTGAGACTTGCACATAATTTTCCCTAAATTAAATACATGCATGCGTAAAACATTTTTGTGGGAAGAGGAAAGCAAATGCGACTACCCACAATTTTTTTCAGTTTAATTAACGCATCCTTTTTAATTAGTTTATAAAAGAAATGTACAAAAAAAATGACGGAGGAGTATGTTTGAAGTAAATTTAGTTATAAAACATTTGTGCTTTGAGAGGATTTAAAGCCTTTAATGTGCCACCCTCTATAATGTCTCAACATTCCTTTTTTTTTTTTTTTTTTAATCCACCATAATTAGATCCTATGTAAAATGAGTTAAATTCTAATACCTTACAATAATAAAATGGTGCAATTTGATTTTTTTTTTTAATGATTTTTCAATGAAAATACTCTAAAATTGTGTTGTTTTGATTTATTTTTTTGGAAAATCATAAAAAAAATTTAAAATGGTTCCATTTAATAATAGATATCAAAATATTACCCACTTTATATAATAATGTAATAAAAGAAGAAAAAAATTATTTCAAAGATTAAATCATTATTAAAAAAGACATTAAATGAAGCAGCACGTTTGATGCCCCCCATACTTGGCTGGTCTGTTTTGAGATTGGTTTTTGTTATATCGTTCAGTAAAGATATAATTCTATAATGCGTGCTTCACGTTGAAATTTGTTTCTTGCTCCATCAGAAAAAGATTGTAAGGTTTAAAGATGTGAATATATCCAAAAGGAAGTGCTGCAAATTTAAGTCCTGTGGTGGTTATAAGGGGAAACACACACAGCCTCTCTTTTCTCCTCATACTCAGTTCTCACACAAATAATGGATCAGTTTTCTTGGGATGCGTGGCTCTCTGAACTGGTAAGTAAAACTTCTCACACATTACTCTCCATTATCATCACTTCAAGCTTTCTAATTTCTGTGTGTGTTGTTTTTAAGGAAATGGAAAACGAATCTGTTTTTTTTTTAAGAGGAAAAAACTCGGAGCAGAATGAAGAAGAAGATGGAGAGTGTTTTCTCAGAGATATCTTACAGGACCCAACTAATTTGTCTTCTGAGAGTGAGGCCGTTTTTGCTCCAGCGACCGTGGCGGGTGTTGGCGCCACCACCAACTCCGTCGTGAACTCTCCGGCGTTGGCCCTTACCCCTTTGATCAAGATCTAGTGGTCCAGTTTTAATATTCTATAAAAATATTATTATAATTTAGAGAGAGTGAGCCTTGGCGAGAGAAACCACGTCCCAACTTTAAATCTTGAGCTTAATTACTAATACCATGAAAGACGTGTCATATTAAATATTTATTATGCGTAGGTTGATAAGGCGACTATACTGAGCGAAGCTATAAGCTACGTGAAGCAGCTTCAAGAGCGTGTGAAGGAGCTAGAACAAGATGATAATAATGGAGAAGCCCTATCATCAAGCGGCGCTGTGTTCTGGAGATGATGATGATGATAATGTTGACGGAGGCACGCCGCCGGCGATGAGTGAAGTGAACTACTTCGACGGCAACGGCTACAACGATGTCGTGCTGCCTGAGGTGAAAGCAAGAATCTCTGACAACAAACAAGTGCTGAATCCTGTGCAAGAAACAGAAATCCACCATGCTTTGAATCCTTGATACGCTCAAAAGACTTCATCTCATTGTGTCTGGTAATAGTGTCATGCCCTTCGGCCCCTCTACTCTTGATGTCACCATCATTGCGCAGGTAGGTACTATATGTACACACCATATATAGATCTGTACTAAGTTGATTAATTACATAAGATTAAAGAATCTGAATAAATTACTCACAGTGTTTATTATAAGACATATTTACCAAATTTAATTAGATTAGAAAAGTTAGTTTAGTTAACATGATATACATTAACACTTTAGTCATCTTCTTTAATTCCCTTATTCCTCTCATCTTTAATTATTGTTGAGGAAGCATCAATGGAGTGAAAAATATGAAAACCACGTCTTATATTTAGGATCAATATCAACTCTCCAAATATATTTTATATTAAAGACAGGAGGAGTATTTAATTATAACATATCATTAGATTATATATCCATGTATAAGTTTGAAGAAAAATGGAAAATATATATACTACTTTAAAGTAATTTATCTAGCTTCTTTAATCTCGCCAATTGAGTTTTGTATTCAAGACAGATGACAGTATATGTCTGTTTGGGAATAATTATTCTGACGCTTTTATATTTCACGCAAACATATATATATGATGTGCAGATGAGTGAGGAATACAGTGTATCGGTGGAGGATATAGTGAAAAGCCTGAGGACGACTCTAAACTGTAATAGAGATCCCTGCTAGTGTATCAAAAGAGGTCTACTCATTGGAGCTTCAAGATTTCCAAGTTCTGGAGAAAGGTAAGCTTTCTTTTGTGCCTTCAAGCTGGTCTGTCTAGTGAATCTAGAAGTCTTGTGGTGTGTGTGTGTGTATATAATTAAATGAAATTGAGTGTACTTGATTTTTGAGAGCGAAGTTCGATGAAAAAAGTTTAAGATGTGCGGGCTGTACCTTACCATATGAATGAATGCTCAACTATATTTCTTCATCGATCGTCTAATTGTTTTTAGGTTTTGGACTGTTCATTTTGAAGTTTGAATAAGCCATTACTAATTACTACAGTTTTAATTGAAAAGTAGGGTTAAAGGCATTTTTATCTTCAAAAATTTTCACCATGAGTACTACTGTACTAGTATTGCATATCCTAGACTATTTATTGGAGCAATTTCATCATTTAAGTGTCAAAATTATTGCAATGGCATCCCTTAACTTTGTGACCTTAATTAATAATTTCAAATTGACTTTAAGTTCGTTGAAGAGTCAATTGGTGCCCCATCTATCATGACCAGCTAAATAGACACTACTTGTTGATTAAGAGGGAAAAATCTCTCAACTTGCATTGTCAACAACATTAAAGCATGGTATGTCTATCGGGTTAGGTATAGAATTGAATGAATAATACCTATATAACTAATAATAGCATAAACAGATCATATATAACATATATATGGCAATACAATGAGTTGATATATCACTGGTACAGATTGACATACTTTTTTTTTTTAAAAAAACTGTTGAATACGAGTTGGCAAGCCATATGATATACAACATATTTAGGTTAAAAAAATAGGCATATTAATTGCTCCACAATAATATTCTTTAGTGTGTCAGTTACTTCATAAATATTTTTAGAGGCAAATTAGAATATTCTTTAACAGAAATTAAGTCAATATGAACTTGAGGGTCATAGGCGGGCCCGGAAATTTTGAAAAAAAATAATATTATATATATAAGGGTTAAGGTGCAAAAATAGACATTTGATTTTCTCCGAGGAGTGCCCAGTAGCAAATGCTTTTTTTAGGTGCAAAAGTGACTATGTAGTTATAAATTAGGTGCAAAAATAACGTTTGATCGTTAAGTTTGACTTTTGACCGTTAAGTTTGACTTTTTTTGCTGACTGGACAATGACGTGGCATTTCAAAGGTGCAAAAATAATTTTATGATCTTAAAAAAATATTTCAGGTATTGGCCGGTACTAAAAGGATACTGAAAAAAAATATTTCAGGGTACTAACTGGTACTAAAAAGTATTTTCAGGATACTGATTGGTACAAAAAAAATATTTCATAATTTTGAAAAAATATTTTAGGATCTTGAAAAAATATTTCGGTATTGACCTACTAAAAGGATACTGAAAAAAATATTTGAAATGCCACGTCATCGTCCTGTCAGCAAAAAAAGTCAAACTTAACGGTCAAACGCTATTTTTGCACCTAATTTGTAACCACATAGTCACTTTCGCACCTAAAAAAAGCATTTGCTACTTGGCGCTCATCGGAGATAAACACATGTCTATTTTTGCACCTTAACCTATAGGGTAGGTTTATATAAATTTCAGTTAAATGGTCCATGTGCATACCTGATTTGCTACATTTACTTCTACAGATCCGGACACGATGGCTGGAAGCCACGAAGGGTGAAAATTTACGGCCATAACACAAAGACGGTTACATTAGAGTACGACACATTCATATCCCCAGAGACGTGGGACGGCTTTAATTTGTTGAATGAGTCTTCATCTTCACACCACCTATGTAGCAGGAAAGGGTTTTTATGTGCTGTTCTAGGGTTTGTTTTTAGTTTCTTGATGTATTATTAGATATCTTCACATCTATATATTACTCCAGTTCTCTGTAACTGGGAAACTTAATTAGTATTAACTCTGTGTGTGAGAGAGAGACAGACACGATATGTATTATTTACCTATGGTCTGATTCAGTGTATTATTCTATGGCTTGCTTGGATAGTCAGTGACTTATTATGTTCTCACTGAAATGCTTCAATACGTGATGTTAAATAGGTTCTTGCTAGACTTTTTAGATTACACTAAAATAGTAGTGGGAATGGAACTCAGAATGAGCAAGAATTACTTATTTCCCCCTTTCCTCCCTTTGGCTCTGGAGCATTATAATAAAATATTTTAGTGTTAAAAAGTACTTCATTCGATTCTAAATGTAAGACATAATTCGAAAGCCAATTTTGATCTCAGTTACATATCAGGTTCAATGATAATATTGTTGAATTACTTGCTTTGAGCATGACTTTAGATCCAAGAAACAAGTACAAGTCATTTAATAGTAATGATATTTGCAAACTTGTTGATAAATTTTATTATAGGGATTTCACAGAACATGAAAAGTTGCATTTAAAGATGGAGTTACAACATTTTAAGCATGACATTCCTAAACTTCCAGATTTGATTAATTTATCAACTGCATCTAAATTATGTTAAGGGCTAGTAAGATCTAGAAAGTCCATCATTTACAACAACTACTGATTAGACTTGTACTCATTTTTTTTAGTTTTTACAGCAACTACTAAAAGATCTTTCTTTGCTATAAAGATAATCATGAGCAGGCTTCGAAATAGAATGGAAGATCATTTTCTTTATGATTCTTTGATTACATACATTGAAAAAAAAATTGTTTTGAATTTTAACACGGATTTAATTATAAATGAGTTTAACAATATAAAAACATGTAGAGTAAGAGCCAGGCGAAATGATCTTAATTTTTGTAATAGATTTCTTTCATTTTTTTTTTGTATATTAGGTCTGTATTGTATTTCAAATATTTTTATTTTATTTATGATATAGTATTTTTTGTTTTTGCTCCCAATCATTAAAATTCCTGGGTCCGCCACCGTCTATAATGCGCGTGTTTCACGTTGGAATTTGTTTCTTGCTCAATACCAAAAGATAATAAGGTAATTGTTTAAAGATGTGAATAAATCCAAAAGGTAGGGCTGCAAATTTGTTGTAGTCCTTTGGTGGTTATAAGAGGAAACTTTAAGCAAAAAGTTATAAGGGGAAACACACACAGCCTCACTTTTCTCCTAATTCTCAGTTCTAACACAAATGGATCAGCTTTCTTGGGATGCGTGGCTATCTGAACTGGTAAGTAAAACTTCTCGCACGTCACTCTCCATTATCACCACTTCAAGCTTTCTAATTTGTGTGTGTATTGTTTTTAAGGAAATGGAAAACGAATCTGTTTTTTTAAGAGGAACAACCTTGGAGCAGAATGAAGAAGAAGCTGGAGAGTGTTTTCTCAGAGATATCTTACAGGACCCAACTAATTTATCTTCTGAGAGTGGGGCCGTTTTTGCTCCGGCGGGCGTTGGCAACACCGCCAACTCCGTCGTGAACTCTCTGCAGTGTGCTTCACAAACAACACCACTAACTGCCTGCGTTCTGTCTTTCGATAAATCCTTTGTCATACCAGAAATCGCAGATCCTAGCAGTTATTCTTCGAAGCTCAAACGGCGCTTTGAAGCAGTTAACGATGAACCGCCGCTGGTGGACGCCGTCAGAGGAACAAAGAAGACTAGAAGCGGTGCTGATGCGACGGATCATATAATGGCTGAGAGAAGAAGGAGACAGGAACTTAGAGAAAGGTTCATAGCTCTCTCAGCCACCATACCTGGCTTGAAAAAGGTTACAACTTTCAACAAATTAACAACTTCGTGGATTTGGATTCTCTCGTTTTCTTTTTTCAATCTGCCCCATCTTTTACCTTTTTTATCAGGATCTAATGGTCCAGATTCTATAAAAATATTATTATAATGGAGAGAGAGTGAACCTTGGCGAGAGAAACCACGTCCCAACTTTGAATCTTGAACTTAATTAGTAATACCATGAAATACGTGTCATATTAAACATTTATTATGCGTAGGTTGACAAGGCAACTATACTGAGCGAAGCTATAAGCTACGTGAAGCAGCTTCAAGAGCGTGTGAAGGAGCTAGAGCAAGATACGAAGAAAAAGATGATAATAATGGAGAAGCCCTATCATCAAGCGGCGCTGTGTTCTGGGGATGATGATGATGATAATACGCCGCCGGCAATGAGTGAAGTGAACTATTTCGACGGCAACGGCTACAACGATGTAGTGCTGCCTGAGGTGAAAGCAAGAATCTCTGACAACAAACAAGTGCTGATAAGAATCCTGTGCAAGACACAGAAATCCATTATGCTTAGAATCCTTGATAAGCTCAAAAGCCTTCATCTCATTGTGTCTGGTAATAGTGTCATGCCCTTTGGCTCCTCTACTCTTGATGTCACCATAATTGCGCAGGTAGGTACTATATGTACACACCATATATAGATGTATACTAAGTTGATTAGTTACATGAAATTAAGGAATCTGAATAAATTACTCACAATCTTTTTACATATTTACCAAATTTAATAAGATTATAAAAGTTGGTTAAGTTAGTTAACACGACATACATTTTCTAAATATGATTATTGTTGAGGAAATATCAATAGAGTGAAAAATATGATAACTACGTCTTATATTTAGGATTAATATCAACTCTCCGAATATATCTTATATTAAAGACATGAGGAGTATTTAATTATAACATATATATCATTAGATTTTATATCCATGTATAAGTTTGAAGAAAAATTGTAAATATATATACTACTTTAAAGTAATTTATCTAAGCTTCTTTAATCTCGGCAATTGAGTTTTGTATTCAGACAGATAACAGTATATGTCTATTTGGGAATAATTATTCGGGCGCTTTTATAATTTCACGAAAACATATATATATGATGTGCAGATGAGTGAGGAATACAGTGTATCGGTGGAGGATATAGTGAAAAGCCTGAGGACGACTCTAAACTGTAATAGAGATCCCTGCTAGTGTATCGAAAAGAGGTATACTCATTGGAGTTTCAAGATTTCCAAGTTCTGGAGAAAGGTAAGCTTTCTTTGTGCCTTCAAGCTGGTCTGTCTAGTGAATCAAGAAGTCTTGTGGTGTGTGTGTGTGTGTGTGTATAATTGGAATGAAATTGAGTGTACTTGATTTTTGAGAGCGAAGTTCGATGAAAAAAGTTTAAGATGTGCGGGCTGTACCTTACCAAATGAATGAATGCTCAACTATATTTCTTCATCGATCGTCTAATTGTTTTTAGGTTTTGGACTGTTCATTTTGAAGTTTGAATAAGCCATTACTAATTACTACAGTTTTAATTGAAAAGTAGGGTTAAAGGCATTTTTATCTTTAAAATTTTTCACCACGAGTACTGGTACTGCATATGCTAGACTATTTATTGGAGAAATTTCATCATTTAAGTGTCAAAATTATTGCAATGGGGTCCCTTAACTTTGTGACCTTAATTATTGGACAAATATTTAACACAAAAATTTAATGATAAGGAGCAATTGGTGCCCCAATCTATCATGACCAGCTAAATAGACACTACTTGTTGATTAAGAGGGAAAAATCTCTCAACTTTTTTTAAAAATAAAATAAAATGATGAACATGTTTTGATTTAAAAACAAAAAAATATGAGGATGAAATGGATGACATTTGGCTTGTCAATTAAGGACTTGTCGGAGAAAATGAAAAAAAATTGTCATCTCACACTAACTATATTAATTCTATCGGGTTAGGTATAGAATTGAATGAATAATACCTATATAGCTAATAATAGCATAAACAAATCATATATTAATTCTTTAGTGTGTCAGTTACTTCATAAATATTTTTAGAGGCAAATTAGAATATTCTTTAACAGAAATTAAGTCAGTATGAACTTGACGGTTAAGATCATGTCCATCGTTCAAGTGGCGATATTGCAACGATTTTGACAGTTCAAACAAGGGTGACATGACTCTGGTAAATAGTTTAGAATACTGAATTCTTCTCTCGAAATAGTTCAGGGGGAAAAAAAAAATCCCTATAACCCTGTAAAATATGGCTACATATAAAATTTTCATTTGAGACTCACTATTCATAATTTCTAACCGTAGGCAAAAGCTTCAATAAATATATATATATATTTCTTCCTCATATTCTTAATATAAGATATAGTTATCTATTTTGATTATATTAAGGAAGTTAATTAATACGATATGTATTTTCGAAAATATCATAGTCATCTTCCTTAGTTCTCACATTCTCTCTCCTCCTTAATATTGTTAAGAGAACATTAATAAGAGTTAAGTAGGCCAAAGGCCTTGTAGCCTAATGATATAAGAGCTCCCCTCTAAGTAAGAGATCGCGGATTCAATCCCATTTATAACCTTAAGCCGTTAGTACCTGCCCTCTTAATTAAAAAAGAGTAAATTATAAAAAATGTTGACAAATATGAAAACTATAATTTATAATTATGACCAATATCAATTCTCTAAATACATCAGTAGTAAGAAGCATACACACACATAAGGTCTTTCCAAAGATGGAGGTGTACGTATCTTGCAGGGTACAAATGTTTCTCATCAGTCATGAGGAAACAGGCAAGATCACTTTGAAAAAGCAAAACGCTGAGTTTATTCTAATTCATAAAGTGCCCAGGGACTTTCTCTTTATTACACTCATCTCACCAAGGCTGTTTTGCTGCTTGTTTCGCCTCTTTTATCATTATACAGTTGACCTATCAATTAAGATAAATAATCATTTAACAACGTTATCACAAGTTATATGTATATATATACTCTTTTGGTTCATAATGCAAGATCTACTTAATCAATTTGAGTAGATTAAAAATGTTAGTTAAGTAATTAATATTCTATGTTTTTCTCTCTACAACATCCTAATTATTTTCCTCTATCTTTGATTTAATTATTGTTGATAAAATATCAATAGAGTTAATTTGAGGGGAAAAAAAAAATTTAATCGATATGTAAAATATGTCTTAAATCTATAACCAGCAATAACTCTCCAATCAATCCCTACTTTAAGGACCAGAGGAGTATTATGACTTGCAAAATAGACCCTTGTCGATCTGTCTCTCTCTGCGTGCACTATCAACAACAAAGACATGATATATATCTCTCTGCTTGCACTGTCAACAACAAAGACATGATATATATGTCTTGGTTAAAAAAAATAAAAAAAGTTTGGGGGTTGAAATGGCTTGACAGCTAAATACATGTTGGCAAAAATGAATATGGTTTGCCAATCGACACACTAAGGCCGTGTTTGGTTTGAAGAGAGGGAAGGAAGATGAGAACTTCTCTTTTAATGTGAAAAATCAAATATGACTATAAGTTTGTATCATTTTTCGTATAAACATTTCACATCATGATCATATCTAACTTTTCACACCAAGGAGGGAAGCTTCCTTCCCTCCCTCCTCTCAAATTATACTACTGACTCGATCAATAACACTTATACAGCCTATAATAATACTCCCTTGGATCCTAAATGTAGTATAAGACAAGATTAGTTTTTTTTTAAGAGAGAGATTAAAGAAGTTAAATAAGTTACTTAAATCATATCATATGTTGTGTATCGTTAGATTATATATTAGCTTATAAATTAAACAAAATAGTTTGGAGGAAAAAAATGATAAATATAAATATTTTACAGTAGTTTAATTAGCTTCTTTAATATCTTCAAAAAAAAGCAACTCTATTTTATATTTACAACCGAAATATCTTAAGATTTTAACACTACTGTGGGGTGGATCTTCTTGGATACCAATGTTACTGTTGGTGGAAATAGGAAATATTACTTTTAAAAATAAAAACAAAAATTAGAAGGGTGCGCAATAATGGTATGGGGTTCAAGCATGATCAAACCGGCCCATGACCTCCAATTTACATGGAGCTTTCACTACAAAAAAAGTCATTGTTTGTGACAAAAAAAAATCCATCGAAAAAAAAGTCATTTTCCGTTGCAAAAATGATTTGCGACGGAATCTGTTCGTCGCCGCTAAAAAATCGCATCGCAATTGCGACGAAAAACAAGAAAAAATTTGACGGAAAATTATTTCCATCGCAAACTTCAAAATTTGAGATGGAATTCAATTCCGTCGCAAATTTCAAATTGTGCGACGGAATCAAATTCCATCGCAAAAGTCCAATTTTGCAACATTTGAAAACTAATTCCGATGAAAACTAATTCACAAATCTCAATTCAAAAAAAAAAAACTATACAAATAATGACAAAATAAAAATCATATAAAAAATTACGAAATAAAAAAAAATGTATATAAATAATACTGAATATTGTATTAAAAAAGTGTATATGTAGAACTATATATAATAGCAATCCCAAAAAATTATAAATAAACAAAACAAAATATAAACACAAATGTTGCCAACAAAATAAACTAAAAAACACAAAAATCATAAATAAGTTATACACCAAGTAGCTATAGAATGAAAAAAAGCAATTTTGTTAACTCTTCAAATATCTTGAAAATTTATGAACACAGCTTCATGAAGCCTTCAATTTTCCATTACTCAACTTAGGAGCTTTGAATTGCTTGGCTGCCTGAGTTTGTAATTGTAAGCTCCAAGTCTTCAATCTTAGCTTCCCCAAATATAATGTGTGTTTCAGAAGTTGGGCTCTCCTATACATCTGGTTTGGAGATGATAGAGAATTTGAAACAGAAGTTGTCCAAAAATTATATTTTATAACCAAAACAAGGAAAATTGAGATACGGGAATACAAAAGATGTTTGACACTGACATTCTTGCTCTTTTTGACTGTCACGCGTCTGACACCTGTGACTGGTTTCATCCCAAGCTTTAACATTGCCTTGCGACTCTTTTTCTCGCTTCTGCTCTGCTTAGACCTGCCACTTACATCACCTTCTTGTTCTGCATACAATACAAATTCAAGTGAGATAGTGAATTGCATCCATCAAATTTCAATAACATAAAAATGACAAGGAGACTTCAGCCAATTTATTTCTAACACTAGCATGATCAATGACAACTCAAAACTTTGGCTTCATACAAAACAACAGCAAACATATCAGCCGAAGAAAGTAATACAAGCTAACATTTATAAAAATCAATGTATATTCCATTTTTCTCTTCATGGAAATATATAAATATTTTCACTGGAATATTCATGGAAATTGACAACATGCATTTCACAAAGGAATGGAAAGAATCCAGTTTAAAGAACACATTCTCAATTTCCTGTTTTGTAGTCAATTTAGAGCATGAAGGTTTCAGACCGACCAATCTGCCTGAACCACAAAATATAGATAACATGCCAAAATGCAAACAAAGATAAGCCATATTTTTTCATGGAACCACAATAGTTTAGCCAAAATGTTAGAATATTGTTCTGTCACACTAAGTTCTGTCTGATTCCTTCTGATTCACTTTCCACTCTGTATCACCTCACCCACTACTCCACTCACTCACCACTTTACTTTCCATTCTGTATTATGCTCTACTTTCCATTCTGTATTATTCTTTCCTAGAGCCTATATATACATAGGCTATGTATTCAATCATATATGAATATAAACGAGTGTGTTTATGTCTCCGAAATCCAATATGGTATCGAGCGCGCCTTCTATTCAAAGCGAGAGAGGCAAAAACACATTCCCCGATCAATGTCAACGGTCACGAGACCGAAACAGGTAACAATAGGGTCAATTGTGAATGTCTCGAGCATCACCTCTTCAAAGCATTCTCACCGTAGTATTTCTCATCCACACCGCCGGCAACCTTACTCTAACCGAAGTCACAACCACGTGAAAGCGGCTGAAACCCGACGGACGAGAGAAAAGAACAAGCCACGACCACGATCCTCGATCCGAGAAGAGGACCGCGCGTGGCATCACACCGCCACCACGCGTGATCGCGGCATGACGATCGGCAAAACCCAGAAGAACGGCGGCCATCTGATCGGCGCGTTAACTTCACGCGCCACCACACTGCCGGCGCGTGAACCCCACGCGCCACCGTGAATAGTAAGCTCCGGCGACCCATCTTCTTCCAGAAACATGAATCCCTCTGAATTCCCTCCTTTATTTGGATCAATCCCTGGAAGAACAACCGGAATATTTCCCTTAGCTCTTATGACCGAACCAATTCTCAAACTCAAAACTCTTCATCTTCTTCTTCTATGGCCAGTAACCCAGTTCCAAGCAGAACCTCAGAAATGGTTTCAGAATTTTCAGACCATCAAGTTATGGGTATTACCCATAAATTTAATGGTAGAAACTATCTCCAATGGTCACAAAGCGTGCTGAGGTACATCCGTGGTAGGAGAAAGGAGAAATATATTAATGGGGCAGCTCCTCAACCAGCTCCTGATGACCCACTTTTCGACACATGGTTTGCTGAAAACAACCAAGTTATGACTTGGTTGTGCAACTCAATGACGCTAGAGATCAGTGAGGGATACCTACTTGCTCATACGGCAAAGGAAATATGGGATGCTGCTAGGAGAACGTACTCCTCTCTTGAAAACACCGCTGCGTTGATTCACTTGAAGAGACAACTCCGGAATTTACAACAAGGTAATATGTCAGTAACTGAATATTATAATGCATTGCTGAAATTATGGCAACAACAGACCTATTTGAGGTTCATCCCCGGGAAAGTCTCAAAGATGCACAATTATACAAAAAGATCGTGGAAGAAGGAAGGATACATGATTTCCTCCTCGGGCTAAATGACACTTTTGAAGAGATAAGGGGGCGTAATCATGGGGTTGAAACCACTTCCCCAACTCTTTGATGTTGTCAACTTCGTACAATTCGAGGAAAGTCGAAAACTCCTGAATCGAAGTAGCCCAAGTCAAACCGAAAACTCAGCACTCGCAGTCCAAGGACCACATGGAGAACGGAAGACTAACAAATGGTGCAACTATTGTAAGAAGAAAGGTCATAATCGAGAAGAATGTTGGAAACTCCATGGAAGACCTTCCAATGGCAAACCAAACTCCCAAAGTCACGGAACACAGTTGAATCAAAGGTGGAGACCGACGATCGCCTAAGCCGATTGAAATACAAATTCGCAAGTTAATCGATAGGCAAAACCACCAAACTCCACTCCCAAAATCTGGCACAAACAGGTAATTCTATTGTAGCCCTCAACACTATGATGACTAGAGGAGATAATTGGATTGTTGACTCAGGAGCTACAGATCATATGACTGGTAACAGAACCTTATTCCACAGCATTAAATTCTGTCATGAACACCTTAAAGTCAAAGTAGCTAATGGTGTATTCACAAAGGTTGAGGGAATTGGCACGCTTACATTATCTCGATCGCTTAACAATACATAATGTTCTCGTTTGTACCCGAACTCACCCGTAATCCGATATCGTGAGTAAGCCGACTAAAGATAAAATATGTCGAGTCATTTTTGATGATGGTCTCAGGCGTGTTTCGGATTTGAAATCGAGGAGGAGGATTGGGACTTCTAGAGAATGGGATGGACTATTCTACCTTGAAATATTGAAATCAAAGAAAGAAGATGCATGGAAATCAAGAAGAGCACGGTTAGCTCAAATTCTAAAAATAATGATGTATTTCTCGTGGCATTGTCGGTCGTGCCATCCTAGTTTTGATTATATGAAGCATGTGTTTCCCAGTTTGTTCAATAAAAATTCAACTCCTTTTCGAGTGTGAAACTTGCCGGTTTGCAAAACAAACACGATCCTCATATCCTAAATGAAATATACCCCTTCCTCACCATTTACACTAATTCATAGTGATATCGGGGACCACCAATACCTACCCTCACTCATACCAGGTGGTTTGTTACTTTTATTGATGATCACACTAGAATCACATGGGTTTATCTATTAAAAGACAAATCAAGTAGCCAAAGTGTTTCAAAACTTCTATACCTTTGTGCGAACTCAATTCAACACTTCCATTAAGGTACTACGAAGTGATAATGCCAAGGAATACATGAGTACAACCTCTAAAGAATTTCTTGATCAGCAAGGGATTCATCACCAAACTTCCTGCCCTTACACACCTCAACAAAATGGGGTGGCTGAGCGAAAAAACCGTCACCTTTTGGAAGTAACACGTGCCCTACTAATGGAACGAAATGTCCCTACCATATTTTGGGGTGATGCGGTTCTTACAGACCGCTACCTCATTAACCGCATGCCTTCCAAAGTTCTCAATTACGAAACTCCAATTCAAAAGCTTCTTGAATCTTTTCCCAAATGTCCTCTAATAAATTCACTACCTCCAAAGGTGTTTGGGTGCGTTGTCTTTGTTCATAAAAAGGATGGCAACAAATTTGGTGCCCGAGCTGACAAATGTATATTCCTTGGCTACTCCTCAACTCAAAAAGGCTACAAATGTTATTGTCCGTCTTCCAAGAAACTTATAGTCTCCTGCATCGTGTTCTCGGAAGACGACGCCTATTATCCCAAATTACCCATTCGGGGGAGTATTCGACATTGAATGGCTAATCCCGAAGTCTCTACAACCAAAAACCCGTTTTACGACACTTCATCAACAATACCACCCAACCTTATACCCACTCTTGATTTACTTGCTCCTACAAATCAACTTGAGACTAATGAACTGGAAACAAATGTTGAGATCAATTCGGGATGGATACTTGAACCACAACAAGAGGCGAGCCCAGCTCACAAGTTCAAAATGAACTGCATTACGTAGAACCGTCTCTCCCATTCAAAGGAACGACCATGAATCCAATCCGAGATTAAATCCTGAGGAACACGGTTGGCCTATTGCGTTGAGAAAAGGGGTAAGGTCATGCACTCAACATCCAATTCAACGATTTGTTTCATATGGTAATCTGTCTACAAAAATGCAAAGCTTTGTTGTAAACAGTGCACAGATGAAAATTCCGAATACATTTCAACAAGCTATGGCAGATCCAAATTGGAAACAAGCTGCAGAAGAAGAATTGAGGGCACTCAAGGAAAATAAAACATGGGAGATCACACCTCTTCCTAAAGGAAAGAAACCAAGGGGATGCGAGATGAATTTTCACTCCAAAATTCAATCCGGGATGGGAGTATCAACAAATACAAGGCAAGACTTGTTGCAAAAGGATATACCCGCACATATGGAATTGACTATCGGGAGACATTTGCTCCAAGTAGTTAAGTTCAATACCATCCAAGTACTATTATCAATTGCGCAAACTTGGATTGGCCATTACACCAACCGGATGTGAAAAATGCATTCCTAAATGGAAACCCGGAGGAAGAAGTCTACATGGAGATTCCGGATGGAGTTTCACTCCTAACAACTCGTGTGTAAACTCAACAAATCATTGTATGGTCTTAAGCAATCTCCCGGACATGGTTCGGTGATTTGCCAAAGCGAAAAGAGCTTGGATACACTCGGGGACAAGCGGATGACACGTTATTCATCAAACGTGTTAATGGCAAAGTCACCATATTGATCGTATATGTTGATGACATAGTCATTACGGGAGACGACAAAGAATCCATTGCTCTCGCTAAAGAAGAACTTGTCGCTAGAATTCCAAGTAAAAGACCTAGGACAAATGAGATACTTCTTAGGCTTGGAAATAGCTAGAACCAAGAAGGGCATCAATGTATCCCAAATGAAAGTATACACTGGATCTGTTACATGAAATGGAATGTTGGGTTCCCAACCGGAAGGAACACCAATGGAAGAGGATGCCACCTAGAGATTAAGCCAAAAGGAATCCCGACCAACTCGAGAAAGATACGTAAGACTTGTGGGAAAATTGATATATCTAACCCACACACGTCCCGATATTAGTTACGCAGATTGGAATAGTAAGCCGCTTTTATGCATCGCCCACAAGAAGAACACATGAAGGCCGTGTATAGAATTTTGAGTTAT
Source organism: Acacia melanoxylon (assembly GCA_019022615.1). Classification (NCBI taxonomy): domain Eukaryota; kingdom Viridiplantae; phylum Streptophyta; class Magnoliopsida; order Fabales; family Fabaceae; genus Acacia; species Acacia melanoxylon. The sequence goes on along the minus strand of JAFJYJ010000053.1, from coordinate 1,168,291 downwards.
CTCAAGCTTAATCCTGGAAGAGGAATATTGTTTATGAAAGGTACAACCGTAAAAATTGAAATCTACACAGATGCGAGATCATGCAAGGGATAGAGAGACTAGAAGGTCAACCTCGAGTCCGCACATACGTGTGGGGAAATCAATTACCTGGAGAAGCAAGAAACAGAGACGGTGGTGTCACCAAGTAGTGCGAAGCGGGCCGAGAGCCGTTAACAAAGGAGTATGTGAAGGATTGTGGATTATGAGATTATTGAAAGAGTTAGGAATTCAATTTGAAGAACCAATGCAACTCGGGTGTGACAACAAGGCCGCATTGAAATGGTCAAGAACCCGGATATCACGATAGAACAAAGCATGTTGAGATAGACGGACACTTCATTAAAGAAAAGATTGAAGCGGGCATAATAACTCTATCTCACATAAGATCTCGACCGGATTGCGTATATCTTGACTAAACCACCGGGCGAACAAAATTTGAAGTCTTTCGAGGCAAGCCGGGAATGATTGACATCTACTCTCCAAATTGAGGGGAGTGTTAGAATATTGTTCCTCACACTAAGTTCTCGTCGATTCCTTCGATTCACTTTCCACTCGTATCACCTCACCCACTACTCCACTCACTCACCACTTTACTTTCCATTACGTATTATGCTCTACTTTCCATTCTCAGTATTATTCTTTCCTAGAGCCTATATATACATAGGCTATGTATTCAATCATATATGAATATAAACTGAGTGTGTTTATGTCTCTGAAATCCAATACAAAATCACAAATCACATTAAGCAGCTAGCTCAATGAACACAATTTGTGGATGACATTTATGAAGAGGAAAAAACCATAAATTAATTGGAAAGTATGTTCCTACCACCGTTTGTGAAGTGTGAAGCACAAAGTCTAAATTTTACAATGCATCTAATATTGTTCAAGATTGATAATGCAGTACACTTGAACCATTGCTTGAGCTGGTCAAAATGAAGAGAAATTCCAACCCATTGGCATCAATTCGTTTTCTTAACGATTTCAAAAATAAGCTGAAGAATAAATAAGATAGATTCAAAACATCATTCTTATTCCCAATTTCCTTGGGGATGCTCCCACTTATTGCCAGGAGTGTGTAAGCAATGCTATGAAGAAACACATTGCAGCAGTAAGCCAAGCCACAGAGACAATTCCAATAGCAAGTTTGGAGACTTTCTGACTCCCATGCTATATGGACAAGTTACTAAGTTCAGGGCAATTCCAAATTCAACCGATAAATCAAAAACAACAACAATAAACATTCCACTACTTACTTCAAAGATCACAACTTGAAACAAGATAATTGCATTGAACAACACTGGGTTGAGAAAGCATCATTTGCTGCCACAGGGATCATCTAAAATCAACAGACATAAAAATTCTACCTACAATTTTAGCTAAATTATCTAAGCTTGACAACACCATCCATTATCATTCTTAGTTTTTTTAGCTACATGTTGCCTCGAGTAAGAAAAACACTTTTCAGCTAAATGAATTAATGAACTTGGGTGGTTGACTGTACTGGATTTCCATAAGCATATACTTAAAAAAAATCACAGATAACTTTGAAAAGACTTCAATATCATGTTGGACAATTGTTTCAAAATAAAAGAGAAAGAACTCAATTAATTTTGTGATACTTTGGTCCAGCAGACATTGTCCGGCAATTCTCAACTAATTTTACTGACAACATTTATGGTACCTTTGGAAAAATCCACTAATCATGCATAGTTGCACCTATGTTATTCCTTAAAATTATTGTACAGATTAGAAGTAATTTGATATGGAAATATGATAAGAGTATTCAACCATTATTCTGATAGGTTGTTAGTGTTCTACTAGTCAGTTAGTGGCTTCTTAGCCGTTTGGGTTTGACAGAAAAGCTTATAAATAAGATGAGGTTGCAACACTAAGTACTACAAGACATACACAAAAATCATTCAACCTAACCTAACATTATGTTGTCAGCCCAAAAAAAATGTTATGTTAAGAGAGAGTGGATCAAGAGAGTTTTGTTGGGCCCGTAGGATTCAAGTGGGAGAATCAGAGGCAATCATTATTACCCAAAACTTAATCCTACTTACACTTGGATTTTTTCTAAGCAAAATCCTCAACCTAGATAAAATTGACAAGAGGAGATTGCGACAAGCCAGAGACTAGGAAGTAATAATTACTTCCCAAAATTGTATCCTTGCAAAGAGACCATGTATATAAAACATAAATATAATATAAGGAAGCTGTCTGCTGTTTGAAACGCTAATTCCTGTCATTAGAACCAATCTATAACTATTAAATCATCATAGATCTAAGTGTAATTATTGATCACGTAACTGATCTGATCACCTTGAGCAAGTCAAAACTCAAAAATAGAGAGTCCAGCTTGTATTACTAAAAGCAATTTAAGAATTAACCATGTGATGCCTACCCGTTCTAGCTAAAGTGTCATTTCTATACATATCATTAAAAAGGGGGGAATGAGCCATGTTTTGTTCATATATCTAATATAAATGGTAGGGATCAAAGGATAGTAACCTCAATAACATATGATAGTCATCAGGTTTTGGAGGCAACAAGCCATCAGAAAAAAGTGCCTGTCAAATTGCATCCACTGCCCTGACCTCCCTAACATCTCGAACATCCTCAATAGAAACAGAATTGCTCCGACTGGCAACTTTTTTCATGCATTTCTTCTTGAGAGAATGTCTGAATCTGCTTGACGCATTTATTGCTTTCTTTTTCAGACTGCCAATTCTTGTTCGCCTATCATACCTCCAAGTTCTCAAAATCTGACTTTCGCTCTCTACGTTCATTTTGACCCTAGAACCCTTCAAAACCTGAAAAATCAAACCAGTTTTATATACTTTTACTTGTACTGCCATTTAAGTACTCAACTGAAATCATTACCGAACTACGGTTACAATGCATTTTCAGATTGAGTCAGAATTCGACGCAAATGCAGAATCAACATCAAATTGACAAAGTTAATAAGGAATTTAGATCCTTTGTAATAAGTTTATCAGAATCGTAGTGGTAGGTCCAGATTATTTCAATTAACGGTAACAAGAGTGGGTAAGACAGACTTGAAAATAGAAAACTTTCAATACTCCATATACAACGTACATAATCGTTTTTGAGATCATATAAGCATGAGGGTCGAGATTTGGATGAATTTAACCCAAAATAAATAATCGAAGTAACAATTTAGCTAAATTTAGCTCATTTGCCCCACTAAGGCAGATCAGATCACAGGACATCAAAGAATATAACCATTCAAATCAAAAATCAAAAGACTGAAACAACAAAAATTAAGAAGATCGACGACGAGTAGAGTTGCCGGAGGGAGAGAGGGATTGGGACGAGGAGGAGAGGGTAACCGTTTACCTGGTGTGGCGTCGGAGACAGAATCGCGACGACAAGTAGAGTTGCCGGAAGTGCTCGAAGAAGCGGAGAAGAGAAGTGGAAGACGAAGGCAATAGGGTTTGAAGTTTGAGAGCTTAGATGATAACCTACGAACAATGCGACTGGGACGGAAAAATAAATAGCAAAACTTTGCGATGGAAAACAGATGCCTTCGTAAAGTTTTGATTTTTGCAACGGAAAACATATTCCGTTGCAAAAATCCAAAAATTATGACAGAATTTTATTTCCGTCGTAAAATACAATTGGGATAAAAAAAAATGACATAAATCGCAAAAAATTTAACATATGAGGAGTTGCAAAGAATCATAGTGACAGAAAAAATATTTTATCGCCAAAATCAAAAATTTATGACGGAAAATAGATATGATAATGGGAAAATCCAAAAATTTTTGTAAATGATTTGTAAGGATATTGTTGTAAATGACCCACGATATTGTTGTAAGTGACCCAAAAACTATTGTTATTGTTGTAAGTGACAATAAAAAAAAAATATTCCATCACAAATATCAAAAAACAAGTAAACCAGGTTACAAATACAATGATACAAGCGCATGCCCTACGATAACCGGCCATAACAATTGACCCTTATTTTCAAGTACAACCGACATCCCCACAATAATACCAATCATTTATCATTCAAACAAGATGTCGAAATGTAGGATACTGAGGCACTTAGATTTCAGAATTTGTTGGAATTTATAGTTAGTAGAGGGGAAGAATACCTGATTAACAAATGTTCTCTGGAAAGGGCTTTTTATCATTTCAATCGTAATGTTCAAAAGAGAAGCAATGATTAGATATCACACGGAAAATAAAAAAGGTAAGAATAATTTTTGCTCACGCACAGTACTTCTCTAGATTAGGAATCTAGATCTAGGAAAAGCTACACCTCCGCTCAAAAAGTATTTCGAGACGTTAGTATAATTAAAGTGCATCTCCACTAATAACATTTGCCTCCAACTCTAGCTCATCTAGAAAAAAATATTACCGTCGAGATTAAAGAAATATGAAGAAATTGGTAATGTTAAAAAAAAACAAAAAAATTAAAGAAGGAAAACCAAAAACCTCCAAAACTCCTTCACAAACTTGCAAAGGTATAAACAAAACTTTGTCTCTCGAATGATTTGGAGATGAAAATATCCCAATTCTTCGCAAAAATCCAAAAAATAAATAGCAAAACTTTGCGATGGAAAACAGATTCCTTTTGATTTTTGCCGCGGAAAACAAATTCCGTTGCAAAAATCAAAAATTATGACGGAATTTTATTTCCGTCGTAAAATGCGATTGGGATTTTCCGTTTGCGGCTATTTTTATCGCCAAAATTTTTAGATTTCGTAATGTTTCATTACATTCCGTCGCAACTATAAAGTCAAAAAAAAATGTCACTTTCAAAATCATAGGCCCTAAATGTAATCTAATCTCATATAGGGCTCAGAGACTTTCTCTGTATTTCACTGTTATGATTCGCCTCTATGTTGTTAATGCTTCATGAGACTTCCTCCCCACTTCTTCTTCAAGCCCTTCCTGTTGAGCTCCATGGGTACTTCATTGTACCATTTGGCTCCATTGGTTTTGGAGCATCCAATTCCACCTCCACCATCCTTAAATTTCATGCCCACATTTAAATATAGCGGCTTTCAATATAAGCCCTAGTATGGATCAACTTGTTTTAAGTAGTTTTATATTTTACTGAGATAAAATTATTCTCAAATATGTTGATCTCGTACAAGGAAAAGTTATCTATCTCAGTATACTTACATTGTGAACGATTACACTTTTCCATTTTAAAAAAATGAAGGTCTAATATGATAAGGCTAGCTTTGTGACAATAGAGAGATTAAAGTTAAAGCAAGATTGATCAATGAAATCTCTATAAAAACAAAATCGTTCTTAAATGCCGACTGAATTGCTGTCTCATAAACAAATAATTGTTGCATGCATGTCTGCTACACAGTATTATGGATGCATAAAATTTAAATTCTCAATGAAACAAACTTTTGAGGGCTACGCGCGGCCGGGTTGGATTCTTTTTTGGAGCTTATAATGCAACAATTGCCTGTTTGTTTAAGTTTTTTAGAAATGTTTTTACAATTTAAAAAATAAATACTCCCTCCGGGTCCTTATTATAAGGATTAATTAGTAATTGTATTTGATCCTTTTTATAAGGCACTTGCTTGTTTCTAAAGCACTTTTTTTTTCCATGTATGCCATAATTAATAAGGGTTGTGGGTAAAAGTAACAATTAATATAATATTAGAGTTTAGTACAATTAGTAGGAGTAATATTGAAAATTACTTCAATTGTATGATAACTTTATTGACTTTAACTGTTTTTATTGGTTTGCGAGAATTGTTAGTTAGTGTCTTATAATAAGGACCAGAGGGAGTATGTGAGAGGAATTTTATCTCGATTTGTAGAAAAATGCTAAAAAAATGGTTTTTTGTTTGGGTTTCCCATAACTCATTATAATGGAGGCAAGTCTAGCTCAGGTAATACTTACTAAAGCACTTATATGCCAAGTAAGTATAGCTTCTTGATATATTTAAGTTAAGGGTTTGTTTGGATTACTAACTATGGGTAAAATGACTTTCATTTCATTTGATGTTTGCATACTAAAGTCTGTTTAAAAGTCAAATAGTATAATATGATTTTATGTTTGAATAAGCTTTTCTAAAAAAAGGTCATTTTGGCATAAACTTATTCGGATGATATATTAAAAAATTAGTTTTAGAACCATCAACATGTTAGTTGAGATGTAAGTGACCTCATCCCCATAATGAAAAGAGTACAAGTTTGAATCCTAAGAAGTATTCTTATTGGAAGAGGCTAAAGTCCTTGCATTCTAAGCTTAGAGGGTAGTTTAACAATTACTATCTCTAGTCCTAAATATGTAGGGAGATTAAGAAAGCTAAATAAACTATTTAATTATATCATATGTTATGTATGATTAAATTGTATATCAGTTTATAAGTTAGACAAATTAAATTAAAGAAAAAATGATAAATATAAATACTTTAAAGTACTTTAATTAGCTTTTTTAATCTCCTAACAAAATTAACTAAATCTTATATTAAGAAAGAAAGGTAGAATATTCTAAGGTCGCTTCTATGCCACAAGTTTGCTTGGGCCCAACACTGCGCGTGTCTGTAATTACAGGCTTTAAAGCTACTCTACTAGAAATTGTATTTGGTCATTTTTATAAGGCACTTGCTTGTTTCCAAAGCATATTAATTATATTTTTCCACCTATGTCCATAATTAATAAGGGTAGTGGGTGAGAGTAATAATTAATATAATATTAGAGTTTAGGGCAATTAGTAGGGGTAATATTAGAAGTTACTTCAATTGTATGACAACTTTATTGACTTTAACTGTTTTTATTGGTTTGAGAGAATTGTTAATTGGTGCCTTATAATAAGGACCAGAGGGAGTATAATGTTTCTAAAAGGTGAGTAAACTAAAGAGAACACATGGCCATTAATGCTTGGCCATCGCTGTTTTATTATTATTCTTTAAGATGGAATATCACCTAGAGGGGGTAATAGGTGATTATAAAAAATCTTTCGCTAAAGCTCAAGAACATAAAACAGAGACAAAGAGAAGAACAATGAACACAAGAGATTATATTGGTTCAGTCCAGCTCTTGACCTACATCCAGTCCCCAGAAACACTTTAGGATTTTACTATCTCGAAACTTGATTACATACTCTGTAACTCTCGAGTAATCCTCTCACTAGGACTTACTCTTCTTTACAAGTTGTAATCGAATAAACACAGACGCAATTACACACTCTGTACTCGAGATGATCCTTTCACTAGGACTCACTTCCCCTTACAAGTTGTAATTGTACACCCTCACTTAAGGTTCCACAACCTTAAGATTTAACGGATAAACACATAATCAAATAGCGTTTAAACTTCTCACTGAGTAGATACATGATAAACACTGAAGAACACTAAATATCCGAAGATATTAAATGAAACTTAATGAAACAGTTGATTGTAATAATACAGAGTTGAATGCTCAGAGTTTCAGTGGTTGGTGAATTCAATGCTTCTGGTATTTATAGATGTTGCAATTAATGACCGTTGGTGAATCTTGAAGATTAACCGTTGCGACTCTTGAATATAGCCGTTAGACAGATGAAGCTTGGTTAACACTTTCACCATTAATAATCCAGGTGGATTTTCCGTCACGACATTCTCTTCATTCCTTCTGTTTTTGCCCGTTGTGAAATAGCATTTATTGCGAGATAGGAATAGCAGAAATGTATTTCGGATGATCGAGGATTGGTTGCTGAGATTGCGTCTCGATATGGTAACGCATTAAATGCGTTCTGACACAATTTCTTTGCATCAATTTGTTGTTAATCTAAGGTTTAATCATCTGAAACTCATTTAGCAAACTGATTAAAAACATTTAAGAATATAAATAATCAATGATTTGAAGAAATAAAATCATAATCAGTTGATTTAGATTTTTCGGAGATGATGATTTGAAAATTAGAAAGATATGACTCTAGTTAAAAAGAGCATGCCTAGAGGCATATTGACTGGAGGCATTTTAATTGACTCGAGGTAAGAATAAATCGTTTAAAATTTATGTTGGAAAGATTTTGCCTTGAGTAAAAAATATGATGCCTAGAGTCATGTGCCTAGAGGCAATTATTATTTGACTTGAGGCAAAGTCGATTTTTGCAAAGTTAACGTGTTTGTCGAGTTTGCCTAGAGTCAATTATTAGATGCCTTGAGTCATGTGACTTGAGGCTAGAAATTTAATTTAACGGGAGGTATAAACAAGATGCCTTGAGTCAAGTTGCCTTGAGGCAATTAATAAATGACTTGAGGCAAACGCTTTCATAGAGTTCGAAATAGCGCACGTCGTCTTGACTGAAGGCATGAATAAAGTGCCTTGAGTCAAGTTCCCTAGAGGCAACTATTAGATGACTAGAGGCAAACCATAGATTTAAGCATAATTACGAGTTTGCCATTAGATAGTCAAATAAATTGATGCGTATAAGGAAAATGCCTTGAGTCATATTGGATGCCTTAAGTCATATTGCCTTAAGGCAATTATGGGATGACTAGAGGCATATCAGTTTTAGCATAATTACAAGTTTGCCGTTAGATCAAATAAATTGATGTTGGAGAATGAAAATACTCACATGCCTTGAGGCACTTATTAAGTGACTAGAGGCAAAACTTGATTTTAGCAAAAAAAAAAACGAGATTGCAATTAGTGAATTGATGCCTGGAGCTATTTATGAGAAATGCCTAGATTCAAGTGCCTTGAGTCAATTACTTATTGCCTAGAGGCAAGCCTTTTCAACACTTACTAACTTCAAGTAAAAATACTTTTACCTCGAGGTAGCACAGTGAAAATCATTTAAACATTGAAGCATATAACTCGAGGTATATATTATATAACTAGAGGCAAATCAGAAACTTCAAATTTTCATTGAAAATTAATAATTAATTACATTATAATTGTTTTCATCAAAACATCAAAAACATGAGAACTAACAATTCTCCTTTACTCAAAAAGCATGGGTGAAAATCGAAATGCTCTCCCCACATCAATCCACAATGAGATCCCGAGGTGGAACCTCTCATTGTCACTAGGAGTGGAAACAGGCCAGGTCAGGCCAAGCTTCACTCTTAACAGGTTAGGCTTGTTTGGCAACAAAGTGGCCTGAGCCTAACATGCCATTTTTTGGGTCTAAGCCTGGCCTGACCTATGGCCTGTTAAGGAGGCATGTATTTTTGAAAATGTTGTAAGTAAGCTAATAGGCCAAAAAACAGGCCTACTTTAAATAGGCCAGAAAAGGAAGAAAAATAAATTCATAGATCCAACCAAACATATGAAGAACAATCCAATTAATCAAAAGGAAGAAAAAAAGAAAAAGTAAATACATAATATATCTTGAGCCTTTAGTTCTCACATTTTCGAGAAGTGGTGATGCTAATACAGCATTAGTGACTCCCCCAGTCCTCTTATTTGCACGAACTGGAACTCCAAAGCCAATGGAAGAATCTTGCTTCCTGTAAAAGAAATGTGGGTTTATCAAAATTCCTAGTAGAAAGAGGACCATCCATGCATGTGGAACTTGAGGATCCTCACCTTTCTGAGATGGTCTTCTCAAAATTAACAAACGCTCCTCACATATAAAAAGAATATCTTTTGTATCTATCTGCCAAGCATTAAAAATTGAAATGAGATAGCAATCAAAGATGTGAAACTCCCAGTCGTGCAAAATGGAATCAGTTCTTTGCATTATAAAATTCTACCAAGAGGTCAAAACTAAGCACGGAGGAAAATATCTAGTTATGGGGGAAAGGTTAAAAATCATAGTTCTACCTAAAACACAGCATGCAATGATTTTTATAAGAAGTTTTCATCAACTTGAAGCACAGGTTGATCGTAGCTTCAAAATTTACCCAACTAAAAGGAAGAGTTGAAGCATTTTGATGTATGGTGTATATCCTAAAATTACAAGAAAAAGATTCAACTTCCATTAATTCATGAAAAGGAATATTAGCATTATTCAAAATTCTCACTTTTATCACAGGATAAATCACAAGTCAAGATATAATGACAACGATTATATTCATGAGGACTACCAAAAATGATAAACTTCTATTATGAATTTAAACCTGCTGCGTTTAATCACAGAAAGCCAAGATAAGTGAAGATTGTTTTTTTAGGTATACTAGAATGTTATCACCAGAAAGATACTTGCAAGCCCCTTTATCGAGAACACTTACTACCTGAAGGGGCAACAGAAAAAAGAAAAGGAATACCATTAATATGTTAATAAACATGAACCATGAATTGGAAGAAACCTTAGAAACAAACTTTAGACTTCAATTATTTTCAAGCTGTATGAATGCAAATCAGAACTCCAGAAGTGTGCAGTGTAAATCAGAACTAAACCAAATAGAAAAACAAACCAAATCGAACCAGCATAAGCTTAAATAGGTGAAAAACTTAGCAAATCGAACACTAAATAAAAGCTTAAACACCAAATTGAACCAACAGAAGCAAATACTTACCAAATCGAACCAGCAGAAGCGATCGATGATGAGCTGAGATCTAAGACTGAGAGCAATGACGAGCTGAGATCTGAGTGTGAGAGCGACGACGAGCTGAGATCTAAGACTGAGAGCGACAACGAGCTGAGATCTGAGTGTGAGAGTGACGATGAGCTGAGATCTGAGACTGAGAGCGACGACGAGCTGAGATCTGAGATTGAGAGCGACGATGAGCTGAGATCTGAGTGTGAGAGCGACGGTGAGCGAGATCTGAGAGTGAGCCAAGAGAAGCGGACTATTAGTCTATCACGGTTCAGGGATTCACGCGATAGAACTAGAAGGTTAGGGTCTTAGGTTATTTTTAAGCAAGGTGTCAAAATCAGGGAGGGTAGAGAAAGATTAATTATGAATTTACAATTTTATCCCTATAACAGGCCGGCCTAAAAGGCTCATTGTGAGGCCTAGGCTTGGCCTGTTAGGGAAAACATGCATAAAAAAAGGCCTTGACTTGGCCTTTTAGCCCCGAGCCAGGCCATAGGCCCCTGGCCTGTTTCCACCCCTAATTGTTACTAGAGCTCTTCAGTTATTTTTTGATTCAAATAAATATTCTACATAGGTGTCTGTTTATCTTAATTTTTTAAAAGTGTTTTTATAATTTATGAGGTAAATATGTGAAAAAAAGTTTATCTCGACTTATAAAAAAAATGTGTCTAAAATGATGGTTTGGAGGTTTCCCCCAAGAGGCACTAAATATGTGATATTGCAACTTCCCTGTGAAAACCCCAATAATTTTAGTGTTCAGTGAGTGATGGAATGATTAAGAAAGAATGGACCCAAGGGCCAAGGCTGTAAATTGTAAAACATTTCTAAAAGCTAAAACAAACATGTTCTTACGATTTATTGGGTAAGTATGTAAGATGAATTTTGTCTAAGCTTATTAAAAAGTACTTCTGAAACCATAATTGGAAGGTTTACTAAACATGCAGTTTGTAAGAAAAAAATGTCTTTTTTACTCAAGTTCTAATTTTTCATTCCGAGAATAAGTTTGTTGTAGAAAATGATTTTCGCTGTGTAGAAATGAACTTTATTTAAAATATAAATAGATAGATACACTTTTTACACCTATTATAATTACTTTTTTTATCCTAATTATAATGCATTTCCAATATATTTTCCTAAATTAAGAAAACTTTTAAATCTTATTAACTCCATCTTAATTAAGATTTAATAACTTTTTAACTTTTTAATATAAAGAGATGAGTGAGAATTAAGAAATCCAAAAACAATTAAATTTGGGATGTAATTATACATTCATATGATAAACTTATTGATGCAACTGGGTGAAGGAAAGTTCTCTCACTGGTACCAAAAAAAAAAGCTTTTTAGACTAGATATAAATCACCTCTTAGACTAGATTTGGAATCGGTTTCAATACAAACGGTCTAAAAAGTCTGTTACTTTTAAGACCGGATGCCTCCTCACTCCCCGCCCCAATTCCCTTATCTTGCTTCTTTTAAATTTTACGATTTGGTGAAAATTTTGACAATCCATATGACCATCTCTAACTGGGTTTATTGGAGGTTATTTATCTTGAATCGGAGAACTGTTTGATTTCTTGGTAGAGCATTTTTTAAATTACAATGAGAATACAAAATTGTTCTAGGAATTATCTTTAACTAATGGCTTTTGCAAATCCAGAGCTAATTCTAACATCCCGTTTGAAATTTTATTGATCAATTTGATAAGAATGGCTTTTGGTTTCTTGATTTGGATTCCTATCGTACCTATATTTTTGGGGATCGAAACCAATCAAATATGAAGTAGAGGAAGGTCGCAAACAGAGTTGGCATACATTGTTGTGGAAGCTGGCATACCCATCGGTGAAGGAGTGGAAGAAAATTCAGAAGCATGAACCGTCGAAAGCGAGAGGGAAGAGAGAGAGATGAATGAGGTGTTGATGTGGTTACATGATCTGGCATATGACTCACCCTCCACTGTGTTTCTTTCCTAGCCATGTGGCATTTTAACAACCTACGTGGACCTTCCGTCAATTTTGGGCAAATTTGCTACCTTTTTTTTATACTTCTGGGGCAAATTTGGTACCAAAAAAACTTCCGGTGCTGAGTGCTTCCTTATCAATACTTCCGTGGCAAATTAGGTATTTAACCCAAAAAAATATTACGTGGCAAACGTCCATTTGACCTTCCGTTAGTTTTGGGCAAATTTGGTACCTTTTTCATACTTCCGGGGCAAATTTGGTACCAAAAAAACTTCCGGGTGCTGAGTGCCCCCTTATCAATACTTACGTGGCAAATTAGGCATTTAACCCTAAAATAAATAATATTTTTATTATAATACATAAGCATGTTTAAAAAGTTTTTAAAATACATAACCATGAGTTCTAATATACAACAAGCATGCTTGAAAAGTTTATCATCTCATCAATATAATTTTAGTCAAATATATAATTTCAAATCAAATCCTAAAACAGTTTAATATATACATATATATACGGTTCATCTCCCCTCCCTCCCTCCGGCGCCTCGATTCGTGGACCTTCTAAAATTATGTATCTTATCATTTAATGCGTTTTTATTTTTGCCACTAATTAATTATACATCTCTCTCGTATCTTTTTTCACTCGTTCTTTCTTCCTCTCACCCTTTTCTATAAATAAGGGTGTTTTAGATAAATAAGATTACATTCGTACATATGTATTGTTTTAAATCAATGTTAACAAACTTTTCAAATTGAGCAATTTGGTTATTTTAAGTTTTTAACTATATATTTTGAACCAGAAGGAGTACAAAATATGTGAATTTTTTTAGTTCAAGAAATTGGGGATAATACAATTTTGGGCAAATTTGCTACCTTTTTTTTATTTTACTCCATTTTTGTGTTAATTGCACAATTTTAAAAGGGTATTTTTGGTCCAAATTTGGTTGACTTTTTTTGAAGAAAAGGTACCAAAAAACTTCCAACTAATATTTGACCGTTAGTGCCAATGAAGTTTAAGAGTTTATTTATAAGCTACTTTCAAGATGCCCCCTTATCAATACTCAGGCAATTAGGTATTTAACCCAAAAAATATTACGGCAACGCCCATTTGACCTTCGCTAGTTTTAAATTTCGCATCGTCTTTCTCATACTTCCTAGGCAAATTTGGTACTAAAAACTTCCTGTGAAATTTTTATCAATACTTACGTGGCAAATTAGACATTATAATGATGACGTATATTATCAAATAGTGTTCACAATTAATACCAATTTCGTTAGTGCGAACTATTTGATCATTTATGCATCAATTGACAAAATTGTCTTGCTTTGAGTAGGCTGCGGTTTATGAGTAAATTATCATGAATTTCTTCTCCTAGCATCATGAACACATTCATAATCTTTATACAACAAATAAAAAACCAAATCATAAAATTAGGTATAGTTATTATGTATTTGTACTTAAATGGATAAATAACTTTATAACAAATACAAAATACATATAAAGTAGTAAATTACCATCATATGTGAATCCATGTATCCAAATAATAATAATAATAAATTAAAAGGGCATGCAGGGCCAGTCCTTTTAAGTTCAAGGCCCTACAAGGCTGGCCCTTAAAGGGTTAGGACTTAAAAGGGCCGGCCGTGGAGCTCGGCCGTTTCTTTACGACTCTACTGTTGACATGTGATCTTTCCTTCGCCAAATGAATTTTTATTTTTTGCTCAAACTTCACCAAATGAATTGACTCATCCCGGAATTTACTCTTTTGTCTTCTTCCCATTTATGATTTAACACTGCATTCACTTTACTCCTTCATCATAAGCAAGTTTGTATTATTGTTGCACTTGATTATTGATGAGACACTATCAATGAGGGTGGGGGGACAATGGTAAATATGAGAATCAACCTGAGCGGGGTTCTTATATTGAGTATCAAGACCAACTATCCAACTAGCTCCAACATTTAGAAAAAAGAAAGAAATAAATTTAAGGGTTAATGTCTAAAAATACAAATGAGTTTTTTTTTTAAAAAAAAAAAAGTGCGTCCAACATCAAATACTTTTTTTTAGGAATAAAAATAACTATGAACTTTCAAAATATGCGTAAAAATATACATTGACCTTTAGTTAACTGTTTATTTAATTTTTGTAGAGTGAGTTTCAATTAGCCCCAATGATGTGACATAATTTCAATTAACCCTTAAAACTTTCTGACACTCCACTGGTCCCCCTTAAATTGAAATGTGGGATATAAATTTTATGGGCACTCAACATTCTCTCCCTTGTAAATATATGCTCTCTCCGGTTTAAAATACCTTTTAGAAGTTTTTTTATTCATAATATAAGTCACTTGAAATGTAAATACAACCTATTTGTCAATTTTGTCTTATATAATTAATGCTTAAATATGATTCATTGTATTCTCTCTCTCCTCTTTAATATCTCATTTAAATGGGTAAAGTAACAATTTTCTTTATTTTTTTTTTTTCAATCTAAAACTGATTTAATGAAGTAATCCCTATTCCCTAATTTTAGTGAGGTGGTTGAAAATGACTTATATTTTAGTTGGATTGAGTAAATAGCAAAGAAAAATATAAAATTGAACCTTCAATTAAATAATAAAGGAATGAGGCAATTTTACAGTTTGGACTTCGAAGAATAGAAGGATTTTTGGGTCTGTTTAGGCATGTTTCTGTTAGTGGTAGAAGTTCCTCCTTCAACGTGATTTACGGTATACAAGGTAAATATGTGAAAGAAATTTTATTTTGGTTTGTGTAAACATGCTTCTCAAAAGCCAACTCAAATAGTCCCTTAAGTTTAAATTTTAAAAGGCTAAAGTATACTTTTAGTCATTTTAAGTTTAACTTGAGATATACTTGTTAGTTCTCGGTGTTTTGATGATCACAAATCTTAAGTTATTGAATTAAGTAAAATGTTTCTAACCTATGGTTTGCTCAAGCAAGCGTTAGCTCATGCCCGAGCATAGACGATATAATAGCTTGTTCAAGTGTTTCAGAAAATCATGCCCGAGCAGCGTATTTGTGATGCCCGAGCATCATCGGGCTCATAGCAAAGAAATACAAGATGGAGAGTCATACTCGAGCAGGGAATGTAGCATGCTCGAGCATCAGCGTGACATGCAACATATTTACAAAGTTGAAGAGTCATGCTCGAGCAGAGGTAAATGCATGCTCGAGCAGCATCTTTCAATTTCTTATTCTTAGCCTCTGGATGACTTGTGCCCGAGCATGAAAATGTCATGCTCGAGCAGAAGGAAAAGCTTGCTCAAGCAGCGTCATTAAACATTCATCTTCTCATCTCTGTCTAAACTTTGTCTAAGCATGCCTTATGGCTTACTCGAGCGTTGGCGATCTGTTGCCCAAGCATGAAGCCTTTCATGCTCGAGCAACAGCGATATGAATCATTTTTTATGAGACTCCAGAGAAGCTTGCTCGAGCAAGTTGAGATCCTTGCTCGAGCATTGGGTGATCTCAAAGTCTTTCAAAGTGTTTTTCCAACTATTGCCCAAGCATACATATAAGCTTACTCGAGCATGATCACCCCTATTTTTCAAATCTCCATGTTTGTAAATAACAAATCATCGTGTTTAAATCTATTTCTACATATCATTACTCATTACTATTCCGGATTGCTTTTAATCAGTTTGCTAATGAGTTTCAGATAATTTTATCTTGGATTAACAATAAATTCTCTTAAAGCAATTTGTGTGTCAGAAGAGCATTAAATACAGTTGCCAAAACTGGTGATAATCCCCGTAACTAATACTCTGATCAATGTAAAGTTTTTCTTACATTTCGTCTGCGCATTAAATGCTATTTCATAATGGGCAAAACAAAAGGAATGAAGAGAATGTCAGAACTACAAATCCACCTGGATTATTTGAACGATGAAAATATTAACCGAGCTTCATCTATCTAACGGATATATCCAAGACTCTCAACGGTTAATCCTCAAGCTTCACCAACGGTCATTTATTGCAACATCTATAAATAGCCGAAGCATTGAATTCGCCAACCACCGAAACGCTTTGCATCCAATTCGAACTTATTGCAATTGCTGTTTCATCTGTTTCATTAATATCTTCGGATATTCATTGTTCTTCAGTGTTCATTTATTATCCACTCGTGATGAGTTATTTAAACACTTATTCCATTTTCGGTTTAAATCTTAAGGTTAAGGAACCTTAAGTGTGGGTGTACGATTACAACTTGTAAAGGGGAGTGAGTCCTAGTGAATTAGGATCATCTTGAGTACAGAGTGTGTAATTGTAACCATTTGTGATTAGTGAAATACCCAAAGGATTTGGGGACTGGACGTAGGTCGAAGTGTTAGACCAAACCAATATAAATTGCCTTGTGTCTATCTCTCTTCTTTGTTTCTGTCTTACTTACGTTTGTGTGCGATCCGCGGAAAGTTTAATATTTTTTTTAGATCACCTATTCACCCCCTCTAGGTGATATTCCTACCTTTCAACAAGTTCAAACTGAACCAGACACTAGTAGAACTCTCTCTCCCATTCAAAGGAACGACCGTGAATCCAATCCGGGATTAAATCCTGAAGAAATGGGTTGGCCAATTACATTAAGGAAATGGGTAAGATCGTGTACTCAACATCCATTTCAAAAATTTGTCTCTATGATAATATGTCTGCAAAGATGCAAAGTTTTGTTGTAAACAGTGCACAGATAACAATCCCAAACACATTTCAACAAGCCATGGCTGACCCAAATTGGAAACAAGCTGCAGAAGAAGAATTGAGGGCACTCGAGGAGAATAAAACGTAGGAGATCACAACTCTTCCTAAAGGAAAGAAACTAGTAGGGTGCAGGTGGATCTTCACTACGAAATTCAATCTCGATGGTAGTCTCAACAAATACAAGGCGAGACTTGTTGCAAAAGGATATACCCATACGTACGGAATTGACTACCAGGAGACATTTGCTCCAGTGGTCAAGTTCAATACAATTCAAGTACTATTATCATTTGCAGCAAATTTGGACTGGTCACTATACAAACTGGACGTGAAGAATGCATTTTTGAATGGCAACCTAGAGGAAGAAGTATACATGGAGATTTCGGATGGAGTTTTAGCTCCTAATAACTCTGTGTGTAAGCTAAGCAAGTCAATGTAGGGCCTGAAACAATCTTCGAGGGCATGGTTCGGTAGACTCATCAAAGCTATGAAAGGGCTTGGGTATACTTAGGGACGAGCTGATGACACGTTGTTCACCAAACGTGTTAATGACAAAATCACCATATTGATTGTTTATGTTTATGACAAAATCATTACAGGAAATGATGAAGAATCTATAGCTCAACTAAAACGGGACTTGTCGACTGAATTCCAGGTGAAAGACCTTGGACAAATGAGGTACTTCTTAGGCATGGAGGTGGCAAGAACTAGGAAGGGCATCAATGTATCTCAGCGCAAGTATACACTAGACCTGTTACATGAGTAAAACGGGGTCTCGAGTTGACCCAGAGTCAACTCGGTCAACTCGGCCAAGCTGGCCGAGTCAGAGTAATTTTATTTTTATTTATTTTTTTGTAAAAAAAATTGATTGAACAAGAAGGAAGGGAGAGGGTCGGCGGTGGCTGGTGGGAGTTTCATACCTTCTGATGGAGAGAAAAGAGCAAGTGACGCAACGGGTGATGGAGAAAGAAGAAGGTGAAGGAAGAGGAAAAAAGAAATAAGAGGAAAAAGAAAGTAGAAGATGATGTCGTCTTCTGACTGTCCGTGCCATGAAAACGATTTCTAGCATTAGTGTATCGATAAAATATGATTTTTATGGAAGAAGAAGTGAAGGAGCCCATCTAACTCTCATCTTCAGTGAGTCGTGAATCCAAGAGCATGAAATCTGAAATGAAGAAGAAAACATGAAATCTGAAACGAAGAAGAAAAACAGGGGAGGCAATAGAGAGAAGAAAATGATGCCTCGGAAGTTGAGAAGCATGTTTGAGAGGCTGTAGAGATTTTTTAGGGATGTCAATCTTTTTTTTGGTAGTGCATCCGGTGTCCTAGGGTAGGCCATCTTTCAGGCACATTAACGGCCCTAGACTAATCCGGAACAAGATCGGGTTGGCCCCTTTTAGGGGAAAGCCTCTAGCACCCACGCACATTCCATTCCCACGTCTCGAACTCAAGACCCGTGGTTAAGCTATGATAGCCCCTTACCAACTGACCTAAGCGTTTGGTGGTGAGGGATGTCAATCTTTGATAATTCGTATTCCCATTTCCCAGTCACGTTTGAGCATCAAGCCCACAAATTTGACTTGGTAAAAAAAAATTAGAAAAACAAAGTTAAAGTACAAATTATGTCAACGTCTATCACATATTCACAGTATCATGTGGATGAATGATCATTGATGATAAATGGCTGGCATTTTTTTTTTAAAATTTTTTTAACATGTAAAATGGATGTGAGGGAAAAAAAATCAATTTCACATTGGTTTGGCTTCGGTTTGACTCTGGTTTGACCCACTGACCTTTGACCCAACACCCCGACAGATCCAATGACCGGTCCAGGTTTAAGAACCTTGGAATATATATATTAAGCCGTTGTTTATAACTTTAGTATTGTTATTAACAATTCAAGTATTTATATTAACAACTTTTGCTTAAGAAATTCAAAATGTGTATTTATTAGGGTCCGATGATTGTTTTGCCGATAAGGACATTAGAGCTCTAATGATGGCCGCGCAAGGGGGTTAAAGATTTTCTTATTAAAAAAATAAATGCAGTTAAGTAATTTTTCAAATTTTGTAACATTTCAAATCAATCCTTTTAAAATTATTGAAATTCATCATATTTATTTGTCATTTATCAATTTTCACAGTATTTTTCTATCTCTATCCCAAAAAGTTGTTATTTTATACATAATTTAAACATTGACTCCATATATACGTAATTTTTCATTTTTTTTTATTATTTAATTTCATTTTTTGTGTTTACATTCTCGAGTTTTAAGGTTAATTATATAATTTAATTTAATGTACAAATGTTCGTAATTTAATTTTAAAAATAAAAAATATTTGAATAAAAAACCACAGTAATAACACCCTCAATTAGTACCACCTCCGGTCCTAACTATAAGACCTAGTTGACTTTTTTTTTGGAGAGATTGAGGAAGCTAAATAAGTTATTTAATCATTTCATATGTTGTTTTTTTTTTAGATTAAAATGGAAGTGAACAATAGCAGCGGAAATTACACTTTTGCCTTAGTTTTAGGTGAAATTACCCTTTTGCCTTAGTTTTAAATATTATAAAAAAATCGAAAAAAAAAAATCAGAAAAAAATTAGGAAAAATTCAAATAATTCGAAAAAAAAAATTAAAATAATTAGAAAAAAATTCAAAAAATTAGGAAAAAATTCAAATAATTAGGAAAAATTCAAATAATTAGGAAACAATATTCAAATAATTAGGGAAAAATTAAAATACCCCCTCCGGTGGGCCCCGCGGTTTTTAGTCGAGCTTGGCACAGTAGTTAGATTTATCTCTGTAGGGAGAAATTGACAAGAAGATTATCTTAATTAATTAATAATTTTTTTAATGAACGAGAACTTGCAGTGCGTCTTGACAATTTATGACGGCTCGTGTATATGCAAGCTCCTCCCCCAGGTTGGTTATCCGGCCACCCCGCCGTAAGTGGCCGCGACGGGCGACGCAGTTGCTGGTTGTGGGGCCCCTTGCGCGAAGGTATTTTTAATTTTTTCCCTAATTATTTGAATTTTTCTAATTTTCCAATTTTTAAAATTTTTTCTAATTATTTTTTTCCTAATTTTTTTTTAAAATTTCTAATTATTTCCTAATTTTTTTTTAATTTTTTTTTCTAATTATATAAATTTTTTTCCTATTTTTTTTAAATTTTTTCTGATTTTTTTTTTTAAATTTTTCGAATTTTATTTAATTCCTTTACCCAAAAAAATAAATAAAATTCGAAAAATTTAAAAAAAAAAATCAGAAAAAAAAATTAAAAATTCGAAAAAAAATTAGGAAAAAATTTAAATAATTAAAAATTTTTTTTAAAAAAAATTAGGAAATAATTTAAATAATTAGAAATTTTTTAAAAAAATTAGGAAAAAATTTACATTTTCTAATTATTTAAATTATTTCCTAATTTATTTAAAAAAAAATTTCTAATTATTTAAATTTTTTTCTAATTTTTTTTTTCAATTTTTTGATTAAATTAGCTTATACTCCCTCCGGTCCTAATTATAAGACATATTTAACCGATTTTGGAGGGATTAAGGATTGAGGTTAAATTAATCAATTTTATTCATTTTCCTAAAATGCCCTTATATTTAATTTTGCACTCCAATTACCTTATTGATTTCACATAATCCCTCATTCATATTAATAGGGGTATTTTGAGAAGAAATTGACAAAAAATAGAATGTTGTCCTATAATTAGGACCAAAACAAACCACTAAATGTTGTCCTATAATTAGGACCAGAGGGAGTAGTATTTTTATTTTTATTTTTTTCTTCAAACTAAATAGTTTGACCAATAAACTAATATAAATCTCCCTAAAAAGTCAACTAGGTCTTATAATTAGGACCAGAGGGAGTACCACTCTGATCCTATTTATAAGTTCAGTTTGACCAAATCTCACATACCAAGGAAAGTTAGTTGACACAATGATTATGGGGTAAATTTTCAACTTTGCCCTCATTTATGATTGGGTATTTTTCAACTGTTTCTTCTCTCTCCATCTTCATAGCTGCAAATAATATGGGTAAAATTGTCACAATCTCATTTATTACTTAAAACTAGACTTATAAATAGGACCAAATTTTTTGGTTAAACTGGACTTATAAATAGGACTAGAGTGGTATTTGAAAATCCTGGATTCCCAGAATGTCATCAATGCAATCCTGGCCGTTGGATAGGGAGCACATTAAACGCCGTTCAGTAGCGTTTTCCTCCTGAAAATCAGTCCGACGACGCACAGCTTTACATTCTTCACCCATGCACTTCTTCATCCACCCCTGTTCCTCGTCGTTGTAAGGGTTAAAGGGTCCACAGCGAGTCCCAAGTCAGGTTACTTGTTCCTATTCCTCCACCTCCTTCGTGCCAATTAGATGCTTCCAGGCATCTTTCTCTCTGCTCTCTCTTTTTTGCTGTTCATAATTGTAAATTTGTAATCAGGTATCGTCTTTTGTTTTTTTACTGGTCGGAATTAGTTTTAGCTAAACCAGAATCCTACTTTCTAATTCTTTTCTAGCTCAAGTAGAGCTTTTCTTTTTCTTTTAAACGATCATGATACATATCTTTCTCTGACCGGGTCTGTTTTTGGTATGCTGCCATGAATTTCTTTGGGTAGGCTTTTGTCCTAGATTTTCGTTTTCTCCTTCGTTTTGATTATAAGAAGTAACCAGGCCTTCTTTTCAAGATATCCTACATTTGCCCCCTCTCTAGGGTTTTGCGTTTTGCATTTGTTGTTGTTGAAAATACTTTACAAAAGGATCTGTGTAATTAAGATAACCTAATCTATAAACGCACAAATTCTGTACAATATAGAAAAGCAGAAAAACTCACACGACTACTGAAAATGATGATAATGAAATTGATGAAATCTGAGCCCAACGGACATTGTCTTCTTAAGACAATTTGTTTCTTCTATACGGATGTTCAAGGATTACGAACAATTGTCTCTCATGATAGAACGGATTACGTCTCCAGAATGATGTTACTATCAATCATCAACCCCCATGAACACAATTGAATGCTAGAGAAATCACACAGTATATGAGACTATGACATAATGCAGTACATAGTGTGTATGAGAGCGAAGTGTCTAAAATCTAGTCAAAAATCGAGTAGATTTTTTGTTTATTTATAGATGACAAAACGGTCAGATGGACTCCTGTCGGCGAACTGACGTGACCGATGATGGTACCGGTTTAGTGGAACCGACGCGACCAGTGGTAGCGAACCAGTACCGAAGAACTGACATAATCGGCGGTTGCACCTTACTTATTATTCATAACCCTTGAGATTTAAACATAAAATCCAACATTTGTGTCATTGTTCTGTTTACGTTTTGTTTTGGTTTCATGTAAACTGCCCAGTATAATGAATGCCTTGAAGTCAACAAACCAAGCTATCTTTGCTAAGTCCACTCTACATTGCAATGGACAAGTTTGAGTTTAAAAAAGAGTTAAAGATGCAAAAATGCACATGAGCTTTTACCTAAGGTGTACCCAGTACCATATACTTTTCGGAGGTGTAAAAATACACATGAGCTTTTAAAATAAGAGCAAAAATCTCATCACAGTTAAATTTCTTTAACAGATGTTAAGTACATTATGAAATTACCAAAATGCCCCTCACCTCAATTTCCTAGTTTTCAACCTATGATGTTATGCCATGTCTAATGCTACATCATCATCGCCCTTACTAAAAAAAACCTTAGTCTCACCTTCTTCTCCTCCGGCGAGCTCCATCCTTTGGAAAAACTCACCTCTTAAATTGATTTCTATATCTTCAATTCACAAACTTTAAATCGCATAAAATTATAGAAGAGAACAGAAAACATAATTTTGAAACAACAAAACAGCAAACCTATTTTTTCTATTATTGTTACAAACTTCATCCAAATCAACAAAATTATCAACAAAGATTTTGAAATCCAAATTCAAAAATGAACCAGAAAAATGAACAAGAACCCAGAAATATAGAAAAAACAAAATCATCAACAAAGATTTTGAAATCCAAATTCAAAATTGAACCGGAAAAATGAACAAGAACCGAGAAATATAGAAAAAAAAAAACAAAAAAAAACTAGAGCATAAATGATGAAGGAAGAATAAGAACTAAAAAATATTCAGAACCATCCCCGTCGTGACTAGTCGCCGGTGAGCTCCTCCTCTTCACTATAGCCACCACCGTTGGAAGCTTTCAAGAGGAAAAAAAACAGAGTGCGTCGCGGTCGAAAGAGGGAGCAAGATTTAAACCAGAGAGCTCAGATCGGACCTTCCTCCCATCACCTTCCTCAGCTACGTTGGAGAAACGGGAGAGAGGCAGAGAGCTCAGAACAACCACCATCGCTCACTGCCAACACCACCCATCGAGTTGTACTTCATCACTGTCACCGAAGGTGGAGGATAAAAGGATTGATTTTGGAATACAGAGAGTTTGACGCCGCCGTTGGCATCTAAGAAGAGAATGGAAAAGATGAAGGAGGAAGGAGAGTTTCAGGTCGGAAGGGTAAAGTGAAGGACAAAAGAGGAATTTAAAAATTGTAGACATTTTTATGTGGGTTCCACTAACAAAGGTTAGCCTCTTTTAACAGCATGAGCATTTTTGCTCTGGTTTTAAAAGCTCATGTGTATTTTTACACCTCAAAAAAACATATGGTACTGGGTGCACCTTGGATAAAAATTCATATGCATGTTTGTACCTTAACCCTTTAAAAAATCCCTAGTATGGAGATGTTGTCTGAATTTCGATATGGAAATAGCAAAAAGTGATCATATTTGTTGAAAATGACTCATTTCTATCTTATAGCCTATCATAGCTTTTCCTTGTCAACAGAACCTCCAAGACTCACAGAAGAGGTCGATGGTCTCTGTACCAGATGTTTTCTTCAACTATGTTAATGCTTTCTCAAGCTGATCCGCTGTGATTTTGTTTATACAAATGGTGCAAATGCAATTTAATAGGTTGATAACCTGATGCATTTTGGATTCTCCTGTTGTGTGGATGTCAGAAGTTCTTTGCTGCGCAGGGTCATGAGCTCAAAAAATGTGCTCGTTGAGAGAAGCCACCACATAAATCATTATCTCAGTTGAGGTGTGTTGTATAAAAGTATCATTATCCCTGGATACTCTCAACTAAAACCTCCGTTTTTATCCTCACTTACTCCGTGTAAAAGTATCACAGCAACATAACAGACATTATGGCAAGATCAGCACCCAGAGGGAAAATACCTGTGCTCAAAAAACAAAAAAGTGGAAGTGAACTGATAGTGAGTGATAGGATTAGCAGCTTACCAGACTCTCTTCTTCACCACATTCTCTCATTTCTTCCAATAGAAGAAGCTGTTGCCACAAGCCTCTTGTCCAAGAGGTGGAAGCCACTTTGGCTATCAATGCCCTGTCTTAACTTTGATGGAACTGATTTTAGTAGTCTTGACTCCTTTACTCAGTTTGTGGATGCGGTATTGTGCTTAGCAGATTTGAAATCCAAACAAATGTTTCGTCTGGAGTGAGGGTTTTTGTGTATATGAAAAGAGGAGGAAACAGAAACATTTGAATTTAAAATTAGAAGTTCCCCCTATTAGGATTAATTTTTGGATTAATTCAGCTTTAAATCATGAAGTTGAGCATCTTGAGCTCTGTTTTCCATATGGTAGATTTGATGTTGAGTTGCCCACTTGAATTTTCAGCTGCAATAACGTTAAGGTTTTGAAGTTTACTGGAGTTGCAATAAATACTCCTTCTCCTGTTAAGTTGCCTTCACTTAAAGTCTTGCATTTAGCAAGTGTTCGATTTAATTATTTGGACTGCATGGCAAATCTCCTTTCTGGATGTGCTGTTCTTGAGGAATTGCTTCTAAATGATTTAGATGTACCTAATATTAGTTCCAAACTCAAGATTGCAAGGCTTGAACATTTGGTCTCTGTAGATGTTGAACCCTCCCTACTTAGGTCAGCAGATTTTTCTATTGTTACAGTTCTTAGGTTGATTAAGGTAATGGAGACTGATTTGAATTTATATTTGAACCCTATATATGAATGAAGATAATTTACATTTGGTCTTTCTAATGCAAAAAAGTTGGTCACGTCGTCATGATGATTGGTGGTCACCTCTTCATGATTATATTTCAACATTTTACAATTTGACCCACATGGAAATTTCATGTTCTAAAAGTGATTGGAATGGGATAGTGAAATGTCTGCAAAAGTGCCCCAAACTTGAAACTCTTTAAGTTCATGAGGTTCGCTGATTTCAACTTGCTTTTTGTGTGCATTACCTTTTCCTTAATTTGTTTCTAACTTTAATGGCTGCTGTAATGCGGTGACAGAGGTGATCATGAAGGAACCAATACTTGATATTCCTCAACGTCTTTCATCACAACTGAAGAAATTTAGTCTAGGTAAATGTAGAGGCTTGCAATGTGAGCTTGAGGTTACAGCATTTATAATGAAGAATGCAAGAGTTTTGAGGAGCATCTACATTAATAGTCTTCATTACGTACACAAAGATACGAAGCACCAGATGCTTAAAAAATTATCCTCATACACGAGAGCCTCTGCCGATTGCAGGCTTTTGTTTAGCTAAATTTATGAGATATAGTATGTCGTTGAAGTCATGTTAGTGTTCCTTTTAGGTTCATTTCTCCTTTGTTTATCATCATTAATATTTTGAGTAGGAAGTTATTGTAGGATGTGTCATGATACACTGTAGGACTCTTGATGGGTCGTACTTTGATTCTGTTTCTGCTATGTAAGAAAAACTCGTTTTATAGTTACAGGTGCATGGAATTAAAGATGCAGTTTCTGTTAATTAGTGTTAACAATGTATTATTAAACTTTTAAAATGTGTTTGTTGGAAGAAATGGGCACATAACTTGAGTTTGCTATAACCATTAACTATGACTTGCCAACTACTTTTAGTTAAGTGACGATCTTTACATGTTATCCTATTCAATTCTTCTTCTCTAAAGAACTTCAATATTTTGTTGAGTTGCTGCACATTTTATTTACCAACTAATAAATCCACCCTTTCAAAACTTATTACTTGGTTACACGAAAGTTGTACTACTTAATAAAATGTGCGAAATACCTTAATGTAACAAAACAAACTTATGAATGATCTAGTAGTGTGGATTTGTTACCTGATAAGTGAACGTTGGTAAAACCTAATAAAATGTGGGGAATGATGTAACAAAGCTTGTGAATAACCTGATAGTGTGGATTTATTATTTGGTAAATAAAAGTTGTTAATATTTAATAAAAAATGGGGAATATCTTAACAAAACTTATAAATGATCTATAAGTGTGGATTGGTTACTTGGTAAACAAAAGATGTTAAAATTTAATTAAATGTGGGGAATGCCTTGACAAAAGTTGTGAATGACATGATAGTGTGGATTTGTTGTTTGGTAAATGAAAATCGCTAATACCTAATGAAATGTAAAGAATACCTTAACAAAATTTATGAAGAACTTTGAGTCAAAGATAAAAAGTTAAGTGATATATTTGTTTGGATTATATATATTGAAAAGCATTGATGACCATTGAGCCGCAAACGTTTTTGGCAAACAATTAGTGGGGATCGAATGTCACTCCCACCATTTTGCCAAATAATTATTCACACCAGTGCGTTGCTCCGACGCTGACAGGGTTATTACTTTTTCTTTAAAGATATAAATTAATGTGAGGACATTTATGGCTTTTTTCATGAATTTTGAATAGCGTATATTGGGAACTCACATTTCATCTCATAGGAGTATTGAAATTGGGAGTATATCTCACTCATTTCTTATTTTTAAAGTTCTTCAAATGAGATCTTCCCAAAATATTTTGTGTAATTGACGTTATTTTATGAGAA
Organism: Acacia melanoxylon; assembly: GCA_019022615.1. Lineage (NCBI taxonomy): Eukaryota > Viridiplantae > Streptophyta > Magnoliopsida > Fabales > Fabaceae > Acacia > Acacia melanoxylon. Next base: position 1,141,242 of record JAFJYJ010000053.1, on the reverse strand, counting down.
GCAATTAACATTTCATAAAAATTTGTTACACGAGCATATATGGTGTCATAGCATGGAAGGCAGATAATTTTTCCCTGTGATGCCTTCTAATTAATCCCTTTGGTCTTGATCGTGTTCTAATCTTTTCTTTTTAAGGATATTTTCATTATAGCCCAATAAAAATTAATCCCTCTAATATTTAATATAAGAGATATTTACCTAATTTGATTATATTAAAAAAATTAGTAAAGTTAATTAATATAACATGTATTTATTAAAACACTCTAATCATTTTCAATTCCTTAATTCCCCCATTCACTCTCCTTAATTATTGTTGGAAAAGAATCAATAGGGATAAATTAAAAAAAGATTGACAAATATAACAACTATGTTTTATAGTTAGAACTAATATCAACTTTCTAAATATGTCATATATTAAGAATGGAGGGAGTATTACTTTTACTTCTAATCCTTAATATAGGAGCTAGTTAGAGCATTGTAAATGTAAGGCTTCAAACAATTTTTTCTCTCAAATTTATAATTTTTTAAATATTTATATTGATCGTACATATTAAGGTTTTTCATCTATATACGAGTAGGGTTTGGATACGGTTCTCTTCTCTTCTCATCCTTTCCCCATCTCAGCCATTGGATTGAAATTTGAACGGTTTAGATTTAATGTTTTATTACTAAAATATATTTTAAAAGAATATTCTTATAAAACATTAAATCTAAACTGTTCAAGTTTTAATCCAAAAGCTGAGATGAGAAAAGAAGAGAACGCTAGCCAATCCCATATAAGTAAATAAGTTATTTTCGGGAAACTTATCCATATTCCTTATAAATAGCTGATTTAACCTTTTTTATGTTTTATTAATATTACAATTTAATTATCAAGATGTTATAGGAGTATTATGGATGCATGTGAGTAGTATTTATTTTAAATAAGTCCCAGAAAACACGTATAAAAAAAAAATTGTTAGCTCTAATAGAAATATAGAATAGACCGACCTTCTGGAAAGCACAATCCATCGAGAACACTAACAAATTGTTGGTTGGTGAGGTGATAAGCAGCATCAATCTGGGGAGGAGGAGAGCACAAATTCAAATCCCAGAAAACACATTTATAGGAAGAGGTGAAAACCCCTTTACTCTATAAACCTCAGGGAAAACGTTCACAAAATCGGAGAAAAAAATATTGACGTGTCCGAAAAAATGAGGGGGGGGGGTTAGTTGGCAATAACATGACGTGGAACATAGATCCGTGCTAGTGTATCACACAATTACAGTATCTCATACTTATTGATGGACGTTGCGTGATACACTAGCATGGATCAACATTGCAAGCCATGTAGATAGATAATCACAAGGGATTGAGGGAGATCGATCGATCGATCGATGAAGGGATTAATTGTAATTGATAAAGACAATAAGTACGAGGGAAGAGCGTAAGCGATGATGATGAAAGAAGAAGGATTTAAGGAGAATGATATGAGTGTGGCAGTGAAAGCGGGATGTGTAAGAATTTAAGGTGCAAGGTTTGGTTTATAAACCATTCGATGATGATCCTCGTTCAAAACAACTCATTTTATATTTCCCACTCGTTTCGCATGCAGCTTCTATCTCCACCTTCCGATTATTCGCTATCCACGAGTCCTTCATCTACCCTCTCACAGATATGTTCTGTTATATTCATGACGGTGTTATCCTTGGTTATATTCAAGTGTTATTATATCGAATTGCTTTTTTTCTTAAATATAAGAAAGAAAGAAATATATGAGAACTTACTAGAGATACCCCTTAAAATGATAGCTAATATTTTAGCTTACAAAGCACATATCGGCATATTTCTAAAGTCCGTGATCCAGGCTCTTAAAGTTTTTATGCGTTCACGCCAGCTCCGGCTTGAAAGTATCATACTTAAATGGTTAAAGATCTTTTTATTAGGACCAATGCTTATTGGGAAGTTTTGTTCTTTAATTAATTTGAATTATATCGATGATTTCATAATGCACTTTTTTTAAGTAAAGGGGCAAAAATTAACGATTAGAGGTTACAAATGGGATTGACCTGTAACTTCCCACTAACAGGGGAGCTTTTATGCAACTAGCAGGAGTTAATCCTTGCAATCAAATTGATTTGTCCCCTTTTATAAATTCCTCTTTGAGGTTGCCTCAGCATTGAATGTATTTTAACCAATATTACCTTTGTTTAATTTTCTGCCAACTTTCTTTCATCATTTTTTTATTGTTACTCTATCTTATTCACCCACTTATAAATAAAAGCATATTTAGAAAAGCAATCGTATTTCCTTGATGTTTATTATTTTAAGTAATTTTAACTATTTTCTTGAATAGTGCAATTCGGTGAATAAGACCTTTTAAACCGGGAAAAGGGAGTACTACATTAAAGCATTGTTTTGCCTGATTCAATATAAGTTTTTTAAAAGTGTTTTCTGCATTCACATGAATTTCAGTTTGAAATATTATGTTTAGGTGGCCAAAATCGCTTTCATTGGTATTGGTAAGTTTTGTCCTTTAATTATTTGAGAATGAACCCATAATTTCTTATTAATAGGAAAGTTTTTATGCCACTAACACTACAAAAAAATCATTCGTAGCAATTAAAATGACATATTTGTAGCAGTTTTAGACGTTACTAATGACATTTATAGTGGTTACTAAAACTGCTACAAAATATATCGTTGCAAACTGATTTGTAGCAGTTAACAAAAACCGCTACTATATATACCTTGACCTTTACCGTATCTGTAGCGATTTCATATGATCGCAATTATATGAGGTTGCGCTAACGTTTTGTTTGAGACTTTAGTCGCGGTTAACAAACTGCTACAATTAAATTGAAATTGACCAGACTTGTAGCGGTTAGATAACCGCTACTAATTATATAAAAAAGTTGTGCCAAACTTTCAAAATATTTTATAGCAGTTATGTGACCGCTACAAAATATTCCCGCCATTGTTTGGAAAAATGTTTTGCCGCCAGTTTTAATTCTTTTTAATATTTGTAGCAGTGGTTAACCGCTACAAAGAAATCCCACCATTTTTTTGGAAAAATTTTTTTACCGCCTTTTTCAATTTTTTATATTTGTAACGATTGTAAACTGCTATAAAATATTCCCGTCATTTTTTTGGAAAATAGTTTTGGTGCATTGTTCATATTTGTAGCGGTTTATTAACCGATACAAATGAATAAAATTGAAAACAATAATAATTTTTTTAATCATTATAGTAATTAAGTCAATATTGTGTTATTAATAATTTATATTTTTAGTGAAAATAAATGATATTAAAATATGATATTTGATTATATAAGGTTATTATTGTTAGTTTTCTATGTGTTTTGATGATAATTGACAATTGTAAACTCAAGTTTAAAGTTTGTCTTTGAAAGTTGAAAAACTTATCACAAAGGAAAAACTCGAGTTTGGACTTGATAGAGAGTAGCTCAATTTTTATGAACTAAACAAAACTTCGCTTTGCGTAGGCAAACTCGAGTTTGTGAGATACAGAGAACACTCCAAGTTTTTCACATTAAGACAAACTTGAGTTTAGTTTTACAAACTCGGGCTTGTACAAACAGAGACCTCTCAATATTTTTGAACTAAGCCGAACTCCAGTTTCCATTTGGAAACTCCAGTTTGTGCTTGTTAGAGAGTTCTCAAGTTTCCCAAGTTTTGTTGAAAACTCGAGTTTGCTATTGTCAACTCAAGTTTGTAACAAACAGAGAGCTATGCTCCACTCTGAACTTGATAAAACTCCAGTTTTGTTTTATAAACTCAAGTTTGCATTTGACAGAAAGTTTTCGAATTTTTCTCTCTTTTGAGGAAACTCGAGTTTAGTTTTACAAACTCGAGTTTGGATCATACAAAGAGCATATCATATTTCTGAAACCTTGGAAACTTCAGTTAACCTTTGCAAACTCCAGTTTTTTCCATTCAAAGAGTTTTCCATTTTTTCCAAACATTTATGGAAACTCGAGTTTGGATCAAGCAGAGAGCTTTGCTCTATTTTGTGTTTTTGAAAACTCCAGTCTAGATTTGAAAACTCCAGTTTTGAGCTTTTGGACTTAAACATATCTTTCATCATAAATGTCCAAAGCTCGAGTTAGTTACTAATGAACTCGATTTTTGCTCATTCTCTCAAAATGTTCTTCAAAGCTCAAATCACGTCATTCTTCTTTGGAAGAAGCAAACTCGAGTTTGGGTTTATTAACTCAAGTTTGGTTCCTGTAGAAAAGTTGCAAACTCCAATTTGCTTAAACAAACTCGAATTTGTGTCGTCCAGTTTGAAAATCAAATTACTCGAATTTGTGAAATCTTCATGTTTGATCTTTAATAATGAACCTTTGAAGAACACTTTCGAATTTAATGAAACAGTTGAAACGGCGAATGAATGCGGAATCAAATTAATTGCTCGAGCGTTTCGGTAGGTGTCCAAATTCAATGCCCCTCCTATTTATAGTTGATGTCATTAATAACCGTTGGAGAAGATTTGGTAATCTGCCGTTGTGACTCGTTAAGGTAGCGAGTTAGACGGATGAATCACTCCGCCTTAGTTTCGTCCATTTGAAAATCAGTTTTAGGAATTTGTAGAGAAACATTCTCTTACATTCCTTTTGTATATCCGTTGTCAAATAGCATTTAATGCGCAATGGGAATGTCGGAGAGGCTTTACTTGATCGAACAATTTAGCTTCGGTTTGGGTAACTTCATTTAATGCTTCTATCGAGCACAATTCTTTATTCTAATCGGTAGGTAATTTGTGTCTAATTAATCTGAAACTCATCAACACACCGGTTAAAAGCATTTGGTAAACTCAATAAGTAATAATCAGATATGATAAGCTAAGAGTAAAGATTTGAAGAATTACGCGCGAGACGAAGTTTTCAAAGCAGTCGCCTTTGCTTGAGCAACGCTTCGGGCTTGCTCGAGCAAGCTTCTTTTGATGTAGTGAAAATGTCTTCTCGCTCCCGATGCTCGAGCAAGGATTTTCCTTGCTTGGGCATAGTGCTCGAGCATGATGATTTATGTGCTCGGGCAAGCTTTTTTGATATGCGGCAAAAATCACTTCCTTTCGATGTTGCTCGACCAAGCTTAAAATCTTGCTCGGGCAAAACTCCAGGCAGAGGCGATATGAAGGGGAAGACTCATTTTGCTCGGGCAAACCTTTTTCCTTGCATGGGCATAATGCTCAGGCAAGCAATTTTACATGCTCGGGCAAGGTTCCTTTAAGTGGGAGAAAGCACTTTAGATCAATGATGCTTGGGCACGCTTTTCTGTTTGCTCGGGCAAGCATTATTCTCTGCTTGGGCAAGACTTCCTAATTTGAAGATTTTTGCTTAAATATCTCGATGTTGCTCGGGCAGAATAGTGACCTTGCTCGGGCAAGGTCACGCTACGATGCTTTCGGTGTTGCTTAATACTTCTTATACTCATTACTATTCCTAACTATATTTAATCAGTTTGCTAGTAAGTTTCAGATAATTCAAAGGGTATTAAATGAAGTTTCAGCTTAAAGCAAAAAGTGATGTCAGCACATTTATTGCAAGACTAGAAAGCTTGCATCCTTTTGGACAATCATTCTTTGCACGTTGCTAAGGGATTAATGTTTTGTTTCCCTATCAAGAAGCTGCTCTTCCAACGGATTTAATTCAAGGGAAGTAAACCTTAAATTTCTGTGCAACTGGATTAACTGAAAAGTAGAGAGAGAAGACCAAAATCTTGCTGCTCCTAACACTATTTTGTGTTCAAGAGATAGACTAGATCAATGTTCCCAACGGTTACATTGAAGAATCCAACGGTCATTTAATGCTCTCTTCATATATAAGGAGTTGCATTAATGTCTTCTCAACAACCAATCTGTAGAAAACAAAAATTGATTTTTTTTTTAAAAAATCAATTTAATACCCTTGAATTATAGCGTATATTAAAAAAATGTACCGAACTATAGGTAAATTGTCATCGCCATCTGGGAAGAAGTTTTCGAAACTAGCGGGTTGGAACGACTCACTCTCGTAGGCGACGATATCACCATCGCCCATGTCGTAAAGGTCCCGAGGCTTTAAGTGAACCACCATATTCCAATCCCTGTGCCTCTCATTGGCGACATAATAAACTTGATGGGCCTCTGAGACAAGAATATAAGGCTCCTCATGTTGAGACTGACCAGTGTGAATAGGCCCGGAGAAATTCACTGATGTGATGCCTAAGTCGTCAGTCATCAGTCGTGAGTCCCCGGGACGTTGTCGTATTCGCCCACAAACACTTGAACAACATCACGGTGAAATGGCCTTGGTAATTTATCTTGACCACATCAAGCAGCTTTCAATAATCGGGACATCACCAAATTGCATGTTCTCGTCACTTCTGCTCGCATAACTCCTCGTCCCAAACGTGCCATATACACTTGAGTTTTGGGTCAGCAATCCCTGATCTCGTGAAACGGTGTAAAACTTGAAACTATTGACATTGTATGCTGTAAATCTTTGGGCATTGTCAAGCGGGCCGAGTGTGAGAGCTCTGAATTCTGGTCAGTGCGGGTTGTGGTCATTCATTATTCTCCTCCTAAACCAACCCGGGAATTCTCTATGGACCTTTCTATCAATTTCGGATGACGTCTGTGTATGGATCCTCAATTGAGGCTTGACATGATTCCTGAATTCCCTGTAATTAAACATGCGAAGACGACCATGAAATGTGAGTATAAAATGTAAGAAAATATATAGGATAACATATATCTGTGTGCAATCCTTACTGAAGGTACGGTTCAACTTTAGTGCAATTAATCAAAACATGTCTATGTGCTTGAAACTTCTCAAGTGCCGCGAGTTTGAAGTTCTCAATTCCGCCAACTGGTTTACCAACACGAGGGATTAACAACTTTGTTGCTTATGGCTCTGGCTCTGGCTCAGGACAATTGTCTACACAAGGCGGTTGGTTGAATGACGTCTCAATGTCATCAAAGTACCTAGAACAAAAATACAAGACCTTATCCCCAATATAACCTTCTGGTATTGAACCTTCAGCCCATGTCTTATTCCTCATGTAAGATTTTAGTTTCCCAAGAAACCTATAAAGTAATGAAGGAAAAATGTTGATATGTTAATGCTGAAATGTGTGACTAGGAAGTAATCCTAAAGTAATTAATTTTAAATGAGTACCTCTCAATAGGATACATCAATCGATAGTGAACTGGGCCAGCAAGCTTTGTTTCGTGAACAAGGTGTACTGTCAGGTGAACCATGATTGAGAAAAATGACGGAGGAAAGATCATCTCGAAATGACACAGCGTAAGAATGAGTTTCTGTTGCAGCTGGTCGAGCTCCTCCTATATTGGACAAAACTCGCCCAGTCATTTGGGTCCACGCTGTCTGGGACGTTCTCAATCAACTGCTGCAGAGGAATCGTCCAATCTCCATTCCTCTGGGTGCAGAGACGACCCCTCCGGCTCTTCCACCCTTCCCTTATTTTCAGCAGTACGTACCTCTTCGCGTGGCCTCGCATGTTAAACTTTTTCTATATCATAATTTAATTATTAATTAATTAATAAATAAACCACAAATTATAACTATTAACATGTATTATTTAATTAAACAACATAACTTACCTGTACAATGTTAGCAAACACTTTGTCCTTGTTATTCTTCGGAACACGCTTCCAATCCTTGAAGTCAAGCGGGAACCATACCCAATTCCCGCCAAATTCTGACAGGAATCGGTTCAATAGGTGACCACCGTTGCCAATCGGCTGGTCCGGGTCCACGTTCCAGGGGACTACGACGCGAGGCCCATCCATCATAGTGACCCCGGCAACATCCAGCGTCCTCTTGCTAATGTTCCCTTGTGTATCTGCACAATTATAAAAACATGTTTGTATTGCGTTTAAATAAAATTTAATTAAATGTAAGGAATTTAAATTTAATTTTTGTCAAAAAACTAATTACATTTACCTTCGACATCCACACAAATCCGGTGGAATGCGAAGACGACGATTGGGGGTTCCCTTGGTTCCGCTCGTTCTCCTGGTCAAGAAACTGCTACACCTTGGCTTTGGGAATGTCAATCTGAATCTCTTCATTTTCATCAAGGTCGCTGAACGACAGGCTTGCGCCTCGTTCTCTCCTACGGTCTTTGGGTCTGGGATTGGCTCATCAGCGAAGAGGTCATCAAACTCGCTCCCCGCCTGAGGGGGTAAAGAGATATTTAGAGACCACGCCCTCTCGTATGGCCCCCTCTACTACTACTGGCCCTTATGCTGACTCTACCCCGTACAACGTCTTCTCGTTTTCCCTTCTTCTTAGAAACCATAATGTATAAGTTTTACCGCTACAAGTAAAGAAAATCAAAAGTTAAAAGGCAAAAAATCAAAACCCTGCGTGATTCAAAATGAGGGGATACTGTTTAAAAACCGCATCATTTTGTAGCAGTTCTCAATGATAACCACTACAAAGTTCAGCACAATGTTACGCTTTGAGATTCTGTAGCGTTGTTGGGACCAACCGCTACAAATTTAATTTTTTGGCAAAAAAAATTCCGAACTAATTAGTTTATTAGTCAAACTAATTAGTTTGGTGAAAAAAATAAAAATAAAAACTCTTAGGGCTAGTTTGGTTTGAGGGAGGGGGAGGGGGAGGGGGAGGGGCCAATCTTTGGTCCCCTCTTTACACAATTGCCCCTAGAAACTTTTCAATATTTCAAAAATATACTCTCAACAAAAAGGAATATTCCTTTCATTAATGGCAATTTGGTCATTTCCCTACTTTCCACTCCCTTCCCTCCCACTCCCTCCCCTCAAACCAAACATGCCCTTAAGTAATTTAATTAGCTTTTTTAATTTTTCCAAAAAATTTAGGAGTAATAAATTAAGAATAATAAGTTTATTGAAAATAGTCCAACATGGCCGTGAAGATTCAGATTCAGTATAGCCGCCGATCTCCCATGAAAAACTCAATAACTCATTTTGATCATAGATATTTTCATGAGAGAAAGGTGGTTATATTGGAACCCAATCTTCGGTCACATGTTGGACGATCTTTAGAAGAATAGAAGTCTTCAAGTCAAAGAAATAATTAAATCTGGATTATATTGTCACTGAAGGAACTGCCTTGGCTTCAAGGATAAGAGAGGCAAATATCTGCAGCTCTCATTTGCCTTGGCTGCAGATATCTGCATATCTTCGACTACCAAGCCGAGAATGTTCATTCAGCGACAATGCAGATTTAGTAATTTCTAAATATTTATAATTGATGTACGGACAGAGTCACCTATATATAGTGTAAATATTTATAGCGGTTAAGATAAAAGCCGCTACAAAATTATAGAATTTGACGCGGTCAAAGCGTCGCTTTACTTTGACTACGACAAAACTGTGTCGTTTTGCTTTTTTGTAGCAGTTCTTTTCATGTAACCGCTATAAATTCACCGTGACAAAGTTTGCGCCATTACGCGCCAATTACTAGCGCCAAATTTGTAGCGGTTATTCCCAAAAACCGCTACAAATTCCCCGCGACAAACATTCGCTCCATTACACGCCAAGCTGGCACCACATTTGTAGCGGTTTATTTTACACTAACCGCTACAAAGATCGTTGCAAACAAGCCCACGCTTTGGCGGCAATGCTGTCGCTACGAATTGGTTGCGGTTTTGGATAAAACCGCTACAAATTCATGATTTTGTAGCGGTTATTTATGACAGTTATTGGTGAACCGCGACAAAAGTTGGTTTTTTTTAGTGTAAGCTATAAAATGATTGGTCCTCGTCATACAAATTTGTTTCAATGCCAATTTAATTACCCCAAATTAGTGAATTTTACATTTCATCCCTACATCAAGTAGTTCATTTTCTTAATAAGACAATTACAGAGTACATAGTTTATATTGGACATGCATAAGAATGAACAAGTTCATAAAGAAATGAGGATGACTAAAGGAAATCAACACATTAAGTAGTTTCTAAATCTGCTAGTGCTAGCATGAGCTAATCCTTACAATCAAATGATTATTTGTTTTTAGTCATTAACTTTTAATTCAACAGAAATCTTAATAGTTTTTTCATTTATAATTTGTGCATAATTTTTAATTAAAGTAATAAGTTCAAATGAATGTATTTAAAATTTTCAAAAATTAGAAATTTAATCAATTTTTATAGAAATGGAAAAATATATGAAATAACAATTTAAAAGAAAAGGCATATGAATTCAAAATGACCCAGTGTTGTTTTCTTAAAACTTTTTTCCTTTCAATTTCTAACATTGTTGTTCCTTTATTATTATTATTATTGAGGATTAAAGGTCAAAATGACCATGTTTGTGAAACACCCCCTTTGTTCTAAATATGGGAGCTATTAAGGTTTATTTTTATTTTTATTTTTACAATTATAAGGTTTATCTTTATTTTAATATATAATACTTCTCCCGTCCTTAATATAAAACATTTGAGATCTAGTTGATATTTTCTCTAAATATAAGACATATTTGTTTAGATTTATCAATCTTTTCCTAATAATTTACCTGTATTGATGCTCATTCGACTCTAATCAAGGAGAAGAGGGAATGAGAGAATTAAAGAAAATAACTTGAATGTTTTAGAAAATGCATGTCATATTAACTAACTCAACCAATTTTCTTAGTCTGATTAAATTAGGTATAAATATATCTCATATTAAGGACCGGAAGAGTATCTCAATTTATATTGTCTACCAAATTTAAAACTTTTTCTCAATTTATACCTATTGCGGGCACATAGTTGGAGAATTTTTATCAAGAGACAGTTTCAACTTTCAAGTAATGATTGAAGAGAGCAATCTAAAAAACAAAATACGATTTCTTTTTATAAATAAGTAATTTAACTATTTTTTTAATATTTTAAATTAATCATCCAACTAAAAACAGGAGGGAGTAGCAAGTGACATATAAATTCGAATCGCCGACTAAAAAAGATATATTATCAACAACAATGAAACTCATATTTCATAAGGATGGTGTTTAGAATGTCACCCTCAAGGCGAGAATCCTGATTATGGGATTGAACTCATGTAGTAATATTTTTCAAGTTAAAAAGTTATTTTGTTACTCTCTAAAGTTTCACTTAATTTTTTGTTAAGTTGCTATAGTTTTTTTATTGGGTCTTTACGTTTTTCTTTGCTATAGGCATTAGCCCTTGTACTCATAATTTATTAATTGAAAACAAGGTAAAATGCTGACTAAACGGCAAGTAAATTACCATAAACTATAAATAAAAAGATTTTGTAAGAAAATATAATTTATTTATTATCGATGAAAAATGAAAAAGTACTCTATAATGCTTATAACTGTCTCTTTATAAATATAGATATATACCGAGTAAGAGCCACACCTTCCACTATCAACCACATTTCCCCTACAAATTAATAAGATATAAATTATAATAATTTTTTGTTGATATGGTAATTTAAACTAATAAATTATAAATATAGACACTAATAATTATAAACAAAACATATAAGCAATGAATAAAAAAAAGGTTGATATGATTTTTGGTCCCTCAAGTTTACTTTTATTTTGGTTTGAATCCCTTAAATTTCAAACCATTGGTTTTGGTTTGTCAAGTTTCATTTCGTTTAAGATATTAATCCATTTATATAACTCAATAAAAACTTGGATAATTTTACATCTATAGGGAGTAAAAACCATTAGTTTAAAATTTGAGGATGAAAGATGATGTTAACCCTAAAAAACAAGTTATAGTGTCTGTTTAGATTAGCAATAGAAGTTGTTTTTCAAATTGTTTAGTAAGTTTGTGAGAGTAATTTTGTCTTGACTTACGTAAACGTGTTTTTCTAACGTCAAACAGTGCATTAAAAAGTTATTGAATATTTTTGCTGGAAAAATCAATCACCCACTCCTTCGTGGTAGCTTGTGGGTGGCGGCTTCCGAATCAAGTCTCTGGTTTTAGCATTTTTATAAAATATCCAACAAGTTGGGATTATGATTCTCTCTTTTACCCCTCTGATCCACTTCTATCCTTTATCCTAAAACTATGTAGTTGTAGGAAAAAAATCAACCAAGAAGCTTCTTTTTTTTTTTTCGAAAAAAAGTGATCTATCATTGTGCATGGAATATTTTTTTTACCACTCAAGATACTGAGTACTACTAAAAAAATACTTTAAGTCATATGTGCTAGATACTAGGTGCCACACAAAAAAAATGTTAGGATGCATGTTAAGTGTACTAAAAATTAATTTGGGATACTGGATGCTACTAAAAAAATATTTCACAGTGATAGATAACTTTTTCACAAAAATAATAATCTCTAACTTGTTTTTTCCTTAAAACTATGTAGTATTAGGGTAAATGATATGCGCGGATAGAAAGGTGAAGGAGATAATCGTTGCCCCATTTGTCATGTGTGGGGAAGTCCTAAGCTCGAGTTTGGCGTTGGGATATTTTTGTGAACATACAAATTTTATAAAATAAAAATAAAATAAAAGGAGCATTAATAATTGTGTTTTTTTTTTACTCAAATAAAAAGCATCCATCCGTACTTACCAAAAAAAGAAAAAAGTAAAAAACAAATCAATAAAGGCAAATATGTGGGGGAGCCTACTTTAAATTCTAATTTACATATTTATCCTATATAACGTTAAATTAGTCACAATAAGTTGAGATGTTGGTTTTAAATATAGGATTTTGACCCACTCTATTTTTATTATTTAATATTTTCTACATATTATCTTTATTATTATTTTTCTCACTCTATTTTCTCTTCCATTTCATGCTTTTTATTAAAAATGGTTATTTAAAGAAAACTGGTATGCAAATTTTGTTAGAATTGGCTGATACCTAAAATGGGGTGAATTAGGTGTAAAATAAAAACTTTAAAAACCTTTTTGAGTCTTAATAAAAGCAATGAATAGGTAAATAATGAACCATAAATGCATACTGAAATATATCAATCACTTATGCTAAAATTATAAGAGATAAAGGAAGATAATATGCAAACTATGATTTATACTGGTTCGGTCCAATTCTTGATGACCCATATCCAATCCCTAAGCTCCACTTAGAATTTTTAATCCACTATTTTCTTATTTAATCTGAACATAAGAGAAGCCACTACAATCTCACAAGTTTAGCCGGACACTTGCGAAGCCTTTTACAAATCTCTCACTGAGTTACTCCCCTTACACACCGTAAAGATAACCCCTTGATGATGAAGAATTACAATGATCTTCACTCCCAAAAGTGAATTAAGATGAACACTGAAGCATAACACAAATAATCTCTCTCTCTAAAGTAAATGATATCGAAGCTAGGAAATAGAGAGTATTCGGGTTGAAGTGGATGATTCATGATTTTAACATTTTGGTGTAGTTGCTTTCTTTATACGCTTTGAATGCTTTTCTATTTATAGTTGATGGAGATTGATGACCGTTGAGCTTTTTTCTTCCCATTGAGGCTTACAAACTATGACCATTGAAATATCAATTGGAAGCTTCTGACACAAAAGTGTTTTTTTTTTTCAATTTGTTTGTTAATCCTTGTTTGATCACCTTGAAAACATTTAAGCACTAATATAATGAAGAGTTAGAGTGATTAGAAGCAAGAAGAACAAGTTACACAATCATTCCAACAATTTTTAGAAGTTTTGAAGCATGCTCTTTAGCATCACTCGACTGATTTTCACAGAGCACTAGATGAATCACTCGAGTAATGTACTAGTGATGAATAAAATGGGATCACTCAAGTGGTCAGTTGAGTGATTTTGTTTTTGAAAAATGGATCACTTGATACATCTTTTGAGTGATTATCTAGTGATAAACTCATTTTGAAGCCAAATCTTCCAAATGACCTATCGTCATAAAGCTCTTGAAGTCTACGTTTCAATGCAAAAAGAATCAACTCAAAATTCATTATATTTTAAAAGTTACGATCAAATTCATAGCACCTAGTTTGGAGCAGCGTTTTTATACGACCGTGAAATTCCGAAATTCATATATGTTCCATCTGACCTTTTTAGAGCGTGATCTTGATGTCTTTGACACGTATCTTGAGTCTAGTTTTATATGCAACAATTTTCAGTCCTAAATTTATCGTCTTCTGAAAGTTATGATTTGAAGAATGACATCTATTCTAGAACATCGTAGAATATCAAGCGTCAACTTCCAAGATCCATATCTCTTTCATTTGAGCCTCTTTGAGCTTGATCTCAGCTTCTGTGAAATTAATTTTGAGTGTCATTTCATATGCAACTAGTTTCTTCCTTTTTTTGTCTCTTTGATCATTGCAACTTGATAACTTCTCCTTTCTTTGACTTAATATGATGAAGGTTATTCTTTCTTCACTTTTTCTTCTTGTTTTTGCTCTTGATGATTATTCTCTATAACCCCATTATATCACTTCTTTATTTTCTTAACTAATATGAGAGTCACTTCAAGAGAATATGAGAGAGAAATCTTTGGGATTAATTTGAGTCGTTGAAACCGTAAGCTCCGCACATGTTAAATTCTGGGCAAGTTACTATTTAATTTAACTATTTATTTCAGTCTATTATTATTAATATAGTTGATATATAAGGCCATGAGTGTCCAAATAAAATGATTTGAATGAGTATCTTAAATTCTCTGTGTTATTATTTATATTTTTTATTCATTTAATATCTACCGTTATTTTTAAAGCTATTTTAATTTTTTAAATTATATTTATATTTTGTTCCTTTTATTTAATTTTTAAATTATTGTATTACTAATAATTTAATGTATGAATTGAAATATAAATTTGATTAATAGATAATTAATATTAATCCATTTTTAGGGTAAAATTTGATTTCCACCTTTTTTTATATATACTTTATGCAAGGAGTCGTATGAGTATTTAACAAATATTTCTCACTTAACACACTCCTATTTCTTCCCACCAAAAATTTTATTTTTTTGTTGACCTATATTCCATTCACATATCTTCTAAGCAATTCACGCTTTAAAGTTCCTTCTCAATCCCTCGTTTTCCATTCACTTCTTTCTTTTCCTTCATCATATCTTCTTTGTGGGCCCAAGTTGGTTTCCCAAGGCCACTTTCCTAAAAAGGAGTCTGTCTATCTCTCATTTCCCCACTAAGATAAGCTAGTAGCCGTAGACTAATTAATGATCACGCAACGAATCCGGCTTCAGTCCTCACATGGGAATATGGGATGAGATTCGAATGATGGATAAAAAATCTCAAAACTCAAGAGTGAATATATTTGATTATGAACCCGAGTTCACATCTTTCTTTTTTAATAAAATACTCACACCACTTGTTTAGGTTTGACAAGTTGTGGAGGGATAGTAAAGAGGAGTGATGGTAGCTGAATTTGTGGTTTTAATAAGGAGTTAGGACGAAATAAGGCTTTGGGTGTAAAACTTTGGGGGATTGTGCAGGGTCTTAGAATAACACACGAATTGAGTTTTACTAGGATTATTGCGGAAGAAGATTTAACTGTGGCTCTACACATGATTCAGGAAGTTTGGATATAAAGAATGATTAGAGATAGAACACTAAATGCATGATTACGAGACAACAACAAGGAGATGCAAATTCGCTTTGAGAGAAGGTAATTTTGTTGTGAATTGTCTAGCCGGTTATAGCTTTAACTATAATGAAGATTTTATTGTTTTGTATTATCCTCTAGCAGGAATGATAGATTTTTCTGTTTAATATCTTAAATTATCTGTGTTATTATTTATATATTTTTATTCATAACTTCAGTTTTATTATCTCACACCATAAGTAGAATATCATAGCAAATTGCCAAATTGTTTTCTTTTTTCAGGAACAAAATTTTGTTATTCTACAATGTAAAGTCATTTATTTCCCCTTTATCAAGTAAAATTTGATTATTCATTTGCTTTTTCTTTTGTTCAGTATAAATTATTTGAGTTTTGCTGTTATCCTTATATCATGTTTATTATTTTGTTAAAAAATAGTTGCAGTGTTTGTTGAAAAACTAGTTTGCCGTCTTTCACTATCTTCCAATGGAGTTTGTTCTGATTATTTAAGTTGGGCTTGCATCTTTGAATATTTTAAATATCTATTTATTATGTATGAATATGTTTTAAGGGAGAATCTCAATAAAGTACCACAGTAGTGAACTAACTTAAAATTAGGATGAAATAAAAAATGAAATTATACTGTAGGACAAAGGATTAAATTAAAATTATGTTGAAATAAGTAATCACTACAAAAATGACATTTTGTAGCGATCAAAATTGCGTACTTGTAGCGGTTTTGACCGCTACTAACGACATGCGTAGCGGTCAGAGAAACCATTACAAAAAACACCGTGTCAAACTATTTTGTAGTGGTTACTAAAAACCGCTACTCAAATATCTTCACTGCTATTGATACTGTAGCGATTAAAGATCATCACTATATGATGACATCCAAACGACATATTGTGTAAACATTTTGTAGCGGTTCATATATCGCTACAAGATGAAATTGAAATTATTTCTAGCGGTATAGTAACCGCTTCTAACTACGTCCACGAATTTTTAAAAAATAGGCGAGAAAAGTTTGAGTGGCGGCAAAACATTTTTAGAAATTGGCGGTAAATATTTTGTAGCGGGTTACAAAACTGCTACTCAATTATAAATCTAACTCAATTTTTTTCCCTCCACTCACCTTCTCTCCCCTCATGTGAAACAGGCCCTAAGTCATGGGCCAGATATCATAAAATCAGTCTTACGATAATTTTATCATTACATGGTAAGTACCACTTTTAACTCTTGCTTACTTCAAGAGTCTAAGATTTTGAAGATAATTATAAGTTTATTTATCTATAACACATAATATTCGTTATTAGTAATTTCAAAATTTTGGTTGTGAGTATTTCTCACTTCAGTTTTATTATCTTACACCATAAGTAGAATATCATAGCAAATTGCCAAATTGTTTTCTTTTTCCAGGAACAGAATTTTGTTGTTTTACAATGTTAAAGTCATTTATTTCCCCTTTATCTTTATCAAGTAAAATTTGATTATTCTTTTTCTCTTTCTTTTGTTCAGTATATATTATTTGAGTTTTGCTGTTATCCTTGTCATCATGTTTATTATTTTGTTAAAAAATAGTTGCCGTCTTTCACTATCCTTCAATGGAGTTTGTTCCGATTATTTAAGTTGGGCTTGCATCATTGACTATTTTAAATATCTATTAATTATGTATGAATATGTTTTAAGGGAGAATCTCGATAAAGTAACAAGTAACAAACTAACTTAAAATTATGATGAAATAAAAAACGAAATTATACTGACAAAAGGATTAAATTTAAATTATGTTTAAATGGGTAATGACCAAAGTATCCTTCATTCTTTTTTTAAAAAAGAGGGCTAAGTAAAAAATCCACCTCAGAAGTATAGGTTCATGAGTAATGCTTTGCTTTAAAAGTTTTTTTTAAAAAAATCTCGGTGTTCGCCGAAATTTCAAAACGTAGAATGTTACTTTATTCCATTAAAAAAACTAATGTTGATCATCAAAAATTGATGTTGACCGTTAATTTTTTAACAGAAATGGGAAACATTGCTACGTTTTGAAACTTCCGGGGCAACATTGAGACAATAAAAACTTGCAGAGTAACATTGCTCGTCAGAAAAAACTTTCGAGGTAAATTTGTTACTTAATTCTTTTTGAAAAAAAAAAAAGGTTTCCTCCACTACCTTGGCAGTCTCCGACAACTAGAACCCAATTGCAAAGCGCTGGTAGTGAGAAGCGTTAGGTCAACCGGCAAGAGCTCTGGTATCAGCACGAGGATAAATCCATAAAGGTGATTAGGGAGGATTTGAATCAATGAGACCCTTTAGCTTACTAAAAGGATAATAACCACAAATCTAACAAAGCTTTTAAATATGGGAAAATCCCACAAAAATAACTTTAAAAATAGAAAAAAGATAAAATGGTATTTCGAATATTTACAATACTAGAAAAATGTTAGGCCTAATTTATCATTTTTTTAAATTAAAAAGAAATGATATAAATGCTCTCAAAGATTTGTTTTCTTAAAAAAAAAAAAAAAAAAAAAAAAAAAAAAAAGTAACCCCTACCCTTGAGAATCAACAGCGACAATTGCTGGAGCATCAGCAAGGAATAATTATTTGCAAAGTAACAAGATTTATTAATTAATTCACGACATTTGATTAGGTTTTAACAACTTTTGTTTACCAAGTAACAAATCTACACTATCAAGTTTTTCACAAGTTTTATTAAGGAATTCATGACATTTCATTAGGTTTTGACAACTTTCAAATATAAATTATCATGTTTTTTTACAGGTTTTGTTAAGGAATTCACGACATAGCATTAGATTTTGACAACTTTCATTTAAATTTGTTACTTGGTAAATAAAAATTGTTAAAACCTAATGAGATATGGTGAATTTCTTAACAAAACTTATGAAAAACCAAATAATGTAGATTTGTTACTTTGACAAACAAAAGTTGTTAAAACATAATCAGACGTGGTGAATTCCTTAACAAATATATTGTTACTTGGCCAATAATTATTTCAGCCAGAACTCCGGCAATTGGCATGGATATGTCACCTGCGGTCATTGATGGCCGACGGGGGTGGGGGCCGGGTTGCTTTCTTTTAAAAAATCTTTGAAGGTATTTATGTCATTTCATTTTAATTTCAAAAAAGACAAATAGGCCTAACACTTTTCTAGTATTATGAAACTTCGAAACACCATATTGTCATTTCTTATTTTTAAAGTTCTTTTTGTAGGGATTTTCTTTTAATTATATTGTTCCAATATATATACACACACACTTATATAATATATTTAGTTTCGAAACTTGTTTGTCATATAAAGCTTGAACATGCATGCAGAAGAAATACTTCTTAAAAGGTGAAGTCTAACTTGTCAATCTAGAACTTTTAATTGTTAATGTGTCAGGTCTTTTGCAAAATAAGATGTGTGAAAAATATGTGAAAATCATTTACAATATCAATAATGTTTGAAAAATAAAAGAAAGGAATGGCATTTTGGTAATTACCCATTAAACCATAATTTTGTTCTCCCCTTTATCCTGAAGTATGATTTCATATTGATTTTGTGCATGTAACGGGTGCTATATTAATCATGATGACATGATATTATGCTAGTATACCAAGTATCAACGTAAAAAAAACGTGCGGAATAGAATTTAATGTTATAATTCGTTGTTGTTTAATTTCAGCTAGCCTTTTCTTTTCTTAATTACATTTTGTGTCGGTGAGAGCGTAAGTAATTGATAAAGCAAAAAACTCGCAATTTTGGAAAAACTCGGTAAACAAAGTTCATGTACCAATAAAGATTGATGTAATTTTGGAAAAAAATAAAAGCAAATATTGATCTAAATAGCAAGCTAGGATGGTTAGATAGCTTATAACTTATGACTTCTAAGATTGTGAGTTTAAAACTCGGTTATATAAGTATTTTTTTAATGAGCAATATATAAAAATCTCTAAAAAGACATAATCTGACCTTAATTACTCAAAACCCAAGACTCAACTCATATAAAGTTTTGATTATAAAATATAAGAGTTTTATGTCACAAGATTATAAGGTTATTGGCTCATGACTTACTTCTTACACGTAGAAATTGAAGAGTCATGTAGCGCATAGATAATTAATTTCATTTATTTATAATATTTCATAAGGATTATTCTAAAATTAAATGATAAAGTTAGATTTTTTTTAAAGGGTTAAGGGGCAAATTTGGCCCAAAAATGTAAAATAAAAATAAAAATAAAGAAGAAGAAAAGAGCAATTTTGAAGTTTTAAATCTAACGTTGAAAAAAATAAAGTAGATGATATATGAACTTAAAGGGTAAGTTTGAACCTTAACAAAAATAACTAGGATGAAATGGTGGCTATCAAATCAATATATTTGGTCAACTAACGGTCAAAATTAATTAAGATAATGGTTACGGGAAAATTATTCCCTCTTTGACATTTCTAGGGAAAAATTAGCCCTCGAAAAATTTTCAAGACAAAATTGCTCTTTGGTAAAAATTTATGGGGCAAACTTACCCCTTAACCTTGTTTTTACTAATTAACAATAATGTAAAAATTCTCATTTTGTAATTGTAGTATCTTTAAACTATATGATAATTATATGATTACAATATTAAAAGTAGGGTTAAGGAGCAATTTTATACTCAAAGTAACTAGTCAAAAGTGTTGGTATCTGATTATTATTATTTTTGAGCATTTTCACCCAGAAATATTAAAAGTGGAGTAAATTCACCATAACCATTTAAAAATAAATGTTGATCGTTAAAAAGTTGACATTAGCTATAAACATTTTAAATGGCAAAGGGAAAACTTCCTATATTTTAGTTACTTGCAAGGCAAATTTCCTCCTCAAAAAACTTTCGGTTACCTAACACTTGGTAAAATTACACATTAATACTTCAAAGTAACATGAATAATTCAGGGAAGATCCTTTGAGGTCCTAAGAGACCAAAAGAATCCCAAAAAAATCCATGAGAGAAGTCAACTGTCAAAAAGGTCTTTAGGACTAGATGATATTTAAGTAATACGAAGATGAAATTATATTGGTGCCTCGTTTCCTTCCCTTCATCTCAAGCAATTTTATTGTTCAGACTCCAAATGTGAATCTTCATTTCTTTTTCCATTTCATCTTCTTCGATTCCTCTAGCTTTGGATTTCTCTTTCTCTGCCGTTTCACCTCCGTCATCTTCGTTGATAGCGGCTGAGCTTGGTTCGGCTTCATCCCTCCCTCAATCTCTTAGCATTGACGCCTCTCCTTCCGTCGTATCTCGTCGTTCTCCGGCTCGGCTTCTCTTTGTTCTAGCTCGTTGCAATATTATATCTAGTTTTGGTGTCTTTTGCAATATTATATCTAGTTTTGAAGTCCAGTTATATTTACTGGATTCAACAATTTCTTCCTCAAATAGGTTCATCTGATACTGATCGATTGTTCAATAGGCAAAGAGCTCTTCATGAAATCCTCGAAGGTGGTCTAGGTAAATCCAATCCCGTAGTTCTTCTTTAATTTCTCAGCTTTCTTGCTGATTTGATTATGTATTTTACTCCATTAGTGCATCAATCAGTGAAGGAAAGCCCGCTTAGCTCCGATAAAATTTTGCAGCAGGTTGTAGCATTTTATTCTCGCGCTGGTCTTTAGGTTAGAACTAATGGCTTGGGTTTAGTTGAGTGCAGTTTTCATTGGCTTTAATGTTCTTTTAAAGAAGGAATTGCTTTCTTCTTTTCATTCATTCGAATTGTTATTCATATTGACGGCGTAATGTTGGACAATGGTGAACAGTTCCAACGCATGAATAAATTTACAGAACTATTTACTATGCTTAACTAAAGTGATTACTTTGATGGCTTTATGCCCTTAGAAGCGTGGTAGTTGTGATTGCTTTTTTTGTGTGTGTGTGTGTGTGTGTGCAGAAGTTGTTATGTTATACATTTAAGGGGGGTAACCATGTTTTACGACCTAGAATCCTATGACTCATCATTTGGGCTGCTCAATATATCACAAATAATTATATTTCTTATTTTCTTAATCTTTGATTACAGAGTCATGCAGGCCTTTTAAATCTCTGTATAGTAGTGCTTGTTGTTGTGAACAACAGACTTATAATTGAGAATTTAATGAAAGTTTGACTCTTCCACTTATTCTTATTCTTGATATTCATACTGATGTATATTTGTTCATTTAATTTGCAGAGCTTTCTCTTCAGAGCTCAATGCATTAATTTTTCTTTTCCTTTTTTTTTTTTTGCAGTATGGTTTGTTGATTAAGTATGGATTTTGGTCTAGCTCTAAATCATTGAGAGATTGGCTACTCTCAATGTGTTGGTAATAATTTTGATGAATTCACTAAATAATAAATATGCATAGGATAATTTGTTGAAGATCATTTCTTAAAATGTTGTTTTCCATTATGTTATTAAAGTTATGCTTCCTCTGCAGTCTTACACTTGTAATATTTCCAATTGCTTCGTATTTGGTGGAAATTCTTGCACACGAAAGAAAATATCTGAACCAGTAAGTTTATGGACAAGCTTTTATCATATCACACAGGAAAAAGATGTTGTGACCACATGAATTCCTTTTTCCTTCATATGACTTATTGCTTTTCTAAATATGGTTAGTTTGCAGTGTCATTTTTCCAATTACAACAAACCATCCTAACATCACTACATACGTTTTGAAATATTGGCTTAATGTTGCGCAGGTTATTATCTCACTTCATATATTCATTACAACTGCTGCAGTCTTGTATCCAGTCTTAGTAATCCTCAGGTTATTTCCTTTTGAGTTCAAAATTGATTCTAGAGATCAAATTTAAACCTTTTAAAAAACAAAATCTTATTAGAAGTGAGCTTAAGTTGGTAAATTTTCTCTGATTAGGAATCTTTTTTCAGTGTGAGAACTTCAGATGAATTATTATTGCATTATATGAGAAGGGATACATATTGATGAATCATTGTTTGAAACACATGGATAAGTCAACAAAAAAAAGTTAAACAACTAAGTAGCTTCATAATCGTTGTTGGTGTGTGCAAGCAGCATGACCATTTTTTTTTTGGACCAAGAGCCTGACCAGTTGAAACAAAGCAACGTATTTTGCATCTTCTTTGTATTTTGCAGTGTAAAGGCGTGAAATATGTAAAAGTAAAACTCAATGTATCTTCTTTGTTAAATGTTCAATGCTTCTGATATGCTTAATGTGACTAACATCAGCTTTTGCATCTTCTTCATTATGCTAAACACTTTCTGTTAATTTGATTTGTTGTTACACTAAGATACATACATGTAATCCTTTCACAGGAAAAGCTACCTGCATTAAATTTGGTCCAGATGCAAAATATATCGCAGTCGTATCAATGGACCGTAAGTTTCCACTGAGTCGTAAGTTGCCACCAGTTCCAAACGTCCAATTTGGCGGATTGAAATCAAAAGTTGCTGCAGTTTTAGTTTCAATGCATGGAATAATTTGATGGATTGAAAAGTGAATGAAAGCTGTGATTCTTCTGATTGTTGAGTCATTTGGGGCTTTAGGTGGGAGATAGTCTACTTCCACAATTTCTGCAGCAGCGTTACCTGTGTCCGTTGTCTAAGAATTGATTGTAACTAGGAAGAAAGAGAGATGAAGAAATAGTGATGTGTATTTTGTAACTTAATTGTTAATCAACTTAATGACATTATTGTATTCACATTATTTCAGTGGTTAACGAAGTTTTTCAAACTCGATTCCTGTGTACTAAATTGAGTTTATAAAAACTCCATCACAATGTTTTAACAACTACATCTCAAGGTTTTAACAATTCCATTACGTTGTTTTAACAACTACATCTGCAGTTTTTATCCACTACATCACAATGTTTTAACAATTCCATCTCTATCTCTAGGTTTGTTACAACTCCTTCTTTGGAGTTTGACAACTTATTATACACGTTTTAACAACTCTATCAGTGGGTATTGACAAGTTCATCAGTAGGTATTGACAAGTCCATCAGTGAGTAGTGACAACTCCATCAGTGGGTGCTGACAAGTCCATTAGTGGGTGGTGACAACTCCATCATTGGGTGTTGACAAGTCCATCGGCGGGTGTTGACAAGTCTATCTGTGGGTGTTGACTACTCCATCAGTGGGTATTGACCACTCCATCCGTGGGTATTTGACAAGTTCATCAGTGGGTCTTAACAACTCCATCAGTGGATGTTGACAAGTCCATCAGTGGGTGTTGACAAGTCCATCAGTGGGTTTTAACAACTCCATCAGTGGATGTTGACAAGTCCATCAGTGGGTGTGACAAGCCCATCAGTGGGTTTTGACAACTCCATCAGTTGGTATTGACAAGTCCTTCAATGGGTTTTAGCAAGTTCATCAGTGGGTGATGACAAGTCCATCATTCCGTGTTGACAACTCCATCCTGGGTCTTGACAACTCCATCAGTGAGTCCTGACAAGTCTATCAGTGGGTGTTAATAAATCCATGAGTGAGTGTTAAAAACTTCATCAGTTGGTTTTGACAACTTCATCAGTAGGTATTGACAAGTCCTTCAGTGGGTATTAGCAACTTCTTCCTATTTAACAACTCAATTACTGTCATTTTTACAGCTCCAAGTTATTGAAAACTCCATCTGTCGTTATTAACAACTCCTTCTTTTGGGTGTGAAAAATTCAACTACTATCATTTTTACCCCCTACATGGATCCTAATCTCTCTTAGTGCCACTAGAAACGCCCTCACTCTCAGGCACGTTCCCTAGACAATACTTCTGTGGCAAAATTGGTATTTAACCCGTAACTGAAAATGGAGGGAGGGAAAGAGTGTATATATATATATATATATTAGATATAAAATGTTAAGTTGCGAATTGCTAGGGTTTGGAAGTTAGAAGAAGGGGTTAAGAAGAGAGATAATAGATGTTGGTGTAATGAAGAGCATCTATGGGTTTTTAAGAAATGCGAGTTTTGGATTATGTTTGGAGGAAGGAGCTGTAAAGGGAGGGAGAGGGTTCATTGACAATAACAATAAAATTGCTTGAAATGAAGGGAAGGAAATGGGGCACCAATGTAATTTCGTCTTCTTACTTAATCACCATCACGTCCCTTTGAACCTTTTTGACAGCTGACTTTCTAAGATTTGAGATTGTATTGGTCCCTTGGGACCTTAAGGGATTTTGCCAATAATTAAGTCCCCGATAGAGCATAAAAATATATGACCTTATTTTTGACAAGGGGTGGGGTTGTATAATTATGAGAGAATTTTAGTCAAGTTCTAAGGAAGAGGATTTATCACAATAAAATCCCTTAAAATCATGAAATAGCAAACAAACCCCAAGAGACTTGACTGTAATTAAATCTAAATGCACAATTACCAATATAACCTTCTCTTTCATTCACTTTTAACTTTTCTCTTACTCAAGCCATTTTTTCCCTTTATCCCTCTATGTGCTCACAAATGCGTTGGCGAGGTTGTGCTCACAAATCCAACAGCGGCGGCGGATAGCGAAAGTTACTATAAATTTTTGGGAGATTTATTGCTATCAAATGTGAGGAATAATTGGTGTCATAGTGGTGTCTTGTTTGCTGTTTTGGACTAGATTTAATAACCTGAATCTGATTTTAAATTGCTAAAATTGTTGCCTCTTGAATTTGTTGAAAGTTCCTCACTGCTACACTTCAATTTTAAAACTGTGACTTAGAACGTGTACCAAGTTGTCAATTTTAAGGTGTTTAGGCTAGGGCAACTTGTCAATTGGCACTTAAACCTGGAGTTTGGTAAACTTTTGAGTTGATACATCAAGTTTACCAGATCATGAAACCGATGCAATTTGACTTCTTTTATTTATGAATCTCCTATCACTGAGTTGCTAAAGAACAAAGATCTGAATATTTGTGGGAGTTTTTGTTCCCAGTAATTATTGATAGATATTTATTAATTTTGTGCTTTGCCAAAGAACAAAGATCTAAATATGAGTGGGAGAAATGCTTCTTCTTTTTTCCTAATCTTATTGTAGCCTAATACTATACATATTTAAGTTTATCCTCAATTTGTGCATGCATCCAGTTTCTAGAACTTTATTGACTTAGACTGAATTTTAACCTACATTATTGTTACCCTCTTTTCCCCCCTTTTGATTTGTTTTATTATTATAATGTTGATTGAACACTTTACTCCTTATTTGCTCAAGAACTTTACTCCGAAACTTTAATTTGCAAAATTCAGAATTGGAACTAACACCAGTTTTCTTTCTTTCTTGGTTTTTTAATGGTGGGCTTCACTGCAGAAGAAAATAGATATGTTGAAGAATTTTCCTCAGAAGTTTTCCGTTTTCAAAATTGGAACTAACACCTGGTGCTAAGATTTGAGCCATGAAGATGGGTCTTTGTTGGATATCTTTGATCAAGTACATACAAATTGTAATGATGACATGTTTTTTGTGATGATAAGTACAGACTGGTTGTAGTAATGATGAAGTACAGAGTGATTACATTTATGACATGTTTTTTTGTAATGATCAAATACAAAGTAATTAGATTGATGACATTTTTTGTAATTATCAAATAAAGCCTGATTGTATTGACTAGAGCAAGGGATTGCACTGACATTTCTATAGGTGGGTATTGACAAGTCAATTGGTGTCCATTGGCAAGTCCGAAAAATATGTCCACCTAATTAATATTAAATTACAATAACATAGGAATTTTATAAATATGTTCATAACTAGATTGCGCTTTCATCACAACATTTCGACAACTTCATCTCCACGTTTTGACAACTCCATCTCCACGTTTTGATAACTCTATCTCCACTTTTTGACAACACCATCTCCATATTTTGACAACTCCATCTCAACTTTTTGACAACTCCATCTCAACCTTTTGACAACTCGATCTACACTTTTTGACAACTCCATCTCTACTTTTTGACCACTCAATCCCAAGGTTTTGACAACTCAATGCCCACTTCTTGACAACTCCATCCTCACTTTTTAACAACTCCATCTCCACATTTTGACACCTCCATCTCCACGCCTTGACAACTCCATCTCGGGGTTTTTTACAAGTTCATAACCCGATTGCACAATATATATATATATATATATATATATATATAGAGTTAAGTTTTTGACAAGTTCATGTCGTTACATTTACCATAGAATTTACATAAGAATACTAATGACCCACAAATGTAGATGTATTAAGGATTTAAGGGTAACTTTGAACTTCAAGCAAATTTCATTACTTTCTTTTCCAATTATTGATGATATGAATCTTTGAAACTCCTCATAGGTTGTGCCTTCCTTTATGCATCTTGTTTTTACCAAACCACCAACATACTAACTTTCTTACCATTTACAAACTTCTCCCCACATGAAAGAAATAAAATAGTTATTCCCCGAAGTACTAGCCATCTTTCATGACAATCTGCAACATACACTTAGTATTAACAATTGAAACAGTTATATTAATAACTACAACTACACGTATTAACTGTTAGTTCTCTATGTGTTTTGATAATAACTGACAATTGTAAAAAAAAAATGAAGTTAATGGTTTAAGCCAAAATGTTTTTAACTTGATCTTTCTTAAACGAGTAACTTGTTGTCATACTTGACTCGAGTTTGAAGTTGTAAAACTCGAGTCAACTCAATACAGAGGGCTTTTAAAAATATTTGAACTTATACTTGACTCGAGTCAGTCATGGTTAACTCGAGTCAATGCAAGGCAGAGAGCTATCAATGTATTTTAAGCTTATAGTGACTCGGGCCTGTACTATTTGACTACAGTCATTTTTGTGGATTTAAACTCTTTTTCAAAATAGAAGTTCTTGACTCAAGCCTAAGTCATTTAACTCGAGTTTAGCTTTTGGAACATATTTTCAAATATATCAGTTGCCTCGAGTTAGTCACTTAATGACTCGAGTTAATGCAATCTCAAATGGTTTTCAAAATTCTATTTCGAAGTCTATCTCTAAAAGAAGAACTTGTCTCAAGTGAACCTTAATTGACTCGAGTCATGCACTTGAGTTAAACGTTTTAACCTCGATCTTAAGTCTTACAGAGACATCTTCACTTAAACTTCAAACTTCTTTTTAAAGAAGATGATCCAGTGACTGGAGCCTAGAATGCTTAACTCGAGTCATGCACTCCAATTTGCTTGAATTTGCCTCGAGTGCAAGGTATCCCTGTTTTACAATCACCGTGTCTGGAAAAGAGAAATCTTCAAGTATGATCTGTATACTTTGTATCATCACTCATTATTGTTCCTAACCATGTTTAATCAATTTGTTAGTGAGTTTCAGATGATCAAATGTGTGATTAACTGAAGATTACCCAAAAATCAAGTGATTATGTCAGATGCATTAAATGCTGGTTCATAAAACGAAGCACGGATTTGGCAAATCATTCTCTGCACATTCCAAAGGCTTTAATGTTTTCTTTCCTCATTTGGACGCCAGATCATCCAATGGATTAATCTTAAGGAAAGTCAACAAAGAAAGTCTGGGCACCTGGGTTGAATCAAAGTGTATGAAGCAAACGGTCTAATGGCTAGTTATTATTTCCAACGGCTTCATTGAATCTTTCAACGGTCATTAAATACCTTCACCATATATAAGCTGAAGCATTCAATTCATCCAACAACCAGAATACAAGAAACAAAAACGCTCAAACATGATATACACATTTTATGTTTCAACTCATCTGTATAATATCTTCGGATATTCTAAACTTTAGTGTTTATATATCTACTCTTTTAGAGAGATCATTTCTAATTAAAAATCCTTGTAAGAATCTCAAAGTAATGGGACTTTGAGATTGAGTTATCTGATTACAACTTGTATGGGGGAGTGAATCCTAGTGGGATTATTACTTTCAAGTACAGAGTGTATAATAGATTAAAGTGTATTAGAAATCCCAAAGTGTTTGGGGACTAGACGTAGGTCAAGAGTTGAGACTGAACCAGTATAAATCTCCTGTGTTAATCTCTTTCTCCATTCTCTGTTATTGTGCGTTTATCTTAGAGAGTTTCGAAAAGATCTTTTTTAAATCTCCAATTCACCCCCCCTCTTGGTGATATTCTATTATACATTAACAACTTCATTTTTTTATCTCATATCAACGTTTTGACGGCAAAAAAAAAAAAAAAAAACCTTTATCACATTCAACCATTCCTACTAAAAATACAGCAACCCCTATGTTACCATGCTAAAAAACATAGTCAAATTTTATTAACCTTACCCAACCACGATTAAACACCAAGTACAATGTTGAATATGATATCTTTAGCAAAATCTTGGCATTACTTACCTAGGTCCCAGCAAATAGTCCACTAATGAGCTCAAGCTCTAACCTTTCAGTCAGCCACCCTTCAATCTGAAGGCTCCAAGCATACACAGGAAGAAAGAAACAAAGCCAATTCACCTTTACCACAGAGTGAAGAAATGCACAGAGCGAAGATAGAAAATTGTTCGGGGAGAAACACAAAGGAGCACAGAGAAGGGGGAAATCAGGAGGAAGATTGATGGCGGCGTCTTTGACTTCGACAACTTGGAGATCTAGAAGAAGGGTAACAAAGTCATTTCACCTTCTTAATTAATTACATTCTAGTCTGTTAGGACTTTTTTGAAAGGAGAATTTTCTGTGGGACTTTATTGTAATTTTTTATCTAACCTGGGGCCTTAAAGAGATTTTTTGTATAATTATGCAAGGTAGGATTTTATAAAGGGAAAAATCGCTTTAAGGTCCCAAGGGAAAATCCCTTTAAAGTGAAAAATCCCCTTTTGACAAACAAAAAAATCCCTTTAAAGTGAAAATTTCCAAAAAAAAAACCCCCACAGAAAATTCTGATGTCAAAAAAGTTTTGTTGACAACTAGTAGGTAATTAATAGCTCCATCTATAGGTTTTAACAACTCTTTAGGACCTTTTTGACATCAGAATTTTCTATGATATTTTTTGAATTTTTCACTTTAAAGGGATTTTCCCTTTAAAAAAGAAGGGAATAGTGCCAACGGGAGAAAAGAGCATTTAGAATTGTTGTATGTGAAATTACGATTCGATGAGAGAGTCAATAATGTTAAAATTTGGCTCTCGTAACGTAAATCTAAAAATTAAATAATTAATTTATAAGAATTAAATAAATTAGTTAAATAAAGTATTTATTAAAAATATGTGTCAACTTTTTAAAAACCCTCTTTTATATGATAATATAAATAAGTGGAATTGAAGAAAATTTTATATCACTTAGATTACAAAGTCATAGATAAAATCTCTTACACAAAAAAAAAAACAGAACATTAGTAGCGGTTAAAATGACATATTTGTAGCGGTTTTAACCGCTACTAATGACATTTGTAGCGGTTACTCAAACCACAACAAAATCCACTATGGCAAACCGATTTATAGCGGTTAAAAAAAATCGCTACTACATATATCATGACCGCGACTGTATCTGTAGCGATTATAAATAACCGCCACTATATGAGGCCAGACTAACTCCTTGTTTGATAATTAGTCGTGGTTATAAAACCGCTATAAATGGAGAGCGACCACGTTTGTAGTGGTTACATAACCGCAACTCATTATATTAAAAAGTAGCGCCAAAAGGTTTCAAAATTTGTATCGGTTACATGACCGCTACAAAATATTCCCGCCAATTTTTGGGAAAAATTTTGGCGCCAATATTTGTAGCGGTTTCTTAACCGCTACAAAAAACATCCCGCCATTTTTTGGGAAAAAATTGGGCGGCAATTTTGAGTATTTAATTTTTGTAGCGGTTTGAAACCGCTACAAAATATTCCCGTCATTTTTTACTGTTTTGGCGCGTTATCATATTTTTGTTTGTTTTTGTAGCGGTTTACTAACCGCTACAAATAGATGGAATTTTAAAAAAAATATTAATTAAAGTAATTAGTTAAATATTGTATTAATAATAATTTATATTTTTGGTGAAAATAAATTATATTAAAATATGATATTTGATTACATAAGGTTAATATATAATAGAAAACAATGAGAATACGTAGAAAGTAGAAAGAATGTGTTAATTAAAATATAATTACTTCTACAAAAAATTTGTGTGAAGGTGGATCGAATAATATATACGAGAAAGTAGAAAGAAAGTGTAAACAAATTCGAAAAGCACCGTAAAATAAGAAAGTTAGTATCGCGGGGGTAGAAGATAAGCATTAGATTTGATGCGGTTAAACGGCACTTACCCCTTCAAACACTTAACCTCTTTGAGAAAACGTAAAACTATGAGTAAATACGGAGAGAAAATGTGGAGAAGCAGGAACTAAAGCATATTAAATGTGGGTGGGTGGGGGTATTTATTTTGATATCCTGCGAATCATTTTGTAGCGGTTTAGTTGTCAATTTTTGTAGCTGAGTTAGTTAGTAGCGGTTGATGACACGTCATTAGTAGCGGTTTCTGTTTGTAGCGGTTTTTTTTTTTTTTTGTAGCGGTTTTATGACCGCTACAAATATTATTGTGGTTTTTTTAAAAAAAAATAAGAAGATTACATATTAACTATACATTGCATAATCTTTTCTCTCAATCTTCGTCACCATCCCTACAAAGAAAGTTTGGATGAAATGTTGCGTGTGAGTTGAATATGTTTGAAACAAATAAAACTTTGGTTAAATGTTATTATTTCATAAAACGTATATTAAAAAACTTACCAAACTACAGGTAAATTGTCATCGCTGTCTGGGAAGAAGTTTTCGAAAGTGGCTGGCTGGAACGGCTCACAATCATAGGCGACGTTATCACCATTGCCCATATCGTAAAGGTCCCGAGGCTTTAAATGAACCATCATATTCCAATCCACGTGCCTCTCATCGGCGACATAATAAACCTATTGGGCCTCTGAGGCAAGAATATACGGCTCGTCATCTTCAGACATACCAGTGTGAATAGGCCGGGAGAAATTCACTGATGTGAAGCCTAAGTCGTCAGTCGTGAGTCCCCGGGGCGTTGTCGTATTCGCCCACAAACACTTGAACAACGTCACAGGGAAAAGACCTTGGTAAGTTATCTTGACCACATCAAGATGCTTTCCATAATACGGGAAGTCACCGAACTGCATGTTCCCATCACTGCTGCTCGCATAACTCCTCGTCCCAAACGTGCCATATACACCCGAGTTTTGGGTCAGCAATCCCTGATCTCGTGAAACGGTGCAAAACTTGAAACCATTGACATTGTTTGCCGTAAATCTTTGCGCGTGGTCAAGCGGGCCGAGTACGAGAGCCCTGAATTCTTGTGAGTGCGGGTTGTGGTCATTCATTATTCTCCTCCTAAACCAACCGAGGAATTCTCTGTGGACCTTTCTATCAATTTCAGAGGATGTCTGCGTACGGATCCTCAGTTGACGCTTCACAAGACTCCTGAATTCCCTGCAATTAAACATGCGATGACGAGCATGAAATTTTAGTATAAAATGTAAGGAAATGTATAGGATAACATATACATATACATACATACATATATATATATATATCTGTGTGGAATCCTTACTGAAGGTACGGTTCAACTTTAGTGCAATTGATCAAGACATGTCTATGTGCTTGAATCTTCTCAAGTGCCGTGAGTTTGAAATTCTCACTGCCGCCAACTAATTTACCAACACGAGGACTAACAACTCGTTCCGATGGCTCGCTCGGGACAATTGTCAACACGAGGCGGTCGGTTGAATGACGTCTCAATGTCATCAAAGTACCTGGAACAAAAATACAAGACCTCATCTCCAATATAGCCTTCTGCTATTGAACCTTCAGGCCACGTCTTATTCCTTACGTAAGACTTTAGTTTCCCAAGAAACCTATAAAGTAATGAAGGGAAAATGTCGATACATCAAAGGTTAGACGTGGGACTAGGGAGTAATATAATGCTAAAGCAATTAATTTTAAATGAGTACCTCTCAATAGGATACATCCATCAGTAGTGAACCGGGCCAGCAAGCTTTGTTTCGTGAACAAGGTGAACTGTCAGGTGAACCATGACCGTGAAGAATGACGGAGGAAAGATCATCTCCAAATGACACAGTGTAAAAATGATTTTCTATTGCAGCCGGTCGAGCTCCTCCACGATCAAAACCTTGGAACACAACTTCTGAAAGAAAGTACAAAGCTCGACCAAAACGATCGACACATCCAAAGGTGGCATCATATTTTTGATGGCCGGAAGTAAGCGTTGCATAAGCACATGTGAGTCATGACTCTTCACCAAGGACCTTTCGAGCACGCACGTCAATACATCGTGAAATGTTGCTTGAATACCCGTCAGGAACTTTTATCTTCTTTAACGTCGCGAGGAAGATTTCCTTATTCGGTTTTGTCAAGGTGAATTTTGCCGGTTGAAATCTGTCATGCTCATCCAGCCATGCGTCTCCACGAACCCCCATCTCTCGTAAATCTTTCCTCGCTTGAAGATGATCTTTTGACTTGCCTGGTTCGTTCAGAATCGTGTACAACACATTGTCGCACACATTCTTCTCAATGTGCATGACATCCAGATCAAGCTTTCGAGCAAATTATCTTTCCAATACGAAGAGTGAAGAAGACGCTTATCTTCCGCCATTCTTTGGGCGCAGAACCGAAGCCGGCGATCTTTGTCCCGGCCTTTGCTGCATCGTCTTTTTTCCCATACTCAAATTCAACATCCACAAGCTGCTCTATGATTTCTGCAACGGATAAATTCCGAGGAGGTCCTCTTTTTTCCTGTTGCCCATTGAAACGATTGCGTTGCAACCTAAACCTGTACGTACCATCGAGAAACCTCCGATGACCTATAAAGCACCACTTGCGACTGTGGGGAAGGCGCACTGAGTCAGAGTCAAAATTGCAAGCCGGACACGCAAGGCCGGTATGCACATTCCACCCGGATAATGTTCCCAGTCCAAGGAAGTCACTGATAGTCCACATCAACGCCGCATGCAAGTTGAACAGTGTCTTCTCGTGCGCGTCATACGTCTCGACACCAACATTCCATAACTCCACTAACTCCTTGATAAGTGGTTGGAGATTCACATCGATGTCATTTCCTTGTGCCTTTTTGCTTGGAATGATCATGGACATAATGAAAGAGCTCTATTTCATACACATCCAAGGTGGCAAGTTGTAAGGTATCAAAACAACTGGCCATATACTATAGCTTGTGCTAAGATTCCCAAAAGGATTAAATCCGTCGATCGCCAAAGCAAGACAAACATTTTTAGGATCCGCCGCAAAATCAGGAAAGTCTAAGTCAAATGCTTTCCAAGCTTCAGCATCCCGTGGATGTCTGAGTTTACCATCTTCGCTCTTGTCAGCTTCATGCCACCTCATATGCTCAGCTGTCTTAGACGACATAAACAGTCTTTGTAAGTGATGTTTTAAAGGAAAGTACCTTAAAATCTTTGCGGGTTTCTTCTTCTGCTTCTTTCCCTTCCAAAACTATCGTGAACCTCGAAGTGTGACACTTCTTACAAGTCTCCCTCCAAGCATCCTCTCCCCAATAAAGCATACACTCGTTGGGACAGGCATCGATTTTTTCGTAGTTCAGGCCTAATCTGTTGATTACCTTCTTGGCCTCGTTGAAGGTTGTGGGAATGTCCGTGTCAGGGAAAGCATCTCGTAGTAATTCCAGCAACATTGACATTGCCTTATCAGTGATCCCACACAAGCACTTGATATAGTACAATTTGATCAGAAAAGATAATTTTGAGTATTTTTGACAACCTTGAAACAAAGGACGATCGCTCTCATCCATTAAGGCGAAAAATTCCCGAGCTGCATCATTCCCGAAGAAAAACTGTTCGGACCCTAAACTTCTGCTGTGAAGTTGTCGTCTTGAACACCGAAAGCATCGTGAACAACTTCATTAACCAGATCATATTGATGTGCTTGATTTGCTACTTGTGAGGTTTGAGGAAGATGATCCCCATATCTCATACCACGCTTCTCACCATGAACTTGCCAAAATGTATATCCTTCTGGCAAAGGCTTGATAAGAAGATGTTCCATAGTGCCTTCTCACGTTTGCCACTTCTTAAACTTGCATCTACAACAAGGACACACGATCTTGCCAATAATGCTAGCGTGAGAGAAGGCGAAATCTAAGAAAGTTTTCAATCCCGCTAAATATATAGGAGAACTACGCGGTAGCTTGATCCATGACTTATCCATCTGTAGTAAACAAAGCTAGGATACAATCTAAATGTAGAGAGAATGTTTAATTACCTTCATAACAGCACTTGAGATGTTTAAATGCAACATGGAAACACTTTGTAGCGGTTCTTAACTGCTACAATAACCGTCACAAATATGAAAATACAATTAGTCGCGGTTCTTTAACCGCTACAAATTTGAATTCACAATCCCGCCAAACTTCAGTCACGATTTTTAAACCACCACAGACACCGCCACAAATCAGCGAATTTCAATTGAAAATCCCGCTAGGGATTTGTCGCGGTTTGTGAACCGCTACAAAATTATAACCGTTTGAATTTAGTTGCGGTTATTTCAACATAACCGCGACAAATGTTGGCGCTATTTTATTCACTAGAAAATTCAAATTTGTGGCAGTTCTTTCAACCTAACCGCTACAAATGTTATTAGCTCCATTATTTAACTCCATTAATTTTTTTACAATATCTATTTTATTTAGCTATACTAAATTTTATATTGTACTTTATATATTATAAGTAACATTAATAACCTAATATAAATGGAATATAAGTTTTGAAATATTACTCCAATATATTAATATCATACCATAGTAAAAGATAACAAATATTTAACCAAATAAAAATGTCAACAAGCCAAATAACATAAAAAAGAAAACAAACATCCAGCGGTGCAAAATAAAAACTAACTTATCAGGAGCCCGATGATCGGAGTCTGTCTCGGGGGTCCTCATGCACGACCAGAGGTAACAACGCCCTCGTCATCAGCAGCAGGGGGAAGGGGAGGGGGAGGGGGGAATCATCATCGATGAACGGAGGGGGAGGCTCGGGAGTTGGAAACCATCTGTGAGGCATCAATTCAGTCAAGGCATCATGAACAACATCCCAGGTATGCCTCTGACACAAGTACCAACGGTCGTATCTCTCTTGCATGCGCATATTCTTGGCATCATTTGCGGCCTGCTGTACAGCAATCGTCTCGGCAACCTGCGCAGCAACCTTCACGGCAATGATCACATCAACCTCCGCCGGTGGTGGCCTTCTCGAGCCAGAGGTGCCGGCCTCAGAGCCGGAGGCCTTGCCGTACACCATGCTAGGCCTGACGCCTAATCCCATACCCTTCACGCGGTCAGGATGCTCTACTGGGCCCACAGCAGCTTTCAAAGGGGCCGTAGGATCCATAAACCTCTGTGACTCCGGGGGCTGCGACGCTCGCAGATCAGCCTGGCTCTGCTCAATCCGGGCCTGACACACAGATTTCAGAAAACATTAATGAAACTATATTAAATTCAATTTAAATATACAACATTAACTATATAAATAATTTTTTTGTGACTTACTATTATCTCCTCTGCTGCCTTAGAAGTCGGCGTCCCATCACGGTGTCTATGGGTGTGTGTGAACCACTGCCCATAGTCCGTCTGACAGTTCTCATCCCGAGCCTTCTCTTGCTGAAAGAGTTAAAAGAATATAAACTTTATTATTTAAAAAACAAAACAATAATCTTTTAAACATAAAATTAATTGATCTTTGAACATACCATCTCACTGTAGGTCACGGCAAACGTTTTGGTTCCTGCCGTGTGATGGACCCTCTGATGTGACCAACTTCTGGTGTTACTCTGTGACAGGGCCTGCAAGGAGCAACAAACAAAATGTTTAGTGAAATTAATTATAGGTTTAAATGATTTCTTGTAACCTATATTTCAAGTACATTTAAACTATAAATTAAGTTAAACTATTAAGTAAAATAAACCAAATGTAAACAATAAATTAATTTAATCAATATTTATATTTTTAAACTACACTAAAAAAAAAATTAATTTAAAGAAATTTGTCACAATAAATTAACTCATGTTTTAAAAAAACTTAAACTACGATTAATAAAAAAAACGTACTTGTCCATCTGGACCCCTCCGATAGTGGACAAAATCCACCCAGTCATTTAGGTCCACGCCATCTGGGACGTTCTCGATCACCGCTGCAGGCATAGTCGAATCTCCATTACGCACGGTGTAGAGACGACCCTCCGCTCTTCCGACCCTCCCCCATTTTCATGAGTACGTACCTCTTATGGATGGCTCGCACGTTAAACTTTTTACGTATCATAATTTAGTTAGTAATTAAGTAATAAATAAATAAATAAACCACAACTTGTTACTATTAATATTTGAATTTAATTAAACAACATAAGTTACCTGCACAACGTCAGAAAACACTTTGTCCTTGTTCTCCGGCGGAATCTTTCTCCAATCGTGGAAAAAGATCGGAAACCATGCCCAATTCCCGCCAAATTCTGACAGGAATCGGTTCATCAAATGACCACCATTGCCGATCGGCTGGTCCGTGTCCGTGTTCCTGGGGACTAAGACGCGATGGTCGTCCATCTGAGTGACCGCGGCAACATCCAGCGTCTTCCTACTGATGTTCCCATGTTCATTTGCACAATTATAAACACATTGTTGTATTGCATTTAAATAAATTAAAATTACACGTAAGAAATTTAAATTTAATTTTTTGACAAAAAAACTGATTATATTTACCTTCGACATCCACCACAAATCCGGTGGAACGCGAAGACGACGGTCAGGGGTTTCCCTGGTCCCGCTCATTCTCCTCATCGAGAAACCGCTCCGCCTCGGCTATGGGAATCTCAATATGGATCTCCGGATTTTCGTCCATGTAGCTGATCGACAGACTTGCACCCTTTTCTCCCCCTAAGGTCTCTAGGTTTGGGATTTCCTCATCTGCAAAGAGGGCATCAAACTCCCTCCCCTCAACCTGAGGTGGCGGAGGGGGGATATTTATAGGCCCACGTCCTCTTGTACGGCCCCCTCTACTACTACTGCCTCTTATAGGCCTTCTATCCCATTCAAAAACTTTCCATTTTCCCTTATCTTTAGAAACCATGATGTCGAAAGGTACAAGTTGAAAGGTTAAAAGGTGAAAAATCAAAACCTTGCGCTCGGGATTTTCAAAATGAGAGGAATTGTTAAAAAAACTGCTACAGTTGTAGCGGTTATTAAATATAACCGCTACAAAATTATAAAACTTGTTGCGGTTAAGAAAAAACCGCAACAACAACCGTGACAACTTTGCCTTTTTTTTCGTGAAAACTTGTCGCGGTTATAGAACCGCGACAAATTAGAGACTTTTACCATTCTGTAGCGGTTAGAGTCAAATAACCGCAACTAACTAGAGCCCCTTGCTATTCTGTAGCGGTTGTAGCTTAACCGCTACAAAGTTACTTTTGTGGCAAAAAAAGTCCAAACTATTTGGTTTGTCAGTCAAACCAATTAGTTTGGTGAAAATATTTAAAATAATAGAACTTTCAATTAATTTATTTATCTTCTTCATTTTCGCCAAAACACTCGAAAGTAATAAATTATGAATAATGAGTTTACAGAAAATAGTCTAACATGCACATGAAGATTCTCATTCAGTATAGCCACCAATCTCCCTGGAAAAACTCACTGACTCATTTTGATCAAAGATATTTTACAAAGAGAATGGTGGCTATAATGAAAACCAATCTTCGATGTAGGTTGGACTATCTTCAGAAGAGTAGAAGTCTTCACGTCAGAGAAAAAACTAAATCTGGATTGTCACTGAAGGAACTGTCTCGGCCAAAAAGAAGATAGGGGCAAATATCTGCCGCTCTCATCTCTCAAAATAAGAGATCAGGGCTGCAGATATCTGCATGTCTTCGACTACTTAGCCAAGAAAGTTCATTCAGCGACAACGTAGATTTGGTATTTTCTAAAAATTTATAATTAGCTTTACAGACAGATTAACTATATATAGCATAAATATTTGTAGCGGTTAATGGACAAACCGCTACAAAATTATATTATCTGACGCGGTTGTAGCTTCGCTTCACAACTACCACGACAAAACGCTGTTGTTCCGCTATCCTGTAGCGGTTTCTTTCATATAACCGCTACAGAATTACAGCGACAAAGTTCGCGCCAACGCTGGCACCAAATTTGTAGCGGGTTTTCCAAAAAAACCGCAACAAATGTTGCACCACAGATATTCGCGCTAAGCTGGCGCCACATTTGTAGCGGTTTACTTTAGAGTAACCGCTACAAATATCTCAGCAAACATTAATTTTTTACGGTTCATTAAAAAACTGCTACAAAAACGCGGTAAATAATGATTTTGTAGCGGTTATTTATGACCGCTACAGATGGACCGCGACAAATGATAGTTTTTTTGTAGTGTTATAATATGCATAATTAATAGAAATGATACAATAAAAGAAGAAAAAAATTGGGAAAGTCCCCCATTAAAAATCTTATTACTAATGAGGACTAGAGCCAAAACAATACTGCTTTCTATGTATAAAAAATGTTCAAGCCTTCTCATTAATTAAATTTTTAATGGGAACTTCTTACTTTCAATTTTCCCATACAATACAAATCTGTAGACAAGAAAATAAAATAGGGAGAAGAGCAATAATTTGACAATGACAATGAGGTCCCAAGCTACCTAAAGAATAATAAAAAAGTCCCAACCCAAAATCACATATCAAAGAAGTCTCTAGGGACTTTTTTGTTATTAATTTGTTTTGTCAAATTACTAAGTTGCCCATTTTGTCAAACGCATAAATGCCCAATTTCAAATTGCTCACTCAATCATCTGCTTCACTAAGTTAGGCGTAAAGAATGCTGGAGAAGGAGGAGGAGGAGGGGAGGACCAAAGGGAAAACGGTTAAATCAATTGCTCACTCAGTAACCATCTACTGTGCATAGTGTTCGACCAATAGACCTAGAGCGACACGAGACGAGAGCGAGGGAGAGGTGAGATGAGAGGAGTAGAGAACGCCGGATAAGAAGGAGGAAGAGGAGGTGATGATCGCAATCGGCCATTTGATTGTCCTCAAACGCACATAGGCCATTAACAACAGTAAAATCTACATTGACAACAGGAAATGCTATTTTGACAACAAAATTTTCAAACATGGAGCCATTTTGAAACTTAAGTCCTGAAACGCACAGAGGCCATTAACAACAATAAACGATATATTGACAACATGAAATGCTATTTGACAACAAGATTTTCAAACATGGAGCCATTTTGAAACTTAAGTCCCTAAATGCATAGAAGTCATTAACAACAGTAAAAGTTACATTGACAACAGGAAATGCAATTTTGAATACAAAAGTTTCAAACATGGAGCCATTTTGAAACTTAAGTCCCGAAACGCACAGAGGCCATTAACAACAGTAAACGTTATATTGACAACATGAAATGCTATTTTGACAACAAAATTTTGTAACCTGGATCCATTTTGAAACTTAAGTATTTTCAGGACAATCTACAACAAGACGATTGTATTAACAACTGCAAAAGCCATATTAACACCAACAACTGCACGTATTAACAACAAGTTTTTTTTTGTCTCGTATCAAAATTTTTAACAAAACAAACCATCATCACATCAACCATTACCAATAAAAACAGAGCAATTCTTTTGTTACCTTCCCAAAAAACAGAGCACAAGTTGTCAATCGTCTTGTTGCAGATTGTCCTGAAAAAACTGAAGTTTCAAAATGGCTCCAGGTTACAAAATTTTGTTATCAAAATACCATTTCCTGTTGTCAATATAGCGTGTACTGTTGTTAATGGCCTCAGTGGGTTTCAGGACTTAAGTTTCAAAATGGCTCCATGTTTGAAAATTTTGTTGTCAAAATTGTATTTTCTATTGTCAATATAGTGATTATTGTTGTTAATGGCTTTTATGAGTTTAGGGACTTAAGTTTCAAAATGGCTCCATGTTTGAAAATTTTGTTGTCAAAATAGCATTTCCTGTTATCAATATAGCATTTACTGTTGTTAATGGCCTTTGTGCGTTTCGGGACATAAGTTTCAAAATGACTCCATGTTTGAAAATTTTGTTGTCAATATAACATTTCTTGTTATTAATATAGCTTTTACTGTTGTTAATGGCCTCTGTGCGTTTCAAGACTTGAGTTTCAAAACGGCTCCATGTTTGAAAATTTTGTTGTCAAAATAGCATTTCTTGTTGTCAATGCAGCTTTTACTGTTGTTAATGGCCTCTGTGCATTTGGGGACAATCAAATGGCCGATTGCGATCGTCACCTCCTCCTCCTCCTTCTTCGGCGTTCTCTACTCCTCTCATCTTACTTCTCTCTCACTCTCGTCTCATGTCGCTCTGGGTCTATCGGTTAAACACTATGCACAAGAGATGGTTATTGAGTGAGAAATCGATTTAACTGTTTTCCCTTGGGTCGTCTCCTCCTCCTCCTCCTTCTTCTTCAATGTTCTCTACGCCGGTTTAACTAGCATTCTCTTTCGCGTCGCTCTGAGACGGATAAGCAGAGGTATATATGAGCCATGGCTGTGTCCAGGTGATTTCAACAACTTATTATACCAATCTGAGAAGGAGGGAAGGAGACTGAAAGAATGGAGGAAGATTCTAAATTTTAAGTTCTTCTTTGATGACTGCCTTCTGGACGATCTGGGTTTCAATGGATGTCATTTCACCTGGTGTAACAATAGGGATGCTCCAGATACTATCAAAGAACGGTTAGACAAAGCTTTTTGGGCAATCTTACGCTAAGGGAGTTGTTTCCTAATCTCCAGGAATTTAATATTGACCTTGCTGGCTCAGATCATCATTTATTATTTATCCAATGTCAACCTGTTAGTCAACCAAGGTTACGGAACTTTCGGTTTGAAGCTACCTGGACAGCTCATCGTGCTTTTCCTCAAGTAATTAATGATTGCTGGCGGTCCCCAGAAGCTGCTACTCTCTCGACCTTTGAAAATTTTGTGTAAATTGGCAAGATGTAAGGAGGTATTGGTACAATAGAACATCAAGGAATTTCCAAATAATGCGAAAGAAATTCAGAAGTTAAAAGCCAAGCTTGCTTATCTATTTGCTGGCAGGCTCAATGTGGTTTCTTCTAGTGCTATATCTGAGGTCAAAATCGCCTTAGATCGTCTGTTTGAATTAGAGGAGAAATTTTGGTGGCAACGTTCTCGTGTGAACTGGCTCACAGTCGGGATAGGAACTCCTGCTTCTTCCATTTTTCAACCATTAAAAGACGACATCGAAATAGTATTCTCAATATTAAAAATGATGAGGGGGTTTGGTTGATGGAGAAAAATGAAATTGCATCCAATATTGCATATATATTTTTCAGAACCTATTTTTGACATCTTCATCGAGTGAACTGGATTCTGTTTTATCTGTTATTGAGTGTAAGATCATAGCTGAAATGAATCTTTCTCTTATGAGGCCAATTACACGGGAAGAAATCAGGAAGGCAGCTTTTAGTCTTGGGGGCTCCAAGGCT
The DNA here is from genome assembly GCA_019022615.1 of Acacia melanoxylon. Taxonomy (NCBI): domain Eukaryota; kingdom Viridiplantae; phylum Streptophyta; class Magnoliopsida; order Fabales; family Fabaceae; genus Acacia; species Acacia melanoxylon. The sequence continues at coordinate 1,099,272 of JAFJYJ010000053.1, read as the reverse complement.
CCAGGCCCAGATGGCTTTTCTGGTATGTTTTATCATAACTCTTGGGCAGAGATTGGTGATACTGTATGTTCTATGGTGCAAGAGTTTTTTTTTGCAGGAAATTCTGTTTTGAATGCTATAAATGAAACTAATATCACTTTAATCCCTAAGATTGATAGGCCTAAGCATGTGTCCCATTTCCGACCGATCGGTTTATGTAATTTTTCTCACAAGATTATCTCCAAACTCCTGGCTAACCAGTTAAGACCTTTGCTTAATAGCTATGTTTCCAAAAACCAAGGCACCTTTGTCCCTAGTAGGTGTATCCAGGATAATATCATTGTTGCTCATGAAGTGTACCACTACATTCGAAGGAAACGGACGGGGGGAAAATTTGAATTTGCTCTAAAGATGGATATGAGTAAGGCGTATGATCAGGTGGAATGGTGCTTTCTTGAAAATGTCTTGTTGAGGCTCAGCTTCTGTTCAGATTGGGTCTCTCTCATTATGAAATGTATAAGCTCGGTCAAGATGAATATTTTCCTATATGGTGAAAATGTTAAATCCTTTACACCTAGCAGAGGTTTACGGCAAGTTGACCCACTATTCCCTTATCTCTTTATCCTTGTGGCGGAGGTATTATCTCTCATGATTAGCAAGAGCCAAGCTTCTAACCAGTTAAAGGGGATTAAATTAAGCCTTAGTTGTCCAGTGCTCACACATAATTTTTTTTGCGGATGAAGCCCTTATTTACATGAATGCTAGTTTAGGAGACTGCAGTAGATTAGCACAGATCATGCGCTCTTTTTGTTCGGTTTCTATCCAGAGGTTAATCTTGATAAATCCAGTATCTTCTTCTTCACCAATACCCCAGATGATGTAAGAGCAGAGGTGGGAAGGATTTTGGGCATTAAAGCATCCACGGATCCAAGTATATTGGTATCCCAAGCATTTGAGGGAAGACCAAACATCAAGTTCTGGCCTATGTTAGAGAAAGGGTGACTAGTAAACTTCTAGGGTGGGGGCATTCCCTCCTTTCTTTTGCAGGAAAAGAAGTCATGATTAAAGTAGTCATTCAAGCTATCCTTATTTTTCCTATGAATTGTTTCAAATTTCCAATCAAATCCTGTAAGGAAATTCATGGTTTTATAGCAAACTTTTGGTGGGATGGTAATGCTTTTGGTAGTCGGACTCATTGGAAGGCTTGGGACTTCCTTACTATGGGGAAGGACCAGGGTGGTATGGGCTTTCGGGACTTGGTGATCATGAATGAGGCAATGTTGGCCAAAACGGCCTGGAGACTGTTGCTGCATCCTGATGATTTATGGACCAGAGTGCTTAAGAGTATATATTTTCCCAGTGCAGGTTTCATTAAAGCAGAAAAAGGCTATAGAACCTCATGGTATTGGTATAGCATCATCGATGGGCAAGATTTTCTTAAAAAAGACCTTAAATGGGATATGGGTTCAGGCTCTGCAATTAGAATCTGGGGTGATAACTGGGTTCCTGGGGTCTCTTTCCCTGAGAAACCTCAATTCTATGACGATCCTTATGTTACTCATGGAAGAGTTAGTGATCTTATTGTTAATGGCTCTTGGGTTCTTACTCCTATTGCTCAATATCTACCATCAAATGTCCAAAATGCTATCCTCGATATCCTCATACCATCTAATGGTCTAGATGACAAGTTGATTTGCACCAGTGCTACCAATAAGTTTACTCAGTTCGGTTGGGATACCATAGAGGGAAGGAGGCTTTTCCGGTGGGCATTAACAAAGTAGACCCCTCTATGGTTGTTTCACTAGCTTGCTGGAAATTCACCTGGAAGACTAAAACAATCCCCCGTGTGCAGCACTTTATGTGGCGTTTTCTCAACAATGCTTTAGCTACCAATGCAGCCCTCTTTCATAGAAGACAATCCCTCACGAATATATGTCCCATCTGCGAAGTGGCTAAGGAAACCCGGGAGCATCTCTTCCTTTACTGTCCTTGGACCCGTGGAGTTTGGTTTGGTTGTTCACTAGGTGGTCGGTTTGACATTGCTAATGTGACTAATGTTATGGCTGTGGTTATTGATTGTAAGTACGCCTGCTCTTTCCTCCCATGATGTCTCCTTCATCTGTTGGACTTTGTGGTTCATTTGGAAGCATAGGAATGAAAAGGTCTTTAATCATATAGATCCTAATCCCCTTGTGGTTATTGAGTTAGCTAGGAGCTATAACTGTGAATTCTGGTCCTCTCTTGTTACTCCGCCATCTGGACTCAGTATGTCTGATGGAGGTAAGGTACTCTTGGCCTTTTGGCACCCTCTGTCTCGAGGGTTCCTTAAGATCAACTCTGATGGGGCTTTTAAGCCAGGTAATGAGTCGGTTGCATTTGGATTGGTATGTCATGATTGTTTTGGCCATTTTATGTGGAGCTTTGTGGATAAAGTTAAATCTATATCTGCATTTATGATTGAAGCATTGGCCCTTAAAAGAGCATTGATGCTTGCTATGGATGTAGGCCATGATAACATTGTCTTTGAGATTGATTGCCTCCCTCTTCTCTCCTGTGTTGAAGCTAAGTCCCCTGATTTATTTGATTGGAAGTGTAAAAGTATTATCCATGATATTATTTGTCTTCTCTCTGACAAGGTTGAGTTCTCTGTTTTATTTACTCCAAGACGAGATAATTGTGTTGCTGATCTCCTTACAGCAAATTCTTTTAAGGGGTGTGCCCTGTTGGGTGGGTTCTACAGCCAACATCCTCTTTGTTATCTCTTCTAACATTGGACATTCAGGAAGCTAATATTGTTGCGGATGGTGCTCCCTCTCCTAATCTTGTTAGAGATGGGGGCTAATTGTTATTTTGTTTTTTTTTTTGTCTTTTGTAATCGTTTTCTTGGTCTTATGTAGGCTTGTTAATTTGTTTATTAGGATTCCTTTGTATTGTTTCCTTAGATGCTATGTTTTCATCTCTTTCTTGTATAAGACTGTTCTGTCTCTGGGTTAGTAATACAAGTTTCCATTCTTGAGCAAAAAAAAAAAGGAAAAATTACAGCCAGATCCCAAGGACCATAAAAAATTACAAAAAAATCCCAACAGATATTATTTGTATTGAAACAGAATCCAAGTTTTTAAATTTTATTGTAAATATAGTACTTCATGTTGTTAATATGGCTTTTTATGTTGTAAATTGCCAGGTTTAAAATGTTGTTGTGAATATATCACTTCCTGTTGTAAATATAGCATTTTTATATTGTAAATGACATTTGTATGCTTAAGGACTTAGTTTGAAACAAAATCCATGTGTTTAAATTTTTTGTGTGAATATGACACTTCTTATTGTAAATATAGTTTTTTTTTTCCTGTTGTAAATGGCCAGGTTTTTAAATTTTGTTGTAAATATAACACTTTTTGTTGTTAATAAAAATAATATCAAAAAAGTCCCTAAGAAGTAAGAACTCCAGTGTAATTTGGTGATTTCAATGGATCTAATTGTATTTGCCTTGAGACCTGCACGTGATTTTCCCAAAAAAATAAGGGAAAATTACGCTCAGGTCCCAAGGAAGGGAATTAATTACAATAAAGTCCCTTGAAATCATCAAATTACGCTCAGGTCCCAAGGGAATTCTGTGTAATTATTTGTATTAACAACGGAAATGCATATATTTACAACAACTTTTAAATACCCGACCATTTACAATAAGAAATGCATATATTAACAACAGGAAATGCATATATTTACAACAAGATTTAAACACCCGGATTTTGAACATAGAGAGGTCATTTACAACAAAAAAAGCATAGATTTACAACCAGAAATGTTGCATTTGCAACAAAATTTAAAATATGGCCATTTACAACAGAAATGCATGTATTTACAACAGAAATGTATGTATTTACAACAACTTTTAAAAATCAGTATTTTATTTTCATACAAATAATTACACGTAAGTCCCCGGCTATTTACAACAAAAAAATGCATGTATTTACAACAGAAATGCATGTATTAACAACAACATTTAAAAACCTCCATACAAATAATTACACAAAATCCCTTGGGACCTGAAAATAATTTGATGATTTTAAAAGACTTTTTTGTAATTTTTTTCGTTCCTTGGGACCTATATGAAATTTTCCCTAAAAATAACGTCCCACCAAACATTGTTCTTATTTCATTATCGTTCTACAACTTCAATTGAATTATTATTGGCCTAAAAGAGAAAGAGGTACCACAGTAACTTTTTTACCTCGTAAACGGTGTCCGGAGGTCATGGAGAGACATGGCCCCACGCCGCTCTAAACGCTCACGGATACCCAGTACGTATGTCTAGTTATGTCTGGCAAAAAATATGTTTGCTGAGTTATACTTGTATAAGGAGATTGCGAATGCAGAGACCCCCTCGGTAAGTAATGGGAATGGTAGTAGTCAGTGGCGGATCTTTGGACAAAAATTTGGGGGCCAAATCTATACTCATTAACTAATTAAAAAATTTATGATTATATAACATTTTTAAAATATTCAGATTTATAATAAAAGTTGGGAAGAGAAAAAATAGGGAGAAGATAAAATCAAAGAAATAATATTACAAGATTACTCCCGTATTTGGATGGACCGGAAAACACAAAGAAAAGAAACTTTATAAATTAAAAGCCATATGTAGAGAAACTTTCTACCTTCGTGTTATAGCTATGATGATGCATTGAAGATAAAGCGAACTTCAGTAAAGAAACTGAAAACTCTATAATGACATTTTTGTACTTCACTCTGATTCAGCAACATCATTTGCTGACAATGTCTTTTTTCCAGATCAGCTAAATTTACAGCATATACTTATACTTTTGAGGTTGAGGTTTAGAATGAAAAATAAATTAACTTCATCCATAGGTGTAATGTAAAATGAGTAAAAGTATAGTAAAGAATACACCACAAAAGTAAATTTCATTGATAAGCTAAAAATCTCAGCAATTAAAATGGAATATAGAAAAAAAATGACAAGATTAACATATCACATGGAACAAAAATTGAATTATAAGCCCCAAAGATATAAAAGACTGGCATGCAATTTTTTTATTTATTTTTTTAAAAAAAAGGGAAAATGTCTTTAAAAAAAATTTGAGGGGAATTAAAATTTACATTATATTAAATTTTTCTAAACAAATTTTTTTTTGGGGGGGGCATGGCCCCACTAGTCCTAATAAAGCTCCGTCCCTAGTAGTAGTGTTTTTTGGCAACCTCCTGATGATGGTTTTTTGAAGTTTAATTGTGATGCTGCGTTTATTGCTGAATTGAATGCTGCAGCCATCAGTGTTGTGTGCCGTGATCACTATGGCAATTTTAAATGAGGATATGTTGATAAGTTAAAATCAATCTCTGCTTTCATGATTGAGGCATAAGCTTTGAGGAGAGCCTTATTATTAGCCCTGGATTTAGGCCATGATAAGGTCATTTTTGAAACTGATAATCTTACCTTGCATACTTGTATTGAAGCTAAGTCTCCTGATTTAGGGGATTGGATTTGTAGAAATATTGTGCATGACATTATCCGTCTTCCTTTTACCAAGGTTGGATTTTCTGTGTGCTTTACCCCAAGATAGAGGAATCGTGTCGCTGACTTTCTCTGCTTGCAAATGGCCGCTTTATAAAGAGGTGTCTGCAATGGGTGGAGTGCTTCAACCATCACCTGCTTTATTCTCACTTCTAACCTTGGATCAAAGGGAGGCGGATTTATTGCCTGCTGCTGTTTCTAGTCCAGTCCTGTTTTGAGTGGGGACTGTTTTCTGTGTTTCTGTCTTTGCTGTTTTTATCGTTGATGCTGGCTTTGTATTTGCCACGTTTAAGTATTTTGCTCTCTGACTAGTTCTTCAATTTGTAATAGTAACATGCACCTTTTCGAGCAAAAAAAAAAAAGAGATTTCGAATAAAAGTATGGGGAAATTTCAGTTTGCCCCTTTTAGTAATAAATTATGGGAAAATTCTATTCAGGTCCTAAGGGACCAAAAAAGTTTCAAAAGGAAATTTAGACGTCAGAAAAATCACAAATAGTTGTTAATCTCATATATGGAGTTGTTAATCTCACAGATGGAGTTGTTAATAGAGTTGTTAATTCCACATATGAAGTTGTTAATCCTATATATGAGAGTTTTTAATCCCATAGATAGAGTTGTTAATAGGACTTTTCTGACATCTGAATTTTCCTTAAGATTTTTTTGACATTTTCTTAGTCCTGGGGACCTGAAAGAAATTTTCCCTATATTAATTTCAGCCAATCCAAAAATGGTTAGAAACTTCACTATATCCTATGATCAAAATAATATTAATTTTTTTAGATAAAAAAACAATGATGCCCTTCATTTATTTTTTTTCGACGAGCATTTACAAGATAAATAAAGAGATTTACAAGATTAATAAAGGGATTCAAAAGAACATTGGGAATTAAAAATATTTTGGTCATTTACAAGAAAAATATAAAAATTCACTAGACAAATATAGGCATTTACAAGATAAATAAAAGGATTCAAATAAGAACCTCGAGAGTTTAAAAAAAAAATTGGTCATTTACAAAATAAAATATGAAAATTTACAAGAAAAATATGAGCATTTGTAACACAAATAAATGGATTTAAAAGAATCTAGGGAATTAAAAATATTTTGGTCATTTATAAGACAAATATGGAAATTCACAAAATAAATATGGGTATTTATAAGACAAATAAGACAATTTACAAGACAAATAAATTAAGGGCGTTATTGTCTTTTCATCCACAAAAATTAATTTCATTTTGAACCATAGGATGCAGCGAAGTTTCAGAAAATTTTGGGGTTGAATGAAATTAATTTCCTACCAAGGGGGCTAACTGAAAATTTCTTGAAAAGTTAATACTACCGAACTAACTCGAAACAAAGTAATTTTGGGGCTAAACCAAACAAGGGAAACACTTTAATTTTGGGGCTAAACAAAAGAGGGAGAAATTTTTCTAAATAGAAACATAGATTCCCTTGAAACATTTTTCAGCATATCCCAAATTAATATTTAGTGCACTTAGCACCCTAAAAATACTTTTTTTTAGTAGCACCCAGCATTCTGAAGCATTTTCCAATAGATACTAAGTGCCAGTATAAATTTTTTTAAGGTGTTTAGTGTATTTAAAAAAAAAATTTACTCCCCTTACTTTGTTAACCCCAAAACTATGTAGTCTTGAAGTGCTGGGATCGTTTGACTGGGGATTGTTCTTATTTAATTGGTGGTCTATCTCGTGTTTTACCCTTGTATATGTAACCTTGATAATTAATTGAGGTAGCAAGGTTCCTCTCATTGTGAACATACATTCTCGCTAACCATATTAGTCGGCTTCCACTAGCGCCATATACCTTTGAATTAATCTAAAAATATAAAGGTCATTTTTTAAAATAATTATCATTTAAAAAATAGGATTAATGTGTGAATTTAGCAATAAACTAATTTCCTATAGGCACCCAATAGAACTAACTATTTTCAAGTACAAAAGTAGACATAATCAATTTATTTGATAGCATTTATAGCAAACTCGTTAACCGAATTAACTTTCGTTACTTTTTACACTATGGGTCCCACAAGTCTTCTTACTCTTTATTATTTAATATATTTTTAGAAAAATCAAGGTACAAATTTAACGATGAACTATTTTTCTATGGGTACCCAACACAATTAATTTTCATAAGAGCATTTACAATACTAATATGGGTATTTACATAAGAGCATTTACACTAATGCCCTTCCTTTATTTTTTTCCTAAAAGCATTTACAAGAAAAATATAAGCATTAATAAAACAAATAAAGGGATTTAAAAGAGTTCATAGAGTTAAAAAAAAATTGGTCATTCACGTATTTGTCTTGTAAATACTCTTATGAAAAAAATAAAGTAAAGGTATTATTCTCCTTCCACTAACAAAACTTAATTTTATTTTGACCCAAAGGGTGCAGTAATTTTTTTTTTAAAAAAAGACAAATATGTTAAGGGTTAAGTAGCAGTACACGTCTAGGAGTGATGTTGCCCTGGAAGTTTTTTTTGTCTCAATGTTGCCCCGGAACTCCTAAAACATAGTAATGTCGCCCCTCTCTTAACCACCGTATATGTTGACCGTTAATTTTGACTAAAATTGCTTACTAGACAGCCATATGTGCTCTTATTTTCCAAATCATCATCACACGTCATCCCTTGTCTCTCTCAATCCTCCGTAAACTACGACGGTGGCACCACGTAGGATGGAGACATACCCATTATTATTGGGATGTGTTGAGTTATGCTGTTGTGGTTCCATGAAGATATCTTCCAGCATCCTCAAGGCGCCATGAACGCAAACAATGGCAACAATAATCATCATAGACAAAAGTAAGATCGACCCAACAGTGGTAAAAAAACACAACACGAAGGGACAAACTAAAGAGCAGGACCAATGTCTCAAAATCCGTGAAGATCCTACTGAAAAGAACTAGAGGCTAATTGGTGGCTCGGAAGACGTAGAGGAAGATCTATGCAGTGAGAAGGTCTAATAGAATGGAGAGAGAGAGAGAGAGGTGCGTGATGAGAGAAACGGCCAGAGCGAGAGAGCCAAAAGGAAGAGACAAAGGAGAGAGGGAGGAGGGGGGAGAGAGAGATGGATGGAGACAATCTGCACTACTAAAAATTTCGGTTTTTGCTACGGAAAAAATCCGTAGCAAAAACCCATTTTTCCGTAGCAAAACATGTTTGCTACGGATTTTGCTACTGATTTAGTCCGTAGCAAAATATCGCGTGGCAATTGCTACGGATTTCGTGAAATCGGTAGCAATTGCGACGGATATGAAAATCCGTAGCAAATTTGCTACGGATTTTAATATCCGTAGCAATTGCCACGGATTTTAATATCCGTAGCAATTTGCTACGGATAAAATATCCGTAGCAAATTTTCAAATTTGCTACGGATATTTTATCCGTAGCAATTGCGACGGATCTACAAATCCGTAGCAAATTGCTACGGATATTAAAATCCGTGGCAATTGCTACGGATATTAAAATCCGTAGCAATTTGCTACGGATTTTTAGATCCGTAGGAATTGCTACGGAAAAAAAATCCGTAGCAAATTTGAAAATTTGCTACGGATATTTTCTCCGTAGCAAATTTCACAAATTTCGAATTTGCTACGGATTTTTTTCCGTAGTGATTTGTTTTTCCGTAGCAAATTTCGGGAATTTGCGGAGATTTTCTTTTCGGTAGCAAATTTTAAATTTTTTTAATAGAAAATTGAATACAAATAGTAAAGTAATGTACCATGAATATATTAACGATAAAAAAGAGTTTACATAGTGAAAACACAATATATATATATAATCCGTAGCAACAAACAAATACAAAAAAGTAGGCTAAATAAATAAAGATTGTGATCATCGTCATCACCAAAGATGGTCATCATCACCAGATGGTCATCATCACCAGGAGTCGACCGGAACCTTGTCTTTCATAAGGGACATGATTTGAAGCTGCATCACCCTCATCAACTCATTCTCTCCGAGTCATCTCCCCGTCGCATCACCGCCCGTTCTGCGTAACGCCGCTTGATCTGATCTTTTCTGGCTCCGCCGCAACGCCCGCTTCATCTGATCTTGTTCTGAATCATCTCGCTTTTGCCTCATCATCTCTCGTTTCTGAGTCGCCCGCTCATCATCTCCCGTTCTGGGTCATTTGTGTTGCTTGCTCCTCCACCAACGCCTTCATCTTCTTCAAATCATCTACAAAATTGATTAGTACATTTATTATTTGTACTTCATTTGAATGGACAAGAGAATGAAAATTATCAAAAACAAATGTATTATGTTTACTCGAACAAACCCCTACGGTGCCGGATGAGAGGCGCTTTGTCTGCTTGATCGGGGGGCACTCGGACTCACCGTATCCAAAGACCCCCCTTCTTGTCAAATCCGCCGCAGCCTCAAAGAACGGACTCTCGTTGTCGGATATAGAGGATGAGGGGTCGATCTCACGCCGCGTGGCTCTCTCCCGCGACATGCTTCTCAAAGTTTTCCTACAAGCAAACAAATACATAACAAATAAAACATGTAAAACTATATAAATATGGTGGTGCATAAAACAAGTAATAAAGGCAATAAATGTCTAACCGCTATTTGTTGCGCCCCTTGATTAATCCATTGCCTCTCACTCCCTTCAGTTTGTCGGAATGGGTCCGCCGAAAGGTAACCCACTCAACCGATCCAAATGGAGCTTCCCGCACTCTACCCGCAAACGCAAATGATGACCTTAATTAATTACTTCAAATTACAAAATATTGAATACGTAAATAGAAAATAACGTGTACTTACAACTTTGCGTCGATGCTCACTAATTGATATGGAGCCGCCATATGATGGTCCTTCCATTTTGGCCCTATTTTGCTTATTTTTCGCACTTATGGTCTTAAACTTGTCATTGCTTTCCCAATTGCCAAATAATTCATCTCTAGTGTCCCGTGGAAACCAACTGCCTTGCCTCTCGACCTTCTCAATGCATAGAGCTTTCGACGTACCATCACGCCGCCCCGTGGTTATAAGCTTTTTCAGATTTTCAAGATGCTCGGCAACGTCATATGCTTATCCCGAAAATCAATAACAAACAATTAGTGCTCAATTTTAAAAGTACTAAATTAACACGCATAAAAAAATAACTTACCAAGAACTCCTTGAACCACGTGTCTCGTTGCTTCTTAGGAATCTCTCGTCCACGCGGTCCAAGCTTGAGTGTAATTACGGAATATTTGGTCCGACATGAAAGTCGCCACCGGAGTATCGTGCAAAAATCTGAAAACGAGAGATTATCATGCAAATATTAGCATACAAACCAATTAGAAAAGAAAATTGTAACATTACGGGTAACTTTGCATGACTTACTCGTTGCGTCGACGGATCCAAAGAAACCCCTGTCTCGGGATCTCTTGAGCCCCGATTGGTACCTACGAAGAACTACCTTCTTCCCGACGTGGCTCGAGGCGACGCAGCGGTGTGCTAAGGAAGAAATGTGAAATATTGAAGATGTTTGTATATAGATAGTTTCAAGAAACTAAACAAATGTAAATCAATCGAAATGGTAAAGTAAACCTGTGGTCCTCCTTGCTGTGCATCAGGGGGGGTAGCCGCCGGTGACGACGAAAAATCAAATAGTGGCACATCTGGAGAAGAGCTGAGCCCTCTGCCTCCATATGGAGCAGTTGGCGTCGCCCTACCCCCTCTTATAGTACGGGGTCGGGGCTCGACCACCGCCACGTCCACTACTTGAACGTCCTCCCGGATGCTCCATCTCGAACACTTATAGACATCATGGCAAAATATATATAAAAAAAAAAAATTAGTTAATATGAGAGTAGCAAAGAAACAAAGTATGTAGTATAACATATCGTCATAAACAAATAACTAACATAAATCAACCGGACGATTCCTGTTCATCGACATCTACTTGCATGTCTTCATCTGAACTCTCATAGTCGTCAAACTCAAATTCACTATCAGAGAAGCTCATTTACGCCCTCATCCTCATCGTCGATTTCTCATCGTCAATTTGTATAGGAATCAACTCTAACTCCGCACGAGAATCAAAGAGATTGCTTGGTACTTCGTCATCGAAGATGTTTATGGGCAGCACATGTTCCACATCGCCTTGGAAAGGTTCACCATACCGTCATTTGATTCCCGCTCTTTCGACTTTGGTATAATATTTCGTGCTTTGGTTTTAATAACTCCCGTCCACCCTTGGCGAGATGTAGGGTATGGTGTATAGTAAACTTGTTCCGCTTTGTTGAGCAAGGATGAATGGGTCATAACCAACCGAATATCTCCTTGTCCAAATGGATCTCAATATTTCCATGTTTGTCCACTTTTGTCCCACGCGGACCGTTATCAAACCACTCACACTTAAAAAGGGTCACCACCTTGTCCCACCGGTAACTCAAATGAATTATCTCAACTAACTTCCCGTAGTAGTCGGTCTCCACCCCGTCAATTTGGTCACCTCGACAACATACACCGTAATTGCAACATAGTGTACTGCGTTCGCGTCAACGGCAAATCGATACCCATTGATTATATATTTGTTGCATCGGTAACTTGTCATTGTAGCTCCATAAGATAAACTCCACACAACTTCATTGGGATCTGATGGATTTTCCAAGAAATATGATCGAAACCATTTTGGAAACTCGAATTAGTGAATTGATCAACTTGGGACATCGACATTGAAGGATTTCCCGATCTCGACCCAATTAGAGAAGTAACGTAACAAAAAAACTTAAGTTAATACTTTAATACTTACCGTAATAGTAAACAAAACAAAAACTTACTCTAGGTACTTTGCAAACCTCTTCACGCTTGTTTAGAATGTACCACTCGCAACTCGCTTATCTCTTCCGTCAAGAGTTGACTTCCAACGTTTTCCCACGACTCGCCTACGGAAAATTAAATATTGATTTTTGATCCCTCGTATCACCGGCATCATCGTTACGAGGTACCCTCTCCATCTTGACATCATTTCGGGGGATAATAGTATGACGCAAATTTTGCGGCCTCTTCGACTAGATAAGCTTCAGCGATAGATCCTTCAACATACCTTGTATTTTTGATCTTGTGCTTAAGTGTGCGTAAAAACCTACAATGGAATATCTCGAGCTAAAGTATCATGTCGGTCAATTAATAACATCGCAAATCAATATATATTACCTCTCAAACGGATACATCCATCTATACTTTGTGCGGGCCTCCTACCTTTGCTTCGTATGCCAAGTGAACGGGCAAATGTTCCATTGAGTCAAACAAGCTAGGAGGAAACACCATTTCTAACTTGCATAGCGTTATGGGCATGCTCGCCTCAGTGTCGTAACTTTTCAACATTAAGCTCAAGCACAAATTTCTCTAAAGAACATGGACAACTCCGTTAGAATAGACCATACATGCTTCGGTAGTGCTTTGAAGGCCCACGGCAACAATCTCTCGGAAAAACACATGACAATCATGACTCTTCATCTTGCTCAACTTCACCTCGTGCATGTCGACACATCTTTTCCAGTTTGACGCATAACCGCTGGAGTTTCAGATCTTTAACCCATTGCAACAATTCTAAATTCTGCTCTTTATTGAATGTGTACGGCGCTCCGGGTTTGGAAATTGTCCAAAGGCACCGTCCACCAAATGCAAAGCGAGCCTTCTACAAATCGCTTCAACGTCCAATCTTGCGTTGACCGTGTCTTTCGTCTTGCCCTTGGTGTCCATCACGGTGTACGAATATTGCAAAACACATTCCTCTCAATATGCATGACATCGAGGTTGTGTCTTAACAATTGATCTTTCCAATATGGTAGTTCCCGGAAGATACCGCGTTTGTTCCAATGATGATCAATGCCGTACCCTCGGGTTCGCTTGAAGCGGCCCCTCTTCGACACTCGGAATGTGCCCGACCATCCCATATTTCTTGTCCACTTAAACGACGAGGTGGATCTGCTCGTTCGACAACCTTCTGCGTGAAGTCTTTTCTATTTCTCCTAAACGGATGATCGGGGGTAGGAATCGTCGGTGCTGTCAAACCAACCGACCTTGCGACGTGTTCCAAGCTAAAACCCATGTTCTGTTCAAGACATACCGGCATGCGAGCTTTCCGACGTTTGCCGGCCACTCAACATCCCATATGCAGGGAAATCATTTATCGTCCACATTAAGGCAGCCCGCATGGTGAAATTCTGACTTAATGATATATCATACGTAAGAACACCTTCACTCCACAACATCTTCAACTCGTCTATCAAAGGCCTCGAGGTACACATCTATCTTTTTTTTGGGTTCGACGGCCCGGGATTAACGCGTTAAGGAAGAAAACTCTCTTCTCATGCACATAGAAGGTGGGAGGTTGTACGGCGTCACAATGACCGGCCAACATGAATAATTCCCGCCCGTATTGTTGAAAGGAGCGAACCCATCCGAACATAGACCAAGACGAACATTACGGGGATCCATAGCAAAGAAAGGATTCGCCTCGTCAAATTTACGCCAAGCTTCGGCATCGGATGGATGCGTCACAAAGTTCTCATCCCTACGATGCTCCTGCCATCTCACGTGAGAAGCCGTTTGTTCGGATGCATACAATCTCGTAAGTCTGGGCACCGTGAGGAAAGTACCACATCTTGCTTAATGCATGACGGGTCTTTTTCCTTCCTTTCCCCACAACTTTATATCTATCATGTCCACGTAATTTGCAATTTGTCACTTCGATCATCCTTGTAATACAACATACATCCTCTCAGGGCAGCAATGAATTTTTTCACATCCAAGCCCAAGCTCTTTCACCTTTTTTTTTTTGCTTGGTAAAAGTCCTTCGGCAAATTATTGTCTTTGGGAACAACCTTACTCATGATCTCGCATCATTTCGTTGTAATTCCTCTCACTCATATGGTGATCGGTCTTCAAACTTAGTGTTGCTAGGGTAGCCGATAGCGATGAATATTCACTATTTTCAAAGTGGTCGCAACCTTCCCATAACGGACGTTGTGCTTCTTGAAGCATTTTATAGAACCTAGCAGCTTCCGGATGAGGATCCTCACCCATGTTTGATGGTTGAGGATGGGTACCGTCTCCTCTCCCATGTATGACGGTTCGCATGAGTAACGGGATCAAAATATTGGCCGATCGACGGTCCCGCGGCATCCATAACCAACTCGCTCATATTGATTAAGGTTTTCTCGATGACTACCGTCCCCGTAATAACCACTCGGTGTCCGTCGGACTTCGCCATGACATTCCCAACATTCATAATCTTTTATGAATCCCTTTGACACAAATGAATCCCCGACCGTGTCCGCATCTCAGAAATCTTAAACACTTACATTTGGCACACGGACACACTGATCTCCTTCTTGAATTATTTGAATTCGCCAAAGCAAATTGACGAACTCTTCCAAACCCGCGAAGAATGTTGTTGTTACTTGTCTTCATCGCTTAGACGATTGTACATCCAACTTCTATCATGGTTGCCTTCCATACTTCCTAGCTAGTTCGGTTACTACCCTAATTAACTTCTCAACATACCACAAATATATATAAGTCGCCTCTTATGCCTTCCAATTGCCACTTACTCAAGAAAGTGAAAAACAAACACATGCATTGAACAAAGAACATATTCCAAATGCAACCGTGAGAATGAGGATAACACACTGAACATGGACACATGTATGTGGGGGGGCAAACAAAGAATAGAATACTAAGTATTTTGGAGTTTCTAACATATATGGGCTAGATCAAAGAGATTACTTAACATTTAATCAAATTTATTGTATAACTTGTTAAAAATAGATTCAAATAAAAAATTTAAATGGAATATTTTTAAAATAAATTATTAACAAGTCATTTTTATAATAGCCTAAATCAAATAGTAAATTCCACTAATTTTTATCACTCATACAAATTTAATTCTTCTTCAATGTCACACCTTCCTCCTCCTACTTTACATTAATTAATTAATTGTTGTATCCCTAAATTTCATTTCTCAATACTTCACTTTTCTAATTTCAACACCATCCTATTTAAAGATTTATGTATCATTCCCAACTAATACAAAATCATAATTTTATCACACCAATATCGAATTGAAATTTCTAAATTCCTAAAAAATGCTAGATAAAATACTTCACATAAAATAATTCCAAAAAACAATGCAAGATTAAAAAAATCAATATCATAAATAAAAATCATTAAAACCCACTAATTAAAAAAATCATGGAATCTCCTACAAACTATAAACATAATTCAAATTAATAAACACAATAAGTATCAAAATCATTATGTAATTAATGATTGACTAAAGGAGACACTAAAACAAAAAACAAAAAAAGATTTAAAATCCCGTATTTTATATCTTCTACTAACATATATATTTTAAATATATAATAAAGCAAATCTAACATATATATTTCCATATAATTATAAGAAAAAAAATACTTCAAGCTAGCTAACTCCGCGGTGGCCGGAACGGATAAGAAGACGACAATAGGGGACGAGGCGAGGGAGGCGAGAGGGACCACCGGGAGGAGCCGAGGGAAGGGGCCGAGGGCGTGGGGGGCGGGGGGGGCCGGGGGGGGGCGTGAGCCGGGAGGACGTGGGGGGGGGCGTGGGGGTGGGGCCGAGCCGGGAGGAAGTGGGAGAGGGGCGGAGGGGGGGGGTGAGTTAAATGGGGCCGAGCCGGGGGCGAGCCGGGGCGGCGGTCCGACGAGGCCGGAGGCCGGGGGTCGCAGAGCTTGGCCGGAGGAGTGTCGGGAATGGGAAAAAAAGCCAAGGTAATAACCTTTCAGCTTTTTGCGACGGACGGATGATCCGTCGCAAAAAGTTCCTTTTGCGTCGGATTTGACAATCCGTCGCAAGATGTTGGTGGTTTTTGCGACGGATTGGAAAATCCGTCGCCGCAAAGCAACTTTTTGCGACGGAAACACTTAACCGTCGCAAAATGGCGGACTTTTGGTCCGCCATTTTGCGACGGACAGGGGTTTCCGTCGCAAAAAGGCGGTCCTAAATGGCCGCTTTGCGACGGACTCATTGTCCGTCGCGATTGCGACGGATCATGTCGTCTGTCGCAATATGGCGGACCCTAATCCGCCAAAGTTGCGACGGATTCACTATTCCGTCGCAAACTCTCATATTTTTGCTAATCCGTCGCAATTTATTTTTTTTCCTACGGATTTACCAATCCGTAGCAAAATCTACTAAATTTGCTACGGAAAATTTTCCGTAGCAAATTTCGTCACTATTTACAGTTTTTCTAGTAGTGCTGGTTGTCCTGGCATTCGACTTGTTGCTCTATTGCACGTGACTAGTCAGAATCGACTCGACTTCTGATGGTAACTCATCATGATGATATTGATCTGTGTTCCGCTTGGTGAAATTGAGGAAGAGTTCGATCTCCACATTACGGCCGTCGGAGTTGTGACCGATGACTCGCCAGGAATTGGCAAAGAGGTTGGAGATGATGGCGTTGGAAATGAAGAAAACATAGAGGGGACTGGTGATGAGGGTGTCGAGTCTGTGGAAGTAAAGGAGGGAGATTTGGAGGGCGGAAGAGTCGAGTGAGGATCCAACATAAATGTAGGAGGGGGGAGAGACAAATGGATTGGAGGAAGGAAAGGACGGAGGAGGGAGAGATAGAAGGGATGACGTGTGATGATGAGTTGGAAAATAAGAGCACATGTGGCCGCTTAGTAAGCAATTTCAGTCAAAATTAACGATCAACATAAACAGTAGTTAAGAGAATGGTGACATTTCTACGTTTTAGGACTTCCAAGGTAACATTGAGACTAAAAAAACTTTCAGGGTAACATTGCTCCTGGGCGTGTACTTTTGAGGTAAAATTGCTACTTAACCCATATGTTAATGACCAAAAAATTTTAACTCTGTGGATTCTATTAAATCCAATTCCTTTATTTGTCTTGTAAATACTCATATTTGTCTTGTAAATGCTCTACTGAAAAAATGAAGTAAGGGCATTAATATAAATGATCATATTTATTTTGTTAATGCTCTTATGAAAATTAAGTATGCTAGGTGTTTATACAGAAATTGTTCATTACTAAATTTGCACCTTAACCTTTCTAAAAATATATTAAAATAATACAAAGTGAAAAGATTAGTGGGACTCACGGTGTAAAAAGTAATGAAAGTTAACTTAGGTTAACGGCGTTGCTATAAGTGCTATCAAATAAATTGATTATGACTACTTTAACACCTAAAAATAATTAATTCATCTAGGTGTCCATAGAAAAATATTTTGTTACTAAATTTGAACCTTAACCCTGAAAAATAAGGGATATAAATTTGATCCGTTGAAAACATCAATATAAAAAAAAAAATTGATGTAAAAAAAATTATATTAATATTATATCAAAATATCACTATCTAATATGTTTATTATATATTTTATAAAGAATATAGTCGGGGTGTGTGTCTATATACATATTAATAATTTCATATACATATACACACATATATGTATGTATGCACGTTTTTATATTATGTAGGTATATATATGTGCTAAAATCCAATATTTGGAAATTATTGCCTTGAAGGTGGGTTAGAGTTAGAGGCATCTAATATTACTTATCTAATGTGCTCTAAATTGCTCTTTAGAATTTTACAACTTATCAAGTATTTTATTTTTTTTTCCCTTGTAATCATTAGATTCTATATATATATAAAAGTGATAGTTTGATTCTTTTTATTTTTTAAAATTTATATAAATCATAATTTTAGAGTATTTTTTCTTTAAAAATTGTAAGAATTTTGAAACCACACTGTTATATGCCAACAAGATATCAAATTAAAATGTCACTTATTTATAAAAAAAATATAATGGTCACCAAAAAAAGATTTAAAAAAAATACATTTTGAGACATTAGAGAGACACAAATTAAAGGCCTCAAAACCCACAAAGACGTCATCAACTCATGCTAATATATATCTTGGGTGTCCCGATCTTGTGTGGGACTGATATCGAACCCCTCCTAAACTTTTTTATATAAAAAAAAAAAAAAAATCTACTGGGGGATTAATACAAAACATAATGATGCGTGGAGCACGCACCTCCATTTGAATTTAATTTCTCATGGGGCGATATGGGTCCCTTGGGAGTGGGGACCACATGCATATGCAATAAATCGCTTTTTTGTTTTTATCATGAATTATCTCAAATATAAATAATATTTTATAAAGATTTTTTATATGAGTATCTAGTTGGGTTTGATTGAAGGATTCTCGAATCCAATTGGGGACCGTTTGAGAAAAAAAATATATACGTTTTTAATTCAGATGGATGGAACCCGAGTCCCCTCATGCCTTAGGAGGAAAGCCCGTTGATACTCAAATAACAATTAATACTTCTTTATCAATACCTAATTAATAATTAATAGAGATAAAATTGAGAAAATATTCAATTTAACATTGATTTAATGACATCTCTTTCTTCAGTTTCTTGATTCCGAAGAAATGATTCAAAGTGACTAACATTTTAAATTGAGAGAATATTTTCTCCGGTTATAAATTTAAAAGCGAGTAAAACAGTTTATTTTAATTATAAATATAAGACCTATTGTTATTCTTACCTAGATTTATAATTTTTCCCTAAAATTTTCTCTTTGATCATTGAAGAAGTTTTGAATGTGAAAGAAATTTCTAATATACCCTTTTAGTCCTATTTATAGGGTAAAGTGTGAAAAAAAAAGTTTTGTCTTATTTATATGATAGAGAGAGAAATTTTTTATATGAAGATATAATTTTATCCTTCATTTATTATTATATTGACTTTGTTTTCATAGGGCATTACTATGTACCTAAATTTAAGCCTACCACATTTTCGCATAATAAGAAATGCATTAAATTGATAAAAAAGTATACATTTGCCTTCATTAAAATTTTAATTTTTAATTTTTTACTTTATACTCCCTCTGGTCCTTATTATAAGACACCAACTGGTAAGTTTATTTGGTCCTTTTTATAAGGCATTTGCTTGTTCCCAATGAGCATTAATTTTTTTTTTTTATGTATGCCCATAATTAATAAAGATAGTGTGTGAGAGTAATAATTAATATGATATTAGAGTTCAGTGCAATTAGTAAGGGGCAGTATTGAAAATTATTTAAATTGTATGACAACTTTATTGACTTTAATTATTTTTATTGGTTTGTGAGAATAGGTAGTTGGTGTCTTATAATAAAGACCGTAAGTGACTTCCACACCTCTTTCTTACTTTTTAATAGAAATTAAATAAGGGTAAAATTAAGAAAATGTCATTAATCCACAAATTACTTATATTTTGAATCAATCTTTTCCCTACAAGTGGTGTACATTTAGGTAAAGAGGGGTATAACGAATATGAGACGGGGTAAGTTGAAAAGTTGTTGAACTTTAAAATATACCTCATCATCCTTATATATAATAGCTTTTTGGGTTAAGGTGCAAAAATAAACATGTGATTTTCTCCGATGAGCGTCCAGTAGCAAATGCTTTTTTTAGGTGTAAAAGTGACTATGTGGTTACAAATTAGGTGCAAAAAAATAGCGTTTGACCGTTAAGTTTGATTTTTTTTTTTGGACGATGACGATGGCATTTCAAAGGTGCAAAAATAATTTTATAATCTTAAAAAAATATTTCAGTATATTGACCTACTAAAAAGCTACTAAAAAAATATTTCGTGGTACTGACGGTACTAAAAAGTATTTTCGAATACCGATTGGTACAAAAAAGATATTTCATAATTTTGAAAAATTATTTTAGGATCTTGAAAAAATATTTCGTGTATTGACCGGTACAAAAATGATACTTTGAAAAAAATATTTGAAATGCCACGTCATCGTCCGTCAAGAAAAAAGTCAAACTTAACGGTCCAAACGCTATTTTTGCACCTAATTTGTAACTACGTAGTCATTTTTGCACCTAAAAAAGTATTTGCTTCTTGGCTCTCAAAATAAGCAAATGTATATTTTTGCACCTTAACCCTAGCTTTTTTTCTTAATGAGTTTGTCCCTAAATGTAATAGTATCTTTGTTGAGTTTATCCCAACAATAAATGTATTTTTTCCAATTATGCTATCAATTAATTATTATAACACACGTATTCTCTTTCATCATTTTCTAATTAATACTCTTTCTCACTCATTCATAAATCCATTTTTGAAAAAAATAAATTTCCTAAATAATTTTTATATTTAACTACTTTTAACTATTTTTTAAAATCTCGTGACTCAGTTGAAAAGCTCTTATATATAGGGGCATAATGAGTAATTTATAAAGTTTAAGGTATTTTCTTAACCACCACTCTATCATATTTATAAGTCCATTTTTAGGGTAATAGATGCGATTTGACAATTTTGCTAATATTAATTATATCAATGAAAATAGAGACAGAATAAAGAGTTGAAATATATCAATTCATAAATGAGGAAAAAGTTAAAAATTTATCCTATAATCATTGAGCTAACTATATCTTCTCTAGTATGATTTAGTTGAAATAAATTTATAGATAATACCGTATTTAAAACATGTTGAAAGTACACTGGGGGAGTGAATGAGTAAAACGGTAAAACGAGTATTTTACAATTTTTAGAAAGAACAAGCACATTTTTTTCACAAATGTACGTAATAATAAATGAATGTCACAGAGGACACGTCTTCCAGTTCCACTGAGTCCTGTCGTGGTATATATTAAAGCACGGGCTTCCCTTAATTAATAACTGCGTTCGTACAAAGGTCCCCTTATTGAATGCCCTACCCCAACTCTGGTATAGACTGCCAAATTTGAACAGAATCTTGTCTTCCCCTTTCTTCATTTCCACAACTGTTTTTTCTTTTTCTTTTTTACCTCATTTCATTTTCACAACATGAGATATTTTTTTAGTCCATAATATAAGTCGCTTCTAGATTGAGTTTCTATGTGCAGGTTAAATTCAAAGTATTATTTGGGTTTCCCAAATTTAATGACGGTATTGATTGATCTGTTATAATGTCTATCAAAGAAATAAATACTTATAATTTGGCACATGAATTGATAAGAATTCAATCAGCTGTGTGAAGTTAATTTGTCTATTAATTGACGTCCAACATTGACATATGAAAGGTAATAAAATTGTACGTGTCAGTTTTATTGAGTCTGTTTCAAAAACATTTCCTACCGTTGGTGAATTTAGTTTTGGAGGTTTTATTGTTTTTAATAACGAAATTGGAGTAATACTTCATATTAAAAAAGGAAAAATTCCAGTTAGTTCCCATAGAAGAGATTTTATTTCAATCAACCCCTAAGAAATTCTGAAGTTTCACTACACCCCTTGTTCAAAATGATATTAAATTTTGTGGGTAAAAAAATAATGATGTTCCTCCTTTATTTTTTCATAAAAGCATTTACAAGACAAATAAATGGATTTAAAATAAACAAAGGATTTAATAAGAACATTTTGGTCATTTACAAGACAAATAAAGAAATTTACAAGATAAGTAAAGGCATTTACAAAACAAATAATAACATTTATAAGATAAATAAACGAATTTGCAAAAACCTAAGGAGTTGAAAACATTTTAGCCATTCACAAGACGAATAAGACATTTACAAGACAAATAAAACAACTCACAAGACAAATAAATGACATCATTTACTTTTCACCCAAAAAACTTAATTTCATTTTGATCCAAGGGGATGCAGTGAAGTTTCATAATTTTTATTTTTAGGGGTTGACTAAAATAAAGTCTCTTCTATGAGGGACAATTGAAATTTTCCCTTAAAAATTCCTCTCTTTTTTCCTTTCTTTTTTTAACATTTTATTTGATTTAGTTTTTTTCACTTACTTTTTTCTATGATCATAATTTTTTCAATATTCTTTTAAAATTAAGAAAATGGGTTAAATTTTGGGAAACTTCAAAAAAAAAAACTCCATAAACTTAAAATTCCCAAAAATTCATCCCAATAAGCAAAGTTAAATATAGGAAATTAATGTAGGAATCAGAGATTATGAAGTGATACATTTATAAAATTGCTGGTCCCTCACCACAATTGTTAAAAGTAATAGTAAATGACATATATCTTTACAAATCTTGTTATTCGCGTTACCAAGTGTTGTAAATGATTAAAACAATACATTCTAGTAAAAATTGACATTTAATTATTGACTACGCTTGTAACAGAAATGACAATCTTTGTAAATATATTTATCACTTCAATAATGGCATTTACTAATACTTTTAATAAGTGTAGACGGTGAGGTGCAATTTTGTAAAAATATCAGCACTTTAAAATCTTAGATTCCTACCTCTTATATGTTTTTTTGTATGTTGAAGTCAAATTTTGGTGTTTTGCGAATTCATGAGGTAATTTTTGAAGATTTTTCTTTAAAATTATGCATTTAATCAATTTTTTAAAATATTTAAATAATTATTTTTGCTGATTTAGAAAGGAAATAACTTATGTCAAGTTACTTTAGGTCGAGTTTATAGTTGAATTTCCATGTGCAGATACACATTTAAACAATCAACAATAACAAAATAACAAAGTATTTATATTTCATAAATTAATTTATAAGGGTACAAACGCATTATGACAATTCACAATCATATAATAACTGTGATTGAAGAATTTAGCCTAATGTATATATGTAACTTGACCTAAGTTTTGTCCTCTAATAAGAGTATTAAAGTATTTTTCTAAATTAGCACATATAATTATTTGAATATTTTTTCCGCATAAATATGGCAAGCATAAGCTTAAAACTGATCATATTGATCAGGTACTACTTACTGGGAGGAGTCCCCTCGTTTGCATAATTTATATCCCTCAAAATCTCTGATCTATAGCTAGCACTCTTCCACTTCTAGGAGGAACGTGACCTAAGAACCTTCAAAGTATGCCTCCCTTACACGCTAATCAGCACACATTAGTATTTCCTTATCAGCATGGCGTACCTCCATAGTCCACTTAGCATATAAAAGCTTGTCTAGTTTCTTCAATTAAGAGTGTATACAGATGATTATCACTACTAACTCTGAGCAAAGTGTTGATAGCTTTAAGTGAATCTGAGAATACTTGGATATCCTCAAGTTCGTTACTTATAGACTTTAAGACCTGTTTTGATTGCCAAAATTTTAGCTATCGTTAAAGGATATAGACCAAGTGTCTTTTTGAAACCCATGATCCACCGCATGCTTTAACCGATGCATTTAATTATTTAAATATTTTGAAAATTGACTTAAATAAATAAACTTAACCTAGTTAATTTTTTATTTTAAAAGAATATTGAAAAGGATTATGAGAATAGAAAAAAAAAATTATGTGTTTGGCAAAAAGAGAAAAATTAGAAAGAATAACAGGTAAATATCATTTAAATTGTAAACCCCGTCCCCAAATGTCTACTAAATTAATAAAATGGTGTATAGGTAAACTAATAGAAATATGACATTTTAAAGTTTGGGTGTTGGCAACTTGAGTATAGGCATTGATAATTTGATAATAGAAATTAAGAACAACTTGGACATACACAATGACAACATGGAGAGGTCAATTTATCAATCTCAATCTATACCCAAGTTGCCAATTTCTATACTCAAATTTTTGAACACTCAAACTTCAAAATGTCAAATTCCTACTAGATCTTATTTTTCTTTTTACTAGTTTAATAGTCATTTTAGAGTTTATATAATTCAAATGGTATTTTTCTATAATTGTTTTCAAAAATTCAGTAAAAGAATAAATTAAACGAGATGTTAAAAAAAGAAAATATATTTCATATACCCATATTAATTAGGTATGGAAATAAGTCGAGTAAGAAGATTTTTTAAAAAGCATGAGCCCTCGTAATAGGGCAAAAGGCCTGAGCGTAAATGCAAGCTTTTTTTTAAACTCAAACCTGAGCCTTCATAAGACCTGGTCAAATTTGAAACATTTTTAAAGGCCTACTTACAATATACGCATTTAAAATGACCTCATATTGCAGGTCTTGAAGGCCATAAGAACGCTTTGTGCCCTTTGAGCCTAACAAACCCTATATAAATGTAGGCTTTTAATAGGGTTCAAAGTATAATATTTACAAATTGTACTCTTTAAATAAGCTTTTAGCTTATATATAATTAAAATAAAATCTTATGATTATTATTATTAAAAAATGATTTCACCAAGCTAAAAATATAATCATCCAAAATAAAATATTATTGTGATTAAAGAGATAGTAAGGATGCAGCCATAAATAGTTAAGATAATGTTTCAAAGAAAATTTCCCAAAAATTAGTAGAGATAGTATTGTAATTAATTAATTATAACATAAAACTAGAATATAAGAATGAAAAAAAAAAGTGTTATTTATATGATATAAATACAATTATATATATTTACATATTTAAATTTTTAAATAGACCTTAGACTAATCTCTAAAACAAACAAATAAGACTAGAGCAGACTCTAAAATAAAAACATAACATATTCTTACGGCTAAATCTTTATAATCATCAGATCCTCCCTCCTTGTCACTCCCGTCCCCACTCACTTCGACTGGGGAGTTTTTTTTTTTTTTTTTTTTTTTGTCTTTTTCTGACATTTTCTAATTAAAATTAAGGGTAGTGGTCCAAACTGTCATTTTTAATTTAAAAGTAGTGTGAAATGATATTTCAGAATTTTTTGGTCCTGATCTGTAAATAAGGTGCATGATTCTTAACTGAAAATTTCCGGAAGTAGAAGCTCAAGAGAAAAAAATGTTACGCTCATATATATTTTTAATATAAAATACATTTAACTAATTTGATTAGAATAAAGATATTAATAAAATTGGTTAATTTAACATATATTTTCTAAAACATCATTGTCATCTTAATTAATTCTCTTATTCCCTTTCCTTTTTTATTATAGTTGAGAGAGCCTCAATAGGGGAAAATTTAAAAAATATTAATAAATATGAAAAAAAAAAAAATCTTATATTTAGGACCAAAATCAACTCCTAAATATATCTTATATTAAAAAAAGAAAAATTTACTTTTTTGGGGGTGGTTTGGCATGAGGGGAGGGGTGGTAAAGTTTTGGAGGAAATGTTTTTTCGGAGATGCATTAAAAAAATTAAAAAAGTGGGCTTTAAAGCCTGTAATTAATTTTCCTTACTTATTCTCTCTATTAAAATATGTTATGGTTAAAATCAAATTAAATATCAGTAATAAAAAAATCATATTAAATTGAACTACATCAAATAATTTTAAATCAAATTACTTGTGTGTGTGTGTGTGGGTGTTCATATTATTGTATATTAATTAATCATGTTTAAGATATAATTTATCCTTGGAAAAAACCATATTTCTCATGTACAGCAACACTAGAAAAAGACAAACATGAATCCAAGTCTATTTTTTTTCATCGGAAGATCAAAGTTTCTTATTTATTTATTTTTCCATGCAAAAAATAATGAAAGTTTTCAAATGTTTGATCTTCTTCTTCCTCACATTAATCATGCAGTTACAGTGATGAAGCATTTCCACGTGATGAACAGCAACATTGTCATACACAATATGTCAATAATGGTGGCGTTCGATCACCTCAGCCATTAAAGTGGGATGTCGGACCTACTCCATTTTCTCCCTCACTTTTCTTCTTCTTTCATTTTCTCCCTTACTTTTCTTCTTCTTTCATTTTCCCTCCACACAAATACAGAAGCTTTTCCTTTTCTTCTTCGGAGGTAGTATGTCCTATATATTTAGGAACGAAGGAGTATTATTATTCCCCACCCTTCATTTTTAACTTTTCTTAGGACTACCACCAAAGCCGTTGAATTCACAATCAATTGGAGAGTTTGGTGCTTTCCCGAAGAGACCATACCATCCAATATATATATACCCACAAAATTGAGACAACGAAAGACGTCCCACAGAAAATAAATGTACAAAAAAAAAAATACATTAAAAAGTGCAACGTATTTATTTCTAGTGTCTTCTCTGTCGCAATCGTGTGGTACAGGAGAGCTAAAATAATCGCACTCACCTATATTATATATGATTTTTTTTATTATACTCTTTCCTGCTATTTATGAGTATCACTATCTCACATAAACTTATTCATAAAATGTAAGTCAAAATTTGGTCTGTATAAAAGTTTAATACTTTTTTTTTTTCAATTGTTACCCCTACTTAATTTTATGTAACTCTCATATATTTTTTCACTCATTCTCTCTTATTATTTCCTATTCATCCTCTCTCGTATTTACATTTGGAAAAAATATTAAAATTCTTATATATTTATTATTTTTAATAAATTTTACTGAACGTTTCATTTTGTTTAATTTGGGTAATTGTTGTTTATAAAAAAAAATTACAAGACGGAGTATGTTTGAAGTAAATTTAGTTTAAAAAAAATTGGTGCTTTGAGAGGATTTAAACTATGAGTGAAATTCTAATACCTTACAGTAATAAAATGGTGCATATATATATATATATATATATATATATATATATATAAATATATATATATATATATAAATGATTTTTCAATGAAATTACTCTAAAATTGTGTTGTTTTGATTTATTTTTTTAGAAAATCATAAAAAAATTAAAATGGTTCCATTTAATAATAGATATCAAAATATTGCTTATTTTATATAATAATGTAATAATCAAAAAAAGAAAAAAAGTATTTGAAAGATTGATAGATTATTATTAAAAAAGACATTAAATGAAGTAGCACGTTTGATGCCCCCATACTTGGCAGGCCTATTTTGAGACTAGTTTTTGTTATATCGTTCAGTAAAGATATAATTCTATAATGCGTGCTTCACTTTGAAATTTGTTTCTTGCTCCGTCACAAAAGATAATAAGGTTTAAAGATGTGAATAAATCCAAAAGGTAGCGCTGTAAATTTGTTTATGTCCTTTGGGTATAAGAGGAAACACACACAGCCTCACTTTTCTCCTCATTCTCAGTTCTCACACAAATGGATCAGCTTTCTTGGGATGCGTGGCTCTCTGAATTGGTAAGTAAAACTTCCCACACATTACTTTCCATTATCATCACTTAAAGCTTTCTAATTTGTGTGTGTATTGTTTTTAAGGAAATGGAAAACGAATCTGTTTTTTTAAGAGGAACAAACTCGGAGCAGAATGAAGAAGAAGCTGGAGAGTGTTTTCTCAGAGATATCTTACAGGACCCAACTAATTTATCTTCTGAGAGTGAGGCCATTTTTCTTCCGGCCACCGTGGAGGGCGGTGGAGCCACCACCAACTCCGTCGTGAACTCTCTGCAGTGTGCTTCTCAAACAACACCACTAACTGGCTGCGTTCTGTCTTTCGATAAATCCATTGTCATACCAGAAATCGCAGATCCTAGCAGTTATTCTTCGAAGCTCAAACGGCGCTTTGAAGCAGTTAACGATGAACCGCCGCCGGTGGACGCCGTCAGGGGAACAAAGAAGACTAGAAGCGGTGCTGATGCGACGGATCACATAATGGCTGAGAGAAGAAGGAGACAGGAACTCACAGAAAGGTTCATAGCTCTCTCAGCCACCATCCCTGGCTTGAAAAAGGTTACAACTTACAACAAATTAACAATTTTGTGGATTTGGATTCGTTTTCTTTTCTAATGGCCCAGTTTTATTATTCTATAAAAATATTATTATAATAGAGAGAGAGCGCCTTGGCGAGAGAAACCACGTCCCAACTTTGAATCTTGAACTTAATTAGTAGTACCACGAAACACGTGTCATATTAAATATTTATTATGCGTAGATTGATAAGGCGACTATACTGAGCGAAGCTATAAGCTACGTGAAGCAGCTTCAAGAGCGTGTGAAGGAGCTAGAGCAAGATACGAAGCCCTATCATCAAGCGGTGCTGTGTTCTGGAGATGATGATGATGATCATGTTGACCGAGGCACGCCGCCAGCGATGAGTGAAGTGAACTACTTCGACGGCAACGGCAACAACGATGTTGTGCTGCCTGAGGTGAAAGCAAGAATCTCTGACAACAAACAAGTGCTGATAAGAATCCTGTGCAAGAAACAGAAATCCACCATGCTTAGAATCCTTGATAAGCTCAAAAGCCTTCATCTCATTGTGTCTGGTAATAGTGTCATGCCCTTCGGCTCCTCTACTCTTGATGTCACCATCATTGCGCAGGTAGGTACTATATGTGCACACCATATATACTCATGTCCTTTATGTAAACTCAGTTGATTAATTCTATTAGATTAAGTAAGGTTAAGGAATCTAAATAAATTATTCCTTCTAGTCTTTATTATAAGACATTTTTACCAAATTTGATTAAATTAAAGAAGTTAGTTGAGTTAGTTAACATAACATGCATTTTCTAAAACACTATAATCATCTTCTTTCCCCCTCCTCCTTTATTATTATTGAGGAAGCATAGAGTGACAAATATAACAACTATGTCGTATATTTAGGATCAAGATCAATTCATCAAATATGTCTTATATTAAGGACGGAAGGAGTATTTAATTATAACATATCATTAGATTATATATCCATGTATAAGTTTAAAGAAAAATGATAAATATATACACTACTTTAAAGTAATTTATTTAGCTTTTTAATCTCGCCAATTGAGTGATGACAGTATATGTCTATTTGGGAATAATTATTTTGACGCTTTTATAATTTCACGCAAACATATATATATATATGATGTGCAGATGAGTGAGGAATACAGTGTATCGGTTGAGGATATAGTGAAAAGCCTGAGGATGACTCTAAAGTGTAATGGAGATCCCTGCTAGTGTATCAAAAGAGGTCTACTCATTAGAGCTTCAAGATTTCCATGCTCTGGAGAAAGCTAAGGCTGCTTTGTGCCTTCAATGGTCTGTCTAGTGTATCAAGAAGTCTTGTGGTTATATGTATATTAGTTGAGGAAAGAGAATTGGAATAAAAGTGAGTCTACTTGATTTTTGAGAGCGAAGTTCGATGATAAAAGTTTAAGACACGCGGGCTGTACTTTACCATATGAATGAATGCTCAATTTCTTCCTCGTCTTATTGTTTTTAGGTTTTGGACTGTTCATTTTGAAGTTTGAATAAGCCATTACTAATTAATTACTACAGTTTTAATTGAAAAGTAGGGTTAAAGGCATCTTTATCTTTAAAATTTTTCACCACGAGTACTAGTATTGCATATCCTAGACTATGTATTGGAGCAATTTCATCATTTAAGTGTCAAAATTATTGCAAAAGCATCCCTTAACTTTGTGACCTTAATTATTAATTTCAAATTGACTTTACGTTGAAGAGTTTTTTCCCCCTTACAATATCCGTGGACAAAAATTTAACACAAAAATTTAATGATAAGGAGCAATTGGTGCCCCAATCTATTATGACCAGCTAAATAGACACTTGTTGATTAAGAGGGAAAAATCTCTCAACTTGCATATTGTCAACAACATCAAAATATGATGAACATGTTTTGATTTAAGAACAAAAAATATGAGGATGAAATGGATGACGTTTGGCTTGTCAATTAAGGACTTGTCGAAGAAAATGAAAAATATTTTGTCCTCTCACACTAACTATGAGCTTGTTTGCGATACTTGTGGGTAATCGAACTTATGGAAAAGTTTGGGTAAAATTCAAATTGTGAAATGTAATTTATGTTTGGATTGGTGGTTGCATAAGTAGCTTTTGTGAAATTGAAATTTGTTTGGAATAATTTATGGATAAGTGACTTTTGAGATAATTATAAGAGAAAAATTAAAATTAAAATTACCAAAAATATGAAAAATGCTAAATTACAAAATTTGGCAATGTTAAAATATATAATTTGATCAAATAAATATTACATAAATAACTAGGAAATTAGACCTTGTACAATTTGAGATCTAATTGTGTCACGAATCTGATTCATTTTAATTGAAGATGGATGATTCATTTCGGTTGAATCTTCCTCAATGAGAATCGATCGAGGAAGATTCTTCATTTATTCTAATATTCCGATTTTCAGAACACATGAAAAGTAACATTGTCGATTGAGAATTTCTCCTAATAAAATTAGGAGACATTTGAAGAAAAACCATAAGCTCAATTTCAAATAAGCTCGATTGGCCAAAGTTAGGAAAGGAGCTTTTCAACTAAGCTTCTTTTCACCCATAAGCTTGATTAACCATTTTCATCTAAATAAAAAATTTGAAGAAAAACGACATCTAAACAAAAAATTTGAAGAAAACGACATAAGCTCAATTGGAATAGTACATAAGCTCCAAAAGCGTCTCAAATAAGTTGTCCCAAACAAGCCCTATATATTAATTGTAAATTGGTGGTATTGTCACATATTTTATGTCTATCGGGTTAGGTATAGAATTGAATGAACAATACCTAAATAACTAATAATAACAAACAGATCATATATAACATATATATGACAATACAATGAGTTGATCACTGGTACAGATTGACAGACTTTTTGTTTTTTGTTTTAAAAATAAATAAAATAAAACTGGTGAATACTAATTGGCAAGCCATGATATACAGCATATATAGGTTAAAAAAACATAGGCATCTTAATTGCTCCACAATAATATTCTTTAGTGTTTCTCATCAGTCATGACTCATGAGGACACAGGCAAGATCACTTTGAAAAAGTAAAAAAGCTGAGTTTATTCTAATTCATAAAGTGCCCAGAGACTTTCTCTTTAATACGTACTCATCTCACCAACGCTGTTTTGCTGCTTGCTTCGCCTCTTTCATCATCCTATCGGTTAAGATAAATAAGCATTTAACAACGTTATCACATGTTGTATGTATATATTCTTTTGAAAGATCTACTTAATCAATTTGAGCAGATTATAATATCCTAATAATCTTTCTTAATTTTTTTCCCTACATCTTTGATTTAATTATTGTTGTTGGAATATCAATAGAATTATTTTTTTAAAAAAAAAAATTAATAGACACGTGAAATATGTCTAAAATCTATAACCAACAATAACTCTCCAATCAATCCCTGCTTTAAGGACCAGGGGAGGATTATGACTTGCAAAATAGACCCTTGTCGATCTGTCTCTCTCTGCTTGCCCTGTCAACAACAAAGACATGATATATATGTCTAAAAACAAAATTGGGGGTTGAAATGGCTTGACAGCTAAATACATGTGGGCAAAAACGAATGATGGTTTGCCAACAACATTGTGTTTAGTTTGAAAGGAGGGGAGGAAGAAGAACTTTCCTCCTTAGTAAAAAATCTGAAATGACCATAAATTCGCATCGTTTTTTCGTACAAACATTTCACATCATGGTCATATTTGACTTTTCACACAAGGAATGAAACTCCCCTCCCTTCAAACCGAACACAACCTAATTAACTTAATATTGATAATATGTGTCTATTTTAACAAATTATACGACGGACTCAATAACACTCATACAACCTATAATAATACTCTCTTCGGTCCTAAATATAAGACAGAGTTATTTTTTTGGAGAGATTAAGAAAGTTAAATAAGTTATTTAATCATATCATATGTTGTGTATCCTTAGATTATATATTAGCTTATAAGTTAAACAAAATAGTTTGAAGGAAAAATGATAAATATAAATATTTTAATGTAATTTAATTAGCTTCCGTAATATCTTCAAAAAAATTAGCTCTGTCTATATTTAGGACTGGAAAGAATATACTCCTCCGGGTCCAATTATTTTTACCCCGAGAAATTTGGAGAGATTAAAGAAGGAAGTTAAATTAGTTAATTACATATATTTTCCTAAAATACCCTAACTCAATGTACGGCTAATTATCGTTTATATTTCATTATATATTATTGCGAATAGTATTCTTCGAGCAAGCAATTAGTTTTCACGGAGACTAGAGAAATTATACCAGTGCCATCATTTTGAATTCAATTCCTCGGTTGTAATATATTAAAATAATGAGATGTAATAAATTTATATTTTCCCAAAATTATAATTATTAAAGAATGCATTAATGCTACTTTAAAAAAAAAATATTTTATATAAAAAAAGTATAATTTAGGTGTATATAACATTAATGAGTTGCAAACATTATTTATTTTATAAAATAAATAGGTGTATTATTAAATTATTATTGTTTTTAATTATTATTGAGAAAGTATAAATAGGGGTATTATGAAAAACATCTTTCGTTAAAACTTTTTTTAATTTTTTTTTACTTCTATAATTAGGACCGGAGGGAGTATATCATAATGCGACATCTTTCGGCTAAAATTTTAACCTCCCAAACTGTTGTGGGGTGGATCTTCTTGGATGCCAATGTTACTGTCGGAGGAAACAGGAAATATCACTTTTCAAATTTTTTTTTTTTTTTTTTTTTTTTTTTTAAAGGATTGCAATAATGGTATGAGGTTCGAGCATGATCAAATCCGCGAACTCCAATTTATATGGAGCTTTCATTCTACTAAACTACAAAGTAACTTATAAAAAATGTCACTTTCAAAATCATAGGCCCTAAATGTAATCTAATCTCATATGGGGCTCAGAGACTTTCTCTGTATTATACTGTTATGATTCGCCTCTATGTTGTTGATGCTTCATGAGACCTGCTTCACACTTCTTCTTCAAGCCCTTCTTTTTGAGCTCCATGGGTACTTCATTGTACCATATGGCTCCATTGGTTTTGGAGCATCCAAATCTACCTCCACCATCCTTAAATCTCATGCCCACATTTAAATATAGCGACTTTCAATATAAGCCCTAGTATGGATCAACTTGTTTTAAGTAGTTTTATATTTTACTGAGATAAAATTATTCTCAAATATGCTGATCTCGTACAAGAAAAAGTTATCTATCTCAGTATACTTACATTGTGAACGATTACACTTTTCCATTTTAAAAAAAATGAAGGTCAAATATGACAAGGCTAGCTTTGTGACAATAGAGAGATTAAAGTTAAAGCAAGATTGATCAATGAGATCTCTATAAAAACAAAATCGTTCTTAAATGCCGACTGAATTGCTGTCTCATATCAACAAATAATTGTTGCATGCATGTCTGCTACAGTATTATGGATGCATAAAATTTAAATTCTCAATGAAACAAACTTTTGAGGGCTACGCGCGGCCGGGTTGGATTCTTTTTTGGAGCTTATAATGCAACAATTGCTTGTTTGTTTAAGTTTTTTAGAAATGTTTTTACAATTTAAAAAAACAATACATAAGAGAAATTTTATCTTGATTTGCAAAAAACTGCTAAAAAATGTTTTTTTTTTGGGGGGTTTCCCATAACTCATTATAATGGAGGCAAGTCTAGCTCCGATAATACCTCCTAAAGCACTTATATGCCAAGTAAGTACAGCTTCTTGATATATTTGAGTTAGGGTTTGTTTGGATTACTATGGGTAAAATGATTTGACGTTTGCATACTAAAGTCCTTAGTTTAAAAGTCAAAGTAGTATAATATGATTTTATGTTTGAACAAGCTTTTCTAAAAAAAAAAAAAGGTCATTTTGGCATAAACTTTCTGATGATATATTAAGAAATTAGTTTTAGAACCACATGTTGATTGAAATGATAAATGATCTCACCCTCATAATAAAAAGAGTATACATTCGAATCCTAGAATGTATTCTTATTGGGAGAGGCTAAAGTCTTTGCATTCTAACACTATGTTTAGTTTGAGGGGAGGGAAAGAGGAGAGAGAAATTTTTCTCTTATCTTTATTAAATAGTTCATAATTTTTTTTCAGTATTTTAAAAATACATTCCCAACAAAAAAAAATATTTTTTTATTAATAATAATTTGGTCAATATTCTCTCTAAGGATTATTCTTTTTATATTCTCTCCCCTCAAATCAAACATACCCTAAGTTTTAAAAGAGATTATATAACATTTACCAACAAAAAAAGAAAGAGAAGTAACTTTCTAAATGTTCGAATACGAAGAAAAGACGAAAGCTGAAAGCCAAAAGTATGAAAAAACTTATTCCAACTCCCAAATTTTACAGTACGCCAAAACGACCATGTCATTGATTAATAAGTTGAGTCTAAGTGTTTTTCATGCAATTATATTAATCTTAAATATAATATATGATTAATTTTTTTGAGAAGTTAAATTATAAACTATTTATTAATTTAAATTATATATTAATTTATAAGCCACAAAATTAAATTAAAAAAAAAAGATAAATATAAATATTTTAAAATATTCTTTTAATTTCCCAACAAAATTAACTGAATAAGGAAGGTAGCATATCCCAAGGTCGCTTCTGTGCTACAAGTTCGCTTGGGCCCAACACTGCGTGTCTGTAATTTACAGGCTTTACAGCTATGACGTTTCTAAAAGGAGAGTAAACTGAAGAGACCACATGGCCATTAATGCTTGGCCATAACTCCTTTATTATTATTATTAAAAAAAAAAAAAAAAAAGCATGGGTGAAAGCTGAACATCCCGAGGTGGGACCTCTCCATTATCACTGCAGCTCTTCAGTTATTTTTTGATCCAAATAAATATTCTACGTGTAGGTGTAGGTGTATTTTAGTTTTTTAAGAGTGTTTTTATTATTTATGAGATAAGTATGTAAGATAAAATTTCTCTTAACTTTTTTTTTTTCCTTTCTAAAACGATGGTTTGAAGTTTCCGAAACAGACACTAACATGTGATATTGCAACTACCCTGTGAAAACCCCAAGACTGTGTTTGGTTGGAGGTAACGGAGGGAGGGGAGGTGCCCACCCCTATTGTGAAAAGTCATATATGATCATGATATGACATACTTTTAAAGTTAATATGTGTAAAACAATACAAAAAAACTATATAATTTCAAAAAAGTTCCATGGGTAATTTGGAAAAAAAAATTGCTCCCCTCCCCTCACTTACTTTCAAACCAAAGATAACCTAATAATTTAGTGTTCATGGGGTGATGGAATGACTCGGTTGAAAGAAAGAAGGGACCCCAGGCAGGCTGGATACTGCAGCCTGCAGGCAAAGATTACAATTTGACTCCCACGAGAAATCCAAAAAGTAGTTCTGTGTGGAATTATGATTGTAATTTGCTCAATAAGAATATAACACACAGGGTTAAAGTCTAATTTTTCTTCTAAATTTTTCCATTCATTTTTAGTAATTGTCATCTCCACACTCACCAATCCCGGTAAGTGAAGTGCATGTGAGGGAAACATGTGACCTGTAGTTTTAGAAGTTTTTTTTTTTAAAAAAAAAAATATTGAAATAAAATTCTTCTTACTACCTTCAGTCTTAATTATAAGATTAAGTTGATTTTTTGGAGAGATTAATTTTTTCTCCAAACTAATTAATTTAACTAATAAGCTAATATATAATCTAAAAATACACAACATATAATATGATTGAGTAACTTATTTAGCTTGCTTAATCTCTCCAAAAAAATTCAATTCGGTCTTTTAATTAGAATTTGAGGGAGTACATACTTACCTTTTACATTATAAAAGCATTTTTTAAAGCTAAAACAAACATGTTCTTACGATTTACGGTGTAAGTATGTAAGAGGAATTTTGTTTAAACTTATTAAAAAGTACTTCTGAAACCATAGTTTGAAGGTTTGCTGAACATGCAATTTGTAGGGGTGCACACAAAACCCGGTAACTCGGTGAACCCGGACCACTCCGACCCGGACCTGAGCTAACCCGCCAAAAGGAGGAAAAAGCTTAACACAATCGGGAGAGACCGGGTCTAAGCCGAAGACCGGGTATCGAGCTAGCCTCTTGAACTAGTAAACCCGGCCCTACACGAATATATGATATAATTATATATATATATATATATATATATATAATTATCGCCTTCAGAAAAAAAAGGGAAAAAAACCAAGCTTAAAACGTAGCGTTGAGAGGGGGTATATAATCTTACTATCTGCCTTACTTTTCCACTTTTCCCAGTCGAGCATTTGGCATTTGCCCTCCCTGTCCAGTCGCCCACGATTCGGCCATTGCAAACAACCAACATTAGGGTTTGAAGAATTCTCTCGATCCACTCCGTTTGACTTTTCGTCCCTGATTCGTCACTTTTCCGACCGACTCTTCGTCTCCGAGAGAGATCGTCACTTTTCCTCAAGTTCTGTACTTAAAGATTCAAGATCGTCATTTTTCTATCATAGCACCAGGTAAGCCTCAAGTTCTCTTCTTCAAGCTTCAATAAATAGTCATCTCTAGAGTCGTTCATTTTTTGGTACTGCTTTATGATTTTTACTACAAAGTATGTCGTTTTTTGATACTGCTTTATAATTTTTGGTACTGCTCTCAGTCACCGTCATCACCGTGTTCAACGCCTCTCCTTGTCATTGTTGTCTTTGTGATTTTGCTGTGTTTGCTCGTGGTGCTGAATCCCCCCCCCCCCAAATAAAAATGCAAGATGAATTGGGCCAGCTAGACCACTAACCCGGTCAATTCTGACCCAGTCTATCCAACCCGGGAAGCATCGGATTTTTCTCCGAGTTGGACCAGGCTTTGGGCTGGAATGTCTAGCCCGAGCACCCTTCTGGACTAGACCACGGGCTAATGCCCTGCCCAGTCCGATCTAGTTCATGTACAACGCTAGCAATTTGTAAGGAAAAAATGTCTTTTTTACACAAGTTCTTAAATCCCGGTTGAACTACCTTGTGCGTGGAAAAGTATGTTGTAGAAAATGATTTTCGCTGTGTTGAAATGAACTTTATTTAAAACATAAATAGGTAATACACTTTTTACACCTATTATAATTACTTTTTTTATCCTAATTATAATTCATTTCCAATACTAAATTAAGAAAACTTTTAAATCTCATTAACTCCATCTTAATTAAGATTTAATATCTTTTAACTTTACCACTATTTAATATGAAGAGATGAGTGAGAATTAAGAAATACAAAAACAATTGAATTTGGGATGTTATACATTCATATGATATACTTATTGATGTAACTGGGTGAAGTGAAGTTCTATGACCGAACAAAAAAAAAGCTTTTTAAACCGGGTATAAATCGCTTCTTAGATCGGATCTGGAACCGGTTTCAATACAAGCGGTCTAAAAAGTCTGTTACTTTTAAGATCGGATGCCTTACCGGTCTTAAAAAATTATATTTAGACCAATTAAAAAAAATATTAAGTCAAACAATTGGGACTATATAGACCTGAAATTGCTTATATTAGGTTTAAAAAGTCTAACTTCTAAGATTGACAATATTATATGTCTGGTCTAAAAACTTTGACTTTTAAGATAAGAGGTATCATATAACAGGTCTTAAAAGTCAAACTTTTAAGACCAATATTCAACTCAAAATGTCTTAAAATTCATACTCTTGAGACCTATTGTGTGAAATATCCGGTCTAAAAATTCTGGACCAAATTTTTTTAGACCTGTTATTTATATCGCCTGGTCTAAAAGTTCTCATATTTTTTCTCTGATATATTTCTTTCTCCTATCCATCAACCATCCAATCCAGCACCTAAAAGACAATATTTTAAGTTACAAGCTATGAAGAATTCATTATGAATTACAAATTGAATTATTGGAATTGAACACAAATATTATTCACCATGAGTTATGTCATCTTAATGAATATACTAAGACAACACCTAAATAAATATACAATATGAGTTACAAAGACAGTGCCTAATTGAATATACATGCCCAATATACCTCTCATATCTATCACCGTGTCTTGATCAAATTCTCTCCCAACAACATTCCTCTTTTATCATACCCCTTTGGTATCTCCAGGGAATCTTGCCATAAACACAAAAACAAAAACTTCACAGTCAATGACATTGTTTAAGAACAAGGTTAGAATGTAATGTCAAACCTTAAAGTTTTCAAATAATTCTGCAAATAAATACTACCTGATAAATTGTCTCTTGTATAAAGGGATATCCTCCCATATCCCTTTATGATGATCATTTCTTATGTCAGGTTCATTATCTGCTTCATCTTCTTCGTTCAATCCCAGTAGACCCCTTGAAAAAAAAGGAGTAGTCTCGGAAGATCATAATTTGAATGAATTTCCTCATCAATATCAATGAACCTTTTTCCCTGGTCTGCCATAATAAAATGTTCATCTCCAAAACTTCTACTATTGATATCAACTAATGTAAATCCTAGCCAATCGATCTGAACAACAATATTGACATTAACCTACTTGCATTTAAAATGAGAAATTTAATTTTAACATAGTCTACCATCCAAATCTCTTCAAAAACCCCCATAATAAGGCATGACTGCCAATTTAGGCTTCTTGTCTTTCAAACTGGATAAGTGTATAGATTCAGCCTCTAACAAAACACCACTGTTCTGGACGGTGCTCCTATATCATCTAGGGACTTCATATAAAAGGTATAACCATTGATTACATATGAATTCCAAGTTATGACATCAACCTCAGGACAAGTGTTAACAATTTTATTGTATCAGAAACACATTTTTCTCCCTCGACCTTTTGTTTGAACCACTTTGCAAAAGTTCTGTATGCTCCCAAATTAACTTTTGTTCAGTCATTCGACTATTTTCTTTCCTTACAACTTCCTTATGTGCATTTATGTTGTCTTAAACTTCATCAACATTATTCAAGATGTATAAGTGGACTTGTAGCAATTAATCAGGATCTACACTCTTTACTGAAGCCCCTCGTCTTGCCCCTTCTTCATGGCTTCTTCAAAAATATATTTCTGAACAATTGATGCTTCCAGTCGGTTTGCGTTCTTCACATACGCTTTTATGAATTTCATAGATCTTTCAATTGGGTATATCCATCATAAATGGATAGAGCCAAACAATTTTATCTCCCTTACTAGATGAACAAGTAAATGAACCATGATGTCAAAAAATGTAGAAAGAAAAGGCTTCCCAAGCTGACACAAGATAAGATATCATTCATTTTTCAATGGTTTAAGTATCAATTTTGCCCCTGAAGTACACGCCCAGGAGCAATTTTTCCCCTGGAGTTTTCGGCGTAGCAATGTTGCCCCCGAAGTATAGAAACGTAGCAATGTTGCCCCTCCGTTAACTGCCCTAACGATCAATGCCTTCGGAGCATCTTGATATTCTTGGTCACCAAAAAAAAGCCTTCTTTTATTGACAATATGGGTGGTCTGGTCTAAGAATTCTCCAATAACCAAGATAAACCGTCTTTCTTTAATGTTGAAGTTGATGGTAACATGTACCTTTTTCACAAACCGGACATACTTTATGGCCTTTTACATTATACTCTGAAAAATTACCATATGCTGGGAAGTCATTTATAGGATAAAAGATCATGGCTCGTATTTTAAAAACCTCCTTCTCGTTCAAGTCAAAAATATCGACACCTTCCTACAACTCTTTCAAGTTTTTGATTAAGGGCTCAAGGTAAACATTAATGTTATTTCCGGGTTGTTTTGGTCCCGAAATCAACATAGACAACATAATGTATTTTCATTTCATGCATAACATAGGAGATAAGTTGTAAATAATCAAGAGTAATGGATATGAACTATGTATACTACTAAGGTTACCATAAGGATTCATGACATTCTTGCTAAGGGAAAACCTAAGGTTCCTAGGTTATTCTCTAAAGTTAGGAAATAATTGATCGATTTTCTTCCATTGAGAAGAATCAGTCGGATGTCGAAGCTTTCCATCAGAAATCCTCTCATCTGTATGCTTGCTCAAATTTATTGTGTCATTTTTATTAGCAAACAAGCGCTTGAACCTTGGTATGATTGGAAGATACCACAACACTTTTGCAGACCCCTTATTTGATTTGTACCTTAGGGTTTCACAGACTGGAACCTTTTGCTTCTCTTCAAACTCTATTATATACAATATGCAATCATTCGGGCATGCATAAATCTTTTTTGTACTCCATCCCCAGTGGACAAAGTATTTTCTTAGCATTATAATATTGATTGGGCAACACATTATCATCTGGAAGCATGTCCTTAAAAGCCTCAAGTATTTCTGAAAAACTCTTGTCACTTCATTCATGTCGTGCTTTCAAGCTTACCAATTTCAATACTGCGTTCAACAATTAGTATTTTTTACACCAGGGGTACAACAGCTTCTCTGCATCACTGCACATATTACCATATGCATGTGATTGCTCAAAAGCCTCTTCTCTTACATCATGAATAATGTTCTTATCTGATCATCCATATTCGTGTCATTATCATCAAATGTCACTTT
This sequence comes from Acacia melanoxylon, assembly GCA_019022615.1. NCBI lineage: Eukaryota > Viridiplantae > Streptophyta > Magnoliopsida > Fabales > Fabaceae > Acacia > Acacia melanoxylon. Next base: position 1,058,700 of record JAFJYJ010000053.1, on the reverse strand, counting down.
CCCATGTTGAGATGCACTTGGCATTTCTTCACCATGTCATACCTATACTGTATAACTCTTACAAAATCCTTCACAAATTAAATGTGTGTGTGTGTACAGCAATTAGTCGCCTCTTATTCAAACATTTTACACAATGGCAATAAAGCTTCCTACTATCATCATCAGCATTTCTTTTAGAAAATTCTAAAAATTCCCTTACCCCATTATTATATTCAATACTTGTCTGTAAAGCATTTATCCATCTGTGATCCATATTTGAATTCCTATAGATGGAAAGATTTAACATACATTATTTCAACATATAAGATACATATTATCATATAGAATCCACTAAATGGAAAGATAAAGCATATAAGAAAGTGTTAACAAACCGAAATAAGTTAAATATAAGATAACCTTAAAAGAAGGAGGAGAATCACTCTTCGTCATAAATATATCATAGTGAATACAACAAGCAACATAATTGCATCACTAGGAAAATAAATGTATCGCATGAAGGTTTTTTGTACTCACATGTAGCATAAAACTCAAAGGCTAGTTTTAATTAGTAAAAACAACATTTTTCAGATCGATTACTTTTATACACAGGTTTTAAGAATACTTTTAAGACCGGATGTTTATAATATCCGGTCTTAACATTATGAATATTTTATTTAAAAAAGAAATATTTTTAAGACCTATGTTTTACAATATCCGGTCTTACAATTCTCGCCTTATTATTATTATTATTATTATTATTATTTTAATGTTTTCGAGCAACAGAAACAACATAGCCGAGAATAAAGACAGAAGGAAAAAAGAAATTGAAAATGAACAACAATAGAGGTAAAAAAAAATATCGTCTTAATTTTTTTTTAATATTGATAATGTTGATGAGCAGCAGAAAATAACATAGTATAGAACAAAGACAGAAAGAAAAAGGAAATTGAAAATGAACAATAACAGAGGTCAACAAAGTCTTGCCATAATTTTTTTTTAATTGATAATGTTGATGAGCAACAGAATCAATATAATAAAGAACAAAGACAGAAAGAAAATGGAAACTGAAAATGAACAACAAGAGAGGTAAAAATGATGAAACAAGAGGGATAGATGGTCTCGCTCTAACCGTCCCCCAGGGTGACTGTGTCACTCGAGGCAATGGCTTCCTCAAACTTCTCTTTGATGAAGGAATCATAGTCCTGCCATATATCAACAACTTGCTGTCTAAGAAAGGTGAGACGAGCATTATAGCCGGAAACAGGTGAGGGGCCAGTAGATGTCCGCAAGGGGTCTCTGGTAGGCCGCTGAGGCCAAGAGGTTGGCTTGTCAACCGCTCACTTATAGTGAGGAGAATATTGGCAGAAGGTTGAAGGGGGAGCAGATATCTCATAATCATATGGAATAACAATGGGTCCAACGACATGGGAATCAGCCTACAAAATAGCTTGCAAGCTCTTTTTAGGCGCCCTGGATATGAATCTTGTGGAAGTACTAGCTGGGCAAGCAGCCTTACCCTTGCACACGATTGTATTTATCCTAGACAATGTTTGTTTAGAGAGGACGATTAAGGGGTCGGGGAAGAAAGGACTGGGAAATAAAGGAGAATATGAAGGTGAATGGTTCGGTATTGGGTACTGTGCAAGTTGGAGCATGTGGCAAATGCAGAGTAGGTATTGGTTGAAGTAGGGGAGTAAAATGGAGATTAGACCAGATGTTTATAATATTCGGTCATAAAAGTAAAAGTCAATACATTTTAGATCGGTTGTATCTAATAACTAGTCATAAAACTAAGATGTCAAGATAGTTTAGACCGATTGTATCCAATATCCGGACTTAAAAGTCCCATCACTTCTATTCAATGTTTTAGAGTTTTAAGAGCGGATGTTTATAATATCCTATCATAAAAGTAAGTCAAGACATTTTAGACTGATTGTATCTAATAACCTGTCATAAAAGTAAGACGTCAAGATAGTTTAGACCAGTTGTATCCAATATCCAGTCTTAAAGTTCCATCGATTTTATTCAATGTTTTAGAGTCTCTTCAGGTTCCAAGTAAACTTCCCAACTATGTGTCTCCTTAGAATCTGAGGCCACTTCAATAAATATAATTAATTAATCTTCATCCGTCTTGATGTATTTAAGCTCCTCATTACTAAACACTTGTTGTTCATATTTATCTCCTCTTCCTCTTGTCTATAAAATATCACTATAATGTCTAATTCTGTTTGTCCTCTTTTTCTACAACCTCCACCAACTTCAACCAAGCAACTACTTCAGCATAGGCATGAGAAGGTGGATCATACTGATCGACACCTCGGAAGTTTGTACCAACTGCTTTACACTATCAACTGCAAGCTCAACCTTGTACTCGATGCCAATGTTGTCGAGTGCAATCGTTCGAATGACCCCTCATATTCTTGTTCCTTTTCTTCCTTCTCTGCCTCCAGTGATGAGATGGAAGATTGAGGGTTTTTTTTTATTATGTAATATTTTTTATCCATCCACTCGAACAATGTTGCCCTTGATTGGGCATCATAAAAATATTAGGAATGAAAAAAATATTTTAATTTTCAATCTTAATCTTGTTCGATCTTCATATTGATTACGTTTCTTTCATCATTGTTTGACTATTTTTTAATTATTATTTTTTGCCATTTTTAATTATATCCATGTTAATCTAAACTTTTTATTTACTCGGGATAAGAGGAAGGTGAATTTGTAAAATCAGTGAGTTTGTTGAGAGAGGTTTGAAGGTTGAGACATAAAATTAAAATGTGTAAAGACTTGTAAGAGTGGATGTTTTTAATATCCGGTTATAAAAGTAAGACGTTAAGACTTTTTATACTGTCTGTATCAAATATCTGGTCTTAAAAGTCTAGCCTTAATTTTTTTTGTTACAAAAATGTAAGACTTGTAAGATTGAATGTTTATAATATCATTTCAAAAAAATATTTCAACAAGACTCTTTAGACCGGTTGTATGCAATATCTGGTCTTAAAAGTCTAATAGTTATTGTTTTAGACCTAAGTTTATAACATCAAGTCTAATTGTTTAAGTTTATCACATATGCACTAAATTTCTTCATTTTACCCGCCATCCATTTTATACAGCCACCAAATAACATAGTAAATTGTTGGAAAACAATAAACAAAGTTATTAATTATTGAAAATGAATACATCCAAATGTACAATTGTTCATTTACAGAAGATGATTGATACATACACGGATAAATTCACAACATTCTATTTTTCTAACTCTATGAGCTCATAAAGGAACTCACATGTACATTTGCGGATGAGTTCAATATCTTCTTCAGGAAAGGGTGCAAAAAGTGCAAACATCTGTAACATCAAAGCCAGAACTTAATTAACTTGTGTGCTAACTTAAATATGTATATATATGTAACATTAAGCTAGAAAGATCATATGTAACATCAAATACATTTACCTCTTCAGTGAATTCAGTCTTGCCTTGCGTGATAATGTTATATATATGCCTCATGACATAAAGGCCACATAAGTTGGATCCTTGAGATTGCCAACGAGTATAAAAAGAACATGACATAATCAAAATTGAATAGAGCATATATAGTTTATTGACCAAGTTTAGAAAAGCAATGTCTAAATATGTACTAACCTTTAGTATGATCCATTTAGGCTCTTCGACATGATGTCTATGCTTTGTACCGCCAGCGTTTTGGAATATCCTTATTGCCCTATCATCAAAATCACAAAGTCATCCATATTGGTCACTGAAAATTCACAGTAGAAAATTTAGACCAGTCAATCAAAATCACATGCTTACGAGTTCATGGTCTACTTTAATTCATTCCCTAGTTGGTAGTGAAGGGAGCATACGAGGACCACCGTATAATTATTCTTGCATAAGAGCACCAACTGCCAATGGCCAGTAAAAAAATTCACAATAGACAATAACTCAGTGATATGTAGCAGAATTAAGTGAATTGCAGACAAGAAATGTGATATATATCTGTGTATATATGGTTCCAAGTAACACGCAGGATTGGTTTCACTGAGCCTATGTGATATGTATTTGCGTCTCGACAAAATCGTGATATGATATTCTGTTATTTGGTATGAGCACATGAATCCAAGATTGTTGCTCTTGCCTTTAGAAACCAACCTTCGATGCATGTACCTACAATAATGCTATCACACAAATTATAACGACTTAATAATATTGTTAAAATTTGTACTCAAAGAAGAATATACTTATTTTAAAAATACTAGCACAATTGCATTAGTAAACTCCTGTTTAGGAGCTAGCATGTACTATAAATCCATCTTATCAACGTAAACCGATAGTCTTGACGTGACTACAACTTCTTCCAAAAGGCACGATAAAAATTCAAAAGATGGATCGAATGTCCTTAGGATAATTTCTTTCTTAGCATCGATCGTTGGCTTCACAACTTCTTTACAGGGTGGATCTATAGGAGGGGTATTGATCAGGATTTCCTCATCTCCATGGGAAACATGTACAAGGTTTTTTTGCCATAAGATGAAGGTTCCCTTGGCATCAATCACAATGTTCAGATCACCAGTTTGGATAGGGACAGGTGCATCAGCAATGATCACCTCTTCAACTGACACTCTCACTTGATCATCTGAAATTTCTTGGTGGTGTATAGTTGATCCCAAGTTGTTGACAGTCCCATGTGCAACTAATCGTCTCTCGGGATCCTCCACAAAAATGTCACAAGGTTCAACAAGTCTAAAACCCTCTGGCTGTCCAATAATGCAGCAACTCCCTTTAGTGCCCTGCTGCATAAGTGCAGGTGAATGCGCTATGGGAACACTAGTTTCTTGACGTGAGCTCACAATCATCATCGCCATGTCCTCCTTCATCTACTCGACCAGGTTTCAAACATTACAGTCAATGAAACTTCTGCCTCTGTCCTTTCTCGCACCGTTGCTTCTTCCATTTTAGTGGCCAACAAATGTTTCATCTCCTCCAAGGTAGCCATACTTGCTTTGTGGAGTTTGGATGATCCAAAGTAATCCCTTAGGCCTACCCCTCCTCCAATTCCCCTAACACGGCCTGAAAGATCAACTTTTCCCGTAGCAACAATCAGAATATCATTTTTTCTGTCTGACAAAAATGATCCCTCTGCTTATTTTTTTTAGAGTAAATACCCTTTTGGGTCCCTGGAAAAAAACATGGATCCCATTTTGGTTCCTCACACAAAGAAATGCCCTTTTTAGTCCCTGAAAAGGACGAATAAGGGTCGATTGGTGAACATTTTGGTCCATTGCAAATTTCCAAAAGGCCCTTTTTAGTCCATAAAAAAGTCTCATTTTAGTTCCTAGGGACTAAAATGGGGTCCGTGTTTTTTGTCGGGGACCCAAAAGGGTATTTACTCTTTTTTTTTAAGTTCATCCTATAAGATACATATAGCGTGAAGCTTAGTAATAAAACTTGTTTAGTAACTAAAAAATAACAATAACGGTACTTACAATTTTTTCAGCAACTATACGTGTTTGTTCACACATAAAAGACCTACTACTCTTTCGGAGAGCATACAACAATTTTTCTTCGCGATGTATTGGAGATGGTGGATCACATATCACAGAAGGATTAGATTAGGCTTCTTCTTCCAATCTCTTTTGCTTGGCCGCCAAGAACTCTTTTTCAACCTCTTCATAACCGCCACGAGACATTGTATAAGGGCAATCATTCTTTATACCAATCTCTTGTGGTTTTTCCCTTTTCTCTGGGAATAAGAATTCATAACAAATATTCATTTACTTTTTTTTTTTGCAAATCACCAACAAGAGGAAAGAGCTATCATAATTCTACCAGGAAAAATCAAGAGCATTCCCTGACATCACAGTTGTATGTAGAAGAACCTGCATAACCACAAGAGCTTGTAACTCTACAAATTGCAAAGTCACATGCTCTTGTGGCCATGCATCCAGTTCTTCCACAAGAGTTGAAGAAAGGTAATGCTCTTGATTTTCTCTGAATGATCAATTAATTTATTGATTTCACACATATGATTTGCATAGATCAATGACAAACTTTTACTGTATTACTCCATCTATAGTCAAATTCACATAAGAACTAAAACATTTTTTGATGCAGGACAATAAATGTAAATGTCATTCTCACTAATAAGATTAGATTAACACAAGAACATATTACATATCAGCACATGTTGTTAACTAAAGAAAAAATGGCAAAAAAAACTAAATATGAACTCACCAAAGCTTCTAGAGTAGTCCGCATCAGAAAAAATTGTTGACAAGTGTTTTCATCAATATATGTATACTTCTTGTAAGGATTAGGACGAGGCTGGCCTTCTTTAAGTTTGATATGAACATAATTGTTAGATAGGTTTGTCTTAAACTTCCACCAACATTCAGCAGAATACGACAATGTCTTATTTTTCAATGTCTCATTGTCATGAACATCGTATGTTAGCCAGATATAGTCCCAAATATGATCCTTTATATCTGGATCTACATTTTTTCACTCATCTATCAAGATGCTAGGCTTGTTGCGTGCTAGGAAGCTGACATCACTCCTATATTGGCTTGTATTAGGGCCAACAGGTTTCCAATATTTATCAAACTAAATCACGATCTTTTCCTCGACAATCCAACTTAAGGCAATGTCTTTCAATCGTGTGCCGTAAAGGCAGGTTACTAGGCTCACTTTGAGATGTGCTAGGGTAGCTCTAATTCTCACCAATAGCTGGCATGCCTTGAAAAGAACTAGATTTGCTTTCTCCTTTCATTTTCACGACAGGAAGATAGGTTGAGAGAGGTGGTAGGAGAAGCAAATGCCTGATGGAATGAGAGAGTAACAGAGGCTGGTGGTGGTGGGTAAGAAAGAGATGTTTCGCGACAAGAAGAGAGGTTCAAAGAGAGCAATTTCAAGTTTCAGCACGAAGAAAAGAGGATACAGTGAGTGAGTTGTATCATGGTGCTAATCTTTTAGACCAGATATCCTTAACTGCAGGTCTTAAAAGTTCAACTTTTAGACCAGCAATTATTAACATCAAGTCTGAAAAGTAATAAAATTTAATATTATTATTTTCTTATCTTTTAGATCGGTTCTTATTAACGACAGGTCTTAAAGTTTCCTCTAAAAAGTAATCGACATTTTAATTTTTAAATTTTTAACTTTGTAGACCGGTTGTTTGATAAACAGGTCTAAATAATATATTTTAAACCTCATATAAAAAGAACCGGTCTAAAGAGTTCTTTATATTTACGAAACAGCCACCAGTCATACTTTTTTCCAGTTCCTTTGTTGGCACTTTCCGGTGCTTTCTAGCTTCATACGACACTTTCTCAACCCTCCTCTCGCCGTCTCAGCCCTTCGTCTTGCAAGTTGTCGCCTTCTTCACTTGGAAGTTTGTTGCTCTCGTTTGTTCTTCTCCTACCGCCATCAATTTCCATTCCCTTTCTTTTAGGATCGGAGGGAGTCATATTTTTTTCACCCTTATATGTCAATTAATACTTAATAGTCGACTAAAATATTTAAAAAATTCTTTAACTTTGTACACCAAGCGTCAATTTATATGGTGGAGAAAGTGAGCCATAAAAAATTTGGGGAAATCATACCTAGGTCCCGAGTAAGGGAAAATACAACAAAATTGTCTATTAAAATCTCAAAATTGCGTTAAAGTCCCATGGAAATTTTTTGCAATATTTTTTATATGTGAAAAGACACAAATGCCCCCATTGAGGCTCATGGACTTGTCAACACAGGCTCATTAACTTTTCATCACATGCACATGGTATTGCCACAACATGCTCATGAACTTGTCAAAACAGGTTCATGGATTTGTCAACATAGGCACATGGGGACATTTGTGTCTTTTTACATATAGAAAATATTGCAAAAAAGTCTCACAAGACTTTACCATAATTTTGAGATTTTAAGGGACCATTTTATCGTATTTTCCCTTTTTCTTGACCTAGGTACAATTTTCCCAAAATTTATTTATTAAACTACCACCATATACACCTTTTATACTATCCTCTTACTCAGAATCAGTTATGACATATCCCATAGATATATTTACATACTTTATGAGGGTCTCATATGTAGTTTGACTAATTAAAATATAACAATTTATTTTATTTTAATTCTATATGACAGATGACTCATTTGGAGAAATTTAAATTTTATGATTTTTAAAGAAAAAAAACTCATGAGAGAGAATTACGTCTTTTATTTTTCTAAATTATGAAGTATATTTTTTTTTAAATGATCAAATTTAAATTTGTTTAGAGACTCATCTATTATATTGGATTAAAATAAGATAAGTTGTTATATTTTAATTATTCAAAGTACAGATAAATTGATGCTCGAAGTATATAAGCATGGACTCAATTTTTGGATAGGTAGGGGAGCCCTTCTTCGGATCTCATCTAGACGGTCTAGATTTTTTTTTATTTAGTGATTTTTAAATTAAAAAATTATTTTTTAAAAAAATATCAGTTAAAAGATTATCTTTAGAGTAAATACCCTTTTGGGTCCCTGGAAAAAAACACAGACCCCATTTTGGTCCCTCACACAAAGAAATGCCCTTTTAGTCCCCGAAAAGGACGAATAAGGGTCGATTAGTTAACATTTTAGTCCTCGAACATTTCAAAAAGCCTTTTTTAGTCCATAAAAAAGTTTCATTTTAGTCCCTAGGGACGAAAATGGGGTCCGTGTTTTTTTCGGGGACTCAAAAAAGGTATTTACTCTTATCTTTATTTTAGATTCTCTACTCATTAAAATATTTTTTTTAAAAAAAAATAGAAAGTAAAAAAAAAAAAAGATTTAGACTGTCCAGATTTAATTTAGACGGTCTAGGGGAGGGGAGCTCCCCCTGCCTATCCTTTTGCATAGGTAGGGAAGCTGGATCCATATAAGCATATGCCTAAAAAGATATATAATGATTTGTAAGTAATAGTATTTTAAATTTAAAAAGATATTTGTAAAACAAATATCAAAAGAAATAGCTCAATAATTGCTTTACACCCACATATCCACCACGGGAGAATTGAATTAAGAAGCCCATAAGGGCATGGTTTGAATTGTCCACCACGGGAGAATTGAATTAAGAAATATTGTTGTAAATAAATAATTAGATTATTTTCAATGTTTTAAAAGATTGAGATTAGCTTATAGAATCATTTGGATATTCTTTATACTTAATCAGATTTTAATATTTAGATAACTTTTAACGCATTTAAATTTTATTTTTATAAAACACACCAAACATACTTAAAACAAAAATATACTCCTTCAGTCTTTAATATAAGACATATTCGGAGAGTTAATCTTGGTTTTAACTATAAGACATATTTTATATATTTTTCATTCTTTTCCTAATTTACCGCTATTGATGTTTTCTCAACAATAATGAAAGAGAAAAGGTAATGAGGGAATTGAGGGAGATGGGTATGGTGTTTTAGACCATAAATTTTATATTAAATAATTTAACTAACTTCATTAATTTAATTTAATTAGGTAAATATATTTTATATTAGAGACCGGAGGAGTATTTTTTTAATAACTTAATTGTCAAAATCCTAATAAATAATTTATTTTAATTTTCTTTCATTCCACCCGCTGGACGCTCCTTCCCCTCTCTGGCTCTCTCATCTCTTCTCTATTTGTACGAGTTATCATTTAATTCCGTAGGTGTTATGCTAATCTTTTATGTGCCTGTTTGAATTAGCAGTAGAAGTTATTTTCCCAACGTGATTTATGATATATAAGATGTGAGAAGAGTTTTATTTCAATTTGCGTGAATGTAATTTTTCAACGTCAACTCAAACAAGCTTTATGTGTCATTCCGATTTGATGGTATGTCTTTGATGGGACTCTTTTTTTCTCAACTGCATGTTCTTTCTTTCTCTCTTTGTGAAAAGTCTCTTTTATAGAGTTGCGTCTCATACAATATAAAAGATGGGAGAAATTACCAACGATTTGGCTCTAGCGGAAGTGGATAAGGTCTGAGTCTTTGTTACGATAGGTGCATATTTAGTGTCTAATAATATCAAATAGGATCACCTCCATTAAGAGAATAAAGTAAATACTCTGGTTCCTACAAAAAACATGAACCCTATTTTGGTTACTTACAAAAAAATCGATCCTTATTCATCTTTTTTATGGACTAAAAAGGATCTTTTGGAAATTTGTGAGGAATCAAAATATGTTCTTTTTATGGACTAAAAAAGACTTTTTTTTAGGGACCAAAATGAGGATTGTGTTTTTTGTCGGGATAAGAAAGGGTATTTACTCAAGAGAATATATGTGCCTAGAAAAAAAAAACGATGGGAGAATTTGAGTTAGACCATGAGGAAATGACATAATTTCAATCAACCCTACAATTTTTGAAACTCCACTGCAAATTAATGAGACAAAATGAAATTAAGTTTTTTAATGAAAAGATAATGATCCTCTTACTTTAGTTATCTTGTAATTTGTCTTATTTATCTTGTGAATTTTTCTTTTGTCTTGTAAGTAGCTAAAATGTTTTTAATTCCCTCGATTGTTTTGAATCCCTTTATCTGTCTTATAAATATCTATATTTGTCTTGTAAATTTCATATTTGTCTTGTAAATGGTTAAAATGTTTTTAATTCAATAGGTTCTTTCGAATCCCTTTTTTTGTTTTGTAAATGTCTTTGTTTGTCTTGTAAATACCTATATTTATATTGTGAATTTTTATATCTGTCTTACGAATGGTCAAAATGTTTTTTAATTCCCTAGGTTCTTTTGAATCAATTTATTTATCCTGTAAATATCTTTGTTTGTCTTTTAAATACCTATATTTGTCTTGCAAATGATCAAAAATGTTTTAATTCCCTTTGTTCTTTCAAATCCATTTATTTGTCTTGTAAATATCTTTATTTTTCTTGTAAATGCCCTCATCTCTTCTAAAAAAATAAAAGAATGACATCATTATCTTTTCACATACAAAACTTCATTTCATTTTGACCTATGACTCATGAAGTTTATTGAAATTAGGCTGAATAAATTTTCCCATAAAAGATTTTGGTAGGACCAGTTCATATAGCTTTAGAGCTTAGGCTTAGACGGGAAAGGCGTGTGATGCAAAAACTCAAGAGAAAGTTTAAAAATATATGATCCATCCTTGCATGCCTTTGAAACTTTGCAAAATTCTCAGAAATATTATATTATAAGGCTTTTTTTAGGGAAAATTAAAATAAAGGACCTAAATAAAATAATATTTAATTAGAAATGCCATAAAAATTGTAATTATTAAGGAGGACCAAATAAGCTTAAAAGTATTAAATTGCCCTTCAAATTCTCAGTTGCTTCCTCAACGCAGAAAACAAAGAACAAAACGTCTTATTTCCCTCCCATGACCAATTTATTGGTGCCACTACCTACCTCCCTGTGTTTGTCATTCTCATGCCGCCCCCACCACCCATTCCACCAAATGGGCTAGAAAACCCAAAAAATTCAGCAAAAATGTCGTCTACATTTCTTAGATTAAACCTAAAATGTCATTGGACATTTCCAGTGTGGAAGAATGAAGCCCTTCCGGCATATAGAGGTGGCACCTGCCCTTTGAGCTCTTCTTCTCCATACTGATCATAAATTGCTCTCTTTTGGGGATCACTTAGAACCTACACAGGATCAATATACAAAGTGAGGCCCCCTTCATCAAACAGAGATCCTGGACGAAATAAAAACTTAACCTGATCACATAAAAACAGGGCAAGGGGGGTGCTTTGCGGAGATTGAAAATTCCGAAAATCTTAAAAACATCATCAAACATTTGGTAGTAGTTATAAAAGTGAACAAAGGAATCACTTGGTAAATGGACGAGCTAACACAGATTGAATGACATCGACAAACAGTTAACTTATGTTCTTAAAATGAAGGAAGTAATTGATAACTAGCTTTACCTCATAGGCTTTTTGAATTTGGCCTCAGCCTCTTTCTTATTGTTTGGGTTCTTATCAGGGTGCAATTTCATGTCAAGCTATCAGTAGGCTTTCTTCAAATCTTCATCTGTGGCATTCTTATCAACCTGCAGAATCTTATAATAGTCAACACCCATACTCCTTCGTCTTTTGAGAGTTAGAACTTTGGAATGAAATTCTGCAAATACTTAGATTTTCCCTTTAATGTGTCTTCCCTAAAGCTTCGCTTCTATTCTTTTGCTATTAGGTGCAATGAACACTAGGAAACGATAGATAGAAGATATAATTAGAGTTAAAGCTATACATTTAGGAGAAGGAAAAAGATATGTGTGGAAGGTGCGCATTTCACCAAAATGACCTTCAAAAATTGAACCTCGTAACAGACAATTTAAAGGTATTGTTGCACGCGCAATCTCCCTGTAGTTGTTCTCTATGAAAATGGCGACGACAAGAGGAAAGTGGTGGCACCGATAAATTGGTCACAGGAGGGAAGAGAGGTGCTTTTTTCTTTGTTGTTTAAGTTGGGGAATCAACAAAGAATTTGAAGGGCAATTTAGTACTTTTAAACTTATTTAGTCCTCTTTAATAATCATAATTTTTATGATCCTTTTAATTAAATATTATTTTATCTAGGTCCTATATTTTAATTTTTCCTTTTTTTTAAAAAAAAAAGAGAATTATTATGAAGTGCTAAGAAAATAATTTAATAATATTTTATATATATATATAACATGTGAGCAATACAAACCTGTTATCATTTCATATGTTAAACCATGTTATTGCAGTCTTCATTGAACTTTTGAGGAATTAAATCTTTCCATTTTAACCTTAATTCTATAAACTATGTATTATTGTAATGACATGGACTCAGTTCTATAAGAACGAATACTTGGTTAATTCCAGTATGGGAATTGCTGAAACCAGTAACCATAGTTCTGTCTAACTGTCTCAAGAAAATGAAAATCTAAGCACTAAATTATAAATCACTAACTAATAATTCTTACAAACTAATAAAAACAGTTCAAGTCAATAAAATTTAAGTAATTTTCAATATTATCCTACTAATTACACTAAACTTTAATATTATACTCCCTCCAGTCCTAATTATAGGATATATTTAACCAATTTTGAAGGGATTAAAGATAGGGCTTAAATTAGTTAATTGTACTCATTTTTTTTAAAATGCCCTAATATAAATTTTGCACTTCAATTACCTTGTTGATTTTACATAATCCCTCATTTATATCAATAAAAAATATTTTATGAAGAAATTGATAAAAATTAGAATGTTGTCCGATAATTAGGACTAAAACAAACTTTCAAATGTTGTTCTATAATTAGGACCAAATGGAGTATTAATTATTCATTTCACCCACTACCCTTATTAATGCTCTTTAAAAATAAGGAAATGCCTTATAAAAATAACCAAATACATTTATTAATTAGTGCCGATTAGAAGAATTAGAAGAAGTATATTAAGTTTCCATTTTTGTTCTATATTTTATCAAAAAGAATATTTTCAAAAAAAAGAACACGCTGTCAAGTCATTATTGCCTGGGAAATAGGTACCCATGTCATGATAGTACATAGCTTGCAAGAAACCGTGTGGTGCCTAAACGATCGTACTACAATAACACCGCGTCATAATAATAGGCACGTGCTGATTGCTTGCCTATTGGCCTCGTGATCAATCATCAATATCAAAGGATTTAAACGCTGATTCCCTATTAGAGAGAAATTCTTCTGTGCACTGAGCGCACCCCTTCATTTATACTCTCCCACCAATCAAAACTCTCCAAAACACCCGTGGGGCCCATATTTGCTGGAGCCTTTTCTTCTCTTTTTTCAGTATCTCACGCGCTCATCCCCCACAAAAATAAAATAAAATAAGAGAAAATGACAGTCAAGTCCAAAGACTATAAAAAATAGTAAAATAGTCTTAATAGAAATTCACATATCAATAAAGTCCTTAGAGACTTTTTTGATATTATTTGTATTGAAATAAAATCTGGTTTTTAAATTTTGTTGTGCGTATAAGACTTCCCGTTGTGAATATAGATTTTTCTATTGTGAATAGTTAGGTTTTAAATTTTGTTGTGAATATAAGACTTTCACATTTGTGAATCTAAAATTTTTTTCTCACAATGAATGGCCTTAATTACACTTAGGGATTTGAGTTTGAAACAAAATCCAATTGTTTAAATGTTGTTGTGAATATAATAACACTTCTTGTTATAAATATAACTTTTTCTGTTGTGAATGACCAGGTTTTTAAATCTTGTTGTAAATATAGCAATTTTTGTTGTCAATACAAATAATATCAAAAAAGTTCTTAGAGACTTTTTTTTTATATAAATTTCTGTTGAGACTTTTTGCTATTTTTCATAGTCTTTGGAACCTAGCTATTATTTTCCCAAAATTTAACTTTATTTTCTTCATCAATCACCGTTCATCTCCCTCCTTCTCCCGCTCGCTCTCAATTCTATTTCTCTCTAAACTTCCTCCACCCATTTTAAGCCTTGACAGGAGGCTTGAAACGTGATAATTGAGAGAATTTGTTACAATAAATTACAGCATTACAACATTTGATTATTTTTATAAGAAATAATTACTAAAATCATACGATTCAATATGTTTGTTAAGAATAATAAATATGAAAAATTCAAATTTATAGCAGAAAGATAATATGTGACATATATTTAATGATGGTAAAAAAAAAAATCAGTAAAAAATTCAGACAGAGTGGATTTGTTCCTTATATTAAGACCATGCTTATTAGATAATATTCCTTATAACAATGACTGGATGTAGTATTATACTCCATCCGATTCAAAATATAAGATAATAATTTGTGAAGGGGTGTAGTTTTTATATAAGCTAAAATTATGTATCTTATCATTTAATGCGTTTTTATATTTTTGTCACTAATTAATTATACATCTTTCTCATCTTTTTTTCACTCATTCTTTCTTCCACTCACCCTTTTCTATAAATAAGGGTGTTTTAGATAAATAAGATTACATTTTTACATATTTATTGTTTTAAATCAATGTTAACAAACTTTTCAAATTGAGCAATTTAGTTATTTTAAGTTTTTAACTATATATTATATGAATTTTTTTAGTTCAAGAAACTGGGGATAATGCAGAAAATATTTTTGCAATGAAGTTTAAGCATACTAATTTGATTTCATTTATAAGCCACTTTCAACATATTTATATGGAACAAAAAAAACTTAAACATTATTAATTCTGCATTAACATTTAACAACTTTCTTACTTTATCCTTATTTAATATTCACTATGCCCATGAACAGTTTACACAATAACAAATTAAGAGTAAATTTGTAATAAAAAAAAATTAATGATACCTATAAATAGTAAAAAGAAAAGAAAAAAAAACCTTCTGTAATATGAAACTCCCTACATTTTAACGTTTTTAGCCTCAGTAAAGCTTAAAATTGGTGAAGTAAGTTCCATGAGAGGCATTAAAATTTACAAGAGAAAGAGTGCGTGAGGTTTTTTTTTTATTATTATTCGTTTTGAGCAAAAGAGACGGAGAATGTATCAAAGCAGATCCTTTCGTGATTTTTTTTTCTTTATTCCTTTATGAATCTATTTGGATCGTTGATTGAAAAAATGAGAGAAAAATTAAAATAATATTGTGACCACTCAGATTAATTAGAAAGACATGATTTAAAAATCATAAGAGATTATGAGAAAATAATGATGAAAGAAACTCGATCAAGAATGTACAGGAAGATGAATGAGCTTGTTTGGGATACGGAAAAATGACTCATGAAAAAGTCAGATTGTGTAATAGTCAAAGATTGTAAAATATGATTTATGTTTGGATTGACGGTAGTATAATTAGATTTTGTGATTTAAACTTATAGTCAATCTGAAATATTTTTTATGGTATTAACTGATACTAAAAATATACTTTAAGATACTGAACGGTACTAAAAAAAATGCTTCATGATCTTTAAAAATTATTTTAGGATCTTGAAAAAAATATTTTTAGTACCAGTTACTGAATGATGCTAAAAATATAGTTTAAGATACTGAACGGTACTAAAAAAATACTTCATGATTTAAAAATATTATTTTAAGATGTTGAAAAAAATTAATGGTACTAAATATATACTTCATGATAGTTAACGGTTCTATAAAAATACCTCATGATCTTTAAAAAAATTAATTTTAGTACTAGTCAGCACCCTAAAATATTTTTTAAGGTATTAAATGATACTAAAAATATACTTCACGATATTGAATGATACTAAAAAAATATTTCATGATCTTAAAAAATTATTTTATGATCTTAAAAAAAACTCAAAAGCTGAAAAAGAGCTTAACTTTGACTTAATTCAAAAAGTAACTTTTGATAAGTCTGAAATAACATCTCAACTAAGCATTAAAAAAAAATAATCCCATTAGTTTCAGTGCAAATCCGGTTGGCCTCGCCCAATGGAAGTGGCTTGGGTGCTGTTCTCTTAATATCCTCTTCTTCTAAACTACACCGTTTTGGTGTACAAAAAGTGACCCTCATCCTTTTTTTTTTTTTTTTTTTTTCATTTCAAGATACTGACGGGTGTTAAAAAAAATACTTCAGCTTACTAACTGGTACTGAAAAAATATTTCAAGATGTTTAAAAATTAAAAATTAGTACCAGTTAGTATCTTAAAATATCCTTTTAGTACCAATCAATCGCGAAATATTTTTTCAAGATCCTAAAATAATTTTTTAAGATCATGAAGTATTTTTTCATCTTAGGTAAGTATCCTCAAATTTATTTGTAGTACTAGTAAGTACCCTAAATTATTTTTTCAAGATTCTAAAATAATTTTTAAACATTTTGAAATATTTTTTCAATCTGGGTTAAGAACTTTTGAAGTATTACTTTTTAGCATCAGTATCCTGAAATGAATGAAGAAAAAAAAAAAAAAAAAGAGGGATGATCGTCACTTTTTGTTAGAGCCGTCAAAACGGGCCGGGCCCGTCGGGCCGGCCCATTAAACCCTGGCTTTAAGGGGGGCTGAAAATGGATGAGATATTTGAAATTAGCGCGGAGGCGGCACGGCACGGGCGAACTTCTGGGCCACTTGGGGCCGGAGGCCCGGCCCCTGCAGTTCCTTTTTCATCAGAAGCTTTTTCTCTTTTTCCTTTTTAAATTTATTAATTTATATATATTTTTTATTTGTTATAGAGTTGTTTATCCATTTAACTACAAATACATAATAACTATATTTTAATCTTATGATATTCTTACTCATGAGCTAGAGGCTACTACTCAATGAAGAATTTTATGTTTTATGTGAGTTATTTGTGAATATGGTTTTCTTTTAATTATGAATTAGTGATTGTCTTTATTTATTAGATGATTCGTGTTGTAATTTACTAATTATATTTCTTTGAAACACATAGAGGAAAAATAGTTAAAATTTAGAATAGTAATTTTCGGCTATGGCCGGCCGCCAGTGATTTCTCGGTAAAACTTTGAAACTGTGTTTTTTTTTCCTTCAGGCCGGTTTCAGTTAGGCCATTTTTCACCCGGGCCTACATCGACAAATTTCTATTTTTGTTTTACACCAAAAACGGTGTAGTTTGGTAGAAGAGGATGAAAAGGATATTAAGGGAAAAGGACCCAAGCCACTTCCAACCAACCGGATACCAAATATCGGTAGGGAGTTTTACCGAAAAAAAAAAATATGGGAAGGGAGAGCACGTGAGATACGGAAAAAAGAGAGGAAAAGGCTGCAGAAAGTATGGGCCCCACGTGTGCTTTGGAGAGTTTTCATTGATGAGAGCATAAATGAGGTATGCACACAGGAATATTTCCCCCCCGATTCCCCATTTTGTACTACAATACTGATCAGTTGACATGTGATCTTTCCCTTGCCAAATGAATTGACGAAGCAATGAATTTACTCTTTTGTCTTCTTCCCATTTATGATTTAACGCTGGATTCACTTTACTCTCTCAAGAAACCAAACATTTGAATTGAATGCTTTTAGGGAAAATTACATTCGGTCCCAAAGACTATAAAAAATAGAAAAAAAGTCTCAATAAAAATTCACATATCAAAAAAGTCTTTAGGGATTTTTTTAATATTATTTGTATGGAAAACAAAATCCAGGTTTTTAAATTTTATTGTAAATATGACACTTCCTATTATAAATATGGTTTTTTCTGTTGTAAATGGCCCGATTTTAAATCCTGTTGTAAATATAATACTTCCTGTTGTAAATATAGCATTTTTCTATTATAAACAGTGGCGGATCCAGAAAATTACAGAAGAGGGGGCACAATTGCCGGGGGTTCAGGGGCAGCACCCCCGAAATTTTTTTTTAAGGAAAATTTTAAATGCATTAAAAAATAAAAGAATATAAACAAGAAAAAAATATATCAAAAAAATATTTATGAAATCAAGTGATATTGATGATATAATAATAGGGGCAATTATTCCCCGCGTTTAGAAAAGTAAAAAGTAAATCTTGTTAGAAATAAATACAGCTACATAAATTACATTGAAAGATGGCTACTCAATAAATTCAAGTTTTAAATGCATTAAAAAACAAAAGAATATTAACAAGAAAAGAAAAGATTATTAAAAAAATATTTATGAAATCAAGTGAATACTGATGATATAATAAGAGAGACAGTTATTTTACAAACCTATCCTTTAGAAAAGCAAGACTAAGTGGGGTTAGAAATGTAGTTACATAAATTACAATGAATGGTGGGCGTTCAATAAATTTAAGTACATATATTTTAATAATAAAAGTATTTTACAATAAAAATAATTATAGTGTCATCCTTTTAGGCTTTATTTTTTAGAATTTCATCATAATTGTCTTATTATCAATGCTATTAAATACATCATAATTAATTCCCTCAATTTTTTTTTAAAAAAAATCATCATAATTCAAGGGGGGGCACTTGCCCCCTTCTCATTAACTTGGGTCCGCCTATGGTTATAAATGACCTCTGTACGTTTATGGACTTGAGTTTGAAACAAAATCCAGGTGTTTAAATGTTGTTGTAAATATGACACTTTCTGTTGTAAATATGGATTTTTCTGTTATAAATAGTCAAGTTTTTAAATTTTGTTGTAAATATAGTATTTCCTGTTGTAAATATGGCACTTCCTGTTGTTAATATAAATAATATCAAAAAAGTTCCTAAAACTTTCTATGTAATTTGGTGATTTTAAGAGACCTCATTGTATTTATTTCTGATCCTTAAAATCTACACGTGATTTTCCCATGTTTCTATTATCACCATCCCCCAACCAAGAATCTTGTTATTGGAATCTATCACAGTGATCCAACTAAGTGCCGTGTTTAGAAAAATAAAATAAAATTATGATTTCAAAAACTCTTTTTTATAGATTAAGATAAAATTTCTCACATATTTATAAATTATAAAAATTATTCTTCAAAAACAAACCCTAATGTTTCAAAAACCTTGCTTGCTACATCTAGTAACAAATACACTAACCCCCTCTGTTTCTCATACTGGACGAAGACGCGCAAGCACCAGGAACCACTAGACACGAGGATCCTTGCTGATCGGACTGTATCTGCTATGCCCAGTGGAGAGAGTCCGCTCTTGTAGGTTTTCTTTTAATCTAGCTGCTTTCAATTCTCTTTGTTATTTCGGACGTTTGACTGATTTTTTTTCTGGCATAGGATGCTCTAGCGTTTCTGTAATAGTTTTCTATCAGTAATAAATATTTCTAGAATTTGATCAAAAAGATAGATATTGGTATAGATAAAAATAAGTACTACTCCATAACGAAGAGATCCGAGTTGAAATTCTGACCCTACTCTTCTGCATCACACCCAATCAGGCGCTGCCTGCCTCCTTCATCATAGGCAAGTTTGAATTATTTAGCCTGTTTGACGTATCATTAAAATAACTTAGAAGCTCTTTATAAAAAAAAAAAAAAAAAAAAAAAAAAAGACTTAAAAGCTAAGTAGCATCATCTGAAGTTCAGCAGAGGAAAATTTAGTGTTTATAATTGCGTTGGGTTGTGATAGGCTTCCGGCTAAAAAGTGACTTCTCAAGAGAAGCCAGTAGTTATAGCTTCTGAAGAAAATGTCATTTCTGTCACCGTTATTCCAAACACAAATTACATTTATAATTTAGCTTTTAGAAACAAGCCGATTATAAAATTTAAAAAAAAAAAAATCACTTCTGTCACCACTATCACAAACAGACCCAATTATTGTGCTTGATTATTGATGAGGCACTATCAATAGGGGAGAATGGTAAATATGAGAATCAACCTAACCGGGCTCTAATATTTAGTATCAAGGCCAATTACCAAACCAGCTCCAGCATTTAGAGCCAAAAAAAGTAATAAATTTAAGGGTTAATATCTAAAAATACAAATGAGTTTTTTAAAAGTACTTCTAACAAGAAATACTTTTTTGAGGAGTTAAAATAACTATGAACTTTTAAAATATATGTAAA
The DNA here is from genome assembly GCA_019022615.1 of Acacia melanoxylon. Taxonomy (NCBI): domain Eukaryota; kingdom Viridiplantae; phylum Streptophyta; class Magnoliopsida; order Fabales; family Fabaceae; genus Acacia; species Acacia melanoxylon. The sequence continues at coordinate 1,038,311 of JAFJYJ010000053.1, read as the reverse complement.
AATACACATTGACCGTTAGTTGATCGTTTTTTTAATTTTTTGGGGGAGAGTTTTAGTTAGCTTCAATTATGTGACATAATTTCAGTCAACCCTCAAAACATTTTGACACTCCACTACACCCCCTTAGGTGAAAATGAAATTAAGTTTTGGGGGTGAAAAGACAATAAGACTTTTACTTTACTTGTCTTGTGAATTGTTGTTTTATAAATGCTCATATTTATTGTGTGAATTTTTATATTTGTTTTGAAAATGACTAAAATAATTTTAATTCCCTATGTTCTTTTGAATTCCTTTATTTGTCTTGTAGCTGACCAAAATATTTTTAATTCCTTAGGTTCTTTCGAATCCCTTTATTTGTCTTATAAATATTTTTATTTGTCTTATAAATGTTCTTTTGAAAAACTAAAAGAATGACAACATTGTCTTTTCACCCACAAAATTTAATTTCATTTTAACCCTTGAGGTGCAATGAAGTTTCAAAAAGTTTTGGAAATTGATTGAAATTATGTCATATCCTTGGGAGCTCAACGAAATTTTCTCATTTTCTTAAGGTTTAAGATATAAAAATACACATAAGATTTCTTAAAACTACGCCCAACTCAGATTTTTTTAGGGGCAAATAAACTGACAAATTTCTGTACATAAAATCAAGGTTTTATATTAACTGCTCCCTTAGTTTTTTAGATATTTTTTAATCTACATAGATTTTAAATTAAAAATTAAAAGTATTTAAGTACACTCATAACTATAAATTTACACAGTTATCATTTGAGTTCGTTACGTCAATATTTCCGTTAGAAATATTAATTGTGTTAGAATTATAGGACCAAAAGTATATTTATGAAAGTTAAGGAACCAAAAGTATACCTTAACTTAAAGGACCAAAAGTTTACTCTAACCATTTAAAAAAATTGAAAAAGTAGGGTTACAAAATTTTAATAAAGAAAATAGCTAAGATAAAAGGGTAAGAAAAATTAATTAAAATTCTTTAACATCACTTCTCTATTTTTTTTTTAAAAAAAATCTAGCTAAAAAAAAATCATCTTCCCTTCCCCTCATATCAAACAAAACAAGCTTAGAGTTTGCAATTTGTATAAGAGTTAGGATGCAAGTTTTCCCTAATGATTTTTGTTGCGAAATGATGTTGCCTTGAAAGTCTTAAAAGCGAGTAATGTTGTTGTTTACCGTTAACAAGTTAACGTCAATTTTTTAACGATAGAAGTTAGTTTTTTTATGATATCGGGCAAAAATACTATATTTTGAAATTCTTTGAGTCACATTAAATTTGATAAAACTTTCGAAGTAACTTCTCAATAAAAATTTCAAAATTGTTATAAAACTAAAGAAACTGAAGGTAAATGAAGGAGAATAAGAGTAGAGAAAGTTCAGAGAGAGAAAGTAGAGGAAGAAGTTCTCATTCCAGTGTGTTCTGAATGTTTACAGAGGACGTCTATTTATAGAAAGAAAATGGGTCCTTAAGTGTAATTATTCTACCTGGGTCATTAGCTGTAATTTTCCCCAAAATCATCAATCATTCCAGCCGCCGTGGGTTCTAGAATTTGTGAGAATTCGCGTGGGCCTCACATGAATAGTAACTGTATATATGAATAGTAAATACGTATATGTGAATAGTAAGTGCGTATGAACAGTAAATCGTAATTACTTTTTGGGGATCAAGAGTCAATGGACATCCACATAATTAGTATATTCATAACACTCCCCCTTGGATGTCCATGTATGAATGTGCCTCGTTAAAAACTTTAACTAGGAAAAACCCAGTGGGATAAAAACCTAGCCAAAGAAAAGAGTACAACATTCATTGATACACCGTCCAGTCTTTGCTCATTAAAAACCTTTCTAGAAAACCCGGTGGGATAAAACCTAGATAAGGAAAAGAGTACAAATGTATCGACTCCCCCTCTTGATAATATCATTTGAGATCTTTGAGTCTCCGAAGACCAATACCATGGACAAGCTTTTCAAAGATTACTCCGAGAAGCGTTTTAGTAAATAAATCTGCTAGATTTTCACTTGAACTGATTTGCTGGATATCTATTTCACCATCCTTTTGAAGATCACGAGTAAAGAAGAATTTTGGTGAAATATGCTTTGTTCTATCACCCTTAATATAACCTTCTTTAAGTTGAGCAACACATACAACATTATCCTCATATAGAACTGTTGGGACCATCCTTCCTGAAGATAAATAACAAGTTGTTTGAATATGATGTATTACTGACTTCAACCATACACATTCTCGATTTGCTTCATGCATTGCTAAAATTTCTGCATGATTTGATGATGTGGCTGATATAGTCTGTTTCATAGATCGCCATGAGATAGCCGCACCTCCACATGTAAACAAATAACCGGTTTGAGATTTACCATCATGTGGGTCGATAGAAAACCAAAGATTCGCATAACCAATCGTTCATGCTTGGATTCATTTGAGTAGTATAACCCCATATCAATAGTGCCTCCGAGATATCGAAAAATGTGTTTTACTCCATTCCAATGTCTCCGTGTTGGTGCGAACTATATCTTGCTAATAAATTAACAAAAAGAAATGATATATCGGGACATGTGTGATTAGCAAGATACATTAGTGCTCCGATAGCACTAAGATATGGTACTTCGGACCTAGTAGTTCTTCTTCACCTTCTTCGTTAATCATTTGAGGTCGGAATGGATCTTTATCCACATTTAGAGATCTCACTATCATTGGAGTACATAATGGATGTGACTTATCCATATAAAATCTCTCCAAGACTTTCTTTGTATAAGTTTGTTGATATACAAAAATCCCATTCTTTAGATACTCGATCTGTAGTCCAAGACAGAATTTCGTTCGCCCCAAGTCTTTCATCTCAAATTCTTTCTTCAAACAAATAATTGCCTTTTGGAGCTCTTCAGGAGTTCCAATGATGTTGATATCATCAACATAGACCGCAATAATAACAAATTCTTTTTTAGATCTTCTCATAAAAATACATGGGCATATTGGGTCATTTATGTATCCTTCTTTCAACAAATATTCACTGAGACGATTATACCACATGCGTCCTGATTGCTTCAAGCCATACAGGACTTATTTAATTTAATCGAGTATTGATCTCGAATATTTGAACTAGATGCTTCGCATCTTGAGTCCTTCAGGACTTTCATATAAATATCACTATCAAGTGACCCATACAAATATGCAAGCATTACAACATCCATTAGATGTAGATCAAACCCTTCTTTTTTACTAGGCTAACTAAATAACGAAGAGTAGTTGCATCCACTACAATTGAATATGTTTCTTCAAAATCAATACCAGGTCTTTGTGTAAAACCTTGGGCTACAAGACGTGCTTTATATCTTGTAATTTCACCATTTTCATTTCTTTTTCGTACAAAAACCCATTTATATCCAACGGCTTTACATCTTCGGTGTATGGACTACAGGTCCAAATACTTTTCGTTTTGCCAGTGATTTTAATTCTGCATTAATAGCATCTTTCCATAGAGGCCAATCCTTTCGTTGTTGGCACTCGTTAATAGATTTTGGCTCATGATCCTCATTTTCATTTATTACATCTTTTGCTATATGATAAGCAAAAATGTCGTCAACGTTGACTTCATTTCGGTCCCATCGGATACTTGTTCATAACATAATTTATTGAGATCTCATTATTTTCATATATTTCGGTACCTTGGTCTCTTCGGGACTACAACATTCTCTTCGGAGATTTCTCTTCGGAGATAACATCTCTTCGGGAGATGACTCTTTCCGAGTTATTGACTTGTCTTGTTTATCCTCTACTTGACCATCTATACTTTTAGCTCCTTTTCTTTTTCGAGGATTTTTATCTTTAGAACCGATGGGTCTACCACGCTTCAGGCGTATTTTAGATTCATTCATAATGGGTTGTCTTTCAGGGATATCAATTCGAATAGGAGCATTAACAGCCGGTACATGTGACTTTGTCACATTCTTTGGGTCAGTAAATGCTTCTGGCATTCGATTAGCTAAATTTTGTAAATGGATTATCTTTTGAACTTCTAGTTCACATTGTTTTGTACGAGGATCAAAATGAGCCGGTGATAATTCATTCCAAATAATCTCTTTACCTAACCGCTTATTTTCTCCCCCTAATGTTGGGAAAAATGATTCATCAAAATGACAATCAGCAAAACGTGCGAAAACAAATCTCCCGTAGATGGTTCTAAATATTTTATAATCGAAGGAGATTCATACCCGACATATATTCCCAACCTTCTTTGAGGACCCATTTTGGTGCGTTGTGGTGGAGCTACTGGTACATATACTGCACATCCAAAAATTCTTATATGGGAAATATTAGGTTCTTGACCAAAAACCATCTGCAAGGGGGAAACCTTTAAGTAACTTGTTGGTCTGATGCGAATTAATATTGATGCATGCAAAATGGCATGACCCCAAGCAGAAATTGGAAGATTAGATCTTATTAGTAAAGATCTTGCAATAAGTTGCAATCGTTTAATCAATGATTCTGCAAGACCATTTTGTGTGTGAACATGAGCTACTGGGATGTTCAACATCAATTCCAAGGGACATACAATATTCATTAAAAGATTGTGAGGTAAATTCACCAAAGATTATCAAGACGTATTTTCTTGATAGGATAATCGGGGTAATGTGCTCTTAATCGATCAATTGAGCAAGTAATCTTGCAAACGCTAGGTTGCGTGAAGATAATAAAAATGGACATGCGACCATTTAGTTGATGCATCAATTAATACCATATAGTACATGAATGGTCCGCATGGTGGATGTATTGGCCCACAAATATCTCCATGTATCCGTTCTAGAAATGTGAGAGACTCACTTTCTACTTTGCTTGGTGAGGGCCGGATAATTAACTTTCCCTTGGAACATGCTACACATGAGAATTTATTGGATTGTGGTATTTGCTTACACTTCAGGGTATGTCCACATGAATTCTCAATTATTTGTCGCATCATAATTGATCCGGATGGCCTAACCGGTCATGCCAAATATCAAATTCATTGGTAAACTTCTGGTTTACATTGGCAAACTTTCGGTTTATATTGGTAAACTTCGGTTTACAATGGTATGCATTTCAATTGTACTTAAAAATGTATAATATAAACCAGAAGAGAAGGTAGGAAAACATTCTAATATGTTTTTTCTACCAGAAACAATATTTGTAATAGCAAGACATTCCTGATCATAATTTGTTATTGTTTCTATATGATATCCATATCTGCGAATATCTTTGAAACTCAAAGAAATTTCTTTTAGACTTGGTAGAATAAAATGCATTATCAATGCATAATTGCTTCCTTCGGTAACAAAATATTAGCTCTTCCGAGCCTTCAATCAAATTTATATTACCGAGATATAGTTTGAATATTGGCTTCTTGCATTACCAAGGAAGAAAAATATTTATCTTGTCTTAATATGGTGTGGGTTGTAGCACTATCAACGAGACATAAATCTTCGAAATTGATGCCAATGAAATTCATTCTTCATATGAAAAACAAAAAGAAATACATAAGATAGAAAAAAGTTTAAAACATAGAAATATTAAAAGATAAAAGTAATTTATTCTAGGAAATCATCGCTTCCATATAATTTACATCATTGTCACAAAAAGAAATACATAAGATAGGAAACAAGTTTAAAACATAAAAGTAATTTATTCTAGGAAATCATCGGCTTCCATATAATTTACATCATTGTCTTTATACTCGAATTTTCTCGCATATCAACATGATTTACCTCGATCCTTGGTCCTTTACCATTATTTTTCGGTGATTCTTGGTAAAGGTCAACCAAGTGTCTTGGTGTACGACAGTGCGAGACCAATGACCTTTTACACCACATCGATAACATGCATTTTCGAAATGCTTGTTATTTCCACTAGTTTCCCTTCGGGGTTCTTTTCAATTCTTCTCCCCACAGGCGGTAATTTGATCCACCACGATTTGGACCACCATGATTTGGACCATGATTACGGCCACGCCACGACCACGGTTGTAGCCACCTCGTAACCACCTCTACGTCTACGTCCTCGGCCCTTAAAATTTTCATAGCTTACTTCATTCACTTCGGGGAATGGACTCGAACCCGTTGGACGAGATTCATGATTGTTTAACAAAAGTTCATTATTCTGTTTCGTACGAGGAGACAAGAAATTAATTCGAAATATTTCTCGAAACCTTGTCCACGATATTGCCTTTGCGCGAGCATATTGGATGCATGAAATGTGGAGAATGTTTTCTCTTTCATATCATAATCGGTAATATTTTCTCCACATAATTTTAACTGTGAAGTAATTAAAACTACCGTGAGTTATATTCACTCACGATTTAAAATCTTGCGAGACCTTGATGCATCCACTCATAATGAGCTTTCGAAAGGACGATCATCTTCTAGTGATCATATCTTTCTTTTAAGTCGCTCCAAAGAACTAGTGGGTCTTTTACTGTCAAATACTCAACTTTTAAATCATCATGTAAATGATGACGAAGGAAAATCATGGATCTGGCTTTATTTTGATTAGATGCTTCATTTTGTTCTTTAATTATATCTTCAAGACCATGTGCATTCAGATGAATATCCGTATCTAGCATCCAAGATAAATAATTTTTCCTAATATCAAGAGCCATGAATTCGAGTTTTGCATAGTTCGCGAGGTTTTGCTTGTCATGATTCAAACTATTTAAAAAGAAAAATAAGCGAGAGTTATTAAAACAGAAATAATTGGAAATTCAAAAAGACAATAAAGGAGAATTAAAATCTTATGATCAAGCTGGTCATAATATTGAAAGATTATGACTTACGGTCATAATATTAGAATAGAAAAATAAAGATGTATGGCTTCTCCGCCATAATAATAACATAAAATAGTTTATATAATTAAAAGTTAATAATAACGATTATGTTAGTAAACATAAATAAATGTAATGTTAGCAACATAAAAGTAAATTACGAGAATCATAAAAGTAAATATTTAAATATAAATAACTAGACTTCCTTAGGAGGTTTAACCCCAAGTAGGTGTCGTATATATGTTAGCAACATAAAAGTAAATTCTTGAATAATAAATATGTCATAACATAAAATAAATGTTATGTTAGTAACATAAAAGTAAATTATCTTGAATTATAAATATGTTAGTAACATAAAATAAATGTTATGTTAGTAACATAAAAGTAAATTGATGAATTATAAATATGTTAGTAACATAAAATAAATGTTATGTTAGTAACAATAACAATAAACAATGTAGAAAGTAACAACAATATATATTGTGCACAAGAATAAAGCATTATGTAACAATATGAAAATAATTAAATCAATGATAAATAGTAAAATACTATTTAAATAATAATCTCCAATCTTATACATGGACACGATGTTTAAAACATTCGGTAAAATATATGCTTTTAATTCCATGTTGCTAAGATCATCATAGATCAATATAATGAACATATGAAGAAATCATTAAAAGATAACATGAAAATCATACCTTCTTTAGAAAGACTTTCGTCGATAACGTGTTATAAAACTAAAAAACGAAGGTAAATGAAGGAGAATAAGAGTAGAGAAAGTTCGAGAGAGAAAGCGAGAGGAAGAAGTTATCATTCCAAATGTGTTGAATGTTTCTGACGGGCGTCTATTTATAGAAAGAAAATGGGTCGTAAGTGTAATTATTCTACCTCGGTCATTAGGCGTAATTTTCCTAAAATCATCAATCATTCCAGCCGCCGTGGGTTCTGGAATTTGTGAGAATTCGCGTGGGCCCCACATGAATAGTAATCGTATATATGAATAGTAAATACGTATATGTAAATAGTAAATAAGTATGAACATAAATCAACTGTAATTACTTTTTGGGGATCAAGAAATCGATGGACATCCACATAATTAGTATATTCATAACAAAAATAAATTTATAGGTTAACACTTTATATAAAAGAAAAATCACATCAATGTGCCAATTAAAAAATAAATTTTTAATAAGACCTTAGTGTAGTTTCCTTATATAAATGATAAGGCATAAAGTCAACAGAAAGGACAAAAATACGAAGATATTCTCCATATTAGGTGCTGTCAGGAAATAATGCTATGGGGCCCATTCCCGCCACAGTACATTCATCACTCAATCACCTGGTCCCATATTATGTCAAGGTTTGGTTCTAAAATTTATACTATTAAAATGATAAAAGGGATTTATGGGCTCGAACCCTTATAAATTGGGTTTATTAGAGTGAAATCCTAACCTTCGACCAAATAAAAATAAAATAAAAAGGTTAAAGTATATTTTTAATTTTTTAAGTTTCACATAAGGTATTTTTTTGTCTTTTAACTTTGTAAAATATACTTTTAGTCTTATATTTCTAACACTGTTTATGTTATATATTAATGAAAAATGTTAACATATCAAACTCAAGTGATGAATATTGAGCTGACAAAACATATTTAAGTTTTATTTTTTTTATAATATAACACACATAGATTATGAAAAAAAAATAAACTATGCAAATGAAATCGAGGTTTTGTTCTTTAGATTATTAAACTAATATATTTATATTATTGAAATTTTTTTTTTTAATACAATCGAGGTTTTGAATTTTGATAATGATTGCTTCATTAGATTTTAAATATTTTAAATTTAAGATTAATAGTATTTAATTACACAGTCATCACTTGAGTTTGTTGTGTAAGTATTTTCCATTCACAACAAGAAACGGTGTTAAGATTAAAGGGTCAAAAGTATAATTTATAAAGTTAAGGAACTAAAAGTATACCTTATATAATCCTTTGTTTTTTTTTGTCAACTGGAAATTATTATTGAAAAAAATCCCTAATAAAGAACTTTAAAAATGTTAAAAGACAAAAAAGGTGTTTCAAATATTCATAATTTCAAAAAGAATTTAGGCTCAATTTATCTTTTTCAAATTAAAAAGAAATGACCAATTTGCCTCACACATACATATTTTAAAATATTACCCTCACCGGCTACCTTCGCCGGAGTTTTCGGTGAGAATATTTAGGCAACATTCCCGTTTGGAATAAATATTATTAAAGTGGTAGGGGTGAGGCACGAACCCCACTACTTGTTTGCACAAATCTCATTCAATATAAATAATGCAAATAAAAATTTATATATTAACTTTTGATTTTTAACTCAACCCATTAACAAGTTTATGTTAGAAATTGACAAATTTAAATAATGAATTCGTAACTTTCATTTTTTAAGTAAAAATTCACTTACTTTGTCAAATTATTCATAAGTTTAGATAAGGAATTCACAAGTTTCTTTTTTTAAGTAAAAAATTCACTTATTCTCTCTGGCCCTTCACAAGTTCAAATAATGAATTCACAACACACAAAAAAACCCTAAATAGTTGTGAATTAATAATCTAAACTTGTCAAATCCTTATTAAAACTTGTCAACCACATGATAATATGAATTTTTAACTTGGTAAATGAAAGTGGTTAATTCCTTATCTAAATTTGTGAATAATATGAAAGAGTAAGTAAATTTTTTACTTAAAAAAAATGAAAGTTATGAATTTCTTAAATAAATTTGTACTGTTAATTCTTTATATGAAATTGTTAATGGACTTGGGTTAAAGATCAACGGTTAATATATATATTTTTATTTACATTATTTATATTAAATGGCTTTAATGGCTCAATGGTCACCAACATTTTGTGCAAACAAGTAGTGTGGTTCAAACCCCACCCACACCAAATATTCCCAAATGGAATATTCTGCCTAAATATTCCCACCCTGGTGGGGTGAGCGTTGGCCAGCCGTTGGAGCTCCAGTGACGGTGACTGCAGCCGTTGAGGGTAGTATGTTATATATATATGAGCAAATTGGTCATTTAATTTTAGTTTCAGAAAAGATAAATTGAGTCTAACACCTCTCTTTAAGGTTGTGAATATTCGAAACTCCCTTTTATCTTTCAGCATTTTTAAATTTTTTTTATTAGGGGTTTTTCCTATTGTTATTTCATCCGAAAGCGAATAGACATCAGTCCCGTAAAAACAAATTCCATGAAAATAAAGTAAGGAAATAACGAGCATGCCTATTCATAATTTTTTTTTTTTTTTTTTTTTGGGGGGGGGGGGGTTGAAAAGAAAATATTATCAGCCTTTTTTTATTTGGATGGACGTGATAAAACATGGAGAGGAAAAAATGAGCAAATATCTGAACGAATAAATATCACAATGAAAAAAAATATCAAATTAATATTAACACAATCAAATAGTTTAAAATCAAATTATTTGGTAAAGATATATTTTCTTATTATTATATTTTAAATCCAAATAATATTGTAGCTAAAGATTTATTGTCCATTTCTACCTGTACAATGATAGGGAATAATTTTTTTTATAATTAAATGTCATAAAAAAAAATATGTGGACAGAGCGAGGGTACTAACCAAAATAATAATAATAATAATATAAGCGACTATACATATTTTCTCAAAATATGAAGTGTCAGTTTTATGAATTTGGATTGCATAATTGGTGCTGATTTAATATTTTATCGTATCCATAATAAATACTCGTAATATTTAAATTATAATAATATGAGGACCCTTAAAAATAAAGTGGAGAAGAATGAAGTAAGATATTTTATAATATCTGGGTGGCAGAAAAATGAATTCTTAAATAGAGAATATAATAATTAAAAAGTTTCAATCGTAGCAGCATGAATCGATAGTCATTTTTTACATTAAAAGCAGTCAATTTATATACCGTTTACTTATTGCTTTTTAGTGCTCATCACAATGGTAAATATATATCTTAATGTTCATCGTAGTTGTGAAATATCTATATCATTTAAATACAGTTTGCGGTAAATTTAAAATTGATAATTTTTAAATATAAAATCTTTTTCTTGGAAAATGTGACAATAAATGAGTTAAAAGATTGTTTTATTTAAGATTATATACACATTAAAATATTTTTTCTTTTTTAAAAAGAACAAAACTAAATCTGGACCGACTAGATTTTGGTACTTGTTAAGAGTGATGAGCACAAAAACTCAATCCTTTATCATAAGACTTTTTGATTATTATATTCCATTTTTAGGACATCGTATCTCATATATAATGTTTTTCCAGTTACAAGAGGCAGCACTTAGTGGACAACCACATGAACTAAGTTGCAAATATAGCTTTAAAAAAAAACAACACAAACATCAAGATGGAAATTTATGTTTTCTCAAAAATATTTTGTATCAAGCTTGATCATTAGTCTCATTTTCTAGTGTGGAAATCGTACCTAAATATTAGTCTCATTTTAGCTGGCGGAGACTGTTGAGTCGTCTTCAATCCATGGATTTCCCAGAATCTGCAGCATCCACAAAGACAATGATCATAATTAGTTCCTGACATTAATCCTAATATTTGTGCTTAGATGGCGAACTAATTAATCTGCATGTAATGTAAGCTACTCTATCTTATAAAACAAAAAAAAAATGTCAGCTATATAATTAATACATAAACACTAACAAGTTGTTTTGGTTGGTGAGGTGATAAGCGGCATCAGTTTGGGAAGAAGGAGAACACAAATTCAAATCCTAGCAGACGTACTTATTGAAATAGGTGAAAACCTTTTACTCTTTAAACCTCAAAAGGGAAAACTGAACGATGATCAAATCGGAGGGGAAAAAAATTGACTTGTCGGAAAAAAATGTTTAGTTGGCAATAACATGACGTGGAACATTGATCCGTGCTAGTGTATCACACAATTACAGTATCCCATATGAAACAGTACGGAGATGAGGGCAGATTTAACCTAATTAAAGATGCTGATGATGATGATGATAGACGTTGCGTGATACACTAGCATGGATCAACATTGCAAGTCATGTAGATAGATAATCACAAGGGAATAAGGAAGGTCGAAGAAGGGTTTAACTAATGAATAATGACAATAAGTACGAGGGAAGAGCGTAAGCGATGTTGAAAGAAGAAGAATGTAAGGAGAATGATATGAGTGTGGGGCAGTGAAAGTGGGATGTGTAAGATTTGGTTTATAAACCATTCGATTATGATCCTCGTTCCCTGACAACTCATTTTATATATCCCACTCGTTTCACATGCAGCTCTCATCTCCACCCTCCGATTCTTTGCTATCCACGTGTCCTTCATCTACATACCCTTTCACAGTTATGTTCTGTTATATATTCATGACGGTGTTATCGGTATATGGAAGCAGATCCTCTCATAATTTTTTTTTCCTCATTATCACGGATATATTCTATTATATTCATGACGGTCTTATCCTTGGTTATATGGAAGCAGATCCACTCATAATTTCCTATTCTCATTTCTAGATCATTGATTAGGAAGATGAGACGAAAGTTAAAGTAGTATTGTAATCTTTCAGATTGATTGGACAGATATAATTTAGAGATTATGAAGGATAATGAGAAAAAGATGATGAGAGAAACCTGACCCTGATTATACAAAAGTGTTATTAGATCCAATCGTTTTTTTCTTAAATATAAAGGTAAGTTGAAGCTTAAAATGAAAGAAATATATTTATGCATTCACACAAATTCTAACTCTTGAAGCATTGTTATACCTAATTCTAACTCTTTTAAAAGTGTTTTCTGCATTCATGTGAGTTGGAAATATTGTGTTGAGGTGGCCAAAATCTCTTTCATTCAAATCAAGATCTATTATTGGTAAGTTTGTCCTTTAATTATTTGAGGATGAACCCATAATTTCTCATTAATAGGAAAGTTTTTATGCCATTAAACAATAAAATGATTGGTCCTCGCTCGTCATGCAAATTTGTTTCAGTATAAAATAAAGTAAACATAATTTATTCTAATTTTTTAAGTTGGAGCTCGTCCCATATAGACATGAGTCACATGACCACCTCAGGGGCTTTTATGATTTGTTAAAAATAATATTAAATGAAAGCAGTTAAAGCACTTCCCCCGTGTATCACGTCGTTTAAAAATAAAATAAAATTAAAGATAGCAACACTTTCCCAGAGTGGAAGCACCAATTTAATTACCCCAAATTAAATAATTTTACATTTCATCCACACATCAAGTAGTTCATTTTTTTAATAAGACAATTTTACATATATATATATATAGGGAAAAAAAATACTCCCTCCTCCGGTTCTAATTATAAGACCTATTTGACTTTTTTCGGAGAGATTAAGAAAGCTAAATAAGTTACTTAATCATTTTATATATTGTGTTTTCTTAGATTATATATTAGTTTATTGACTAAACTATTTAGTTTAAAGAAAAAAAATAAAATAAAAATACTCTAAGCTAATTTAATTAGCTTCCTTAATTTCTTCAAACAAGTCAACTAGGTCTTATAATTAGGATTGGGAGCATTACAGTACAGAGTTTATATAGGACATGCATAAGAATAAACAAGTTCATAAAGAAATGAGGATGACTAAAGGAAATCAACACATTAACTGGTTTCTAAATCTTCTAGTGCTGGCATGAGCTAATCCTTACAATCAAATGATTATTTGTTTTTAGTCATTAACTTGTAATTCAACAAAAATGTTAATTGTTTTTCAATTTAAAATTTGTGCATAATTTTTAATTAAAGTTCGTTCAAATGAATGTATTTTAAAAAATTAAATTAGAAATTTAATCAGTTTTTATAGAAATGGAAAAATATATGAAATAACAATTTAAAAGAAAAGGCATATGAATTCCAAATGACGAAGTGTTGTTTTCTCAAAAAAATTTCCCTTCAATTTTTAACATTGTTGTTCCTTTTCTTTTTAATTGAGGATTAAAGTTCAAAATGACCATGTTTGTGAAACACTCCGTTTGTTCTAAATATGGGAGCTATTAAGGTTTATTTTTAATTTTTTTACAATTATAAGGTTTATCTTTATTCTAAATATAATACTCCTCCGATCCTTAATATAAGACATTTGAGAAGTTGATATTGGTCCTAAATATAAAATATAATTTTTATATTTGTCAATTTTTTTCCTAATTTACTCTTATTGATGCTCCATCAACCATAATCAAAGAGGAGAGTGAATGAGAAAATTAAAGAAGATAATTCGGCCGTTTTAGAAAATACATGTCATATTAATTAACTCAACTAACTTCTTTAATCTAATCAAATTAGGTAAATATGTCTTATATTAAGGACCGAAAGAGTATCTCAATTCATAGTGTCTACCAAATTTAAAACTTTTTCTCAAATTATTCCTATTGGGAGCACATAGTAGGAGAATTTTTATCAAGAGATAGTTTCAATGTAAATAATGATTAAAGAGAGCAATCTAAGAAAAAACAATATGATTTCTTTTTAGGGTTAAGATGCAAAAATACAAATGTGGTTTTCTTAAAAGTGGACCTAACACCAAGTTTATTTTTGGGTTCAAAAGTGACTATGTAGTTACAAAAGTGGAGCAAAAATATCTATTGACCATTAGTTTGATTTTTTTGTATTTTTAAGGCTGACATAGACGATGACTTAGTTAAATTTCATTCTAGCTGGAAGTGGAGAACTAGAGAAAATTACAAAAAAGGACCCAAATAGTATTGAGGTAAAGGATATAAGCGGATGGAAAGGTAAATGAGATAATCCTAATCCAACAAGTTGCCCATGCCTGTCATGTGTGGTGAAGTCCTAAGCCCGAGTTTGGCGTTGGGATATTTCTGTGTACATACAAATTTTATAAAAAAACAAAAACAAAAACAAAAAAACAAATCAGTTAGGCAAATATGTGGGGGAGCATACTTTAAGTTCCAATTTACAAAAATATTTATCCTTGATATAACGATATATTAGCATTTCAAATATTTTTTCATTATCCTTTATAAATTAGGGGCGAAATACCTGAAATATTTTTTCAAGATCCTAAAATAATTTTTCAAAATTATGATTTTTTTTTTTAGAAGGATCCCGAAAATACTTTTTAGTAATTAGACCCAAATATTTTGTTCAAAATTATCCTTTTAGCACTCAATACTTGAAATATTTTTTTAAGATCATAAAATTATTTTTGCACCTTTGAAATGACGTTTTAATAGGCAAAAAAAAGTCAAATTTAACGGTCAAAAGTCAAACTTAACGGTCAAAATTTTTGCACCTAATTTGTAACCACATAGTCATTTTTGCTAAAAAATATTTGCTTCTTATTCCTATAAGCGTATTTTTTGCACCTTAACCCAAAAAACAAATCAGTTAGGCAAATATGTGGGGGAGCATACTTTAAGTTCCAATTTATATATTTATCCTATATAACGATATATTAGTCACAATAAGTTGAGATGTTGGTTTTAAATATAGGATTTTGACCCCCTCTATCTTTGTTATTTAATATTTTCTACATATTATCTTTATTAATTTTTTTCTCGCTCTATTTTTCTCTGCTTTAATTAAAAAGGTTTATTTAAAGAAAAATGGTACATAGATGTTGTTCAAATCGGCTGACACATAAAAGGGAGAATATTGGGTGTAAAATAAAAACTTTAAAAACTTTTCCAGTATTAATGAAAGCAATGAATATGTAAATAATGAACCATAAATACATATTGAAATATGTCAATCATTAATGCAGAAATTATAAGAGATAAGGGAAGAAAATATGCACACTATGATTTATATTGGTTCGAACCAATCTTTGATGACCTACGTCTAGTCCCTAAGCTTTATTTGAGATTTTCAATCCATTATCTTCTTGTTTAATCATAGCACAAGAAAAGCTACTACAATCCTACAAGTTTAGCCGGACACTTGCGAAGCCTTTTACAAATCTCTCATTGAATTACTCCTCCTTATACATCGTAAAGATACAAGATGATGAAGAATTACAATGATCTTGACTCTCAGAAGTGAATTAAGATGAACACTGAAGCACAATACAAATAATTTCTCTCTCTCTCTCTCTCTCTAAAGTAAATGATATTGAAGTTGAGAAATAGAGAGTATTCGGGTTAAAGTGGGTTATTCAAGATTTTTGTATTTTGGTGTAGTTGCTCTCTTATTATGCTTTGAATGCTCTTATATATATAGTTGATAAAGATTGATGACTCTTGAGCTTTTTTCTTCCCGTTGAGGCTTACAAAATATGATCATTGAAATAGCAGTTAGAAGCTTTTGACACAAAATTGCCTTTTCCAATTTGTTTGTTTGTCCATGTTTGATCACTAGAAAGCACTTAAACGCTAATATAATTAAGAGTTAGAGTGATTAAAAGTAAGAAGAACAAGTTATTCAATTATTCCAATGATTTTTAGAAGTTTTGAAGAATGAAATGTTTTATGGGAAAGCATCACTCGAGTGATCTTCATAGAGCAATGGATGGATCACTTGAGTGATGTGTTAGTGATGCATAAAATGCAATCACTTGAGTAGTCTTGTTTTTGAAAAACAGATCACTTGATACATCACTTGAGTGATCAGTTAGTAATAAATTCATTTTGAATCCAAATCTTCTAGATGACCTATCATTACAAATCTCTTGAAGTCTATGTTTCAATGCAAAAAGAATCAGTTCAAAATTCATTATATTCTGATAGTTACGATCAAATTAATATTAGCTGGTCTAGAGCTGCGTTTTTATATGACTAATAAATTCTGAAGTTCATATCTCTTTGAGAAAACAATTAAAATTAGTTTAAAATAATAAATAGGTTTTGAAATAATTTTTTTCTTCTCAAACATGCCTTTATTTATAAGAAACAAGTAAGAGAAAGAAATATACTAAACATAAGTATCACCAACCCTTTAATTAATGCAGTATATATAATTAATTATGGGTACAAAAAAAAAAACTCATTAAATGTTGAGACATCTTTTATCAGGCTCTTATAAAAAGAACCAAACCAATTTAAATGTTGGACTATTATAAAAATGACCGAAGGAAGTACATACTAATACTAAACAATCAATTTAACTAACTATGAGGCCTAACACAGTTGGCAGTCACCTAACTGGATTCTTTAAGCATCTATTTAAGGGTTCGATCCTTGGTAGTATATATGGAGAGAAGATACCCTAGGCCTAAAAAAAAAAAATCAATCTAACTACTCTCTCCCTTTCTTTTAGATTGTTTAATCACTAAATGCATTTCTACTACTTTTAGCCTTAATTAATAGTGCCTCTGTCTCTAAATATAAGCGTTAAATAACTTATTTGTTTTTATCAAGAAAACAATTAAAAATAGTTTAGAGTAATAAATATTTATTTTTTTCAACTATGTCCTTATTTGTAAAGAGAATAAGTGAGAGAGACAATAAATATAATAAATACTGTTAAGGGGTAAAGTTAAGAAAAAATTACAATAAATGCTTTGACTTTTCTTCTAAAATGAAGCTTGCATTTTGGGACAAGCACATTCACAAATTTAAAGATTATATTTAGGAATGGAGGGAGTAATAATATTTCCTATAAGTTTCCTTTCATCATTTTTTTAAATTACTATTCTCTCATTTGCGCACTTATAAATATGTGTATATTTGAACTAATTTTATCAGTTTTCTTAAATTACACAATACGCAATTTAGTTTTTTGGATATTATAATAAAGAACGGAGAAAGTAAAATTTTAATTTATTTAAATTAGTTTAATAGACCTAATATTTATTGTTGGAAAGAACATGCCTAATGTAATGAATGCTTTCTTAAATTCATAAGAACTACATGGATGCTACTTTTGAGATTGTGTTACAACCTAGTCAAAACTAAAGAGATTAAGTTGTACCGAGTCAAAATGTAAGGATTGAGTTGCAACCCAGTCAAAATTATAGGAACCAGAAGATTAATTTTCCCTCCTTCAAATAATCCTTGAATTATTTTATTAGAAGTTAGGGGGAAAATCAAAATTATTAGTCTCTGCATAATTTACGCCATCTCATATTTGGCGCTTTCTAGTTTTGTAAATGGTGAACTCATCCCCGTACTTGGAATCACTCAAAGCCAAGTCTGAAGAATACCATGCACCAATGATTCCCTTGATGAGTCAAAACAAAGGAAACATAAGCTACTCAGAGTCCCAACAATGTACAACCTTTAACTGCAATAATTTTGATCCCACAACACCAATCGCTACCGAACATCATTGGATTTGAGCAGATGTTGCCTCAGATACTTTATTAAATCATTCACCTTCATGTTGTATTTCTCCTTCATCTGCAACAATAATAAGAACAAAGTCAGCAAACAATCAACCCTTATGAACACAAGTACAAAAGGAGACTGTTGATCTTATAAACTCCTCCACTCTTGTGATGGCTCTCAACATTACACTTAATTATGACAATGGCGCTCCGCCTGAGAGCCAACATCCTAGCAGTTTTGGGAACTAGTTTCCTTAGTCCTTTAGATGAGTAGGGAGAGCTCGTCCCTTAGGCTATCATTTGGACTGTTCAGATGAGATTTAGACGGTCCAAATATCATTTTTGTTTAAAATTGCTAATTTTAGATAAGAAATCAATTTTTTCAAAAACTGTTAATTCAAAGATTATCTTTATTTTAGATTATCTATTTATTGAAATAATTGTTTATAAAAAATTTAAAAGTAAAAAATTGAAATTTGGACCGTCTAAATGATGAGAGCCCAATAGACGAACTCTTCCTACTCATTCTTTACTGGTTATGCGGTTTTGTCATTTCACTCAAGCTCTTACTATCATAAACCTCTTGGAATCAGTTTTGGTGACTATCCAAATGAGCTCGTTTGGACTGTGCAGATGAGATTTGGACATCCCAAATTTAGTTTTTGTACTTTTTATTTTTTTTAAAAAAAATATTTTAATGGGAGAGAGATTAAAATAAAGATAATTTCTTAACTGTTTTTTTTTAAAAAAAAAAAATTAAAAATCATTAGTAAATCTAGACTGTGTAGATGAGATTAGGGATGTGATTCCGCACCAAAAGTGGTTTCAAACTTCATGGGTAGCCCTAAAGTGAGAGCCAAGTCTCACAAAACTACCCTAGGAGTGAGAGCTTCTTGAGCTTGTAAAACCCTCCAACGTTGGAACTCACAACATGAACTTGTATAGGTAAAAGAAAACGTTGGTAATGATTAAAGTTGAAGGAGTGTGTGTGCACTACCTGAGCAACAATGGTGATGCTAAAAGCAGAGTTTCCAAAAGCCAGAGAGCTACAGCTCAAGACAGAGAGATGAACATATTCAAGAATCTCCGCCATTTTCAGCATCATACCGCTTCGTCTCTCACAGTGAACCCGAATCAGAACTTGATTCTCCGACACCTTCGCTTCCATTTCCGGAAGTTCAACAACAACAGCTTCCTGTGCTCTCCGACAACACCAACACAACTCCATCGAATTCTTCTCTCTCCTCACCGCCGTTCCTCCTCCTCCATTTGTCTTCCTCTTCCCTTCAACACTCTCTAACTCTCTCACTCTCCCTTGAAGTCGCTTCACGTAATCGATCGCCTCACAAAGTACAGTCACCTTGTCCATCTACACACATAAAAATGATACAATTTTTTATGTATTTCATATAAACCCAAGAAAGTTCAGAGATCGGAGATCGGTGAGAGATAGACCTTCTTCAAGCCGGGGATGGTGGCTGCGAGTGCGATGAACTTTTGAGTGAGGTCTAGTCTTCTCTTCCTCTCGGCCACAATGTGACGAAGAACATCAGAGGAGGATCTGGACTTGTTTCTGGGTTGAGTGTTACGAGTGGATCGGCTTCGCCCTGGTGGCGACGAGTTGGTGATGGGGATAATGGTGGAGTTATCAAAGGACAGAGTGAAGGCTGAAGCTTCGGGTTGCTTCGGGTTGTTGTTGAAGAATAGGCTGCTGCTGGGGAAGCCATTGTTGTTGGCGGCGGCGACGGTGGTGACGGTGGAGGAGGAGATTTGATCTGACGATTCTCCTTTAGAACAGAGACTGCCACCTGTTTGATGAAATGTGTCGCTGAAAAAGTCATCGTCATCGAAAGAGGGTGAATGCATCTGATTGAAGACATATTGATCACACATTTCCTGGATGAGAACCAGAATTGATTAGCCCCAAACAAGTAGAGAGAACAAGATTATTTATTCTGACACACACACACACACTAAATATAAATACCGGATGATTATGGAGAGAAGAGGGGTTGTGCTCCATGAGAGAGTGGAAAAAAATGGAAGCTTTCGGTTTAGAAGAAGAAATGATGTTAGAGCCGAGAAAAGGCAGTCTGTAAGCAAAGTATAATAGGAGACACCAGCCAGGAGTCATATACGGCTGGAACACTTTCCTGCCTATCCTTTATCCTATAGGGATGTAGACCTCGTCCTTTGTGAGTTTTTAAGATGAAATTTGAACGGCTCAGATCTAACATTTTTATTTTAAAAAAAAAAGTTATTTTAATGGTACAAAATTTAAAATAAAGATAATTTCTTCATTAATTTTTTTTTTTGATTTTTTCATTTAAAATTATAAAAGTAAAAACATTCAATCTGAACCATCCTCATATAGATAAAAGGTACCATTATATTAAACCTATGTTTTTTCAAAGTATTATTTTTCATGGAATACATTTGACTTTCTCTAAGAAAAAAAAAAACACTTTTAGCCAAATAAACTCAAGTTGGTTTAATCAAAGGCCTTATTGCCTAGTATCATGAGAGCTACCTTAAGTAGGAGGTCGCAGATTTGATTCCCTTATAGCATCATAATGATGATGGTTGCCCAGAAATTCAAAAGAAACCAAGGGCTTGTTTGGTATAAGGCAGATGTGAGAAGGGAAAGGAAAATGTGCAAATTTCCATCTTTCTTTTAAAGATGGAAAGATAGAATCCCAACAAAATTGGTGGTAACCCACACTAGTGGAAAAAAGGCTTTTAAGACCGGACAAAAGAGGTATCGTAAGACCGAACTCGCAACCGGTCTTGTTCCAGGCAGTCTTAAAAATCTGTTACTCTTAAGACCGAATGTGCGTCCGGTCTTAAAAAAACACTTTTAAGACCAGACTTTTTAAATGAGAGGTCTTAAAAGTAAGACTTTTTATACCAGACTTTTTAAACATCCGGTCTTAAAAGTCATTTTTTTTAAAAAAAGAAAGAAAGAAAGAAAGATGAAAGGCACACCCAGGATCAATTCCCGATCTCAAACCAGAACTTGAGGGAACTTTCTTCTTATTACCACGGCAAAAGCCAGAATTTACAAACACCAATAATATAGACGAGGGAATTTATTGGATTTGATACTTTGTGTGTGTGAGATCAAATGGGTGTGAAAGAAATTGTGGTTGAACCGATGAAAAACTAAAATGAAAGCATGAATTAAAGATTAACGAGGTACAAGGTGCGAGAATACGAGAACTAAAGAGACGAAAAATTAATTAAAGTGGAAGGCTGGTAGTTGCGTCTACACTGCATCTATAGATCTAAGCTTGCAACAACAACAACAAAAATTATCGAGACAAGACGAAAACATAGCAGTTCATTGTACCGTGGCTCTAGATTCAAACAGGTGCTTGTAAAATCTGATTCGAATCCAACGACGCGATGTCGCCGTCTTCATATATAAGAGCTTGAATAATCGAGTCGAACCTGGAGAAGTAGAATAAAGTAGAATATTCAAGTCCTCCCACAAATAATTAATTGAATCAAAAATTGCTTAAAGTAGAATAAAATGAAGCTTGTAATATCGAAGTAATGTTGAAGATGGAGTAGACAAAGAGTTGTAAAGAAGCAAAAATGAAACAAGTCGAACAAGACAAAGCAAAAATTACAAACCCGCGTAACTAAAACCAAAACAAGAGATAATGAGAGCAGAGGAGGGCAAGAGCAATTTTCACAGTTTCAGAAAATTTGTGAGCGATGTCCTTGAAATGATGTTAAAGAAAATGTGAGGCGAGATTTACGAGGTCGAAGAGAGGTTTAGAGAGCGAAATTCAATTTTCCCGGCGCGGGAAAATAGAATATTCATCTTTTAGACTTTTTAGACCGGACTTTGTAAATATCCAGTCTTAAAAGTAGACTTTTAAGACCGGACTTTTTAAACATCCGGTCTTAAAAGTACTTTATTGTTATATTTATAAAACTCGTCACCGATCATACTTTTTGGACCGGACTTTTAAAATATGAGGTCTTAAAGTAAGATTTTTAAGACCTCATATTTTAAAAGTCCTAGGTCTTAAAAGTTCTTTATATATTTACGGAATCACATCGAGACTTTTAAGACCTCATATTTTAAAAGTCCGGTCTAAAAAGTTAGCAGATCATGATTTTTTGAATTTCGTAATTAAATTCCTGATTGTAATCATCTTAATTAAGTTGTTAGAGATATTTTAGGAATTAAGTTAGCGAGATCATGGTTTTTTGAATTTCTTAATTAAATTACGATTGTAATAATCTTAATTAAGTTGTTAGAGAGATTTTAGGAATTAAGTTAGCGAGATCATGTTTTTTTGAATTTCGTAATTATATTATATTCCGATTGTAACTCGCCTAGGTCGAAGATTATTTACTTATTAGCATCTCGAATATAATTCCAATTAAGCGAAGGAATAAATCATCGCATTTTCGGACTCATCTCTGATCGGCGTCTTCTCACAATATTTACGAAATTGCCACCGTTATACTTTTAAGACCGTATATTTCACATCCGGTCTTAAAAGTGTTCTATATATTTACGAAATTGCCATTTGCTCATACTTTTTTTAAGACCGGATCTTTTATAATCCGGTCTTAAAAGTGTTCTATATATTTACGAAAGTGCCACCGGTCATATTTTTAAGACCGGATCCTTTATAATCCGGTCCAAAAAGTTCTTTATATTTATGAAACTGCCACCGGTCATACTTTTAAAACCTGATTCTCTATAATCCGGTCTAAATGAGGCGGTCTTAAAGCTCTTTTTTACACTAGTGCCATCTTCATTCGTAGAAAGGAAGATCCGAAAGAAAAATATGCCTCTGAAAAATTTAAATTAAAATGTGGGGAATCCTGAAAATTTCTCATCATATGTTTCTTGTGCATCTGATATTTTTTTTTATCCTCAACACCTCTTGGCACGTTTCAAAATATCATCCAACAAATCTTGGAGGCAAAATACAAGCAAAATATCAGCAATTACAACAATAAGAAATATAAGCAAAATTTCCTAGATTCCCCCCCCCCATTCTACTACGTTTTTCCTTCTTCTCTCGCGCTCAACCAACCGAAGTTTTTTTTTGTTTTTTTTCGTATGAAACAAATTTAACGGAATAATTTCTTGATTTTAAAAGATCAAAACTAAACTTGTGAACATCACACAACACTGCAAGGAGAAAGAATGAAGAGAAACAAATGAGTTATAGCTGTGAATGCAAGATAAGAGACGATGAAAGCTTGTTTTGTTTTACAACTTGTAAAATAGAGTCAAACATAATTTGCTTATCACATTTGAATTTTCTTAGCAAATTTGAATTTCATCAAAAAAAATCAATTTTTTTTAATAAATTTGATATAGATTTTTTTTTCAAATTCATTAATAAATAAAATAAATTTGATTCAATATTTAAACAAAACACAATCT
Organism: Acacia melanoxylon; assembly: GCA_019022615.1. Classification (NCBI taxonomy): domain Eukaryota; kingdom Viridiplantae; phylum Streptophyta; class Magnoliopsida; order Fabales; family Fabaceae; genus Acacia; species Acacia melanoxylon. Next base: position 1,014,808 of record JAFJYJ010000053.1, on the reverse strand, counting down.
TGATATTATTATTTATGTTAATTAATTTAATCATTTAATATCTTAATAAGATGAAATCTTTCAATTACTTTCTAATTTAATCATTGACATGTGTTCTAAGCAATTCACTTTTTTAAGTTGCTTCTCAATCCCTCTTTCTTTACCATTTACTTCCCTTCATTTTTTTTTTCCTTCATCATATCTTCTCTGTGGGCCCAAGTTGGTTCCCCAAGACCACTTTCTTAAAAGGAGTCTGTCTATCTCTCGTTTTCCCCCACTAAAATAAGCAGGGAGACGTAGACTAATTAATGATCGTTGTAGGCTGTCGTCAGTACGCAACGAAGCCGACCTCAGTCCTCACGTGGGAATATGGGATGAGATTCGAAATCTAAAAACTCAAAAGTGAATAGTATATTTGATTATGAACCCGAGTTCACATCTTTCTTGTTTAATAAAATACTCACACCACTTGTTCAGGTTTGGCAAGTCATGGAGGGGGTTGAGGAGTAGTGATGGTAGCTGAATTCATGGTTTTAATAAGAAGTTAGGATGATATAAGGCTTTGGCTACAGAACTTTGGGGAGTTGTACAACTCTGGTCCTATTTATAAGTCCTCTTTAGACCAAAACACACATACCAAGGAGAGGTAGTTGGGCAATGATTATAGAGTAAAATTTCAACTTCACCCTCATTTATGATTGGGTATCTTTCAACTCTTTCTTCTCTCTCTATCTTTATTGGTATAATTAATATGGGCAAAATTGTCACAATCTCATCTCTTTCCTCAAAGAGGACTTATAAATAGGACCAAATTTTTTTGGTCAAAATGGACTTATAAATAGGACCAGAGTGGTATAAGGTTTTAGAATGACACACGAATTGAGTTTCACCAAAATCATTCGGAAGGAGATTTAACTGTGGCTTTACACACGATTTGGGAAGCTTGGATATAAGGAAAGACTAAAGAAAGAACACTGAATGCATGATTACGGGACAACAACAAGGAGATGCAAATTCACCTTGAGAGAATGTGATTCTGTTGCGGATCGGCTAGCCAATTATAACTTTAACGTTAATGAAGATTTTATTTGTTTTTATTCTTCTCCAGCAAAGGGGGTGATAGATTTCTATTTAGTAATACTATGGGAGCCCAAATTTTTCCAAAGGAAAAAAAAAACTCACACTACTCTTAAACTTTTATATTATTTTGAAAACATATACTTATGTTCAACTGGTTAACTCCATTAAAAATATTCTTTAAAAATTAATTAAAATTTATATTAAAATAAATTTTATTTACTAACTTACCCTTCATTATATTAAATCCCTAATTTATTTTTGAATCGTAATTTGTTTGTATTGGGCCAGCTATCATGTTTAGTTATGAGATTACAAATTTTGGTCAGAATTGAGGGCGGAAAACAAAACATGGGCAGAAATTGACTCTTTTATACAAAGGATAAGGAAATGAGGGGAGGGGAAGGAAAATTTTCGTCAGTTGAATTTAAAAAACATGAAGAAGTGGAGTTACAAAATTTTAACAAAAATAAGATATAAAATAAAAAAGTAAGAATAATTAATTAAAATCATTTAACTCTACTTCTTTAAATTTTATAAATCTAACTCAATTTTTTCCCCTCCACTCACCTTTTCTCCCCTCATGTCAAACAAGCCCTAAGGGTGTGCATGGTTTGAGGGAGTGGGAGGGGAGGGGAAAGAAAAAAAGTAATGGGAGGAAAATTTTGTGGGCCCCACTACATTAAATTTTTGTACACTTTTCTCTCCCCTCATTTTTTTTTTCTCTCCCCTCCCCTTCCCTTCCCTCCCATTCCCTCAAACCAAACATACTCTAAGTCATGGGCCAGATATCATAAAATTAGTCTTACGATAATTTTATCATTACATGGTAAGTACCACTTTTAACTCTTGCTTACTTCAAGAGTCTAAGATTTTGAAGATAATTATAGGTTTATTTATCTATAACACATATTATTCGTTATTAGTAATTTCAAAAGTTTGGTTTTGAGTTTTTCTTTTACTTCAGTTTTATTATCTTACACCATAAGTAGAATATCATAGCAAATTGCCAAATTGTTTTCTTTTTTCAGGAACAAAATTTTGTTATTCTACAATGTAAAGTCATTTATTTCCCCTTTATCAAGTAAAATTTGATTATTCTTTTGCTCTTTCTTTTGTTCAGTATAAATTATTTGAGTTTTGCTGTTATCCTTATATCATGTTTATTATTTTGTTAAAAAATAGTTGCAGTGTTTGTTGAAAAACTAGGTTGCCGTCTTTCACTATCTTCCAATGGAGTTTGTTCTGATTATTTAAGTTGGGCTTGCATCATTGAATATTTTAAATATCTATTTATTATGTATGAATATGTTTTAAGGGAGAATCTCAATAAAGTACCACAGTAGTGAACTAACTTAAAATTAGGATGAAATTAAAAATGAAGTTATACTGTAGGACAAAGGATTAAATTAAAATTATGTTGAAATAAGTAATCACTAAAAAAAAAACGACATTTTGTAGCGGTCAAAACTGCGTACTTGTAGCGGTTTTGACAGCAACTAACGACATGCGTAGCGGTTAGAGAAACCATTACAAAAAACACCGTGTCAAACTATTTTGTAGTGGTTACTAAAAACCGCTACTCAAATATCTTCATTGCTACTGATACTGTAGCGATTAAAGATCATCGCTATAGGATGACATCCAAATGACATATTGTGTTAGCATTTTGTAGCGGTTCATATATCGCTACAAGAAGAAATTGAAATTATTTCTAGCGGTATAGTAACCGCTACTAACTACGTTCACGAATTTTTAAAAAATAGGCGGGAAAAGTTTGAGTGGCGGCAAAACATTTTTAAAAAATGGCGGTAAATATTTGTAGCGGGTTACAAAACTGCTACAATATTGGATGAAATTGTAACAATGGCGCCAAAAAAATTGAATTAAAATTGTGGCAGTTTTAAAATCGCTACAAATATTTGCCACCAAAATTTTAAAAGTTTTAAATTGCGCCATATATTTTTGGGAAAGTTCCACTAAAATACCAACTGAATTTGCAAAACCCCTAGAAGTCCTCCGAATTTGTAAAAAGACTCAGAGGTGACATAGACCTTTCTGGGTTATGCAAATTTAGATAAAAAGACCACAATGCCCTTAAATCAAATATATTAGGATATTTTTTGCAAATTCATTCATTTGCCCTAACTTCCTGTCGAATGCGTTTTTGCTCTTGACCTCCATTGTCACCTTCGGAGACACCGCACCTGCTGTCGTGCATGCAGCCGCCGTCAGCGCCGCCGCCGCCAGCTAGAGATCGAGCAAAATCAAGAGGTACAAACAGGGCTTCATGATCGCTCCAATATCTTCATCAAATTATTTAACTTCCCTTTCAATTTTCTGGTCATATAAACTCCTTTTGTTTGCTTGCTCAGTTGCTGTATGAAAGGTTTCTGCATTCATTGTAATTCTTGCTCCTTCTGCAACCATTTCTCTGCAATTTGTGTTTCTGCATTAATTGGTCATTCACTGTTTCCTGCATTAATCGTGTTCTACATTAATTGCTTTCTACATTCAATATGTGAAGAAATTGTTCTGCGTTAATTTCTTTCTGCATTAATTGCTTTCATTCTGCATTAATTCCTTTCTGCATTCAATTGCTTTCTGCATTAATTATAATTGTTCTGCATTAATCGTGTTCTGCATTAATTGCTTTCTATATTAATCACTGTTTTCTACATTAATTGCTTTCTGTATAAATTGTGTTTTGTATTAATTGCTTTCCTGCATTTGTTGTTGCAGGTTAGAAAGGTTAGAATGCAAGATGACGGCAACACCTTCTTCAAAGTCACTAATTTGTTTTTTCCATGTTGGGGGGGAGTTTGTAGCCAATGGTGAAGGTGAAGTTAAATATAATGGTGGGAGTGTGAGGGTAAAATCGTTGAAGGAGGGGCTGAAACTTGAAGAATTGAGGGTAATGATAGGACAATGGTTTGGTATAGATGGTCATGGTTGTGACATTAAATACACTTTAAGCTTTGATGAAAAGATTTTAGTAGACATGATTGATGATTACGAAATGGAGAATCTGTTTAATTATAATGAAAGAAGTGCACATGTGTATGTAGGATGTAAAGGTACTCATTTTGCAACAAGGGAAATGGATGATCAAGAAAGGTATGTCATAGTTAGTTTAGTTAGAGAAGTAATAATGTCATATAGGGTTGTTGGTAATATGTTGATAAAAGTTGTCATTATTTATGTAGGGTTCATCAATTTGTGGGTTTTATAGAGCAAATGCCTGACATTGAGGAGCCGATGTGGTCCGGACTGAGTGATGATGACATAAGAAATGATTGTAGTAGAAGACCTCTTCTGAGCCTTCCGTGTGCAAGTCAGAACGCACCAACACTGATGCCAGAGATGAACTCTAAGAAGTGGAAGGACTTACTCTTAGGAGTGAATCAAACATTTGCAAATTCAGAGGAGTTTAAGAAGGTGTTGCACAAGTTCAGTATTGCCCACAAATTTGAGTACACATATGTGAAGAATTCAAGGGACTGTGTGTATGTTAAATGTAAAGTTGAAGATTGTCCATGGAGGATAACTGCAAGGGCAATTGGGAAGAGCAATAATTTCTTACGTGTGAAAAGATACACCGAAGACCATGATCATAGGGCACAAGACAATCTTGAGGTGACACATGCTCGAAGTGCTGCCTTGACAAGTACAATTATTATTGAAGAGGTTAGAAATCACACGAGAAGCGTCCGAATGATATAAAGAAGAGTTTGGCAAGAGAGTACGGTGTGCACTTGAAATATAAGCAACCATATCGGGCAAAGGAGAAGGCCATGGAGGAAATTCACGGTAGACCTGAACAGACATACATGTTGATACCATGGATATGTGATAGGTTGAAGGAAACTGATGACAAGACTATGGCTGAATGGGTCGCTAGTGGGAGCAACACCTTTGAGCGTGTATTTATAGCGTATGGTTGTTGTATAGAGGGGTTCATTGCTGGTGCCAGACCTATTTTGTACATTGATGGAAGCCACTTAAGTGGACCATATAAGGGGACTCTGCTGTCAGCTTCTGCCTTCGATGTAGACAATGAGTTGTTGCCATTTGCCCTTGCTATTGTCCATGGAGAGACAATTCATGACTGGACATGGTTCCTTGAAATGGTGAGGAGGACACTTAGAGGGTTACAGATTACAATTGTGTCCGACTGACACAATGCAATTATCGCTGCTGTTCGCGGAGTTTTTCGGGTCTGAGAGACATGCATACTGCTATAGGCACATTAAGGAGAACTTTAGCGCCCAAATGATTAAATTGAATAGAGGAAAGAGGAAGATTTGTGGGAAAAAAAGGCAAACCGCACTTCAATTACTTGATGCAATTACATATGTGAGACTTGATTGTGACTTCGAATCTGCGATGGAACAAATGAGGCTTTTCAATCAAGAAGCATTTGAGTGGCTGATCCATCATGGTGATATTGACAGATGGGCCATGTGCAAGTTCCCATTTAAACTGTGGGATAAAATTACCACAAACCTTGCTGAGTCCTTCAATGCTTGGATGGTAAAGGAGAGACATCATAATGTTGCCCAGCTTATACATGAGCACCGTGAGAAAGTTTCAAAGAAGATGTATGCAGCAAGCATGGCAATGAGTAAGTGGAAAAATGGTGTTGGCCCGAACATCGAACAACAAGTGTTGGAAAATGTGGCACGGGCTGAATACATGGATGTTCAGATATATGGAGGAGGAAAGGTGCAAGTCCGTATAGCAAGTGGGGCGCTAAAGGTTGAGTTGAACTTGCGCGAGTGTACATGTAAAGCATGACAAATGTCAGGTATTCCTTGTCCTCATGCGTGTGCAGCCATAAAGGGTGTTCATGGTAATGTGTATAGCTATGTTGATGAATGCCTTACGTTAACAACCAAAAAAAAGATTTATAGCCAAACCATGATTCCTGTTGTCACAATAGACATGCCAAATCCAAATGACTTCCGCCTATATGACATAGGAAGTCAAGTGTTCCTGGCACCTCCCAAGACTAGTCGTCCACCTGGAAGGCCAAGAGTTGAAAGGATAGATTCACAATTTCGCAACAAGAAGATTTACCATTGCAGCTCCTGCCACGAAGAAGGACACCCAAGAAGAACCTGCAAAAATCCAAACCCAACTTAACTTGCTAATCGGTTGGGGTCGTGGGGTAAATATTTGACAAGTCATCTTTTGGTATATATACAATGACTTGGATCCCTTCACATATTTTTGGCTAGAAGGGCTATAATACTTATAGGATCACTCAATATGTAATTGGTGTAAATGACACAGAATATGTTCTTGCGTGGGAATGACACGTAAACATTACGTCAATGTGGATTGTAATGTTCACTTGTCAATTTACTTTATTTTGTACATGTTGTCATCCCATTATAACTTTTTATAATTGTGTACTTATCAACACCAAAATGACTATCTGTTGGTGGAGACTATGTAATGGTAGTTACATTTATGGGAAGCATAATTTGGAAATGTTGTGTCAGGATTTGTAAATGACTATCTGTTTTCATATCAGGAATGATAATTCTCATATCAGGAATGGTAATTCTCATATCATGAATGGTAATTTTCATTCGTGGATTTGTGAAAGTCCATTTTTTTTGGTTTTACAAAACATGCATGAAAGAGTAAAAAATGGCACCCTGGGAAAACAATGGTAATTGGCGTTTCTGGAATGGTAAATTGCGTTTGTGGAATGGTAAATAGCATTTGTGGAATGGTTAAAGTGTCTTTTTTTTTTGGTTATCCATAACATGCATGAAAGAGTAAAAAATGTCACCATGGGAAAACAATGGTAATTGGCGTTTGTGGAATGGTAAATGGCGTTTGTGGAATGGTTAAAGTGTCATTTTTTTTGTTATCCATAACATACATGAGAGTAAAAAATGGCACCCTGGGAAAACAATGGTAATTGGCGTTTGTGGAATGGTAAATGACGTTTTTGGAATGGTAAATAGCGTTTGTGGAATGGTTAAAGTGTCATTCTTTTTGTTATCCATAACATGCATGAAAGAGTAAAAAATGTCACCTTGGGAAAACAATGGTAATTGGCATTTGTGGAATGGTAAATGGCGTTTGTGGAATGGTTAAAGTGTCATTTTTTTGGTTATCCATAACATACATGAGAGTAAAAAATGGCACCCTGGGAAAACAATGGTAATTGGCATTTGTGGAATGGTAAATGACGTTTTTGGAATGGTAAATAGCGTTTGTGGAATGGTTAAAGTGTCATTTTTTTTGTTATCCATAACATGCATGAAAGAGTAAAAAATGGCACCTTGGGAAAACAATGGTAATTGGCATTTGTGGAATGGTAAATGGCGTTTGTGGAATGGTTAAAGTGTCATTTTTTTTGTTATCCATAACATACATGAAAGAGTAAAAAATGGCATCCTGGGAAAGCAATGGTAATTGGCGTTTGTGGAATGGTAAATGGCGTTTGTAGAATGGTAAATAGCGTTTGTGGAATGGTTAAAGTGTTCTTGACAAAAAAAAAAGGAATGGTTAAAGTGTCATTTTTTTTGTTATCCATAACATACATGAAAGAGTAAAAAATGGCACCCTGGGAAAACAATGGTAATTGACATTTCTGGAATGGTAAATGACGTTTGTTGAATGGTAAATAGCGTTTGTGGAATGGTTAAAGTGTCATTTTTTTTGTTATCCATAACATACATGAAAGAGAAAAAAAAGGCATCCTGGGAAAACAATGGTAAATGGCAATTCAAAATACGGTCAGAAAACAAATGATTTTGTGTTAATCCCATATCCTTCAGTCAACTTTACTTCCCTGATTTACAAACATACAGCACATCCAAATTGGGTTCAATCCTAAGTAACAAAAGTGTCCAAATACTTGAAAAAAAATCACAATTTAACAAAATATTCATCATGTCTTCCTTCTCTTCCTCTTGGTTGCTGGAGGAGTCAATAATCCCAATGCAACATCTATGACCTCATTCAAATCATGGTTGACCAGCCACCACATGAGGTTGCACCTATACTCGTTTAGCTCATCCTCACCATACTGCATAATTTCGTTGGGTTTCCAATTGTGTAACCAAATCAACACATGAACGCTACAGTCTTGCCTACAGAACACATAAACACACAAATTAACAAATATACATCAACTAATAATTTTTTACTATCTGTCACAAAATGAAACTCACAAATTTGGTTGTTGCGGAACAGGTGGCCAACTAATTTCTGTTCTTCACATCTTGGCTTTGTCACTTGGTTTCACAAGTGCAATGATCTCTTCAAAACGATCCCTCTGTAAATAACACACATGCATTACATAGGTTTTCACTCCACTCAATCGTAACTAGAACAATATAACATGTAACATACAATTTGTTTAATCGCCGTTGCCTGGGGATTTACACATGCAGTTTTCTTCTTTTTACCGGATTCATTCTAGCTCATGGCGACAGTTGTCTTCATTGAATCCAGGACTTAAAAATTCTTCATGCCTGGATCAATGGCAGTGCAAAACCAGTGCCCGTCAACCAATACCGGTCCCATGATCAAATCACAGTCACCGATATTGTAACCTATATATTTAGGCAAACCAAAAAAACAATTATCATGCATTTTAATTCCAGTTCTATCTATCCAATTCCAGCGTGCCAAACGGGTCATAATATGTTTCATACAACATTTCTAATCTTAAGTAATTTGGGACTCTTTTTGACACATTCACACTCTTTCATATTTCAATTCCATTTGACTTTGACCCTTGGAATATTAAAAGGCTGTACTTATTGGTTAGTATGCAAGATGAATGCCGCATGTACATGGATTGGGAGCGTTGGCCAACAGCAAAAGCAATATACATTAATTATTACTCTCATAAGAATAGCACTAAGCACGACATTATACCACAAAAGACTATCAGACAATAAGCACAGCACAAAGACAAGGTACATTCTTTGTTCTTCCTAAAAAGCCACCCCATCTGTAAAGACACTAAGAGGTTGGTCCCCCCTCACTATTAATTAATAATATATGTGTTGGATACAAGTTTTTGACACATTCTAGGTAGTTACTATAGCCACATCATCCTCTGTTTTCTTCTTCTACTATCCTTTGGGACCATTTGACTACACATTAATTATTACTCTCATAAGAATAGCACTATGAGTCAATTACTTTCTTGACAAAAGCGAAATATGAAAAAAAGTTAATTGAGTTGTGTTTACATCTAACACACCTTTAAAGGGACAAGTTAATTTGCTCTTTTACAAAAGATTACTTGACTTCAATTGGAAACATGAAGGTAGGAAGGGACAGAGACATTGTGAGTAAAAAGGGGTCATCATGTTAATTGGAAAGATGATGAGTGTGTGTGTGCGTGTTGGGGGGTCCAAGTGTGCATATGAAAGAATCACTCTTTGGTGGTAGAGAAACCAGCATTGGCAGATGAGATTAATGATGTACAACCACAACTGCACAACCAGAAGGCCAAGATCACTTCCATTGACACTGAACAAAATATTAAACTAGATCAAGAAAGTTTTAAAAAGGTGACAAAGGGAACAAAAGGACCCCTACGTTTGGTTTTCCATCATTCATCATCATTGTCCTTAATAAAGTTTGAAATTTCCATAAACGGACCAAAAAGGGGACGCACGGCAAAAACGGAAGGATGTAATCTACGATCATTAGGTGGATTCAAAAAATAGGCAACACAATAGAAATTGAAGCCAGAGAAAATCCAGACAGAGCCTCAAATTTTCTGGATTCTACAAATCAAAATCGCGACACCGGAGAAAACGCACCACAGCAAAACCACAGACGATGAATTAAGGATCAAAACTAATGAGATGCGGAAGATACCTGACGGCGGTGGCGAGCGCTGCGTACACGGTGACGACAACGACAGTGGCAGCGACGGTGACGACGGAGGTTCAGAAGGCAGTGATGCTGACGCTAGGGCAAGAGAGGATTTAGAGGTGTTAATGAGAATGAAGAAAGAATGAAGTGTCGATTGTGTAAATGTTAATGAGAATGAAGAGAGGGCAGTTTGGTCTTTTCCCACGAAATTGCATAACCCACAAAATTCCTTATCACCTCTCAGTCTTTTTACAAATTTGGAGGACTTCTGGGGGTTTTGCAAATTCATCTGGTATTTAAATGGAATTTTCCCTATTTTTTTTTTTTTGCAAATGTTGTAAGAGTTAAATAACCGTAAAAAGAAAATTATGTTTTTTTTTTAAAAAAAAATCAGTATTTGTAGTGCTTTTTTTTTTTATTACTCTATCATTTTAATGTTATTAGTTAATTGATAATTTATATTATAATTTTAATATTTTAAAAAATAATACTCTTAGATAATATTTGATTATGGATATTATATAGGTATAATAATGAGAAAGTGTAGATAATATAAACTTATTATGTTGTCCATTAGATGATATTTGATTATGAAATGAACGTTGATGATTATAGAAGGAGTGCTAAGGCAATGTCATTATGGAAATAAAGAATAGTTAGTATAAAAGAATAATAAGAAATTAAGAAATTAAAAATGAAAGATATGAATTTTTTTTATCATATTTGATAAGGTTGATCAACACTTAACCTCTCCAGAAAACATTGACAAGCAAAATAAAACGTGAGAGAAGTTGGGGAGGAAGAAATGAAAGAGTGTGAAATGACGTGTGGTGGTGGTATTTATAGGGATATTTGTGTCAAACTTCTAGCACTTTATGTGACAATTTTTGTAGTGGTTAATGTGACAGAATTTGTAGTGGTCTTAAGTTTTGTAGAATTTTAAAACCGCTACAATAAATATGTTGGTTTTTCTTTTAAAAATATATAGACGGATTACAGTAAGATAAACATTTTTTTAATCAATCTTCGTCATCATCACTACAAAAAAAATGGGGAGAAAATGTTAGTCGTGAGTTTAATACGTTTGAACACAAATAAAATTTAAATTAATTGATAATAATGCATAACTTAAAAAAAAAATTCATTGAACTATAGATAAACTCTCATCGCCTTCAGGGAAGAAGTCTTCGAAATTGGTGGGCTGGAACGACTCACTCTCGTAAGCGATGTTATCTCCATCGCCTATGTCGTAAAAGTCTTAAGGCTTTAAGTGAACAACCATATCCCAATCTATGTGCCTCTCGTCCTCGACATAATAAACCTAGTGCGTCTCTAAGGCAAGAATTGGCTGGGAGAAATTTACAAATGTGATGCCAAGTCATCAATTGTAAGTCTCCAGGAAGTTGTTGTATTTGCCCATAAACACTTGAAAAGCGTCACACGGAAATGGCCTTGGTAATTTATTTTGACGACATCAAGAAGCTTTCCATAATACAAGACATCTTCGAACGACATGTTGTCGTCACTACTACTTGCAGAACTCCTTGTCCCAAAGGTGCCATAAACACCTGAGTTTTGGTTTAGTAATCCTTGATCTCGTGAAACCGTTGACATTATATGTCGAAAACCTGGTTGCATGGTCATTTAGTATTCTCTGCGCAAACCATGCTGGGAAATCTGGTGAGTGCGAGTTATGATCATTTAGTATTCTCCGCTCAAACCATTATAAGAATTCTCTGTTGACCTTTCTATCAATATTAGAGGATGTCTATGTACAGATCCTGAGTTGACACTTCACATGACTTCTAAATTCCCTGTAATTGATCATGAGATTATGATCATGAAATGTAAGTATAAAATGTAAGAAAATATATAGCATAACATATGAGTGTACAACATGGTTGTTAGTATCACATGATATGCAATACGTATCGCACGACCCGATACGATCCAAGAAAAAATCGATACGAACCGTGCCACTGAATCATTTTTTATATGAATCGCAATATTGAATTGTGAAATTGCACGATTAGAAAACCGAATCGTGAATCGCTGAAAATTTACGATTCAAATTTTTAAACCCACAACTCTTAAACTGGACAAAACCAGTCCAGTCATTAGGTGGGACTCCATCTGAGGGGCTCGCGATTAGATGCTCTAGAGGAATCGTCCCATTCTTATTCACCAGGTGGTAGAGAAGACTCCTTCGGCTCTTCTAGCCATCCTGTATCTTTATCAGTGCGTTTCTCTTCCTGTTGTCGTAGATGAAAAACTTCTTATGTATCACAATTGAATTATTAATTAATTAAAAGACTTAAATTATAACTATATACATCTATACTATAATTAAATGAAATTAATTACAGTAACAACTTGTTCCAACACTTTTTTCTTTGGATATGTCAGAACATGCTTCGAAGTCCGAAAGTGGATGGGGAGTCGTAACCAATTCCTGCCAAACTCTGTCAGCCAACGGTTGAAGAGGTGACTATTGTTCTCGATGGGTTGGTCTGTGTGCTCATTCCACAGAACCATGACACATAGCCCAACCATTGCATTCACACGGGCCACGTCTAGCTTCCTCGTGGTAATGTTCCTTTGGTCATCCGCACAATTCACAACATTTTTTATTACATTTAACTACACTTTTAATAAGCCGTATGGAATTTAAATATTACATTTATCAAAACAATATTTAACTTTACCTTCGACTTGCAGTCAAATCCAGTTGCCCGCGAAGATAACGATTGGGGGTTCCCCTGCTCTTGGGCTATCTCCCAACCCAAGAATCGCTCCATATTGTGAAAGGAATTAATGTTGAAATCAAGCATCCCACCCTGCTCAAAATCTTCCAAATTGATTTCAACCTCCTCAATGACCTCATCTTCATCATGAGGCGGTAGGGTCGCCTCCTGTGGGAACATTTGCTAAGGCTGGGTCCGCTACCATGATGGCATAGGGACATTTCTACCCTTGTGCTGCGCTCTAATACTACTGTCCCCTCGTCGAGGCACTCTACCTTGTATCATGTTCTTTCTCTTACCTCTCCCTGAAGCCATCACTCGTTAAAAACTATACTTAAATGTTGTAAGACAGTAGGTGAGAATGAAATATGCGTGGTGAGAGTGAAATGAGCGTGGGTCACTGTTGCATTTAAATACTTGAACATTTGTAGCAATTTTACACTAAAACCGTTACAAACTGTAAACTTTTGTAGCAGTTCTAATAAAACCACTACACTAACCACTACAGTTTACCTCGTTCCACATGACACTTTGTAGCGTTAACAAAAACCGCTATAGATTTGAAGACTCTTGGCATTCTGTAGTGGTTTTTGTGAGTAACTGCTACAAATGTGAAAACTCTTTGCATTTTGTAGCGGTTTAATTTATAACCAATACAAAGTTTGTTGTGAATTTGAAGAATAGCAGCAAGAAGCTAAATATTGGTTCAAAAGTAGTTGTCACCCTTGATAAAATGTAAATGTGGTGTTAGGTAACGTGATACGTATACCATGATAAAAATCACCGCCCATTTGCAAATTTTTAGGGGTTTCTTACTACTAATTCTTCACAGAATAAAATTTGCTTGGAAAGCTTGTTTTTATAGGCTTCATATGTGTAGCGGTTTTTTTTTAAAGAAACCGCCACAACTTTGCCAATTCTTTGCATCGTATAGCGGTTATTGGTATCAACCGCTAAAAATGTGCAAAACTCTTTGCAATTTACAGCGGTTCTAGTGTTAATCGCTACAAAGCTGAAGAGACGTTTGAGTTTTGTAGCAGTTTCTACTATAACCGCTACGAACTGTCGTTATTAAGGTGAAAATTTGCAACATGAAGCTAAACCTTAGTTTGAAAGTAGTTCCCAATCTCTGATGAAAACAGAGCAATTTTTCTTTGGCCATTATTCCAGTTAATTTTGACCGTTAATTGACCAAATATACTAAGTTGATAGTCTACATGTCATCCATGTGATTTTTGTTAAGGTGAAACTTTTCCACATAAATGTAAAATATAACTTTGAAAAAAATGAAGTAGATGATACATGGACTTCTTGGGACAAATTTGAACCGTAACAAAAATAAGTTGGATGAAATGACAACTGTCAGCTTAGCATATTTGGTTAACTAACGGTTAAAATTAACTAGGATAACGGTCAGGGCAAGATTGCTCTCTCTCTTTGACACTTTCGCGGCAAAATTAGCCCCCGAAAAACTTTTAAAGCAAAATTGCTCTTTGGTGAAAACTTTCAAGGTAAAATTGCCCCTTAACCCTTTTTTTTAATGATTAAGAATAATGTAAATTCTCATTTTGTAATATCTTTAAACTATATGACAATTATATGATTACAATATTAAAAGTACGGTTAAGGTGCAACTTTGTATTAGAAGTAACCAATCATAAGTGTTGGTATCCAAAAGTTTTTTGAAAAATATTTTCACCAAGAAGTATTAAAAAAGGAGCACATTCACCATAACCATTAAAAAACAAAGGTTGGTCGTTTAAAAATTGACATTAACTATAAATATTTTTATGGCAAAGGGAAAACTTGCTATATTTTAATTTCTTGCAAGACAAATTTCCTCCTCAAAAAACTTTCTTACCTTGCACTTCGCAAAATTACACGTTTAATACTTGAAAGTAATGTGAATAATTAAGTCTCTGACACAGCATAAAAATATATGACCTTATTTTTAACAAGGGGCAGGGTTGAATAATTATGTAGGGCAGGATTTAAAAAGGGTTAAGGAGTAATTTGGCTAACAAACTATTACCTCAGAAGCGTCCAACACAAATAACTTTTAAGTGAACCAAAAATACAAAAAAACTTTTAAAAATGTACAAATCAAGACACATTTTTTTTTTTTTTTACTCCAAGAGCGCCTAGAACAAAAAAGTTTTACTCTATTTTTTGTATTGACTGCACATTTTTAAAAGTTTTTTTTATATTTTTGGTTTACTTAAAAGTTATTTGTGTTGGACGTTCCAAAGATAAAAGTTCATTGACCAAATTATTCCTTAATCTATTTAAAAAAGAAGGGAACGGTGTCAACTGGGGAAAAGAGCCTTTAGAATTGTTGTCTGTGAAAATTCGAATCCGAGGAGTCAATAATGTTAAAATTTGATTCTCGTGACGTAAATCTAAAAAATATATAATTAATTTACAGAAATTAAATAAATTAGTTAAATTATTTATTTATTAAAAATATGTATCAACTTTTTAAAAACCCTCTTTTATAGGGGATTATAAATAAGTGGAATTGAACCCTGGAGTAGAGAAAATTTTATAATATGCATAATTAATAGAAATGATACGATAAAAGAAGAAAAAATTGGGAGAGTCCCCATTAAAAATCTTATTACTAATGAGTACTTGACCCAAAACAATGCTGCTTTCTATATAAAAAAAATCTTCAAGCCTTCTCATTAATAAAATTTTTAATGGGAACTTTTTTTTTTTTCCCCAAATTTTCCCATGCAATACAAATTTGTGGACAAGAAAATAAAAGGGAAAATTCATATGGGGCCCAAATAAGAAAGAAAAACCCAAAAAAGACCCAGGGCCTTTTCTAGTATAAATTCATTAAAACGTGAATTGTTAACGGAGTTGATATAGTTGTTAACGAGTAGGTCATTAACAACTAAATCTATACCATTAACAATAATTTTTTAACAACTAAATCATCACTGCTAACAACTATATCGCCCCGTTAATAACTCACGCTTTAATGAATTTATACTAGAAAAGGTCTTGAGACATTTTTTCGGATTTTTAGAATTTTAGACTTTTTTTGGATTTTTTTTTTTATTTGGCCTCCATATGGATTTTCTCAAAATAAAATAGGGAGAGGAGCAATAATTATGTCTGGTCGATTTCGGTACGGAGTTGCTTTTGATTGACGACAGGACAAAAAAAATAATTACTCCATGCAGGGCTGATCATGACAATGTGGAAACAATAGTACACAAGGCTTTTCATCGTATTAATTAATCCTTTATTAAAAATTTATAATTACAAAATTTATTTCCCTATGATATTTAAAAATCAAAGTTCTTAAATGAGGGCAGCTCTTTCTAGCTGCGGGTAATATATTTCTTTAGGAAAATTACTGTCAGGTTTTAAAGTATAGAATTAGGGGTTTAAACTTCTCATATTACATGAGAAGAAGAAGATTCTTACACACACATGAAATGGTGTGACCCATGTCTTTTTTTTTTTTTTTAAAAAAAAACTCAAGCACAGAAATCGAAGTATCTATGGCATAAGAATACACTTCTCCTACTACATGAGAAGTATATTTCCCATAGAATTAATCACAAAAAGTCTTATACTAAATTTCCCTCACAAAACAGTCTCTAGGGACTCTTTTGTGATTAATTGTTGAATTCCTCTCATAAAAAAGTTTCAAATTGTCAAAATGGTTTTTCAAGTTGTTAAAATGGCTCTATTAATTGTTAAAATGTTCCTATAAAAATTTCGTTGTGAAAATGATTTCTAATGTTGTCATTTGTCAAAATGGTTTTGCATGTTGTCAAAAATTCTTCTAGTTTTTCCTCCGGCGTGTAGAGTTTTTGAAACTTGAACAATTTTTTGCAACATGAAAATCTATTTTGACAACATAATAGGGGCCATTTTTACAACGAGATTTTTATAGGGACATTTTAACAATTAATAGAGTCATTTTGACAATATGAAAAACCATTTTGACAATGAGACCTTTTTGTGAGGGGAATTTCATAATTTATTCACAATTTATCACAAAAAAAGTCCCCGAGAGGAATTTGGTGTGACACTTTTTTATGATTACTTTCATATCTTGGGACCTGATAGTGATTTTCCCTATTTCTTTTTATATACATGCATCATGTATCTCAGAATTCTACCAGGTCAGACTAATCCTAATCGAGTCATAACACGACTATATATATTTTCAAAGTGTTGCTGTGTTCTCAAATCTTGAACTTATGATCTTTGATTGAAGCACTACAACCCACTAACCGTTGATATAAATATTTGGTGGTAATATATCTCTAATTAGGTATAAATGTCTTCTATTCTTTGTGCGGTTAAAATTGACAGTGGCCTCTCAAAGGGCATTCTTGCATGTTGATATTGATCATGCCATGATGCCTGGGATTCGAAACTCAATACCTCCCCATCTTCGATCCCTACCCTCTCCTCCTTCCTCAATATCAACCTAGGGCTAAAATTGGTAGAAAAAGTATAGTATAATACTCTAAACACCCTTAAATTAAAAGTATAGTAAATAATTGCATGAAGCTTGTATTTATTTTGAAAACTCATATAAACTTTTATTGAAATTAAAATATACATTACACAAGCTTTTTTTACCATCTATCCAATCGTTAGTAAATCGTTAAATTGACTCCCAATTTTTTTTTTTACCCAAATACCCCTCTTTAACAAAAGAATTATTTAAATATTTATATTTGTCCAAAAAAATATATAACCAAAAAATAACTCTACTATATATTTTCAAAATTTCTAATATATTATAAGATTTATTAATTTTGATTATATTATTTAATTTTATGATTTTAATTTGTCATCATATTTATTTAAACGTGTTTATTTTATGTTTTTTAAAAATATAAAAACATATTTTAAACACATATTTTTGTTATATTAAATAAATAAAATAAATTCAAGATATAATTCATCGCTGGCCATTGGAAATAGCAAATCGGATAATTTTCATTCCCGATACACAATCCCACAAAATAAAAAAATTTCCTGTAGCACTTGATCCATATTTGAGGGACAGAAAAATTTATAGTTTCCTCCTGCACATTCAATGATTCAATATACAGGTTATTAGGTGATGAAAGTAAGTGAGAAATGAAAATAAAAAAAGGGTCAAAGTTTAATTTTGTCAGAAAGTTTTCAGGTAAAAGCTATGCGTATGCAGAAATTTTTTTCAAGGTTCACTGTCGTGCCCTGAACTGTTAAAACAAGAACAATGTCACGTTGGGTTTTATGCTATGAATGGTTCCACGTTAGTATGATTTTGCTTTATCATTTTGGTCATTTATATTTAAAAAAATTTCATGAAAGAGTAATGTTGTCTTATAAATATGAAAAAGGAGAATAATGTTGCCCAAATTTAATAGCAAAATGATATTTTTTTTAAAAAAAACCCTTTCCTAAAAGACCATGAGGCATGTAAACATGTAAAAGACTGCACTAAGCTCTCCAATGATAAGGTGTAGTCCGGTCAAAGGTTACAAAACTCATATCAGATCATTGGTTCCTTTCGTTTGAATAGGGAAAGGTGTCTCATCCATTGAGCTGACCCTTAACCCGGCCAAAGGAATGGTGATACCAAAGGCCCGGAGAATCTCAAAGTCATCCACTATACGCACAATGACGGTTATACCACGTGGTATAAAATAATCAACTTTCCACAATCACATCTTATTACAATCTCGTACATTTCAATATGTAATGCAACATCACAAACTTTCACATCAATGTTTTATCCTCACATTCAATATTCAATGCCATGCAATTCAACATCACAATCATAAGATAAACAATTTAAGCTCACTTAAATAAAAAGTTTACTCATAACATACATTTCATTTATTTACATTTTTCATATGTAAAATATCATAAGATATACTTATATCATTCAAATAGTTTATATATACTTGTTTAGATTTATAGATATTATTCAAATAAATTTGCTTCACTCATAAATTAAACTCATATATAATTTAATGATATATAACATATACTATGATTAAGTAGTTTATTTAATTTCATTAACCTCTCTAAAAAAAATCAACTAGATGTTATATTAAGAACTGAATGTACTATTAACTATATATATATACTTTCCCTATGCAATATGTGTGGCATACATTTATTGCGTTTATACTATAACATCTCATTTTAACAGCGGATTTTTTTTTTCAATCAGAGTAGAGCAGAGAAGAGCATGGGAGCGGAAGAGTAACTGAGTAACTGAACCATTAACAAAACGTTAACCATAGTGTAAGAGTAATGATACAGTCATCCAAGGTTCATAAGTAAATACAGAAAACAGTAAATAAATCTTCATCCGGAATCCTACGCCGGTTGCTTGCCCCGATCACCAACCCTCGGTCCTCTTGACCCTGAAGCTACAGCTGAGATCCATTTCCCATATGGATCTCGGTAAATCGATTAACCTTATACTCAAATAAGACAAGATATGGACAACGAGATATTCACAACAATACAAAGTAGCATATCAACACATAAGTACGAGCGGATGTATGAACAAAAAACGACGAACATAAGCACAAAGCAATATGTAAAGCCCAACAACATGTCTACACATACCCTGTGCCACGATCACAACACGTGTCCTCAGCGTTAGGAAAACCCATACGGTATTATCAATACTATAACCCGTGTAAACTGTAAGTATGATTGACAACTCTAACAGAGCCCCAGTCTATGAACGTATCTATCACATATATGTATATAAGCAGTATAGGATTAGAGTTACAGTACGCGTCCGTACCTTTACTGACGGCACTACGGTACTTTTTCTGAAAAACGGTATTTTGACAGCGGCGACGGCGGGGTAACAGCGGTCCGATCAACTCAGATATCCTATAAGGATAACATTTATCAATATTTAAGACTATAACAGGCATTCTAGGTAAAAATTACCATTTTGCCCCTGACCCCCTAATTGGCGGAATTTCACCAGAGCTTCGCTGTTTTCACTCTGTTTTTCTCCAGAATTTTGACAAAACTTCTCCGCCAACAATATTTTCGAATATAATACCTTATATACCCCTATATATGATATCTAGACTATCTTAAAAATTTAAAGATAAATCTAGCACTTCTACTATATCTACCGAAGAAACTACCGAAGCTTAAGACTAGGGACCGAAGGACTTACCCAGGGCCCGGCTAGAACTTCTCCAGCTCTTCCTTCTCTCTAACTTCTCTCTAGAAAGCTCTTAGAATTTGTGAATAATGAAGGAAAGGGGTGAAGCCTATTTATAGAAAAACCGGATGGCATAACAGTAAATAATTCGAACTTTCAGTCTGACGAATATGGACCGTAAGATCTAGGGTTTTTGAAAGGAGCCATCTTGGCCCTTCCTCTCCCCCTTGCCGACCTCCCCTTCCCTTTTCCCAAGAAAAGATGATGCAAACAATGATGTCATCATCCTTGCTTTATAGCTTGTACCGATAAAGTTCTCAGTTCGGTGTCATTTTCGCGCAATCTTGGAGAAACTCAAAAATCTGAGGGCAAGGCACTGAAGTTTTATTCTTTCTCTTTAAAACCACTTGGGTTAACTAAATTTTTGATCCCACTAAGGGTATTCCGTAGTCTGCTGAAGATTTTCGGATAAACGCTGTCGGTTACGGAAATAACTTCCGATAGAACCAGCTTCTTGGCAAAAAATCACTGGTTCGTAATATGATCTGATCTAAGTAACCTAATCCCTGGTTTGAAAAACACGGTCCGTTTTCTATAAATCACTTTTAGCACTATCTTCCCTTTGTTAAGTATCTGGTACTCCTAATTACGCTGTTGGTTTCAGAAATGACTTCTGAGACCGCTCACTCCGGGATAAAATTTCACTAGTTTATAAAAAGTCCAGATGACTTAGACTTCATCCCTATATTTTGGTGTAGGATTTAATTTCTATCCATTCTCAAATGTCCCGTTGGCTCTTTACCATATATATTATTATTTTAATCAAAATATCTAGATAGATTTTTTTTTCTTTTATTTTTTATTTATTTTTCTAAGCATAAAATATTTTTATTATTATTTTTTATTTATTTATTTATTTCGAATTTTAGCCTTTATTAAAATTATTTTTAATTAATTTTATCTTATAACTTAAACATCCAATAATATCCTATTAATTACTTAATTAGTCATTTACTAATTGCTAATAATTTTCTTAATTAGAATAAATCATTTTCTCACAACTATTTTACTTACATTGGTATTTTATATCCCATGTAAAATATTAAAAATCATAAGGCCTAAAAGAGTTTTTACAATAATATTAAATCTTCTCTCTTATTTTTCCAATGAAATAATTTATTAAATTGTTATAATTAAGGGAAATATTGTCCCTAATTTTTAATAATTATTCCACAGCCTTCTAAGATTTATCATAATAATTTCAGGCTATTTTATGCCTCAAAAATGTATTTTGTTTGGCCTTTTGGCACCTTTATTTCAACAAAAATTACTTTAGAAAATAAGATAATTCATGCTCATTATTTTGAGACCACAAATACACTTATAAAAAAAATACTCATTTATATAGAATTCCAGATATTTAAATATCCGGGTATTACATATACTTTGTTTGTATAGAGAAGTTTTCTTTGTGTTTTTTCTTTATTTTTTAGTCATCAGTGAAAAATATTATTTATCCAATTTACACCAGTCATTGCAAAAAAGGTGAAGAAATAACCAGTAACATTTTTGTAAATAAAATATGAGACTGTTGAGTTCCGATACAAGAAGCTAATGAAACTAAGAAAGGGTCACTTTCTACAGTAGTTAGAGAAAGTGTGACTTTCTACGCTGCAATGTAGAAAGTTTAGAACTTTTTTTTTTTTTTTTGGTTCGATTAACCTATTTCATGTTCATAAATAACAACCGAGCCCAACAATTTCCACACTGGTTACAGAGTCGATGTATAAATCCTTTTTTAATCATTATAAAAAAGGTTTTGATATGGTAAAGGTCGAATTTTGTTCCAGCAATTTTTAGATATGATATGTGAATGCTCAAAAAAATAAAAATAGATATGTTCTGTTGTAGAATATAGATGTCTAGCCTCAATGGACTAGTGGATTGTCTATGTAGGATCAAGAGTACTCTCTGGGACACACACACACACACACACACACACACACACACACACACACACACACACACACACACACACACACACACACACACACACACACACACACACACACACACACACACACACACACACACACACACACACACACACACAAACACACACACACACACACACACACACACACACACACACACACACACACACACACACACACACACACACACACACACACACACCAAAGAGAATATGACTGTTCTAGGATGTCTACGAGGAAGACACCGAAGAGTATCAAATGATCACTGTGCAACATGAGTATGTCGTTTAGCCAAAAAGGGGTGGGGCGCATATACAGTGAGACTGAATAGTAAAATAGGATGAATAAGAAAATGTGCACCTGTGAGGTTAATCTCCTATTTATAGGGATTACCTCTAGGGTTTCGGTCCTTGGGCTTTGTGCGCCTCCAGGCCTGTGCCCTATTCCACTACCTGTACTATTCGTGATTATAGCCTAGATTATAGGGTAATTAACGTTTTACCTGATTAAGGAGAGATTCTGCCATAAAGTGTCATTGCTGAGCTGCATAACAACTGAGCCTAATATGCGAGTTCATAACAAGATACAATGTCACTTCGGATGGGTTAAAACAAGAGTAAAATCACCTTACTTTAACGGTAAGCAAATAGGAGTCTACCACATTGAACATTTTGCCTTGTATGATTCTATCACTTTGGAAGTGTTAAAACAGGAGTAATATCACATTGAACATTTTGCCTTGTATAAAACCCTTTATGAGTGAAGCAAATTTGTTTGAATAATAACTATAAATCTAAACAAGTATATATAAACTATTTGAATGATATAAGTATATCTTATGGTATTTTACATATGAAAAATGTATATATATGAAATGTATGTCATGAGTGAACTTTTTATTTAAGTGGGCTTGTATTGTTTATCTTGTGATTGTGATGTTGAATTGTATGGCATTGAATATTGAATGTGAGGATAAAGCATTTATATGAAAGTTTGTGATGTTGCACTACATATTGAAGTGTACGAGATTGTAATGAGATGTGATTGTGGGAGGTTGATTATTTTATACCACGTGGTATAGCCGTCATTGTGCGCATAGTGGATGACTTTGAGATTCTCGGGGCCTTTGGTATCACCATTTCTTTGACTGGGTTAAGGGTCAGCTCAAGGGATGTGACACTTTTCCCTATTCAAAAGAAAGGAACCCATGATCTGATATGAGTTCTGTAGTCTTTGACCGGGCTATATCTCATCATTGGAAAGCTTAGTGCAGTCTTGTCAAAAAGACTAATCGTATTATATGTTGTAACCCATAGGTTCTACCAGCGGTTATAAAGAGGTTACAAGGATTATTGAAGAAATTTTATGCATATTGAATGGTTCTTTTGAACTACTAATGTTTTTAGAAAACTATTTAGACTTTAGGTATTTTGCCCGTTTAACTATCTTTTAAGCATTCACTGTATACTTGTTAAATTGGAATTGTGATTATAGGGTCCGTGTGACTCACCCCATCATTATTTATTATTTTTTAGGCGAGAGTTCAGACAGTGTTAACAAGGGGAAGGCATCTGAGACTTGATTTAATTTATCAATCTTGTATGTCTCATTTAGTTATATTTGATAAATAATACATATTGTAATTTGTTAATTATAATTTTAGGCAATTTTCATTTGGAATTAAATAAATCAAAGGCTAATTTTGAAATTTCATTTAAGGATCAAAATAAAACAATATAAATATCATAATTAAACCATGGTTTTTAAATAACCAAAAGGAGTAAGAAAATAATGTAAAAACACAATCAAATTAAAGGAAATTAACAAAAATTAATGGGCAATTAAGTTTTCACTAATTAAATAATTTGTATAAATATTCATAATTAATCAAGGGGGAAATTAAGAAGCAACAATTAGGGAATGTTTTAATTAAAAATCAAGAACTAATTAAAAGACAAGATTAGCTTTGAATGAAGCCCTAATGATCATAATCAATTGAAGAACCAATCACACTTAGGGATGTTAATTAAGATTAGATATTCAGCCCCTAAAGTCAAGCATGAGGGATGGAAATCACATGGGAAGAGAGAGGGAAAGATTAAACAATTATATAGTTAAGAGCACATGTGTTATTAAATAAAGATCTTCAATAGTAATAGGATATTTCTACATAAATGGAAGGCCAAGATTAGATTTAATAAAGTTAAATCTAAAGGTTCTAGATTAATCAAACAATTAATCTTAATCCATGTGATAATAAGAGAACCAATAGGAAGCTTTGGTTGTCATTTATTAGAAACAAAAGAAACACAATTCTTTAGTCAAGGAAGAGGGGAAGGGGACGGTTAGCTTCGAGGATAAGGGAGGATATTTTTTATTTAATGTATTTTAATTAAGTTAAGAGCACATGGGGTAATTTGAGGGAACAACTTGGAAGAGGATAAGATTAGATAATAAATGGAATGGAAGAGGATAAGGAGAGAGGAAGGAGAGGGGGCGTGTGGTTTGTGGAATGAATCTTGTTAGTTCTCAATGTGTTTTGATGATTAATAACAATTGTAAACATGAGAGAATAATTTTTGTTAAAGATTGGTAAAGCATGTTGTTTGCAATTCAAAAACATTCTGTCAGCACCAAACTCGAGCTTGCCCCTTTACGTAAAGTAAACCAAGCTATTTTGCATTTTCTAAACTTTGGTCCATAAACTTGAGCTTGAAGGTTTTCAAAGTTTACTCATATACCGAGTAAACTCGAGCTTGCACCGTAAGCTTGAGCTTACGAAGGTTTGAGGATTTTATCAAGTTACTCAAATTGCAAACTCAAGCTTATTAGTTTTAAGCTCAAGCTTGCCTCTTCCGAGACTTTTCTCACTAAGTTTACAAATATGTAAACTCGAGCTTGAAGTTACAAGCTCGAGCTTACCTCTGCGTAATCCTTTAAACTTGAGCTTATCATTTTTCTGTAGAGTTTGTGAGTTTACAAAATCTGTAAACTCGAGCTTGGCATCCCAAGCTCGAGCTTACACTGTGCGAAAAGTTTTCAAGTTTTCCTTTCAAAGAGTAAACTCAAGTCTGGAGTTGTAAACTCAAGCTTGCGTCTAACAGAAACTTTTCAAAGATGTTAACATTTGTGACAAACTCGAGCTTGCCCTTGCAAGCTCAAGCTTGGGTCAGACAGAGAGCAATGTCATATTTTGAGCTTAGCAAACTCAAGTTTACACCTCTAAGCTCAAGCTTGCATTTTGTGAACTAAAATTATTTTTGACATGAATAGTGCCAAACTCGAGCTTACTCACTAATAAGCTCAAGCTTGCGTTTTTCCATTTTGGCTCTCAAAATGATTTCAAACATGTTTCCCGACAAATGCTAAACTCGAGCTTACTCACTTACAAGCTCGAGCTTGAGACTTCCGAGGCAAAACTCAAGGTTTAAAGAAGAGCAAACTCGAGCTTGGATAAGTAAGCTCGAGCTTGGAACTTCGAAACGATGAACGCATCCGAGTGTATCTTGTTCGGTTTGATTTATGCTTTAGCTTGATTCTCGCGAAATGGTTGCTTATAATTTATATGATTCATATCAATATTTCCTAACCAGATTTAACCAGGTTTGCTTATGAGATTTCGGAAGATCTAGGTTTGTTTTAAAGAAGACTTTAAGACAACAACTTGTGCAACTTGCAATATTATATTATATCTTCTTCTCCCAAGACAATGGTTACAACCCGGAAGGCAAAGACCACCATTCTCCAAGACAAAAGCAAGCCTCCACCAACTAAAGCAACTGAACAATATTATTTTCAGGCCTCCACTCAACATACAAGCATGGGAGACTTTCTTGAGGAGCCAAATTTCAAATATTCAAATCTGCAACAACCACATTCAAACAGATTTGTTTTACAACAGCTAGATTCATGGAGACACACTCACAACAGCTATATTTTCGAATTAGATCAAGTCTCAACGGATCTACAACGTTCACAAGCTTCAATTCAGTATAAATACATGAAGCTTTGAAGTCTACAAGCAGAGAAGACATACACAGAAAACGCATACAAAGATCTCAGTCTTTTACTGCTTATATTTCTCATTTGTATCTTTGATACATTGTGCTTCAAAGGCTTATATTTATTCACTCTTTGAGAGAGTTCATTTCGTAAATCATTCTTTGTAAGAATCTCAAAGTTGTGGGACTTTGAGGTTGGGTTATCGATTACAACTTGTAAGGGGAGTGTATCCTAGAGAGAGGATAACTTTCGAGTACGAGTGTGTATCGATTTGAGTGATAGTAGAAAACCCGTAGAGTCCGGGACCGGACGTAGGTCAAGAGTTAAGACCGAACCAAGATAAATCTTCTCGTGTCAAGCTCTTCTTCTCTAACTCCATTTACCTTGGTTAAGCATCTGTTGTGTGGGTGATCTGAAAAGAATTTTTAAAATCCCCAATTCACCCCCCTCTTGGTGATTTCCTTCACCTTCAAATCTAATGGAATTAATCATAAATAGGTAATATATTTGGCTATTTTAAAAGACACAATAAATGACTCATGAAGTGGAAGCATGTCGGTGCACATATTGAAGGAATTGAGATATTATTTTGTCACATACTTATTAGTTATTCACTCTTTTAAATTGCTCCGATGCTCTACTCTGATAAAATTATCTTATTCCACTTTTAAAAAATGGGGTGTTACACTACAAGGTCTCAACAACTCAATATGAGTTATAAATTGAATTCCCAATATTCAAAACCTTCAAAATAAAATATAACAATAACAATCTTCCAATTCAAGTGTGAACAAATTTAATCAAACAACTATTCTATATTCAAAGGTTCATGAACTACATACATGAACTAGGATACACATCAAATGAAAATAAAATAAATAAAACCATGTGTATTAATAACCACACAAAAGCTAAACTCACTATTGTTGTAAAAGCTCAATAATAAATGCAGCGCAACATTCACGGATAAAGTCAATATCTTTTTCAAGAAAGGGATCAGTAAAATCAAACATCTGTAACATAGGACAAATCATTTGATAGTCTGATATGTTGTCAAAAGGAAAAATAGTTAGAAGCAGTTCAAAATCTGGATATCAAGTAAAAATAACATATATCATTAGGGTCTGATAATAAATTACAAAATAATACCTTTCTGAATTGTCCTGAGTAATTGTTTAGGAGCCTTGCATCCCCAATATGCTTAGCTACAAAAGCACCAAGAGCACAAACACCAACGCGCCCACATAAGAACGTGCTTCGGCTCCAGGTCATAAATTAACAAATTATGCTAAACTCAATTTATGTCTAATAATGGACTAAAATTGCTACCGTCAAGCTCTTTCCAGATACAACTTTGTGACTTGGTATCTATTGACCATTAAGCTAATCGAGGTATTGACTATTGAACTCGATCGTTCCAACAGCCTGTACCCAAATAGATCACACAGAGATTGTCAAAATATTACTTCTATGGAATAAAAAATATAATAGTTCAGATCATTGCTATTCTTCGTAACTTGATAAGCTGTAAATAGTAGGTAAGCTGTCCCTAAAGCCCCCGTGGTCAGAGTATAATCCTTCATGCGTTTCCCACTCGATCCCCATGTCTCCCTCACAACCTGAACAAAGCAAGAGCATAAGCATCTATTGAGCATTTCTCAGAACTCGGAATTCGCAGCACCATATCATTTGGTAGCTCATATGTACTTATTTGCATTAGTAATATGTTCAGTATTGTGGATGATAACTTATTAACCAGGCGCTTCGTGAAGAAATGCAAGTGAAAAGGAGACATAGTAATGCAAATAGGTTTGTCCAGATTGAATTATGTTCTACAAATAAAATAATCACATAATAGATGCTAACATTCACAATCAGGCATGTGATTTGAAGTGACAGAAATAGCATATCTTTGAAGAAATTGAATCCGATCATAGAAAGATAGAACCAGCAGAAAAAGAGATCATTTTACGCAATCAAGAGTGTGCAGGGAACTTCAATAGTAATGTTAATTAACATAAGTCATTTTAAAAAAATTAACGACAAGTTTCAACGTGCAGTCCACCAACAAATTTTGCCATTGAGGACAATGCAAAACTAATGGTAGTAGGCCGGTGGTATACTGGTATATTCGGAAAAATAAAGAGACTAGTGCAAATCAGAACTTATAACAATGATCTCTCTTATCTCTTTCAGCACACAACTATTATACTTATAAATTGATTTGTTTTTTTAGATGGAATATTGTTTTATCCTACTTCACCTTAAAAATTGAAAATGCGTTTGGGAAACATATTCAAACAGATTCAAGTCAAAGTAGAATTTGAAGTGGGAAACATCTCTGATAAGCTCCAATAAGAATGTGCTATGCCTAAATAAAAAAGCAGCAAGTGTCCAACAATAGCTCCCTGCGGATTAAAGCAACCCTGAGAAGCCATCAAATCTACAATAACAATATTTAAACCAATAAATAGTTGTAGCCATCCCAAATCCCATTTGGATCCGGATTTCCTCCTATACCTCTTAACATCTACTGCTCTTTTTTACTTAAAACGACGCCGTTTTGCTCTATTTAAGTTTAGATCTCAGTCTTCCATTGATTGTAATCTAGGCCGTGGGTTGTTGTCACCTTCATCTCATAGAAAGGGAACCATTGACAGACAGGGAGCCCATTGCCCTCCATTGAACGTTGATTGCAAGCAAAAAAGGATGAAGCCTTGGACCAGCCAAGTCCTCAAGCGTCAATCTTTTCAGCATCTTCCTCTCTCATCGAGATGTCCACAGTTGACAGAGTTCGCCATAGTCGAGGGGGAAGAATATGGATGCTTGTGTCGTTTTGTGTGGGAAATAAAATCTGGACCGTTTGTTTGTTATAATTGCATGGATGGTGATGATGGGCAACTAATTGAAACAACGCAGTTTAGAATACTTCATCCGATTCGTCCAATTTTTCGGTCAATATTAGCCATCCGTTTAACGTCATTTTATTTTTCTCATTCCCTCCCAAAAGAACCAAAACACGTTCGTCTTTTGTCTTCTTTGGCGCCAGCATCCCTTTCTTCTTCCTCAAGCTGCGCAGAAAAATCTTAGGAGGTGGGAAAAAGGTTTTAATATTCTATGTTTCTATTTGTGTGTGTGTATATATATGTTTTGTAATTAGAAGAACTGAAGTTATAAAGATCTATTTAGAGTATGGATAAATAATGTTTTCTTTAACTGAAATTACGTGCTTGAAATGAGTGTCTCTAGACATCTACCTTTGATAATTTAATAGTATATAGATACATCATGTGTTTGAACAAGTGATTTGATTGCTAGTAATTCATTGAAGCTGGGACCAGACTGTGGTTGCTCTAAAAATTGTGGTTCTGAGCCATTGTGATGATTATGGAGTAAATGTGGTATACTTAGATTATACTCATCAAGGTGCATGTTTCCTTTCATTTTTCTCCACTGTAGCATGTGGAGTTTGATCCAGCTCCTTGTGAAATCCCCGCCTTCTTTTTCCTATATAGTCTCATCAATTATATGTTAAAATTTGCTCTCCAGTCTGCTCAACCTTGCCCCACTCAGATATCAAAAAGAAAGGGAACAAAAGGATGTCTTATTAATATTTACTTCTATACAGTTAAGGAATAATCCTGCGGCACTTCTAGGCTTCTAGCATTGTGTTGGTATTGGGCTACTGATGGAGTGGGATCCAAGGTGAAAATTATATGCTTATGGATGGTTATAACTGATCATCTGGTTTATTTTACCATTGCTTACTGGTTTCTTCTTTTCTTCTTTTTCTTTTTTTAACATTTTCTAGGATATGGTCATTCTTCCATACAAGAACATGAAGACTTCCAGCCACCCTCCAGAAGGTTTTTGAATATTCCAGCCACCATTGTTGAAGCGACCTCCACCAACCAAATGCCCACCATTGTTGAAGCAGCCTCCACCAACCACCCTTGTTCACACCTCACCTACCCCAAAACTCATACTATAAATAGAGGTGGATACCTCATTTGTAAAGCATCTGAAAATCAGTGTTCATCACCAAGAAGAGTGAGAACAAGAGTGATCCTTGTTTGAGAGTTTTTTTTTTTATATGAGTTTTTGTAATCTATTCTTGTGAGTAATAGAGGTTATTTTCTCTCAAATTCATGTTTACCAATGCCCAGTTGATCCAGAAAGTCCAACAAGTGGTATCAAAGCTTGGTTAGAGGTGTTGGTTGAGTTTTTTGGTTCACCGGACGAATTTGGGTTTTCTGAGTTTTACTCAAAATCCAATTCTGAGTGCACCATTGGATTCGTCTCATCGACACGAGTTCAACGCACCAAACGGCGACCTAATCGGAGTTCAAACGAGCCCGAAATCACGGTCAAAGTTTGGTCAACCTGCCGAGTTCGCCGGAGAAGACGACACTTGTTCACGAGTTCCGCGGAGAAGACGACCGGGAATACTGTTCCTCACCGGAATTTGCAGTTTTTCGGAAATTGAAGAAAGACCCCTCAATTTTTTTAAAATTTCAGTTTGGTCCCCAAATATTCGAAATTTCATATTGACCCGATCTTTCAAATTCCGGTTTGACCCCGATCTTTACGAAAATTGCAGTTTGGTCCTCAAAGTTTTCGAAATTGCTGTTTTGCCCCTAGAGTGGAATTTTGACCCCGTAGTGTCAATTCCATATTTTTTTGACCGTTCCAGACGTAACGGTGAGCTCCATTTTTAAAGATTCAACCCTGATCGTGTTGAAAAATTATTTGTAAGGTGATAATGTCCACAGAAGAGTCAACATCATCTTTCGGAGCAATGATTACGCTTCTTTGCCACAAATTACACGCTGTGGAGACCTCGGATGGAAGATCTCCTAAGCTGTAAAGATTTGTTTGATCCCATAGAATTGATGGGTAAAAATCCTGATCCCGCCAAGGAGTTAGAGTGGAAGAAATCAAATCGAAAAACTATTGGTCAAATCCACAATGGATTGATCATAGTGTCTTCCACCATGTTGCACAAGAAACAGACGCATATGCCCTCTCGGAAAAAGTTGGAGGATATGTACCAGGCCAAGACCGCTCGGAATAAAGCTCGTGATGAGGCGTTTAGTCAACATGAAGCTTAAAAGTGGAACTTCGGTTCTTGCCGAGCATACCAAAGGAGTTCCGAGCTTGGTCAACCAAATGTCGTCGTAGAGATGCCACTTGGCGATGAAGTTCAGGCGTTGCTACTACTCGGTTCCTTCCCGATAGTTGGGAAACGCTTGGTCGTGTCACTCAAAGAACTCAGCCCCAAATGGCAAACTTACCATGTCAATGGTCAAGGATGCCCTATTCAAGAAGAAGCAAGGAGAAAGGACATGGGCACGAGATCGGACCCATGCCCTTGTCACGAGAACAGGGAGGCAACAAAAGAAGAGTAATAACAAATCGAGAGGCGAAGCAAGAGCGAGGGCAGTCCATTGATGGTAGAAAACCATCTTATAACCGCCATCATTGTGGATTAGAAGGACATATGAAGAAGAACTCGCTACAAATGGAAAAAGGAGCAAGACCGGAGCGATTCGCAGCCGAAGAACAAGGGTGGAGAAACATTAGTTACTATCTCTCGGTGATGTAGCTTATTGTTCAACCCAAGATGAGACATGCCTTCACGTCTCACGAGAAGACACGGAATGGGTGGTAGATACTTTGCGGCGTCCTACCACGTGACTCCATACAAGGAATACTTCACAACATACAAAGCCGGTGACTTTGGAGCCGTGAAAATGGGAAATTCCAGGTTTCGCAGGATTGTCGGAATTGGTGATGTTCGGATAAAGACAAGTTCCGGAGCACAATCACTTTGAAGGATGTCCGCCATGTGCCGGACCTTCCGGCTGAATCTATTGTCGAATAGTTCTTGACAAACGGGCTATGATAGTCACTTCGGTAAAGGCACATGGAAGTTGTCAAAAGGCGCTATGATAGTCGCTCGAGGACATATTTGTGGCACGCTATACAAGACTCATGTGAAGATATGCACCGACGGCCTCAACGTTGCGAGAAAAGGAGGCGTCACAAAATCATGGCACCGAGACTCGGCCACATGAGTGAGAAAGGGTTGTCTACCCTAGTAAAGAAGGAGCTTATCAATGTAGACAAGGACGCCGCACTAGATCCTTGCAATCATTGTTTGTTTGGTAAGCGAAATATAGAGTCTCGTTTAATTCCTCTTCAACGAGAAGATCGAGTTGCTCGATCTGGTACACTCGATGTTTGCGGTCCCTTGGAGGTTGAATCACTCGGCGGGCAACCGATACTTTCGACGTTCATCGATGATGCTTCTCGAAAGGTGTGGGTGTATTTTTTGCGGACGAAGGACCAGGTATTTGATTACTTCAAACCGTTCCATGTCATGGTAGAACGTGAGACGGAGAGAAGTTGAAGTGTCTTCGATCCGACAATGGAGGTGAATACTCCTCCGTGCGGTTCAATGCCTATTGCGATCATATGGCATTCGACATGAGAAGACGGTCCCACGCACCCTCAACACAACGGTATAGGCGAAAGAATGAACCGAACAATTATGGAACGTGTTCGGAGCATGCTCGCATGGCTAAGCCGCCAAAGCCATTCGGGAGAAGCGATCGAGCCGCTTGTTACTTGATCAACCGATCTCCATCGGTACCATTGGATTTTGAAGTTCCCGAGAAACTTTGGTCCGGAAAGGATCCATCATACTCCCACTTGAGAGTATTTGGGTGTTTAGCGTACGCACATGTATCCAAAGAGCTCAGCCGAAGCCGGATGCAAGGACCACTCCATGCATATTCATAGGCTATGGAAATGAAGAGTTTGGATACGATTATGGGATCCTAAGGAAAAAAGGGTAATCGAAGTAGGGACGTGGTGTTCCATGAAAGCCGACAATAGAAGATATTGAAAAGCCCACAATATCTCGGAAGACAAATGTTGCTCTTCGGGTGCCGGAGGCAACATCGGAATCATTCGTGAGAAATGATGATATAGTGCCGGAAGAAATGCCGAAGTAGAAGACAATGAGGAAGATGACGGTCTTTGGCGGGGGGAGCCACAACCCCAAATTGCCGGAGACGTTCGAGAACCATCACAAGGCCAAGATGATGGTGGATTTCCTCAAATTGCTCCGTAAGTTCGTAGATCCGAACGAGGTCGATTCCGTCGAGAAGATATCCGACCGAATACCTTCTACTTACCGAGGATGGAGAACCGAGAGAGTTTCCATGAAGCAAGATCTCATAAGGACAAAGAACAAAGGTTGCTCGCAATGCAAGACGAGATGGAATCTCTCCGGAAAAATCAAACTTATGAGATCGTAGAACTTCCACGAGGGAAGAAGGCACTGAAAAATAAATGGGTGTTCAAGCTGAAGAAAGATGGCAGTGGAAAAGTGGTGAAATACAAAGCACGGTTGGTAGTCAAAGGATTCCAGCAGAAGAAGGGGATCGACTTTGATGAGATTTTTTCACCAGTAGTCAAGATGACTTCAATTAGAGTCATACTTGGATTGGTCGCAAGTATGAACTTAGAGCTTGAACAAATGGATGTGAAGACAGCTTTTCTTCATGGAGATTTAGAAGAAGAAATCTACATGGAGCAGCCGAAGGTTTTGAGGTTTCGGGGGATAACCTCGTTTGTAAGTCAAGAAAAGCTTGTACGGTCGGCGGCACCTAGACAAATGGTACAAGAAATTTGACTCGTGCATGGTGAGTCAAGGGTACAAGAAAACTGCAGCAGATGAGTGTGTCTACATTCAGAAGTTTTCTGATGGAAATTTCGTTGCTCTTCTACTATATGTAGACGATATTCTAATCGTGGGGAAAGACGCAACGAAGATCAGCCAGCTGAAGAAGGAACTTTCTAAGTCTTTTGACATGAAAGACTTAGGACCAGATCAACAGATATTGGGAATGCAAATCACCCGAGACAGGGAAAAACGGAGGTTATGGCTATCTCGGAGAAGTATATTGAACGAGTACTTGAACGGTTCAATATGAACAATGCCAAACCAGTTAGCATTCCATTGGCCAACCATTTCAAGTTGAGCAAGAGATCGTGTCCCTCATCCAAGGAAGAGATTGGGGAGATGTCGTCTGTACCATATTCTTCGACGGTCGGAAGTTTGATGTATGCTATGGTGTGTACGAGGCCCGATATTGCTCACGCAGGAAAGGTGAGTCGTTTTCTCTCCAACCCCGGGAAAGAGCATTGGGAGGCGAAAAGTGGATTCTCGGATACCTTAAGGGTACATTGAAATTATGTCTTTGTTACGGGGGAGCTGATCCAATCTTGGAAGGCTATACGAGATGCGAGATATGGCCGGAGATCTTGATAGTAGAAAATCTACTTCGGATTCATTTATACTTTTGCGGGGGGAGCTGTTTCATGGCGCCACGACTACGGAAGTGCGTTGCTTTGTCCACAACGAAGCTGAATACATTGCTTTGCGCCGAAGCCGGAAAAGAGATGTTGTGGCTAAAGCGTTATCTCCAAGAGTTTGGAATCAAGCAAAAGGAGTATAAGGTACATTGTGATGCGAGTGCTCTAGATTTGAGCAAGAACTCTATGTACCATTCCCGTACAAAACATATTGATATTCGCTATCATTGGATACGCGAGGTAATGGATCGACAACTGTTGAGACTAGTAAAGATCCATACGAAGGAGAATCCTGGGAGACATGATGACGAAGGTGGTGACTCGAGAGAAGCTAGAGTTATGCGAAAAACATAGCTGGAATGTTTTTCTTCGGATATGGGCGGAGGGGGAGAATTGAAGACTTCCACCACCCTCCGGAAGGTTTTTGAATATTCCGACCACCATTGTTGAAGCAAACCTCCCACCAACCAGCCACCATTGTTGAAGCCTCCACCAACCACCCTTGTTCACACCTCACCTACCCCAAAACTCATACTATAAATAGAGGTGGATACCTCATTTGTAAAGCATCTGAAAATCAGTGTTCATCACCAAGAAGAGTGAGAACAAGAGTGATCCTTGTTTGAGAGTTTTTTTTTTTTATATGAGTTTTTGTAATCTATTCTTGTGAGTAATAGAGGTTATTTTCTCTCAAATTCATGTTTACCAATGCCCAGTTGATCCAGAAAGTCCAACAATGACCTGTTATTATTTACCAGATACTTACAACAGTTGGTCATGGAATCATTAGGCAAGGCGTTTGACTTGGATGGTAAGCGGGTATGTGGTGCAACAAACTATTCATATATTTTATGTTCTTAATATATTTTTATGTTTCTATTTGTATGTATGTATCTATGTGCGTGTGTGTATATTGCTTTCGAGATCATAATTTTTATATTTTCGCTGAGTTTATACTTATATTGGTATATATTTTTTCAATTTTGCAGATGGATATAAATTTAATTAACTCCTAGACTTGATCTTGAATTTAACAATATAGAAAAAGCATGAGAATTTTGGAGAGCTTATGGCAGAAGAATTGGTTTTGCTGTTGGAAAACAGAGCTTTAACAAGAGCGAAAAAGATAAGCCAAAATATTCTCTTTATCTATATATTTGTTGTAAAGAATGGGTGAAGAAACCAGACATTCGTGATCTGAAAATTGGGAAGCTTTAAAGAAGAGACAAGAATAGATTGCAAAACAAGAATGAAAGTTAAAGAAGTAAATAGAAAGTACAAAATAAAAGAAGTTTTCCTGAATCATAATCATTTTGTTCAACCTTTTGAAGCTGTTCATCTGTTTGCATCATTTTGAATATTAACACCACCTCAACAACATGAGTTAGGAAATGCCGGAAATGTTAGAATTAGTCAAAAATCAGCATTCAATTTGCAAACTCTGTCAACTGTGGCCAGTGGCAAAGCTAGGATTTCATATTTATGGGTGCATAATTAATGAAGATTTTTTTTTTTTTTTTTTTAAAGGAAGTTTTAAATGTATTAAAAAAACAAAAAAAATATAGACAAGAAAAGAAAAGAAAACTTCAATTGAACATAAAAAATAAAAAATCAAGAGTCAACTAAGCAATATCAAATGCAAGAATGAACTATACTCTAGAAGATACATGCATATCTCACTGAAGGAAAATTAGGAAACATTTATGTGTATGTGAGGCTGCTAGTTTGCCAAACCAGTTTTCGTTCTCAAAAACCAATTTCTTAGAAGTAACACTCTTACCATTTACAAAACCCAATTTTAGGTTAATATTCCATTTTTCAAAAGTCACTTTTGAGTTACTCAAATAAGCATTACCAAAACTGAGTTTTGCAAAAGTCAAGCTGGACCTTCAAAACTAGTAGCCACATATATACCATGATGTTTTACTAATTATTTTTATTAGGTTTTCTTTGATTGTTTCCTATTTTATTAAAAATCTTAAGCATATATATTTATGATTTGTGTGAATGTATATCCACATTTAAGAGAAATGATTTTTTTTTTCCAATTAAAGGTATTTTTATGGGTGCACTTGCACCCAAAGAAAATAATGTGGCTCCGCCACTAACTGTGGGCATTTGTAAATAGACTGAGATCAACAGCGAACGCAAGGCTTCACATCTTCAAGCACAGTGGCGGAACTAGAAAAAAATTTTAGCCCGGGCAAAAAAATAAACATATTGAACTACTCTCTTTAATTCTTATTATAAGGCACCATTAACAAGTATATTTGGTTCATTTTATAAAACACTTTCTTGTTTCCAAATAGCATTAAATATATTTTTTTCATGTATACCCATAATTAAAAAGGTAGTGAGTGAGAGTAATAATTAATAAAAATTAATTATTACTTTTTTTTGGAGAAAAAAAAGAGTAATAATTAATATGATATTAGAGTTTAGTGTAATTAATAGGGATAATATTGAAAATTACTTAAATTTTAGGACAAATTTAATGACTTTAACTGTTTTTATTGACGTGTGAGAATTGTTAGTTGGTTCCTTAAATAAGAACCAGATGGAGTATTTATTAAATAGTATCAAATAACCTAGAAAATACAAACAAATAATAATATATAATTATAAATCAAAACAATATATAAGATTATACTAATCTTTTTGGT
Organism: Acacia melanoxylon; assembly: GCA_019022615.1. Classification (NCBI taxonomy): domain Eukaryota; kingdom Viridiplantae; phylum Streptophyta; class Magnoliopsida; order Fabales; family Fabaceae; genus Acacia; species Acacia melanoxylon. The sequence continues at coordinate 977,934 of JAFJYJ010000053.1, read as the reverse complement.
ATCTCAAACAAGAATTTTACTTTCCTCTCACAAAATTTAATGAGTAATGAAAAAACATTATCTTTACTTGAGAAGATAAAAAATTAGTTTGGGGCAAAAAAATTTGTGGCAAATAAAATATCATATAATAAATATATATATTAATAAATTTTATAAGATCAATCAAAAGAAATTTTACTATAACAACGTTCCGCCACTTTTCAAGCAATGGCGAGAGCAAGTTAGAGTGAGAGAGCTTTCGGACTTCCACTGGCGATAGTAACAGTACGCTTGGGATTTCCGTATGAGAGAGGCAGAGAGTAAAGACGACAAACGAGAACCTAGCTTCATAATAAGGTTTACAATCATTTTGACCGGTTGTTCCTAATATTAGATTGAAAAGATATTCTCATATAATTTTTTAATTATCTTATTCCTTTTTAGACTGATTAAGATATCAGGTTTACAAAACATTTTTTAAACCTTACCTATAAGGAATCTGTCTAAAAAATTTATGATAGTTACAAAAATATTGCGGATCATATTTTTTTAGACTTTCTCTTCTATATCATGTCTACTAAGACGTGGAATATCATCCTTTTATATTAACATTTTTTAGGTGATTGTTCTAGTAGGGAGCAAGAGAATGCACCTATGGACTCTTTTGAGCTCATTGAGCCCATGTAATATAACTTTATATTTAATTGTCATGACACCAGAATCAGTTTTCAGTTATAAAATATTTTGATCAATAAATGTTTTTTGAAACTAAATTTTTGAGATAATATTCAAAAATATTAGGCTAGGGTTATCTAGTCTTCGTATATTGGGGATAGAGTCAAAAAAAAAACTTATAAGTATGATTTAATGGATTGAATGTTAAGGCTGCATTTGGATGGGTTTTTTTTTTAAAAAAGAAATAAAAAAAGTCTTTTTTTTTTTAAAGAAAAGTGTTTTTTTGTTATTTTATGTGTTTGGATGTGGGGCTTTAAAAAAAAAAAAAAAGCAAAAACCACAAAAAAGCCCAAACTTCTCCTTTTTTTTAAGCTCCAATTTGAAGCTTAAAAAAAAAAGTCCATGCGGTAGATGAGAGAGAAAGCAAAACAAGTGACCGGTTATTTTGATTTTGGGAGAAAATGACCACAAATGCCCTAGAAATTTTGTGCTGTATGTCTCACCTTCGCTCGCGTGTTCGCGCCGTAAGAGAGTCTCTCCTTCGCCATCGCCTGTTCGCACTGTGAATACTCCTTGTCCTTCGCGCCAGTTCCCGCCGTCTCCTTCTCCTTCTCCTCTCTTACAGGTAAACCTCCTTCTCCTTCTCCTTCTCTGTATCAAAGCATTCGCACACAAAGTTTGTTTTTCGCAGGATTTTGCAATTTGTTTTCCTTTACACTTGTTCGTCGACAGCCTTGTATTTTCCTTTTTTGATTAAAAACTTATGGCCCACCCTCCTGTCCTCACCCTCCCTGAACACCTACGATTAGGTGGGTCAACCAATTCAATTCACAGTTTCTGGGTTCATTGGCTAAAGATGTTCTGATCTGTGTTATTCCTAACTTAGCTTGTTGTTTAGCTTAATTTCTGTCACTTACTAATGTGGTCACAGGAATGCTAGGTTTTTCTTTGTCTAATTTCAAGTCGATGTATCATTCTTACCAGAGGAGTCTTGTTTATTTGCTTGTTTGTTTGGGGAGGGTTGTTAGCAGATTGTTGATTTCTGATATTCTTTTTTTGTTTTTTTGGGCTTAACAGCAAGAAGAACTGAGCAAAGATTGATGTAAAATAGTTGACGTTCGGTATTTAAATTCAATGATAGACTGTATGCTAAGAGCTGATAATGTCTTTACATGAGAAATCTAAACATGTCCAGTTTTGCTAAAATTATGGGCTTCTATGATTATTTTGTTAACTCATTACTTAAATAAGTTTTCTACTCTATTTAAATGTTGCTGGTAGTATGCCCATTTTGGCAAGGTGCATCCTTTATACCAAGTGCTTATACCGAACCTCGGATCTCTGAATGTCTTTTTGACTGTGTGGATTGACTTGATTACTTGCAACCTAGTCTGCTTGTCAGTGTGAACTGATTATGTATGGGTATAGGAAGTGGATGCAGGTATGATAAAAGATCATTTTGGATGGAGGTATGGTTACTGTTGAGTATTGCCTCTAGTTGAAAATTTTTGTTTAAATTTCACTTACCCTGTAATGTAAAGTATTCAGATTGGTTGAATTGGATGTGGAAAATGACCCTATCTGTTATGAAAAGTATTTAATTCATTTTCTATGGCCAAAACAAGAACTAGTTCGTTTTTGACACTGTTGAACTTTTGTTTTCCGTAGAGTTCTTTTAACCTACCTTTGATAGTACGATAAGCAACCTTTCATAAGCATCTTGTGAATTCTCAATTGTATCAGCAATTTGACTTCCCTATTGCATTTCTTGGAGCAGATATGGATTGTCTACATTGCCTCTTTTCTATTGTTTTAAATAGATTATATGTCTGAAGGAAGTTAGAAGGCTGTTTTTATTCTTTTATTTTATTTTATTTTCAAATAAATTGTAAAAAAGGTTTTATACCTGGACTACAATTTGGCTTCTCTGAACAGATCTGCTCCTGTTGGAGTAGCAAAGAGGCCAAATCTTATGAAATAATGTGTATATTATTTAGGTGACCCTAAATGTATTATGAATTATAGTTCTAACAGGCTTCTTTACCACAAACTATCCATACTGCCTGCATATGAATGAATATAGATGCTGAGGTACTTTACTTTTGCATCAGAAAGTAGAGTAGTGCTGAACTCTTATCGAGGAAGATGAACGATATTGACCATACTTTAAGGATTGTATAGGAGCTATAGATGGCACTCACATTGCTATTCATGTTCCTGCTGATGAAAAGATTCCTTTTATTGGCAGAAAGGGAATAACTACCACAAATGTTCTTGTTGTTTGTGATTTTAATATGTGCTTTACATTTGCATTGGTGGGTTGGGAAGGCTCTACACATGATACAAGGATTTTCATGGACACTCTCGTAAAAGCCGCACTTACATTTTCCCAAGCCTCCTGAAGGTAATTATTTAATTTTATTGTGAATAATGGCAATTATTATTATACAGTTGTTCCAAATATAACGATATTTTATTACAGGCAAATACTACCTTGTTGATTCTGGATATCCTAATTTCAAAGGGTTTTTAGGGCCATATAGAAATACAAGATATCATCTTCCTCAATTCAGATTGGCGCCAACTTTTAGATCACAAAATGAAATCTTCAATTATCGTCATTCAAGTTTAAGAAGTGTCATTGAAAGAACCTTTGGAGTTTGCAAAGCAAGGTGGAGGATATTGCGAATATGACCAACTTTGAGCTTAAAACTCAATTTGCTATCATATGGGCAACCTTTACTCTTCATAATTATATAAGGAGAATGGATTCTTGTGATATAGATATGCTTAGAAGATTTGAGAACATTGATGAGTTTGAAAATAATGATGATGATCATAGAGAATATGAATGGGAAGGGCCAACTCCGACTCTATTAGATCGATGGAAGAAACAATGAATACTATTAGAAATCAATTGTTAGATAGAGGTCGAGTGCGTCGTTAGCTTTTAGTAACTTGTAGTATAATGAATATTATTTCCATTTTTGGAATATGGTGCAATATGACTCTTTTTTTAATTAATGCATTGGTTATAATATAGTAGTTGACCATTTTGAGTGGAAATTACAATTAATTAGTGATAATGAAGTTTTAAGATATCTTACATTGTTGTATACTATTTAATTTTTGATTTTTAAGTCATTTCAAAGATATAAATTAAAAGAAATATTTGATAACAACTTTGATCTAAATGGGTGTATGAAAAATTATATCAACAATTTAATTTCAATATTATTCAAATTCGATCATATTATAATTTTAAATTCAATTATTGAATATAATATTTCTAAAATTTTAACATAAGTGCTTTCTTATCCAAACGAATGTAAAAAAAAAAAAGTGCTTTTATATGTTCATTTCAGTAATTTTACTAATAAAAAAGTGCTTCTCTATTTTAACATCCAAACAGCTTTTTTTTTATTTAAAAGTACTTTTTAAATTGTGTATCCAAACGAAAAATAGCTTAATTTCTATAATAAAAAAAAGCACTTTTTTAAAAAGCAATGGAAAAAAACACTTTTTTTAAAAACCCATCCAAACGGGCCCTAAGTATATTGGTTATAAGGATGGGGTGTCACATTAGATGGCTGCTAAATGCCAATTTAATAAGTAACGTTTTTTACCTATCGAGGGCAACAACAAATGTCCTGGCAACTAACTGACTAAGGGCATTTAGATATTTTTGTTATAAAATTTAATTCTGGAGAAAATCACTTATAAAAAACTTTAAAAATTCTAAAGATAAAAATGTGCTTCAAATACTCATAATACCAGAAAGGTGTAAGAGCAAAAATGTGCTTCAAATACTTATAATACCAAAAGGGTGTAAGAGTTTGATTTGTACTTTTTGAAATCAAAATGAAATAACCTAAATACCCTTATATATATATATATATGTGTGTGTGTGAGATATTATCACTACCATTTTTTGTCATTATCAATGTCACTACCACTTTTTCACCGTTAGATCAGAATCTCAATAGGAGAGAGAAATAATAAAAATAATAAAAATAGATGAAATTTTATCTAATATATATAAAAGTGGTATATGATAATATCATATCCCTATATATATATATATATATATATATTCCTCACCACCATTCTCCAACCACAAAATCTTCTCCTCCCTCATCTCCAATCTCTGCCACCATCTCCGATCCAACTGTTCCGGCGGCCTGTGTCCCCAAATCATCCTTTATAGATCTGGCCTGCTTCCGGAATCTCTTCCTCTCCTATTCTTGACGGAGGTTTCGAGCTGTGATGGAGGCCTCTTGATTTTCTGCAAGATTTTTTCTGGGCAGCGACTTTGATGGGGAAAAGAAAAGCAGAGAATGGAGATGGGGATGGGATTTTTTTTGGAATTGGAAGCTTCCGGAGAAGAAACCATTGGACTCAACGCAGAATCAAACTGAAGAGCCTGCTGATGATGATCGATGGCTGACTTTTCCCATGAGGGATTGTGGAAACAATCTTGTTGGTTTTGAGGTTGCTCGTAGGAAATTGGAATATTTATCCACGGCGGAAGAGGAGAGAGAATGCCAAGTGAGTAATGAAGGAGAAGAAGACGAAGGAGGCTCGAGGGGAAGAGCTGCAGCATTTAGAAAGAAATTATTTTCCATGGCGTAGATCGATCTTCAAGAATGTTCGAGAAACAAAAAAACGAAGGGAATTCAGAAGAAGGCAGTGAAATTAGAAATGAATGGTTTCTGAATAACATTACAGAAACCAAAGAGAGAGGGGGAGACTTGGAAGAAGAAGGATTGTAGGAAATTGAGAAACATAGAGAATGGAATTGATGAATGAATTGAATTGAGGCTTTGGAAGAGAGTGCTTGCATGATTTTTTATGAAGATTTTTTGTTTGGGTTGTAAGAAAATTCATAGGAAAGTTTGCAGATTCTCTTGTTCTCTTTGATGCTTTTAATCGTTCGGAAATACATAGAGGTGGTTGATAGAAACTTGGGAAAATCACGTGTAGGTCACAACCAAGAGAAATAAACACAATTAGGTCATTTAAAATCACCAAATTATATTGAAGTCCCAAGGGACATTGCTTATATTAATTCTAATTGTGAAATGATCATTTTGCCCTCACTGAATTTTGAAAAGTAATGTCCTCTGTCCTTTCTTCCCTCTCTCTCACAGACACTCTCTCTTTGGTGCTTCTCACACTTATCACACTCACACTTCTCCACAACACCAAACCTCCTCAATTCGTTTATGGTCCTCAAGGCTGCATTTTCTGTTTTATGTCTCCTACTGTGATAGATTTTTGGCGAGGACACTACAAAAAAATAGATCATTAGTAGCGGTTAAAATGACCTATTTGTAACGGTTTTAACCGCTAATAACGACATTTGTAGCGGTTAACATAACCGCAGCAAAATCCACTGTGGCAAACCTGTTTGTAGCGGTTAAAAAAACCGCTACTACATATATCATGACCGCGACTGTATCTGTAGCGGTTACAAATAACCGCCATTATATGAGGCCAGAATGACTCCTTGTTTGATAATTAGTCGCGGTAATCAAACCGCTACAAATGGAGATCGACCACGTTAGTAGCGGTTACATAACCGCAACTAGTTATATTAGGCAGTTACATAACCGCAAAGTAGCGCCAAAAGGTTTCAAAATTTGTATCGGTTACATGACCGCTACAAAATATTCCCGCCTATTTTTGGGAAAATTTTTGGCGCCAATATGTGTAGCAGTTACTTGACCGCTACAAAAAACATCCCGCCATTTTTTTAGGAAAAAATTGGGCAGCAATTTTGAGAATTTAATTATTGTAGCGGTTTGAAACCGCTACAAAATGTTGGCTTTATTTTTTGTTGTTTTGGCGCTTTTTGTTCGTTTTTGTAACGGTTTACTAACCGCTACAAATAGATGGATTTTTTTAAATATTTAATTAATTAAAGTAATTAGTTAAATATTGTATTAATAATAATTTATATTTTTGGTGAAAATAAATTATATTAAAATATAATAAATTATATTAAAATATGATATTTGATTACATAAGGTTAATATATAATAGAAAAAAATAAGAATGTGTTAATTAAAATATAATTAATTCTATAAAAAATGTGTGTGAAGGTGAATCAAATAATATATACGAGAAAGCGGAAAGAAAGTGTAAAAAAATATGAAATGCACCTGCAAAATAACAAAAGTTAGTATCAGTAGGGGGTAGACGATAAGCATTAGAATTGATACGGTTGAACGGCACTTACCCCTTCAAACACTTAAGCTATTTGAGAAAACGTAAAACTATGAGTAAATATGAAAAGAAAACCTAAGTAGAAGTAGGCAGCAGAACTAAGAACTAAAGCATCTTAAGTGTAGGTGGGTGGGGGATTTATTTTGATATCCTGCGAATCATTTTGTAGCGGTTTAGTTCAATTTTTGTAGCGGAGTTAATTAGTAGCGGTTAGTGACACGTCATTAGTAGCGGGTTTTTTTTTTGTAGCGGTTGTTTTTGGTTTTGTAGCGGTTTCATGACCGCTACAAATATTATTGTGGTTTTTTTTTTAAAAAAATAATAATAAGAAGATTACAGATTAACTATACATTGCATAATCTTTTCTCTCAATCTTCGTCACCATCCCTACAAAGAGAGTTTGGATAAAATGTTGCGTGTGAGTTGAATATGTTTGAACATAAATAAAACTTTGGTTAAATGTTATTATTTCATAAAACGTATATTAAAAAACTTACCGAACTATAGGTAAATTGTCATCGCCGTCTGGGAAGAAGTTTTCGAAACTGGCTGGCTGGAACGGCTCACAATCATAGGCGACGTTATCACCATCACTCATATCGTAAAGGTCCTGAGGCTTTAAGTGAACCACCATATTCCAATCCACGTGCCTCGCATCGATGACATAATAAACCTGTTGGGCCTCTGAGGCAAGAATATACGACTCGTCATCTTCAGACAAACCAGTGTGAATAGGCCGGGAGAAATTCACCGATGTGATGCCTAAGTCGTCAGTCGTGAGTCCCTGGGGCGTTGTCTGATTCGCCCATAAACACTTGAACAAATGTCACGGGAAAAGGCCTTGGTAAGTTATCTTGACCACATCAAGCAGCTTTCCATAATACGGGATGTCACCGAACTGCATGTTCCCATAATTGCTGCTCGCATAACTCCTCGTCCCAAACGTGCCATATACACCCGAGTTTTGGGTCAGCAATCCCTGATATTGTGAAACGGTGCAAAACTTGAAACCATTGACATTGTATGCCGTAAATCTTTGGACGTGGTCAAGCGGGCCGAGTGCGAGAGCTCTGAATTCTGGTGAGTGCGGGTTATGGTCATTCATTATTCTCCTCCTAAACCAACCGGGGAATTCTCTATGGACCTTTCTATCAATTTCAGAGGATGTCTGCGTACGGATCCTCAGTTGACGCTTCACATGACTCCTGAATTCCCTGCAATTAAACATGCGATGACGATCATGAAATTTGAGTATAAAATGTAAGGAAATATATAGGATAATATATATATATATATATATATCTATCTATCTATCTATCTATCTATCTATCTATGGAATCCTTTATCGAAGGTACGGTTCAACTTTAGTGCAATTGATCAAGACATGTCTATGTGCTTGAATCTTCTCAAGTGCCGTGAGTTTGAAATTCTCACTTCCGCCAACTGGTTTACCAACACGAGGGACTAACAACTCTGTTCATGATAGCTCTGGCTCAGGACAATCGTCAACACGAGGCGATCGGTTGAATGACGTCTCAATGTCATCAAAGTACCTGGAACAAAAATACAAGACCTCATCCCCAATATAGCCTTCTGCTATTGAACCTTTAGGCCACGCCTTATTCCTCACGTAAGACTTTAGTTTCCGAAGAAACCTATAAAGTAATGAAGGGAAAATGTCGATACATCAATGGTTAGACGTGGGACTAGGGAGTAATGCTAAAGTAATTAATTTTAAATGAGTACCTCTCAATAGGATACATCCATAAGTAGTGAACCGAGCCAGCAAGCTTTGTTTCGTGAACAAGGTGTACTGTCAAGTGAACCATGATCGTGAAGAATGACGGAGGAAAGATCATCTCCAAATGACACAACGTAAGAATGATTTTCTGTTGCAGCTGGTCGAGCTCCTCCACGATCAAAACCTTGGAACAAAACTTCCGAAAGAAAGTACAAAGCTCCACCAAAACGATCGACACATCCAGTGGCAGCGTATTTTTGATGGCCAGCAGAAGTAATTGTTGCATAAGCACATGTGAGTGATGACTCTTCAGCCCAGTGACCTTTCGAGCCTGCACGTCAACACATTGTGAAATGTTGCTTGAATACCCATCAGGAACTTTTATCTTCTTCAACGTTGCGAGGAAGATTTCCTTATTCGGTTTTGTCAGGGTGAATTTTTCTTGTTGAAATCTGTCATGCTCATTCGGCCAGGCGTCTCCACGAACCCCCATCTCCCGTAAATCTTTCCTCGCTTGAACATGATCTTTTGACTTGCTTGGTTCGTTCAGAATCATGTACAACACATTGTCGCACACATTCTTCTCAATGTGCATGACATCCAGACTGTGTCGGAGCAAATTATCTTTCCAATACGGAAGAGTGAAGAAGACTCTTATCTTCCGCCATTGCTGGGGCGCAGAACCGAAGCCCGGCGATCTTTGTGTCGGCCTTTGCTGCATCGTCTTTTTTCCCATACTCAAATTCAACATCCACAAGCTGCTCTATGATTTCTGCATCGGATAAATTCCGATGAGGTCCTCTTTTTTCCTGTTGCCCATTGAAACGATTGCGTTGCAACCTAAACCTATGCATACCATCGAAAAACCTCCGATGACCCATGAAGCACCACTTGCGACTGTGGAGAAGGCGCACTGAGTCAGAGTCAAAATTGCAAGCCGGACACGCAAGGGCCTAGGGGTGAGCATTCGGTCTTCGGTTTGGTTTTTCGGTAAAAACCGAAATACACACATTTTCACCACCTAACTGAAACCGAAGTGGCTAAAAAACCAAACCGAATTAACCGAAATATTTCCGTTAATTAACCGAAATATTTCGATTTTTGGGCTTTAAGTTGGGCTTATTGTGGGCTTTCTTGTTTGGATGAATTCTTTTTTTTTTCCCTCAAATTTTTTGGGTGAATTTTGCTAAATGGCAACCTACAATTTTTTGTGTGGCTCGAATCAATCTACAGTATTGAGTGCAACCTGGTATATATTATACATTAGATGGAGCAGCTAGTATACAACCAAATACAAAACATGGAAAAACAAAGTCTACAATATTATACCAAAAAAAAAACCCTATTTGCACCAGTATAAAGGCAAGCTTTGTAATGTGAGTCAACAATATCTCGCCCAACGCAATACTGAATATTTTTGCAGCTGCATGTCTTTTTTTTGTGGGAATTGGTTCCCCAGCAGGAGTGTAAGCATCACACATGACCTAATCCCAATTACAATTAAAAAGGTTAAAATGAAAACTACACCATGAAAACAGTTTCTAATAAGAAAGATAGAAAGAAAACCCACCAAGATATTGTTACCCCTTCTGAATGGATCCCTAATAATTGCCTGTGGGCTGTTGCCAAAAATTTGAAACAAAGATATTAGTAATGTACTGTCTCAAACAAGGGAAGAAATATCTCTTTTGAGGCAAAGCTTACTATATGATCACTTCACTATCTTCTCCAGGAGCTTGGCCTGTGCTGGAACCATTGTAGTTGCATTGGCCCTGATAGAGTCTGCATTTCAGATTTACATAAGTATACAACCAAAACAAAACTACTGAGATTTCTCTTCTCTTCTTTTCTTTTTTGAGTTAACTAATAAATGGATAGGTAGATTACCCTTGCTTTGCTCCTCATGTCCATGCCGGATCCACCTATCCTATCACATTAGAAATAAAATTGAATTAAACAAGATAAAAAGGAAAAAAGAAAGAAAGAGTTTGATGAACATAGAAGTTAGTTCAGACTCAGGGCAAGGATTTAACGTCTTTTTGACATCAGTGCACGCATGAGTTGAGGCTACAGTTACTCGAAGGAACAAAAGAGCAAACAGTTTACAAACATCTTGTTAAAAGGTCATTCTTTTTCGCAGAAAAAAAAAATCTTCATCTCTAAGTATTGCCAAAACCAAGGGTCATTCCTAAAAGAGAGACTCATACCACTGAGAACTTTGTCCGATATAGAACGAATAGAACAAAACAACATAATAGGAAGCAGGGGATCAGCTAGCTACTTATTTTCTCTGTAACTGCTGAACCCGATTTCGAGGTTTTCACTTGGGTGCAACAGAACCTCCCTCATGACTCGGCTTACACTTCAGAATTGAAATTATGAGTTGCTCCAGCTCTATCTTCACCACTAAGAGAGGTTGCTGCTGATTCTCAATGGATCCTCGGAACTGGTTCGCTAATAAGACCAGTTTTGTAAAAATAATCGTAAGAACCAATACAATAACCGAAACCCTAACCATAAAGAGGCAGATCGAAGTGAAGTGAAGGAACTCACCAAAGTGAGAGAACTGATGAAGAGGCAGATTGTAGAGTAACACCAGTTTTGAATAGGCAGATCGGAGCTGCGTGTCAACTGTCAAGGCGAAGTGAGTTGGTGACTGTGGGAAGAATACGACGGGAAGCGCAGCCGAGAAGTGAAGATCTGATCTCAGATTCTGAGAAGGCGAAGTGAAGGGCTGCGATTCTGCAAACTGAAGAGAAGGCGAACTGGCGAAGTGAGTGAGAAGCGAGAGCTTAATGACAGATGTTGACGGTGGGTTAGGGTTTTCAATGGTGAGGAATTGTGCGTCTGTTGAGTTGGGCCGAGGGTGATGACGAGGTGGGCTGATTAAAAGAATATACAATTACAAAAAAAACGGTTATTCGGTTTTAACCGAAATAAATTTACAATAACCGAACCGAACACCGAATTAAGTCAATTTAAAAACTGAAAAACGAACCGAAAAAACCAAACACCGAATTAGTCAGTTCAGTTTTCGGTTTTGGTTTTGATTTGCTCACCCCTACGTAAGGCCGGTATACACATTCCACCCAGATAATGTTCTCAGTCCAAGGAAGTCACTGATAGTTCACATCAACGCCGCACGCAAGTTGAACAGTGTCTTCTCGGGCGCGTCATACGTCTCGACGCCAACATTCCATAACTCCACTAACTCCTTGATAAGCGGTTGGAGGTACACATCGATGTCATTTCCCGGTGCCTTTTTGCCTGGAATGATCATGGACATAATGAAAGAGCTCTGTTTCATACACATCCAAGGCGGCAAGTTGTAAGGTATCAAAACAACTGGCCATATACTATAGCTTGTGCTAAGATTCCCAAACGGATTAAAACCGTTGGTCGCCAAAGCAAGACGAACATTTCTAGGATCCGCCGCAAAATCAGGAAAGTCTGAGTCGAACGCTTTCCAAGCTTCAGCATCCTGTGGATGTCTGAGTTTACTATCTTTGGTCTTGTCAGCTTCATGCCACCTCATATGCTCAGCTATCTTAGACGATATAAACAGTCTTTATAGGCGAGATTTTAAAGGAAAGTACCTTAAAATCTTTGCAAGTTTCTTCTTCTGCTTCTTTCCATTCTGAACTGTCCTGAACCTTGAAGTGTGACACTTCTTACAAGTCTCCCTCCGAGCATCCTCTCCCCAATAAAGCATACAACATCATTGGGACAGCATCGATTTTTTCGTAGTTCGTGCCTAATCTGTTGATTACCTTCTTGGCCTCGTAGAAGGTTGTGGGAATGTCCGCGTCGGGAAAGCATCTCGTAGTAATTCCAAAGAACATCGACATTTCCTTATCGGTGATTCCACACAAGTACTTGATATGGTACAATTTGATCAGAAAAGATAATTTTGAGTATTTCTGACAACCTTGATACAAAGGACGATCACTCTCATCCATTAGGGCGAAAAATTCCCGAGCTACATCATTCCTGAAGAAAACTGGTTCTGACCCCGAACTTCGCGTGAAGTTGTCGTCTTGAACACCGAAAGCATCGTGAACAGATTCATGAACCGGATCATGTTGATGTGCTTGATTTGCTACTTGTGAGGTTTGAGGAAGATGATTCCGATATCTCATACCACGTTTCTCACCATGAACTTGCCAGAATGTATATCCTTCTGGGAAAGGCTTGATAAGAAGATGTTTCATAGCACCTTCTCGCGTTTGCCACTTCTTAAACTTGCATCTACAACAAGGACACACGATCTTGCCATTAATTCTAGCGTGAGAGAAGGCGAAATCTAAGAAAGTTTTCAATCCCGCTAAATATACAGGAGAACTGCGCGGTAGCTTGATCCATGATTTATCCATCTGTACTAAACAAAGCTAGGATACAATATAAATGTAGAGAGAATGTTTAATTACCTTCATAACAACACCTGAGATGTTTAAATGCAACATGGAAACACTTTGTAGCGGTTCATTAACCGCTACAAGAATCAAATCAAAATATGAAAATACAATTAGTCGCAGCTTCTTCAACCGCTACAAATTTGAATTGAAAATCCCGCCAAACTTCAGTCACGGTTCTTAATCCGCCACAATCACTGCTACAAATGTGCGAATTTGAATTCAAAATCCCGCCAGAGCTTTGTCGCGGTTTGTAAATTGCTACAATAACCGCTACAAAATTATAGCCGTTTGAATTTAGTTGCGGTTATTCGTATTAACCGCGACAAATGTTGGCGCTATTTGAGAAAATTACTTTTTATTCCCTTCATATTACTCCGAATTTTTTTACAATATCTATTTTATTTAGCTATACTAAATTTTATATTGTACGTTATATATTATAAGTAACATTAAGAACCTAATATTACTCCAACATATTAATGCTATACCATAGTAAAAGATAACAAATATCTAACCAAATAAAAATGTCAACAAGCCAAATAATATAAAAAAGAAAACAAACATCCAGCGATTCAAAATAAAAACTAATTATCAGGAGTCTGATGATCAGGTCCTGTCTCAGGGGGGCTCGTGCACGACCAGAGGTAGCATTGCCCTCGTCATCAGCAGCAGGAGGACGCCGAATTTGATCCTCGTAGACGGAGGAAGGGGGAGGGTGAGGCGAGGGGGAATCCTCGTCGCTGAACGAAGGGGGAGGCTCAGGAGTTGGAACCCGTCTGCCAGGCATCAACTCAGTCAAGGCATCGTGAACAGCATCCCAGGTATGCCTCTGACTCAAGTACCAACGGTCGTATCTCTCTTGCCGGCGCCTTCTCTTGGCATCATTCGCGGCCTTCTGTGCAGCAATCTGCTCAGCAACCTGCGCAGCAACCTTCGTGACAATGATCGCATCAACCTCCATCGGTGGTGGCCTTCTCGAGCCAGAGGTGCCGGCCTTAGAGCCGGAGGCCTTGCCGTATACCATGTTAGGCCTGGCGCCTAATTCCATACCCTTCACTTGGCCGGATGCTCTTTTGGGCCCACGCGCGGCTTTCAAAGGGGCCAGGGATCCACGACCCCCGTGACTCGGGGCCGCGACGCTCGTATCGCCGGCTCTCGCTCAATCTGGGCTTGACACACAGATTTCAAAAAACATTAATCAAACTATATTTAATTCAATTTAAATATACAATATTAACTATATAAATAATTTTTTGTGACTTACTATTATCTCCTCTCGTCGCCGTCGGTCGGCGTCTCATCACGGTATCATGGGTGCGTGTGAACAACGCCCATAGTCCGTCGACGATTCTCCTCCCGAGCCTTCTCTTTGCCGAAAGAGTTAAAAGAATATAAACTTTATTATTTCAAAAACAAAACAATAATCTTTTAAACCTAAAATTAATTGATCTTTCAACATACCATCTCATTGTGGGTCACAACAAACGTCTTGGTTCCTGCCGTGTGATGGACCCTTTGATGTGACTGGTTTCTAGTGTTCCTCTGTGACAGGGCCTGCAAGGAACAGCAAACAAAATGTTAAGTGAAATTAATTATAAGTTTAAATGATTTCTTGTAACCTATATTTCAAGTACATTTAAACTATAAATTAAGTTAAACTATTAAATAATTTAAACCAAATGTAAACAATAAATTAATTTAATCAATATTTATATTTTTAAACTACACTCAAACAAAATTAATTTAAAGAAATTTGTCACAATAAATTAACTCATGTTTAAAAAAAAACTTAAACTACGATTAATAAAAAAAACGTACATGTCCATCTGGACCCCTCCGATAGTGGACAAAACCCGCCCAGTCATTTGGGTCCATGCCATCTGGGACGTTCTCGATCAGCTGCTGCAGAGGCATAGTCGAATCTCCATTCTGCGTGTTGTAGAGACGACCCTCCTAGCTCTTCCACCCTCCCCCATTTTCATGAGTACGTACCTCTTATGGATGGCTCGCACGTTAAACTTTTTCGTATCATAATTTAGTTAGTAATTAAGTAAGAAATAAATAAATAAACCACAACATATTACTATTAATATTTGAATTTAATTAAACAACAAAAGTTACCAGCACAACGTCAGAAAACGCTTTGTCCTTGTTCTCCAGCGAAATCTTTTTCCAATTGTGGAAAAAGATCGGAAACCATGCCCAATTCCCGCCAAATTCTGACAGGAATCGGTTCATCAGATGACCACCATTGCCGATCGGCTGGTCCGTGTCCGTGTTCCAGGGGACTATGACGCGATGGTCGTCCATCTGAGTGACCGCGGCAACATCCAGCGTCCTCCTGCTGATGTTCCCATGTTCATCTGCACAATTATAAACACATTGTTGTATTGCATTTAAATAAATTCAAATTACACATAAGAAATTTAAATTTAATTTTTGACAAAAAACTGATTATATTTACCTTCGACATCCACCACAAAACCGGTGGAACGCGAAGACGACGGTTGGGGGTTCCCCTGGTCCCGCTCATTCTCCTCATCGAGAAACCGCTCCACCTCAGATATGGGAATCTCAATATGGATCTCTGGATTTTCGTCCACGTCGCTGATCGACAGACTTGCACCCTTTTCTCCCCCTACGGTCTCTAGGTTTGGGATTTCCTCATTTACAAAGAGGTCATCAAACTTCCTCCCCTCCACTCGAGGGGGCGGAGGGGGGGATATTTACAGGCCCACGCCCTCTCATACGACCCCCTCTACTACTACTGCCCCTTATAGGCCTTCTCTCCCGATCAAAAACTTTCTCTTTTCCCTTATCTTTAGAAACCATGATGTTGAAAGGTTAAAAGGTGAAAAATCAAAACCTTGCGCAAGATTTTCAAAATGAGAGGAATTGTTAAAAAAAAAAACCGCTACAGTTGTAGCGGTTATCACATATAACCGCTACAGTGACAACATTGCCTCGTTCTTCGTGAAAACTTGTCGCGATTAAAGAATCGGACAAACTAGAGACTTTTACAATTCTGTAGCGGTTAGAGTCAAATAACCGCAACTAACTAGAGCCCCTTGCTATTCTGTAGCGGTTCTAGCTTAACCGCTACAAAGTTACTTTTGTGGCAAAAAAAAATCCAAACTATTTGGTTTGTCAGTCAAACCAATTAGTTTGGTGATAATATTTAAAATAATAGAAATTTCAAATAATTTATTTATCTTCTCCAGTTTCCCCAAAACACTCGAAAGTAATAAATTAGGAATAATTAGTTTACAGAAAATAGTCTAACATGCACGTGAAGATTCGCATTCAGTATAGCCACCAATCTCCCTAGAAACACTCACTGACTCATTTTGATCAGAGATATTTTACAGAGAGATAGGTGGCTATAATGAAAACCAATCTTCAGTGCACATTGGACTATCTTCAGAAGAGTAGAAGTCTTCACGTCAGAGAAAAAACTAAATCTGGATTGTCACTGAAGGAACTGTCTAGGACAGAAAGAAGAGAGAGGCAAATATCTGCCGCTCTCATCTCTCGACATAAGAGATCAAGGCTGCAGATATCTGCATGTCTTCGACTACTCAACCGAGAAAGTTCATTCAGCGACAACGTAGATTTAGTATTTTCTGAAACTTTATAATTAGCTGTACGGACAGATTAACTATATATAGCATAAATATTTGTAGCGGTTTGTCCATTAACCGCTACAAAATTATAGTATTTGACGCGGTTGTAGCTTCACTCAACAACGACCGGGACAAAACGTTGTCGTTCCGCTATCCTGTAGCGGTTTCTTTCGTATAACCGCTACAGAATTACAGCGATAAAGTTCGCACCATTATGCGCCAACGCTGGCGCCAAATTTGTAGCGGTGTTTCCAAAAAAACCGCAATAGATGTTGCGCCACAGAGATTCGCGCCATTACACGCCAAGCTGGCGCCACATTTGTAGCGGTTTACTTTAGTGTAACCGTTACAAATAGCTCAGCAACCATTAATTTGTTGCGGTTCATTAAAAAACCGCTACAAAAACGCGGTAAATAATGATTTTGTAGCGGTTATATATGACCGCTACAGACGGACCGCGACAAACGATAGTTTTTTCTCTCTAATGGGATGGGTGCTTCTCTATTGTCGGAGCTTGCGGTAGAGGTAGTGATCCCAGTGTGTGCTATTGTTGAAATAGTTTTCTCTTTTGTACCGTGGTTATTGGTTTCACGAATTATTGTTGTGCTGGGCGCTCCTTTTTAAAAGTTTGTTGTGCTGGTTGGTCCACTTAATAGTTAATTGTGTTGGACGCTCTTGAACCAATAGTTTGTTGTGTTGGACGCACCTTAACCCTTGTGATAAACCTTCAGGAATGGGTTTATATAAAGGAGCAATTTTACACATGACCTTTTCCCCCATGAGCGCCCAGCACCACGACCTTTTTTTTGGAGCAAAAATACAAACGACATTACGTTTTGGGAGCAAAAATACCACGGGCCGTTAGTTGACCGTCAACTTGGATGGAACGCTGACGTGGCGCTGATTTGGACTCACACGCTGACGTTGAAGCTGATGTGGAATAAAAAAATTCAAAAATTTTTTTAACAAAAAATTAGGAAAATTAGGAACAAATTCAAATAATTTGAAAAAAATTAGATTTGTTTAAAAAAAATAGATTTTTTTTTAAAAAAAAATAGGAAATAATTCAAATAATTCGAAAAAAAATAAAATAATTAGAAAAAAAAAGTAAAAAATTAGAAAAAAAAATTCAAATAATTAGAAACAAAATCAAATAATTAGGAAAAATTATAATAATTAGAAAAAAAATTAAAATACCTCCGCCAGTGGACCCCGCCACCTGGTGGAGGAGGAGTTGTATATACACGGGCCGGTGCAGTTGTTGACGATGCACTAGGGTAAGCTGTTCATTGAAAAAAAATATTAATTAATTAATTAAGATAAACTTCTTGTCAATTCTCCCTATAGAGATAAATCCAATATGATATGTGAAGTCTGACTAAGAACTGATGGGGCCCACTGGTAGGGGGTATTTTAATTTTTCCTTAATTATTTGAATTTTTTCTAATTTTTTGAATTTTTTTCCTAATCATTTGAATTGTTTTTCTAATTATTAAAAAAAAATTAATAAGGGGCAAAAGGATAATTTCACCTAAAACTAAGGGCAAAAGTGTAATTTCACCCGCGCATCGTTCACTTCCATCCAAGTTAACGTTGACCGTTTGGTCAACTAACGGCCGTGGTCTTTGGCGCTCCCAAAACATAACGCCCCGTATTTTTGCTTTCCGAGAAAAAAGGTCATGGTGTTGGGCACTCCCTGGGGCAAAGTTCATGTGTAAAATTGTTTCTTGACCCAATATAAAAACAACACAAAAGAGTAAGAGAGAGAGGGGGGGTTCAAGTTCGATAGATATATGTTACGCAGAAGTATAGATAGTAATACAGGTGGGAATATTACTAAAGTGATTTGTCCGAAATGATCATGGCGATTTAAATCAAGTTAGGTATGGGCAAGCAAGACAATATGTTTTATAAGAGTAGCGCATCGAAAACATGGCAAGTGAATTGGAGAAACTTGTTGAGTTGGCATATGGATTATGGACTAGAATTTTTGGGATAAAATACGTAAAAGGTGGGAATAATTGTAACATCCCAAATTTTCATTTATAAGACTTAGATAATCTTATGAAGGAAATATTTAACGGTGAATATAATTTAGGGTTAAGGTGCAAAAATACACATGTGCTTTTCTCCGAGGAGCGCCCAGTAGCAAGTGTTTTTTTTAGGTGCAAAAGTACACATGTTACAAATTATGTGCAAAAATACCGTTTGACCGTTAAGTTTGATTTTTTTGCTTTGACCGGACGATGACGTGACATTTCAAAGTTCAAAAATACACATGTGGTTTGTCAAGAAGAGCGCCCAACACCAATTTTTTTTTAAATTTAATAATTTTACTTCAATTAAAATTATTTTAGGATCTTAAAAAAATATTTCAGGTAGTGACTGGTACTAAAAGGATACTTGGATC
Source organism: Acacia melanoxylon (assembly GCA_019022615.1). Taxonomy (NCBI): domain Eukaryota; kingdom Viridiplantae; phylum Streptophyta; class Magnoliopsida; order Fabales; family Fabaceae; genus Acacia; species Acacia melanoxylon. Next base: position 958,863 of record JAFJYJ010000053.1, on the reverse strand, counting down.
GAAAAAAAAAAATCGAGTCTTGATCGGTACTAAAAAGTACTTTTAGGATACTTACTAGTAAAAAAAAATACTTCATAATTTTGAAAATTTATTTTAAGATCTTGAAAAAATATTTCAGGTATTGACCTACTAAAAGGATACTTGACCGATCTTTTGAAAAAATATTTCGTGTCTTATTTGGTACTAAAAAGTACTTTCGGATACTCACTGGTACAAAAAAATACTTCATAATTTTGAAAAATTATTTTATGATCTTGCAAAAATATTTCAGGTATTGATCGGTACTAAAAGGATACTGACTAATACTGAAGAAAATATTTCGTGAGATCTTACTTGGTACTAAAAAGTACTTTCGGGATACTTGGCCGGTACGTAGAAAAAAATACTTCATAATCTTGAAAAAATATTTTAAGCTATTGACAGGTACTAAAAGGATACTGACTGGTACTTAAAAATACTTCATGATGTTGAAAAATTATATTAGGATCATGAAAAAATATTTCGAGTCTTGATTGGTATTAAAAAGATACTTCAACATATTTTTTTAATATTCTAAAATAATTTTTCAAGATCGTGAAATATTTTTTCCGCATTTGGGCAAAGATTCTCAAAGTATCTTTTTAGTACCAAATCAAGACTCGAAATATTTTTTCAAATCTTAAAATAATTTTTCAAGATCATGAAGTAATTATTCAAGATGTCAAGATCCCGAATATCTTTTTAGTACCCGGTAGTAATTAAAATAAAATTATTAAATTAAAAAAAATTGGTGATCTACGCTCTTGTTGACAAACCACATGTGTATTTTTACACCTTTGAATCGTCCAGTCAGCAAAAAAAAGTCAAACTTAACGGTCAAATGGTATTTTTGCACCTAATTTGTAACCACATAGTCACTTTTGCACCTAAAAAAAGCACTTGCTCCTCGGAGAAAAACACATGTGTATTTTTGCACCTTAACCCTATAATTTAATTAATAATGGTTTAAATAAGGAAGATAGATCTAAAAGAAATAAAAACATTAAATTTAAATGAAGTCTAATAAAAATATAATTAAAAAATTATTATTATTGAATACTTTAGAAAAGATAAAATAATAAAATTAATAGAGGTTAAATGAGAGTATTTAATTTTAATTTTAATTATGTGTGCATAAGTAAATAAATAATAAAATAAAAGAGACTAAGAAGTCTCACATTGACTAAATAAGGAGAAGATTGAGTTCTTATAGCCTATATGTAAGAGTAGTGAGGTGAAGTCAAAGTGCAACTTTTCTATTTTTGCATACAACCGGGTAGTCTCGGTAAAATGGCATTTACGTTTTCGTTAACTTTGCATTGGGTTGAAATTTAGTCAGCCCATCCAAGACATCCAATCCATCAATTTCAACGGTTAGATTAGTTGTGGGTTATGAGTTACAAAGTCGGGAAGACGAATGAATTTCTGGAACGTGAAAAACAAACCCTAGAGAAAAAAATCAATTTTTTTTACTAAGTCCACCATTGGATTGTTGCGAACTTTTTTGAGATTGTTTGAGACATCCTTTTCAGAAAAACCAACAGCGGAATCTTCGATTTAATGCTTGGGGTAATAGTAATGTATCACGCATTGAATCTGTTATTTGAAAAATAGGAACTATGTCCTAGATTTAAGAGTTTTCTAGAGGTTCTAAAGATTAAAATCCCAAATTGAGATCATAGAAATGTTAGACAAAGCTAGTTTGATGCTCCTTTAGTCCCATTCTCAAATCTAATATATTTCTAATATAACGTTTCCTACTTGTATGAAATTTTGAGCAACTTGATGGAGGAAAAATTATAAACATCTAATGTTGCTAAAATACTTTGCATTAATTAAGTTTCCGGTTCCTCTAAGCTTTAAGATAAGGATTTTCCTTGGTTGGAACTTAAAGAATACCAAGTAACTAGGAAGGCATCTGATAATGTGGCTACCTTAACAAATAGCTGGCAATTATTGCTTATTGAGGGAATTTTGTATATTACATCATGCTGCATGTAAATTTATTTAGAATATATAATTGCACTCTTTTCATAGACAACCGAGGACCTATGATGTTTATTTACTTAATTTGAATTGTTGATTTGAGGAACTAATTTTGAGGTTATCTTTGAAGAAATTTTTGAAAATCATATTAAGCTTAGGGTTAATTAGAGACGTCGTTACACTTAGCCATCAACTTCGAATTTGATGCAAGAAAACTCATATCACATATGTATTTAATTTTCTTGTTCTTTTCCTTATTATATTAAAATTAAAATTTGTTAATTTAAATGCACATTCAGTAAATAACTTGTTATTATAGAGCTCTTTGAATCAAGTTTCTAATAAAATAATAAAATAAGACCCATTCAATTTTTTTTTTATAATTTTAAAGTTGGAATCAAATCATTAAACAAAGCTCAAAACATTTGAGCTTTAATGATTTAAATAAAATAGAAAATACTAAAATGATTTAAATAAATATGAACTATTCCTATTATTTCTCTAACTCTCTATATCCTTCATTATCCCATAACTGTCAGTTATCTATCAAATATCTAAATCTACTATTATTTTTATATTTATTTTGAATATTTAATTTATTTATTCAAATTTAATTTCTTCATTTTTTTAATGTTTAACAATGTATTGTTTTTTTTTTAATCTTCTTCACAGTTGAAATGGATCAATTTCACTACAGTGATTCAGAGCCGAGGCATTCATCTTCAATTTATTAAAAAAAAAAACATTTCCTCTTTCATTTTTAAGTAATTACTTTAAAGAGTAAAATATGTATTTTATGATTCTTTCTCAACTCGTCACCCATTCATTTTCTTCCTATTAAACAACTCATCTTCTCTCAGCCATCTTCTTTTATCTCTAAAAATCTTTCCTTCTCTTCCTTTCCCATCTCTAAATTTCTTGCCCTCCTCAAATCTTCCTAGTACCAAACGGGTTCTAAGTGTATAGGGAATTTAATTATAGAATAGTCTCTAGGAACTTCATATTGCTTAGGTATTTTGGGTCTGAATTGGAATTTGTAAATTTTTGAGTATTTTTGTGTCTTTCTCTTATTAAAGTGTAGATGTTAATATTATATAGATATCACGATAAAACTCAAATTTTTATATCAAATTCATAATATAAGTTTGCAATATATATTCATGCTTTGTAAATACAGGAGCGTAGCTAGAATTTAATCAATGGATTATTTTTTTATTATTGGCCAAAAGTCAATAGAGGGTTGAGAATAATAAAGGGTGAATTATAATAAGTTCTAAAAAAAATTAATTACCTAAAAGTCTAGTAATAACAAAGGAGCATCCAATAAGTGTCCACGTAAGAAATGACAATTTGTTTATACTTTCCACCTGCTGTGGGGAATTCTTGATAATTAAGTCCTTTCTTTAAGACATCATTATTATTCCCTCAATAACAAACCTCTCTGTATATAAAGTTTGTTTCAATTTTGGGAAGATGAGACACTGATGTATAAAATTAGATAAAATGGACCAATCTTAAGACAAATTCCCTAATAAGCTATATGCATGTACCTGAAACAAAGACAGAAAGAAGGAGGAAGGAAACAAGAATCATTCAGGGACTTGGGAAACATATTTCCTTTCCTCTTATATACTCTTTCCGGTCCTAATTATAAGACAATATTTGGGGGTTGGTTTTGGTCCTAATTATAGAACAACTTTTTAGTTTTTGTCAATTTCTTCCTAAAATACCCCTATTTTATTCTCTCAAGTGTGTTTGACTTTTGGTGGGTATATGTATATGGGTTGCAATACACACATGCACAAGCACGCACACATATGTGTGTGTCTATAAACATATATATGTGTGTGTCTATATTGTATATATGTATGTATATCTGTGTTTGTGTGTGTCAATATATATGTGTGTAGATATATATATGTGTACATACATACACAAACACACACACACACATATAAATAAATAAATAAATATATATCTATCTGTGTGTGTAGATATATGTTTGTGTGTGTGTCTATATGTGTGTGTAGACAGATCTATATGTATACATATACACACACACATATATGTGTGTCTATAAACATATATGTATACATATGTTTTTTTGGGGTCAAGATATGTATACATATATACACACACATATATAAATAAATATATATATATCTATCATATGTTTGTGTGTGTGTCTATATGTGTGTGTATTATATGTATACATATATATACACATATATATGTATATACGAAATTTCAAAAAAATGTCCTTGGAAAAATTGGAGAGATATGTGGCGAAGTTGTTAATTCACTTTTACTTATGTCATTTTAAATTTATATAAGGGCATTTTAGGAAAATAAGTAAAATTAACTAATTTAACTCATTTCCTTAATCTCTCCAAAATTGGTTAAATATATCTTATAATTAGGATCAGAGGGAGTATTTCATTTCTTATAATCTCTAAATCATATTCATTTAATCAATCTAAAATGTTACATCATTAAGTTATACTCTTGAGATTTTTCACTCCTCTTCATAATCATTGGTCTAGATGAGTTTATGAAAAAAAAGAATTATGAGAAGATGTCCTACAACCTTTACTCCTAATTCGTTCCTCCTCGTTTCACACGCATCTCCCTTCTTCATGTTTGGGTTCCTCATCCTACACGTATCACCAACTCATCATCTTCAGTCTTCACTTATCCAATTACTTTTCTTTTCTTTTCTTTTTTTAATTTCCAGTGCTTTTCGCGCCATGGGCAATCTCCCTTTTAAATATTCTTCTTCCGTGTTTCGTGCCAAGAAATATATTAATAAAATAATCAAAACCGTACAAAAACTCAATATTAAAATGTTTTTTCCTGTTGACTTTTCTATAGAATTTGCTCAAATGACAAAAAGTAAGAAAGATATTTTATTGCGTTGACATAAAAAAGACTTTATAAAAAGGAAAACCCCTGAAAAAGATTTTAAAAATGCTAAATGACAAAAAGGTGTTCCGAATATTCACAATATCAGATATATGAGATTTTTCCTTTTAAAATTAAGAGTAAATACTCTTTCTGGTCCCTGATAAAAAACACGGACCTCATTTTAGTCCCTTACAAAAAAATCGACCCTTATTCGTCCTTTTTATGGACTAAAAATGACCTTTTGGAAATTTGTGAGGGATCAAAATATCAACCAATCGACCCTTATTCGTCCTTTTTAAAAGGACCTTTTTTTAAGGGACCAAAATGGGGATCACGTTTTTTGTCAGGGACCAGAAAGGGTATTTACTCTAAAATTAAATGGAAATGACAAAAATATCCTTATGAGTTTAAAAAACATGCTTCCATTTTTTATAAGGGTTTAACAAGTTCAGATAAGGTTTTAATAAATTCTAATATGATTTTTATAAATTTCAATAAAAACTCGACACTTGCTACAATTGCATGATATTAATTATAATAAAGGTTTCATAAGTTTAGATAAAGTTTTAACAAATCTTGATAAAATTTTCACAAATTCCATTTCAAAATTAAGCTACTTGCTATAATGACACGGTATTGATTCTCAATTTTGATAAAATATATTCAGAACTTATTAAAACCTTATATGAATTTGTTAAAACCTTGTCATTGTAGCAAGTGGTGATTTTTGAATTGAAATTTGGGAAAATCTTATAAGACTTTGTTAAAATCTTATTTGAATTTGTTAAACCCTTATAAAAAGTGGTAGCACAGTTTTTAAATATAGAGAGACATTTATATCATTTCCATTTAATTTTGAAAAGGCTCTCACACCTCTTTGGCATTATAAATATTCAAAAAAAAAAATTTATCCTTCAGCATTTTTAAAGTTCTTTTTTAAGGATTTTCTTTATAAAAATATTTATTACGAAATGTTTGATATATAAAAAATAATAATCTTTTCTACTACTCTTTTTTGTTTTTCTAACAATTTATATGGCTTTATGGTAGATAATAAAAATAAAACAAATTAAATTGACACAAGTATAAAGTATTTCAACAAATATTTTAAAGCAAATATAATATGTTTTCATGGTAAAAAATAAAATAAAATAAAATTCAAAACTGTCAAATTTTTCCTTGTGGCCTTGCCTCCTTTCAAGGCTTTAATCCTCCATTCATATGGCTTGCCAAAACTAAAACTAAAACAAAAACAAAAACCTTTGATACATTCTAATATTAGAAAGTCAAAATTAAAGGGCAGTGAATTATTGTTTATACTTTTATATAGTATCCAATAAAAAGCTACAAATGAAAGATAATGGGCCCATATATTCTTGCAAAAGGTTATCACCTTTTTAATTATATTATCTTTCTTCACCAAATCGTGCATTTTTTTTTTCTTGACTGAAGTTTTTATTTCTTTTTCTGTGCGTATGATAAATTTGCTATTTTAAAAGTAGTCGTATAAATTATTTTAATCATTTTTAATATAATAGCTTGCTTATATACTCCTTCATTTCCTTTTTATAAGAGCCTAAAATTTAAATTGTCTTGATAATTTTTATAAAAGCCCGGTAAGAGTTGTCTTAATATTTAGTAAGTGTATTTATCAATTTTTTCAGTTCACTGCACATGCATATTTAATTGAAAAGAATTTAAGTAGTTTCAATCACATATACTGCTGAGAAAAACACAATTATGCAAAATTATGATTTTTTGCATATTAATTTGCTTGGGTATAACACTATAACAATCTATAGACTAAAATTAATTGTTATTTATATTTGATTATAACTGGGTAACAATCTTTAAAATAAAATGATTGTTTATATTTTTTTATATGAACTTATTATTGTGTACTTCAGTACTTCTGTCTTCAAATTATTACAGACATTTCCGTTCAACTCACGCGGAATATAAAAAAAAAAAAATCATTTATTGGAGAATGACATAGAAATAATTTTGAAATTACAAATCTTAAATCAAGTATTTTGAAAAATTCTAAATCAAATATTAAAGCTTGCTAGTATTGTATAAATAGGAAGAAGCTTAAAAGAATTAAAATTTTGAAAATATGATTATTTAAAATTTCTTTTAAAAAATCTACTGCCTCTCGTCTTGAATAGAAGACAAAGTTAGACTTTTTGTTTAGAGATTAAGGAAGTTAAATAAATTATTTAATCATATCATATATTTTATGGGAAAAACACTTCTCATGTTGTAGGAGAAGTGTATTCTCATGTCACACACACATAAATAGTGGGACCCACATATATATATAATTAGTGTCTCACTATTTCATGTGTGTGTAAGAATCTTCTTCTTCTCATGCAACATGAGAAGTTTAAACCCCATATTTTATATTAGTATATTATATAGCAGTTTATAACTTAGGCAAATTAGTTTTTAAAAAATTGGTGAATATAAATGCTTTAATGTAACTTATTTAGTTTTTTTAATCTCCCTACAAAAATTAATGAAGCCTTATATTAAATACCGGAGAAGTACCTTTATATATTTAATATTTATCACGATGTTCGTGCAAAGATGAAGCATCTCGGATGTTAGAAAAAAAATATAGGATATAGGTGGACCAGCGTCGCAGGATTCACCAGGAGCATACGACACTCTGCTTAATGCTCTTAGATGGTGACCCTTTCGTTCCGTTCCATGTCTAACACGTGTAACACTCAGAATCTGACGGTCGAAATGCGCGTTGCATGTTTCACGAGCACAGCTTTTTGTATAAACTTTAAAAACACAAGGTCTTTTCCTCTGATTATTTTTACCTTAAAGGGACATTAAAGCTCCCAACTGTGTTATTTTAGTACTCATATATGTATATATATATCCCCACTTGACCCCATGACCCATAAAGCATACTCAACCCCACCACTACTTTACCACTAGCTTCTTCTTCTTCTTCTCTTTTTACGCAACCCATATCCATATTCATCTTCTTTCCAAAAAAATAAACAGAGGAAACGAGAAATGGACAAAGACGAGACCTCGTGTTTTTAAAGTTTATACCAAAAAAGAATGCTGTGCACGCTAAACTTGCAATGGGCATTTCAAGTTCAAGCGTTATTTTAGCTACTTGACCCACCACTACTCTACCACTTAGCTTCTTCTTCTTCTTCTTCTCTTTTTTCAAAACTTTATCTTTCTCCATAACCACATAGATATATATATACACACACACATACACTCATATACTCACACAACCCATATCCATATCCATCCATCTTCTTTTCAATGGAGGGATCTGGAGAGAACTGGCCGTACTATCAACAGGTAGTGTAATTAATTATATTATTAGTTTCCATTTCGATGCTTTTGATGATGATATGTTTTTTATTTTTTATTTTTGGGAGTGGTCGATTGATTTCATTAACGAAGAGAGGTTGATGATGAATTGTAGATGGACATTAATAACACAAATCTGGAGAAAGCTATTGACTATGTGAGCTATTTGGAGGAGAGAGTGAAAGAGCTGGAGCAGAAGCAGAGCAACAATACGAGTGGGAAGGTGGCGGCGCGGGGTTATAACGGAAACTATTATGATGACGGCGCGTCTTCGTCGTCGTGGTGCTGTGAGGAGTGGTGCGAGGCGTCGCTACCGGAGGTGAAGGCTAGGTTTTCGGAGAATGAGGTGTTGATCATAATTCACTGTGAGAAGCAGAAGGGCATTATGAACAAGATATTGCCTCAGCTTGAAAATCTTCATCTCTCTGTCATAAGTAGCAGTGTCTTGCCTTTTGGGAAATTCACTCTTGACATCACCATCGTTGCTCAGGTTCCCTCTTATAAAGAGTGCTCCCTCTCTCACACACACACACACACTAGTACTTCAACTACCAATCATACTAATTATAAGAACATAGTTGACTCTTTTTTGAAAGATTAAGGAAGTTAAATAAGTTACTTAATTATTTCATATGTTGTGTATTCTTAGATTATATATCAGTTTATAAGTCAAACTAAATAGTTTGAAAATAAAAATACTTAAAGTAATTTAATTAGCTTCTTTGATCTTTCTAAAAAAGTTAATTATGTCTTATAATTAGGACCGGAGGGAGTAAGAAATTACTCTTGTTTAATGCTCTTTAATGCCCTTTATAATAATACATCAATTTTCTAATTCTTCTTTTATTTTTTCTTTATCATTAGATTTTACATATAACGAGTCACATCTTGATATCTCATGCGTATCAAATGGTGTGATTTTAAATTTATTTTTACAATTTGTTTAAGAAAAATAAAACTGCATATTTTTTTTTTTTTGAAAGATTGTAAAAAGATTTAAAACTATGAATGTTTTTGACATATTAAGATGTCATTTATTTTATGTAGAATCTAATAATAAAAAGAATATTTGGGAGGAGCATGTTAGAGGCCCCAAACCCCCTAATTTTAAATATGAATATTTGTGTTTTGTAGATGGGGGAGGAATTCAACTCAACAGTGAGTGCCATAGTGAAAAGCCTGAGACGAGCTATTTCCAAGTAATTATTATTGAATCAGAGATCATATACATATATATGTGGAATGGTAAGTTGAAGAATTGAAGATGGCCTGAGAGGAAGTGTTGCAGAAAATTGATCATTTTTAGTTCAAGGGACTTGAAAGTTTTGAGGAAGCCTCGCAATGTTCGTTTAATTTCATTTGTATTTGCTTGTCCGATCCTTGTATTTAATTTGTTTATTTCAGACCAAAACTATCAAATCTTTTTAATTAATTTCCCATTTAAGTGTATTTTAATTGATTTCCATCCTGCTCTAATAACTTCATACAAGGTTTGACTATGATTTCTTAGTTTTATAAAGTACTATGATCTAGTTTTTAATATAAGATTTAATTGACTAATTCGTGAATATTAAGGAAGCTAAATAAATTATTTAATTGTGATATATATATTACATAATAGCTCCCAAATATTTATGTGCATAATTAAATTATATATTAATTTATAAGTCAAATAAATAAATTTAGATAGAAATGACAAATATAAAGACATAAAATATAAAAAAGGTCTTTTTTTTTTTTTTTTTTTTGTAAATGGAGAGACCCTACCACCCCGTATTCGATGCCTTTTCTTAACCTATCCTTCTCAACTGGGGCTAGGTATTGTGGTAATAGACCAATCCAAACTCGAGGAGCAAGAGTTCAAATCCATATTAATGCAACCGGGTTTGATAATGCTTGAATCTAACCAAATCATATTGGCATTTAAAAAAAGAGGGGTTTGGTTTCTCTCATCATCTTTTTCTCATCATTCCTTATAATCTCTAAATCATATATGTCCAATCAATACAATATTACTTTAACTTTTCTCTCATTTTTCTAATCAACGACCTAGATAGGCTGATGAAAAAAATGAGAAAAAAGATTAGAAGATGATCTCCTCCAAAAAAAAAAAAAAAAAGGCAATTTAAGGAAAGGAATCTAAGATATTTTAAGGAAAGGGGGGGTCAGGTTTGGGATGCTCTGAACATACGATACTGAGTGGTCCTATAGCAATCATTATATTATGACCTGGCATGAAAGGAACTTAAGCAATATGGTTCTCCTTCCAATAAATCTGAATATTATGTATGACCTGGCATGAAAGGAACTTGAGCAATATGTTCTTCCTTACAATGAATCTGACTGCGGGTGAACATGGGAACATGAGATGCTCGATCTATAGATAGAGTTTCTTCATGTCTAGCTACTATCAGTAGCCAATCAAGCACGGAACCATTCATTTCTAGGAGTTAGATAATTAATTTAAAAATATCCAAAAAAAAAACTAGTTAAGTTAGTTAATTATAACAAATGTGTGTTGATTTTCTCAAAAATAAATTCTTTATCAAACTCTTATATTTAAAAATGGGTAAGTAACTGATGTGGCTCATTTGGAAATGTTATGGGGTCCTGAAGATAGCCTCAACTACAACAGAAGAGTACTGGCAATGAACAATTTTGTGCATGATTCCAAAAGAAGGAAACATGCATACAAGTATTACATCCACTACGAAGTGAATGTTCATTGATGTAGTATAATGACAAAATTACCCCATTTCTGTAGGAATCTCACCGAAACGCGGAAGCGTATCGAACTGAGACGATGTAGAAAAAGATGAACCTTCATCGTTTTGATTACCTGGAAAGATGAGCGATCTAAAAGCTTCTTCTCGAACGGTCCAAGTCACGAACAGTCCAAGTCACGAACAATCCAAGTCCGCTCTATGATCGATCTTCCAGACTATCTCTCGAGGGGGATGAGATGGTTGTGTGGGCAACAGTTCGGATGATGAACGTCTCGCCTCTAGGGTTTTATTTCGATGAGAGCCTCTTTGTGAATTAGGTTTCTCAATGGGTGAAAGTAGGTTTATATACTACTACACCAAGATCTAACCCTAAACCCTAAAGGGGCATAGGGCTCTTGAGCTGTGGTCTCACTTAAGCCCAATTGGGCTTAAGTGACCAAAGATCATATATTCCAACAATCTCCCACTTGCTCTTTGAGATACAAAACTTGAGCTCGTAAACCCAAGACCATGTAGCCCTTAAGCCATCATTATCGATAATTTACCCTATCCCTTGTTTCGAGCTAGCTTGGGATCTATCATTTGTCATTTATCGAGGCTCATGATAATCAAGAAGATTATCTAGTTCGGTGCTACTCCACTAAAAGCCCGAATGTGAACTCCAAGATTAATGACAATTATAACACGAATATGCATTACCCCTTTATAAAATGTCTATAATTTGATTGATTAGTTTTCGTAACTCAATCAATTATTTATTCCTTGACTATGATAGTTTCTCTAATGGATTACATGCACCGGCGTGTCTTCAATATCCAAGTACCGAAACATATCAAGTGGACATTTCCTATAAATTCCATGTTGTTTATCTCATAAACACCGATAACCAAAAAGTCTCAATCCCAAAATACCAAGTTATTGGCCGTCATATAGATCAAACCTCACCTGTTGGTAAATCAAAGAATGAAAACTATTTGACTACCTATTTAAAATAAACTCGGGATTAAGAGCAACTACATGACTATAGTTATCTCGGAAATTTGATTCCTTATGACGAAAAAGAGCAACCTTAATCAAATCTCTCCTTGATCCATTCAATGTAAGTATTAACTCACACCAATATTTTATAATGATTCGGACAAAACCATTTCATAAAATATTGCGCCTAAATAAAGTGTCCAACTTAATTTAATAGTCAGTGAAGCTATTCATCAATTGTGAGTACCTATGACCATGTCCTCTATGAACGTATCCATATGATCATATACTCCACAATTGATCCGGACCTTTAAGTCTCGTAAATAGTGTGCGAAATTTAAATGAAAAACACCTCATTTATACCATTCGGAAAAAATGCAATGTCATAATGTCTTGCTCATAAAGCACAAAATAACAAAATGAAATAACAACTATCTAAAGCTATAGCAAATTTGAATCCTCTTAAGACCCATAGATGTAACATGCCTCTCGAACACACGTTCAGGCAAACTCTTAGTAAAAGGGTCAGCAAGATTCTCTTCTGATACTATCTTTGCTACAAAAGTATCTCCTCTTTCAACTATTTCTCGAATCAAGTGATACTTTCTTTGTATGTGTTTTTGTCTCTTGTGAAACCTTGGTTCCTTGGACTGTGCTATTGCCCCACTGTTGTCACAGTAAAGTGTGATAGGACAGTCAACACCTGGAATCACCTGAAGGCAGTGGCGGAGCCAGAAATTTATTGGATGGTGGGCACCATTGGTGGGGGGATTTAAATTTTGGATTTTTTTTTTTGGAAAAATAAAAGAATATAAAGGGAAAACCAAGGCTAAGTATATTATAATAAAAATAATTACAATATCATCCTTCTAGGCTTTATTTTTTAGAATTCTATCATAATTGCCTCATTATCAATGCTATCAAATACATCTTTTTCAATGTAAGGCACTAGATAATCATTCAACCATTCATCCCCTATCCGATTAAGAAGTGCAGTCTTGATGTATTTCATAGCTGAAAATGCTCTTTCCACAGATGCAGTTGCTACATGCAAAGTTAATGCTAACTTTATAAGTAAATAAACCAAAGGATACACAATATGTTTTTTCTTTTCAACCATCCTCTTGGCAAGATCAATATTCCTTGCAAATTCAAAAATCAGGATCAAATTGCACATCAACAATATAGGGAACCGAAGATGGAGATGGAGATTTAGGGAAGATGTAATGTGATTCTAAATTTTACCCTTTTTTTTTTAAAAAAAAAATAACGAAATATGTGTGTGTAAAGAAAGAAACAAATTTTTTTTTTTATCTCATTCCATTTTAATTGGGGGGCACTTGCCCACCCAACCTCCTACCTAAATCCGCCACTGCCTGAAGGTCCGTTAGGAACTTCTTTAACCATGCAGCTTCCTTTGCAGTCTATGAAGTAGCTACATACTCACCTACGTGCGAGTCAACCACACATGATTGTTTTACACTTCTCCAACAAACAGCACCGCCATTAAGGGTGTACACATATCCCGAGGTGGATTTACTTGAGTCAATATCTCCTTGGAAATCTGAGTCCGTATAACCAATGGTTTCAAGACTCCCACTAGAATAGACCAACATATAATCTCTCGTTCTCCGTAGGTACTTGAGTATATGTTTGACCGCTACCCATTGTTCCTCTCCAGGATTAGATTGGTACCGGCTACTACTCCCACCGCATAACGTATATCCGGTCCGGTACAAAGCATAGCATACATGAGACTACCTACGTGGAAGCATAAGGTATCCTACTCATGCGTTCTCTCTGCTCAGGAGTTTTAGGAGATTGCTCCTTAGAGAGATGAATCCCATGCCTGAAGGGTATCATTCCCCTCTTAGAATTTTCCATGCTAAACCTGGCAAGTATTTTGTCGATATATTTAGCCTGGGATAATGCCAAAACCCTATTCTTCCGGTCTCGTAAGAGTTTAATACCAAGAATATAATTGGCTTCCCTCAGGTCCTTCATATCAAAATGCTTGCTCAGCCAGGTCTTTATACCTAACAATACCTCTGTATCATTTCCGATAAGGAGTATATCATCCACATAAAGTACCAGAAAGGATACCGCATCACCTTGGATCCTTTTATACACACACGGCCCATCAGGACTTTTCTCAAAACCATAAGACTTAATGGCTTGATCAAATCTGATGTTCCATGATCTGGACGCTTGCATAAGTCCATAAATGGACCTTTGCAACTTGCATACCATTTGTTCTTGCCCTTTGGCTATAAACCCTTTTGGTTGCTGCATATAGATTTCCTCTTCCAAATTTCCATTTAGAAAAGCAGGTTTTGACATCCATTTGCCAAATCTCATAATCAAGATTTGTTTATGAATGACTAAGAGAATCCGGATGGACTTAAGCATGGCAACCGCGAAAAATTTTCTTCATAATCCACATGTTCTATTTGGGAGTACCCTTTCGCCACCAATCTAGCTTTGAAGGTTTCAACCTTCCCGTCCGATCCTCTCTTTCTCTTGTAAATCCACTTACACCCAATGGGTTTTACCCCTTGAGGTGCATCTACAAGAGACCAAACTGAATTGGAATACATAGAGTCTATTTCACGATTCATAGCCTCAAGCCATTCCTGAGCATCGACATCTCCTAGTGCCTCGTCATAGCTCGTGGGATCATCATCTTCATCAATGATGACATCCTGATATGACTCACCCAACAAGAGAAATCTTGCAGGGTTTACGAATCAATCTCCCACTATGACTTTGTTGCACTTGATGTTGTGCATCTACAGGTGGGTCCATATTTTGTGGGTTAACAATTTCTTGATGAGTACCCTCATTAGGTGGATTAACCAATTCATGATTTTGTTCTTCCATACGTTCATCATTATGCTGAACTTCTGGTTCTATTTCTGGTTCCTATGTATGTTCAGGTATATTTTCCATATTTTCCCCTCTTTGAACAACCACAGGAATAAATGCTGGAACCGCCTGAGGAGGTGGCGGTGAAACTTGATCTGAGACTAGCTCATCAAGAATAACCTTACCTCTTGGCTTATGATTTGCCATATAGTCCTCTTCTAAGAAAGTCGCGTGTGTGTTCACTATGACCTTCTTTTCTTTTGGACTATAAAACAACCAACCTCTGGTTCCTTTAAGATAGCCTATAAACATGCATACTTCAGTACGCGAGTCTATCTTATCTGGTTTCTGTTGTAAGACATGTGTCGGAGCACCCCAAATCCGAATATGTCTCATGGTGGGCTTACACCCTTTCCACAATTCTATTGGTGTCTTTGAAACCGACTTGGACGGTGCTAAGTTCAATAGATACATAGTAGTTTCTAAGGCAAATCCCCAGAATGAATCAGAAAGAGATGAATAACTGAGCATAGATCTTGTCATTTCTAAAAGGGTTCTATTTCTCCTTTCAAAGAACTCCATTCTCAATGGGGTGTCCTTGGAGAGGATAATTGTGAAACTATCCCCTTTTAATCGGGTAAGACCTGAACTCTCCGATAGGTATTCTCCCCCTCGATCAGATCGAAGAGTCTTAAGTTGAACACCAAGATGCTTTTCTGTCTCAACCTTGAACTCTTCGAATTTTCCAAAAGCTTCAGACTTGTGACGCATCAAGTACACATGTCCAAATCTAGAGTAATCATCGCAAAATGTGATGAAATACGATACCCTCCTCGGCTTGGACATTTATTGGTCCACATACATCGTATGTACCAATTCTAGCTGAAGTGTGTACGTTTTCCCTTGGCCTTGAAAGATCTCTTGGTCATTTTTCCTTCTAAACAAGATTCACATACTCGGTGTCGGTTCAAAGTTCGGGATTTTAAAATCCCACTTTTGACCAAACCTTGTATCCTGTTAGAGTTAATATGACCTAATCTCAAATGTCAAAGATAAGTTTCATTGGAAACTTTTCTTTTCTTTGATGAATTATTATGCTCAACATCTCTTAATTCAACATGATTAACTTCACAGGAACAAGATTAAGGAAATAAAGACCATTAATCAATACACCGAACAAATAAAAGAAGATTTACTTCTTATTGAAACTAAGGAATTAAACTGAACTCACAAACCATGTTTTTCCAAACAACTAACGAAATTAAATTCCTCTTAAATTCGGAATAAATAAACAAATCTTCTAAAACCAAAGTTCTGCAATTATCAAAAGATAAAATAACTTGTCCCACCGCTTGTGCGGACACAAGCTCCCCGTTCCAAGCTTCAAAACTCTTTGTCCTTCACTTATAGGCAAGCTATGTTTGAACCACTGCATAGAGTAACAAACATGGTCAGTGGCTCCTGAATCAACGATCCATTTTTCATCGTAATTCTCCACTAAACAAGCCTCAATCACATGTAAATTACCCATACCTGGTTGATTCATCCGTGGGCAATTTTTCTTCCAATGCCCTTTTTGTCCGCACTTGAAGCACTTGCCTTTTGGCCGCTTCATTGCAACTCGGAATAATACCTATTTCTTCTTTTTCTTGTTTTTGTTCTTTCCTTGGATTTCCCCTTAGGTTTCACAAAACTTTCACTAGCAAATAATGCACGCTCGCTTGACTAGAGATTCGGCGCTCTCAAGCTCGTGCATCGCTTAAGTGAGGTCAAGATGCATCTTATTCATATTATAATTCATCTTGAATTGATTGAAGTATTCAGCAATGATTGTAAGAGAAGGTCAACTTTTAAATCTTGTTCAAATTTGATACCATGGTCATCACCTTCTTAAAGTTTGCTATCATTGTTAGACAATGATCCCGCACACTTCCTCCGCACATCACCGTCTTGGTGACTCGACCCAGCGCATTTTGCCTAGCGAGCCGCTAGACGTAGCAAACATGCCATCAAGAGTCCGGAGCATTTCTGCTCCACTCTCAATCATGCTCACTTGCTCCTGAAGGTGACTGGCGAGACTGGCTAAAATATAGCAGCGAACTGCCACATTCGCCTTCTCCCATTTTTCCTTCTCTTGCTGAAATTTTGTCTGGATTGCCACAGACGCATCTGCAGCAGGCTGCGCTTACGTAATAGGGCGATTAGAACAAAGTTGAGCTTTTCATATTGAAGAACAATATCCAAATTTGTTTTCCATTGTTTGTAGTTTGTACCATCCATAGGTTTTTGGCTCAAGATTGTAGCTAAAGGATTGAAAGACATTTTTCTGAAAAATAAGGAAAAAATCACACTAATTACAAACTATAATTAACAACAAACAGATATTGCGTTAGTAGATTCTAATAACTACTATTCGTTTATTGTTTAGCAATCCATTAGTTATCTTCACAAGGCTTACGATGGGCAAGATACTTGTAAAAACTAATATTGTTATTTTGGGCCTTCAGTTCCATTGCCAGAGCCTCGATGGGAGGGTTAACAATTTTACCAAAGTTGAATGTATTTAACCATTGTTTACTTTCAAAATTATCTTTAGTGTCTAAGTGTTGTCGACGATGGGCCGTACAAAACTTTACTAAAACTTTGAAAATATTAGGGTTTAATCTAGCGAAATCCGATTATCCTTATCCGATGGGGCTTCGCGATAACCATTTCACTAATAAAACCTACAATTGGGGCCCGTAGGTTTTAAAATTAATTGCTTAATTTAAAACCTTCACCCATTCAATAATTTTTAAAATAAGAATTTTCAATTTCCAAGAATTGTTCAATTTAGAGTAATTTGAAATCAATCTCAAATATACAATTCTCTTATAAAATTTTCTGGATTATTTGTCTAGATTTTAATTCCACAATTAATTAATCCAATTATTAATCTAGATTTTAATATAAAATCATAATAATTTATAATTAATTTAGTGGATAACCTAAATAATCTTGCAAAATAACTATCATACTAGTCGAATCAAGACATAATAGCTACTATGCAAAGAAATGACATATGATTATGCATCAAATATGGCATCTTTCCTATTCTATATGACATGTTATTTCTAAAATCATGTTAATCGCACATTTAATTCATCAATTCAATAAAAGCATTTAAAAAATTAAACAAATAACTTTAATCCATGGCTTTCCTATTTTAAAAAATATATATAAAATTACAACTTTGGAATTTCTCTTTTGTCCAAAGAAATTCTTAGGATCTGTCTCAAGCCCCTTTAGGGTATTCATGGGCCGTAAAAAACCCAAAGACCCACTTTTGGCGAGAAAACCTAGGATGAAAAGAGGAACCCTAGCCATCGATCTTCCCGCGCACGTCGCCCGAAGTCATCTCAAAGACGATGGGCAATTTTTCTTCTTTTTCTTCGCAGCTTCTCGATCTTCAACTTTTACGAAATTTGGAAATTTACATAGAAATTGCGAAAAAAACATAAGAACAAGCAAGGATGAAACCTAATCATATGGGATTAGCCTCCTTGTTACAAATCAAGAAATACACGAGAAAATCTAACCATGGATTAAAGCGATTAAAATTAAAACTAATATCAAATCTAATTATAAAGAATAAAACTCATGAAATCAATAACAAATATAGAAATAGATGCCATATTTTTCAAAAAATAATATTTTGAAAAATCTTTGAGATTTGATCGCATAAACTAAATCGATGCCATATTTTTCAAAAAATAATATTTTGAAAAATCGAGATTTGATCGCATAAACTAAATCAAAACTAGTTCTTTTCCTCATCGCCAACCGCTCGATGCCAATTGTAGGAATCTCACCAGAAACGTGGAAGCGTATCGAACCGAGACGATGTAGAAAAAGATGAACATTCATCATTTTGATTACCTGGAAAGATGAGCGATCTAAAAGCTTCTTCTCGAACGATCCAAGTCACGAATAGTCCAAGTCCGCTCTATGATCGATCTTCCGGACTATCTCTCGAGGGGGATGAGATGGTTGTGTGGGCAACCGTTCGGATGATGAACGTCTCGCCTCTAGGGTTTTATTTCGATGAGAGCCTCCTTGTGAATTAGGTTTCTCAATGGGTGAAAGTAGGTTTATATACTACTACACCAAAACCTAACCCTAAACCCTAAAGGGCATAGGGCTCTTGGGTATGTGGTCTCACTTAAGCCCAATTGGGCTTAAGTGACCAAATAACATATATTCCAACAATTTCCAATAAAGAAATCGTTGAAGTGACCATCAGCAATAGAGATAGGATTTTCTTATTCGATCAAGGTTGCCCTTTCAAGGCTTTTGCCTCACCAATCAAGTATGCTTCTCAAAATTTAAACTTATGTTCTTGTTATAAGAAATTTTTGAATAAAAGACCAATTTGCCATATGTTGATTTCAATAGGTTCTTATGTGTCTTTCTATCCCCTAGCAGTATATTGGTTTTTCTGATACGACATTGTACAAGGTCTGAGAGCAATGTAGTTTTTTTTTTTTTTTTTTTTTTTTTTTTTTTTTTTTTTTTAAAGGTTAAAATTAATTTAAAATAAAAAATATGTTCAAAATAATTTTTCTTTTTAATTTCAAGTATACCCTTATCTATGAGGAGCAAATATAAGAAAGAAAAATAAGGTAAATATAAATATCACTAATTTTTTAATTAATACGATAATATAATTAATCAGGGGTAAAAATGAAAAAAAAAATATCTCAATAAATATTTAGACAATTCTTGTTATACTTTTATAAAAAGAATCAAGGCAATTCAAATTTTAGCCTCAAACTCTTCTTCTTGTTAACTTGACCCTACCTTTTGTTTGTTTTGCTTTGAGGATTACTTGTTGGGGGTTTCCTCTCTCGTAATATTCTGCGATTCCTTCCTTTCTTCTGATGGGTTATTACTTTAGGTATTTGAATTTTGAACATTCTTTCTTCCTATTTGTCCATTTTCATCTGCACTATTGAGAGCACAGAACCTGAATGTGGATTCAGTTTCCAGAATGACGGTGATATATTATTAAGTGTTCACAATTTTTACTTTTAACATTCTCTAACCTCGCATAAAAGGAACCTGGGATATTATCTCATCAGTATGGGAAAATTCTTTCTGCTTAGCATTAGCCATCAGCGAAAGCATTGATGATGATCATAGTCTATCAGAAGAGATCTTCAAGCCAAACTCAGCATCCTAATTTTTGTGGATGGATGGATATCCATGTCTGATTCATACTGCGGCAGGAACTTGAGATTCGACTGACTTCATTATCTCTTTAGCCATCTGTTTGCATCCTACTAGTTTCTTTATAAAAAGACAATGCAGGCATCACGCAGTGCAAATCAAGTTCATTTAGCAGAAAGATAAGAATTACAAGAACACTAAGAGAATAGATAATACTTGCATGGCCTTAATACAAGACCTATTTAACTAATTTGATTAGATTAAGGAAGTTAGGCAAGTTAGTTAATTATGATAAATATGACATGTTTTTCCTTAAAATACTGTAATTATCTTCCTTAATTCCCTCACACTCTCTTATTTGAGGGAGTATCAAGAGAGGTAATTTGGAAACAAATTGATAGATGTGTGAAATAAATATTACATTTAGGACCAACATCAACTTTCTAATTAGATCCTACATTAAGGACCGGAGGAGTTTAATAGAAAGACATGTAGAGATATCAATTACATGATGGACAATGAGGAAAGTGATGAAACATAGTAGGCATCCGACTTCTTGCTCAATTTAAGTGCAGCTAATAGCCTTCTAGGCTACTGACATGGAAGCTCCCCAGTGAGTGGCAGGTAACAAGTTGGATCCTGTTTATAACCTCAGGCTGATAGTATTTTCCCCTCCAAATAAAAATTTGAGAAAAAAAAATCTGTTTTAAGAGCAATAAAAAAATTTCTTGACATTAATGCCAAGAGTCTCACAGGAATGCTTACCGTTCCAGCAGAATATATATCAGCAGTTCGAAATCCCCTGTTCAAGGTGTCCAAAACTGCCTTTTCTATTCTCTCAGAAGCCTTATCTTCTCCAAGGCCATACTTCAAAAGCAAAGCAGCACTAAGAACAGTAGCAAATGGATTTGTTTTGTCCTGTATAAAGATAATTATGCGGTTGTAATGGATGTCGCGTAAAGATAAACAACCAAAAAATGGAAAGTACTAAAAAACCAACCTGTCCGGCTATGTCAGGTGCAGAACCATGCAAAGGTTCAAAAAGCCCAGGTCCCTAAACCAATCAAAACCCAATATGGTCAGGTGAAAAAGATAGTCACTCTACTTAAACATGCTCATGATCTTACATTATAATGATAATTTTTTCATACCGAACTCCCAACACTTGCAGAAGGAAGCATCCCAATACTTCCAGTGATCATTGCAGCCTCGTCTGATAATATATCCCCAAATATGTTGTTCGTTACCATTGCGTCGGACTGCAAAGTCCAGCATCAAACATTGTAACTCTTGCAATTTTTTAACTCAGTATTTTCCTTCTGTGAATTGCATTTAATGTAGCTTAAATTGAAATAAAACTCAGGTTATACTAACATACTCCATAAGCAGACCTGTTTGGGATAGCGAACTAGTTGGTGGCACAGACCCATCAATTTTAGTATTAAGAGAAGATACACTCACTTGCAAAAAGAACCCTATAGACAGTACTTTCATGCATGATTTCAAACAAGCAACAGACTCAAAACTGTATGAAACCAAATGTAATTATGCTTTCAAAAAGATGCCACCACAATGGATACTACACGTCAGGACCAAGAGGTTACTAGGTTGCTAAAAGGACTTCAGAAATACAAATTTACGACCTTCAACTTACATACTAGTAAATACATATCGACGCTGGTAACAGGGAAAAAATAAAAAGAATTATAATGAGTATATTGACATTGTGGCCAGGTTATTGTCTTTAATGAGAAGATAATCTGTGAAGATTTTTACTCTGTCACAACTACAACTAATTGAGACATATATTATTAACAATATAACAAATGGAAAATGTGCATGAGCACAAAAAAATTTCAGTATATCACACGATTTCACAACTAGAAAGTAGCCACAAACTTACTCTGATCATTCAAAACTGGATGAAGTAATAAGTACCTCTAGCACGTTGGCTTTGTCAACAGAACAAAGTTTCCCACGCCGCTTCCGAGCAATCTCAAATGCAAAACGTACTATGCGAATAATGCGATCAATTTGGTGTAAGAATTAACACATGTCAGAAACAGACAATCATAGTTTTAGGGATTATAGACACTTATCATAAGGACAGGAGAGTGGCAACAGACCTCAGGAGGAAAAATAGAAGTTATTTTTGGAGGGAAAATAAAAATATGCGAATCCCAACACATATACATTACCACATACTTCCTCTTAGAAAATGATAGTTCTCCAAAAGTAACTTAGAAATTCTTCCAGGGGACAAAAGAAAAAACATACGCGCATCACGTGATGGAAGCTGCACTGCCACTACCATCTTTTGGCAGAATTTGAAAATTTTTAATGTACTATTAAAACAATACACTGGCCCATATCTTTCTAATTGGGAATGAACATAGATTTTACTTCAAATACCAACTTACATCCTGCAAATGAATTCTATTTCTCAAGCAAATTCCTTCTAGGTAAACAGTCTTTACAAAACCGTCACATGCACATCTTTTCTAGGAATTCTAGGCATATCATATTTCTTTTAATCATGCTAATCTTTATCCATGGTGATCCTTTTTTTTTAAATCTTTCTGACCTTTTCAATTGGCCAACTTTTGTTTGTACACATCAAAAGCATCTATATGGTTCTGCCCCATTCTATCTTCAGTTCTCAGGTTCAGCTTTCAACTCCTATCAACCTTCTTTTTATATCCGAGTATTTTGGAGAAACTGGAATTCGCAATAAAAGAAGGATAAAGAAACACAACATCCTTCATCAAATTAAATTATGGTGCCACAAGTTACTTAAAGAAATGTCAAATTCAGATTAGTCATAGGCTATAAAATTCTAGATGAAAATTAACAGAGACAAGATGAAAGAAATTATTAAAATTATTAAATTAAGTAGCAATAACTTGAAGAAAAGATAACATCATGATATTGTTGGATTTTGAGTCTAAATCCCATGGGTTATGAATAAGAAGTGGGTTGGAGAAGAAGAGAACAAGGGAAGATGAAAGGAGTGTGTGGATAAAAGTTTTACATTGGACAAAACATGAGAAATGGAAGGGTTTATAAGCCTCCACTTCAACCCCTCTAGATTGCCCCTTGGGGCACACCACTTTTGTGGAGGAGAGAGGATGCTAGTGGTCCTTGGTCCACCAGCCCGGTCGCGCATGTGTGAGTTTAAAAATATTTTTTATTAAATTATTTTTTAGTTTTTTGTCCAAACAGTCCCTAAATTTTTTACTAATTCCATATCATCTCCTCCGTGTTTCTCCCAAACAATGCCAATAACCAACCATTAATTTTCGAAACCAAAACGATGTATTGGTTCGCCAACGCCAGTCTGTTCCATCGTGTTGATTCTCCAGTCGCTTTGATTCATTGACGGGAGTCCATCTGACCTTTTTTGTCGTCTATAAATAGACGTGCGTGTGATAGAAAATTCACTTGATTTTTCGACACTTCGCTCTCATACATATAGTACTCTGCATTCTGCCATAATCTCTGTGTGTGATTTCTTTGGCATTTGGGTGTGTTCGTGGGGGCTTTTGGATTGATAGTGCCATCATTATGGAGATGTAATATATTCTATCCTAAGAGACAAGTGTTTGTGAGCCACTGGCATCAGTATAGAGGGAACAAAATTGTCTTAAGGAGACAACATCTATTGGGCTCGGATTTCATTATTTTTTCTGCATCTGATTCTCATATACTGTGAGTTTTATTATTTATTCTCTTGTGCATAATTGTTATATGTTCATAGATAGTCTCATCTTAATTACACAGATTCTAACCCTTGTGAAAATTTCAATTCTAAAGTACTTTCGATAACAATCTTAAGACAATTTGATTTTGAATATGTGTTTAGTATTTTAAATTTTCAATTACTATATTGTCCAACTTTTTATAGATTAATCCATGTGATTAATCAAAATTTTTGTTTGTGTAACAATAATGGCAAGTGGAAGTACAAATTTGGTGAACCCAAGTAGTTCTACTCCAATGCATGATGAGAAACCAGAAAATTTCAATGGAAATGATTTCAAGAGATGGCAACAAAAAATGCTTTTTTATTTGTTCATATCATGCTAAGATGCTCCGAAATACATGGAAAAGGTTGCTGCAATTGATGCTTGAAAGCATTCTGATTTCCTATACATGAATTATATTCTCAATGATCTAGACAACACATTTTATAATATTTATAGTGCTTTGAAGACAAGCAAGGTATTATGGGAAAGCCTAAACAAGAAGTACAAAATTGAGGATGTTGGCTTAAAGAAATTTATAGTTGGCAGATTTTTGGACTTCAAAATGCATGACTCTAAATCTGTGGTGAGTCAATTTGAAGAACTTCAAGTGATTGTGCATGAAATTCATGTCGAAGGGATGACCCTTAGGATTCTTTCCAAGTTGTTGCATTTATATAAAAATTGCCACCATCTTGGAAGGATTTCAAGAATTATCTTAAGCATGAGTGTAAGGACATGTCACTTGAAGATCTTCAACTTGACTTACCACAAATTTAGGGTAGAAGAAGATAATAAAATTTCTAAAAAGAAACTTGGCAACAATCCTGTGGTCTCAAGGGCCAATGTTGTTGAAGATTGTTCAAAGTTCAAGAAACGGAAACACTTTGATAAGTGATCATCTAAACAAGGTCAAGGTAAAGGCCAGAAGTTCAAAGGCAATTGTTATAATTGTGGGAATCCTGACCATCATGCTAAGGATTGTAAGAGGGCAAAGAACTCCAAAAAGAAGAAGACCATGTACGCCAACATGGTTGAAACTGCTTTTGACTCGGTTGATAACATTAACCTTTCGGTAGTTGTGTTAGAGTGTAACTTGGTTGGAGATACCAAAGACTAGTGGGTAGACACTAGTGCTACCAGACATGTGTGTGCCAACATATGGATGTTCTCTTCCTACACCCCTGTGAAGTCATATGAAAAACTCTATATAGGTAATTCTTCTACTTCAAAGGTGGAACGTGTTGGGAAGGTGTTCTTAAAGATAACTTCTAGAAAATTGTGTCACTTAATAATGTGCTTCATGTGCCTGACATTCACAAGAATTTAGCGTCGAGATCCCTCTTGAGCAAGAATGGTTTCAAGCTCGTATTTGTTTATGATAAATTTGTACATTCTAAGTATGATATGTATAAAGGAAATACTTACCTTAGTGAGGGTCTTTTCAAACTCAATGTAATGACTGTAACCAATGATGGTGTTATTATTAATAATGTTGCTTATGTTTATTTGCTTGAGTCTTTTGATTTATGGCATCAAAGATTAGGATATGTTAATTTTATATCAATTAAAAGTTTAATTCATTTAGATTTATTGCCTAAAATTGATTGTTCAAATAATGTTTAATGTCAAGTATATATTGAATAAAAAATTTCTAAATTATCGTTCCTTCTGTTGAAAGATCAACTGAATTATTAGATTTAGTACATACTAATATATGTGATATGGAATCTGTACCATCTAAGAGCAATGAGAAATATTTTATTGATTAGTGCAGTAGATACTGTTGTGTGCTTCTACTTAATAGTAAAGATGAAGCTATTGTTGCTTTTAGACATTATAAAAATGAAGTTAAAAATCAACTTGGTAAGAAAATTAAAGTGGTGAAAAGCGATCGTGGGAAGAATATGATGACCCTTTCGAGGAATTCTGTATAGATTCTGGTATTATGCACCAGAAAATAGCTCCTTATGCTCCGTAATCAAATGGGATTGGAGAGAGGAAAAATCAAATATTGAAAGAAAAAATGAATGTAATGTTGATTACATCCGGTTTACCATAGAATTTTTAGGGGGAAGCCATTTTAACAACTAATTTTATAATTAATAGAGTGCCTCATAAAAAGATACAAAGCATACCATACAAAATATGAAAAGGAAAGGAAAGAAACATTCCTTAAAATATTTGAAAGTGTGGGGGTGCTTGGCTAAGGTTGCAGTTCCTAAACCCAAAAGGTTGAGAATCGAACCTAAGACAATAGACTGTGTGTTTATTGGCTATGCACTTAACAGTAGTGCATATCGGTTTTTGGTTTATAAGTTTGGGGTATCAGATATCCATGTTAATACAGTTATTGAGTTAAGAGACGCTACGTTCTTTGAGAATGTATTTTTGTATAACATGAGAAATAAAGCAAGTGGTAATAATGATAACAATATTGTGATACCTTAGGATACTACGACCAGTGATGATCCTGTAGAGGAGGAACCCTGCCGTAGTACATGGCAAAGGACCGCCACATCCTTTGGGCTTGATTTTCTAACACTTTTGTTGGAAAATGAGCCACAAAAGTATAGAGAGGCTATGAGCTCCCCTGAAGAACCATTCTGGGAAGAGGCTATCAATAGTGAAGTTGAATCCATTCTGTCAAACCATAGATAAGAATTGGCTACATTGGTTGATCTTCCTCCTAGAAATAAGCCTCTACGTACCAAGTGTGTCTTCAAAAAGAAGATGAAGGAAAATGGCACTATTGATAAATACAAAGCTAGGCTGGTAGAAAAAGTCTACAGACGATGTGTAGGCCTAGACTACTTTGATACATATTCACCAATTACAAGGATTTCATCCATTAGTATGTTAATTGCGATAGCAGTGTTAAATGGGTTGGATTTACATCAAATGGATGTAAAGACAACTTTCTTGAATGGTGACTTAGAGGAAGAGATTTATCTAAAACAACATGAGGGATTTGTTGTCTCAGGACAAGAACAGAAAGTTTGTCACTTGATAAAGTCGTTTTATGGACTTAAGCAAGCCCTGAAATAATGGCATGCAAAATTCGTTGAAGTTATGATGTCGAATGATTTTAGTATTAATGAATGTGATAAGTGTGTCTATGTTTGAAATACTGAAAACGGGTTTGTCATAGTCTGTCTTTATGTAGATGACATGTTGATAATGGGTAGCAATAATCAAATGATTAAAGCTACCAAGCGATTGCTTACCAGTAAGTGGCATGAAAGATATGGGTCTAGCAGATGTTATTTTGGGTATTAAAATCTTAGGAAATCTGATGGGTTGGCTTTATCACAAAGACACTATATTGCTAGAATTCTTGAGAAATTCAAGAGTTTGAATATAGCTCCTATGAAGAACCTTATAGGTTTTAATCTTCGATGGTTGAAAAATACTGGTAAAGCTGAAGCACAGAAAGGGTATGCTCAAGTGTCAGGTAGTCTTATGTATGTTATGAACTATACTAGACCTAATATTACCTACGCAGTGAGCATGTTGACTCGCTTTACAAGTAATCCAAACGAGCATCATTGGAAAGCTATGATAAGAGTTTTGGGTTACTTGAAGTACACTCAAAACTTTGATTTGCATTACAAACTAGAAGTATCCTACAGTGTTAGATGGGTATTGTGTTGCAAATGGGATCACCAACAATAACGACATAAGATACACAAGTAGATATATGTTCACCCTTGGTGGGGGTGCTGTGTCTTGAAAGTCATTTAAGTAGACTTGCATTGCAAGATCAACTATGGAAGCAAAATTTATTGCTTTAGATCAAGCTGGTGAAGAAGTCGAATGGCTTCGTAATTTTCTTAAGGATATTCCTAATTGACCAAAGCCAATACTGGCAGTGTGTATACACTGTGATAGTCAAGCAGTTATCGATAGGGCTAAGAATGTCATGTATAACGGTAAGTCTAGACATATACGTCATAGACACGATACCGTTAGACAACTACTCTCTAGTGGAATCATCTCAATTGATTATGTGAAGTCAAAAGAGAATATAGCAAATCCGTTGACTAAAGGGATTCCTAGAGAATTTGTTGAGCATTTGTCGAAAAAAATGGGTTTAAGGCCTATCAATTATTGATCATTGTGGTAACTTTACTTAGATGAGTAAAGATCCTGCAAACTAGATTCAAATAGACAACTAAGTAATGATCGACTATGAGCACTTTGGAGTTTTAAACTCATACTCATTCCTATGATAAGACAGTGCATATATGAGGGTAAGCAATTGAGCTTTTAATGGTTTCTTAATCCGATGTGTTCAGATGATGTATATTGAATTACATAACAAGGAATCACCTATGTGAGTGTGAAGTGAGGGTCGCTTCTATGAGAATTTATAAAGGCCAATTCTCTAAATCACTCACAAAACCAGGAATGTGTTCAGGGCCAAAATGGACACAACAATGAGACCAACAATGCTAGAGGAGCAATTGTGTGACTCTTATTGTCTTGGTGTACACTAAAGGTTGACGATTCAAGGCATCACGTCT
Source organism: Acacia melanoxylon (assembly GCA_019022615.1). Taxonomy (NCBI): domain Eukaryota; kingdom Viridiplantae; phylum Streptophyta; class Magnoliopsida; order Fabales; family Fabaceae; genus Acacia; species Acacia melanoxylon. Next base: position 930,561 of record JAFJYJ010000053.1, on the reverse strand, counting down.
AATGATTGAGAAAGTACCCCCAATAGGTTTTTACTAGAAAAGGTTCAAATGTGACCCTTACTTATCTCGATGCAGTTGCTACTTGTAGAGGAATTGCACTTTGCATGCATGTTCATTTGCATTTGATCACGATGGACTAACTTCTTATCCATGTGGGGGGTTGTTGGATTTTGAGTCTAAATCCCATAAGTTATGAATAAGAAGTGGGTTCGAGAAGAAGAGGAAAATGGAAGGTTAAAGGAGTGTGTGGATAAAGTCCCACATTGGACAAAACATAAGAAGTGGAAGGGTTTATAAGCCTCTCCTTCACTCTAGATTGCCCCTTAGGGCACACCACTTTTGTGGAAGAGAGAAAAAGCAGGTGGGCCTTGGCCCACCACACGTGCGCGCGCCGCAGTCATCCATCTGTTCGATCCATCGCAGCTCGGTCGGTAACGCATGTGTGTGAGAGATTAAAAGTAATTGTTTATTAAATAATTTTTTAGTTTTTTGTCCAAACAGTCCTTGAATTTTTTACGAATTCCCTATCAGCCCTTCGTCCATGTTTCTCCCAACCAATGCCCATAACGGACCATTAATTTTCAAAACCGAAAATTGTACTTGTCCACCAACGTCGGTTCGTTTTATTGCTTTGATTATCCCTTCGCGTTGATTCGCCGGCAGGAGTCCACCTGACCATTTTTAATCATCTATACATAGACGTGCGTGTGGCAAAAAATCCATTTGATTTTCGTCACTTCGCTCTCATACATATAGTATTTTGCATTCTTCCATAATCTTCTATGTGCGCTTTTTTTAGAATTTAGTTGTGTTCGTGAGGACTTCTAATTGATAGTGTCACTGCTACAAAAGATGGTTTTTACCTCCCAAAAAGATCCTTATTATTAAAAAGGAAGTAAAATGTGAGGGCGGTGGCATTTTTGTAATAATCTGGAAGAAATTTGACATATTAGACGTCCTTTTAATTTTTAGGATGCCATAGTGTAGTTATGGCGTCCTAAAAATAATTTTAGGACACCAAAGAAGGGGAATTTTGGCTCCTTAGGCGGTAAATGAAATAACTTAAGCCAAAAATCATACTTTTTGGCGTCCTAAAATTTAACTAGGACGCTGTAGGTACATATTTTTGTGTCCTAGGAATAGGTTTAGACGCCAAAATGCCATATTTTGGCGTCTTAGAAACAGTTTTAGACGCCAAAAGACTTCCTTAATTTCTATCCCCATGAGTCTGTCTTCTCATTCTCTATTTTGGTCATTCCATGATGTATCGTCCCTCACTCCGTTGCTGCTCCACTGTCACCCTCTCCACCGTAGCTCCTCTGATCTCCTTCCTCTCTCACGCAGTCAGACCTCCGGCGTACCTCCAATGCTCGCGAATCCTAGCTTATTCAACCCCTCTGTTTGGTCCCTCATCCTCGTTCTTCTTCACCTCCGACTTCAAGCGACGAGGTTGAGTTACTCCTTTCTGCTGCACTACTTCCCTGATTCAATCGGTGACCCTTCGTCTTCACCAGGTGAGTCTATCCCCTATTCTTAAAATGTCTGCCCTGTTCTCAAAATGTATGCCCTTGTTCTGCTTGTCGTGGGATTACTGTAGGTCTTCTTGACAACTAATCTTAAATTACAAGTTTGTGTAACTGGTAACGTGTGTCCGTGACGCGAAAGAGGTTTTTGCTCTGATCCCATCACTTAAGGTATGAAATGTCCAAGGCATATCAATTGAAAATGGGCATTTTTTGTTTCGCTAATTTAAATTTTTTATGGGAATGAATATAAAGGAATTGATTCCTTTGATCATGAACATTGGACAATTGGATTGTAATGCCGTGTACTATATCGCGTTTTAATTGTTGATCGTTTATGGATTGGCAGGAATTGATTTCTTTTAACTAACTTTCAAGAATAGGAGGTACTGGTTTGTGTATCTGTTTCTATGTATTTATGCACAATTTCTCTTTTCACAAAAGAGAAGCGTTAATCTAACTCTATCTTAAAGGTGTTTGAGGTTTTATTTTATTGAACGTTTTTTTTCCTCAACGAATATTCATTTCCTGAACGTGACAAAGAGCTGGATGTTCCATGGAAACAAATTAAGTAATATGATTAGATTGGATTAGTAGACAAACTTTGATCCAGTTAATTGTGTGTTCTATCTTTAGCTTTCAGCCGTCTCGCATACAGGAGTTTATATTTTTAACGCTCGAGTGAACATAGAAGGAGTGCAAGTCCAATTGTGAAAATAGCCTAGCAGTAGTATTGAATCCCCAAGGTTACAAACAATAATTATCTTACTTTTTTTGTTTGTTTAACATATGCATACATTTATCAGCTGATATCATTTTGATAAATGGGAGTGAAATAAAGTATGGGGCTGTGTTTGTGGTTGCTGAATATTCATAATGGATGTTACATGTCTTACAACTTCATTCATTGATTAATGGATGTGTGCAATATTCCCTTACAACTTCATTCATTGATTAAAGGCAACTTGTAGGTGGACCGATAGTAATTTCACAATGCTGTTTGAATTGTTATGTGATATGTTTCTAGACGATAATGTACTTCCAAATCGTATGTATGAGGCAAAGAAAATATTGTCTAAGATGGTATGAAGTATAAAAAGATATGCTCTTGCCCTAATGACTGCATATTGTACAGAAATGAGTATGAAGGCCTTAGTAAGTGTATGAAGTGTAAAACTTCACGATAAAAAGTGAATAAAGATGGTGGTTTTGGAGATGAGAAAACAAAATGACAACCTTTAAAGGCATTGTGGTATCTTCCAATAATACCGTGGTTTAAGCATCTTTTTACTGGTGCACCAACGGAGAAGAAGTTGAGATGGCATTCTGATGAGAGAATATCGGATGGAAAATATCTGCGGCACTCAGCTGACTCTCCATAATGGAAGAAAATAGACAAAATATTCTCTCAATTCGGCAGCGAGCCAAGAAACCTTCGGCTGGGGCTTTGTATAGATGGATTCAATCCGTATAGAACTCTTAGTAGCACCCATAGTGCATAGCCGGTTCTCCTTGTAATATACAACTTACTTCCCTAGCCATGTATGAAACGCAAGTATGTGATGCTTTTTATGATGATTTCTGGACCAAAACAGCAAGGAAACAATATCAATGTGTACTTGGTACCTTTGGTTAGGGATTTGAAGAAGTTGTGGGAGGAAGGTGTAGATGTGTTTGATGCATATAAGAAGGAGTCCTTCAAGTTGTGTGCAATAATTTTTACCACAATAAATGACTTTCTTGAAAACGAAAATTTGTCAGGGTACAGTGTAAAGGGGCATAAAGCATGTCCGATATGTGAAGTAGACACACACTTCAATCAATTAAAGCACAGAAAAAAAATGGTCTACCTCGGTCACGGGAGGTTTCTTCATCGGTTCCACCCGTATCGTACGTTAAGAAAGCGTTTTAATGGCTTACCAAAGCATAGAACAGCTCCAAAGGCATTAACCATAGAGGAAGTTTATAGTTAGGTGGAACATATCATTGCCATCTTGGGTAAGCAGCAAAGGATTGTAGGGGAAAAAAACATATGGAAGAAGAGATCAATTTTCTTTGATCTTCCATCTTGGTGTAAGACATAGTCTCGATGTGATACATGTGGAGAAAAACATTTGTGGTAGCCTTATCAGTACGTTTTTGCACATTTCAAGGAAGACTAAGGATGGAATTAGTGCGAGACTGAACCTGGTTGTTATGGGAATAAGAGAATGGTTACATCCATAACTAAGAGAAGATGGTAAGAGGGCATACATTGGGCCAGCAGCGCATACACTATCAAAAGCGGAGAAAAAAAAGTTTGTGTGGGTGTTTATATGACATTAAGGTTCCACAAGGGTATTTTTCTAATGTGAGCAGGTGTGTGTTAATGGACGATTTGAAGTTAGTAGGAATGAAGTCCCATGATTATTATGTTTTGATGCAACAACTATTACCAGTAGCTATTAGAGGCATTATGAAAGAAGAAATGTGAACCACTATAATAAAACTGTGTATTTTCTTTAATACTATCTATAACAAAGTCATTGACATTGAAAAGTTGGATGAATTGGAAAATAAGGGTTATATTATTTTATCTTAACAAGAGATACATTTTCCTCCCACATTTTTTGATATAATGGTGCATTTGGTAAGGGAGGTAAGGCTCTGCGATTCAATTTACCTAAGGTGGATGTACCCTTTCGAGCGATATATGAAGATCTTAAAAGGGTATTCTAAAAATCTTTATCGATCGGAAGCCTCAATAGTTGAAAGATATGTAGTTGAAGAGGCTATAGACTTTTGCAAAGATTATCTATCAGGGGCCACTGTACAATCTCAGCATGACGAGGGGATAAGCAAGGGAACTAGAGGACTCAAAATGAAGAATATGCCTCATGAAGAGTTGTTGCAAGCACACTTGTATATCTTGAATAATATGGAAGAAGTTCAACCATATATAGATGAACACAGACAGAGTTTGAAGAATATGAATCCAAGGAAGAATGACATATAGATAGCGAATGAGCAAAACAAGACATTCATAAAGTGGTTCGAGGAGAAGGTGTCGCATGACACTAGTGTGTCTGATACAATCGAGTGGTTCGCTTGGGGGCCTTCTTTTCAGGTCATCACTTGGAGTGGTTACGATACAAACGAGTATTCTTTCTACACTAAAGACCAAGATGACAGAAGTTCTATGCAAAATAGTGGGGTGATGGTTGAAGCTGAATCCATGCACTTTTCGAGTTCGAAATACAAAAACCCCGTATTAGCATCAATGCCTATTATGGAGTTATTGAAGAAATATGGGAGATGACTTACAATAATTTCAAAGTTGCTTTATTGAAATGTAAGTGGGTTAGCAATAATGATGTTGTAATAGATCCACAATTTGGATTTATCTCAGTTGATCTTCAAAGAGTTAGTCATAGAGATGAGCCATTCATTCTAGCACACTAGGCAAAACAAGTGTTTTATGTCACAGAACTTGCAAATAAAAAAATGTTTATTGTAATCCAAAGTAAAAAAAAAAAAAAAGTATGGTGAAGAATCCTTAAACCTTGACAATATACCACCTTTCACAACTGAAGTAGAATTGGTAGATGATAAAGAATATGCTATAAGAAATAATCATTGTGAAAGAATATGAGAAACCATATAAAGTAAGACCTTAAGTTATGAAATAGTAATGTGTGATTTTTGTTTTCATTTTACCTATTTGTTTATTTATTCATTTAATTACAACTTAATAACCTATCTTACATTTATTTGTCTTAACAGGAATATGGACATGTAACACCCACAAATTTCTAACAATTATAATAAAATAAAATTGTAATAATCTTTATGAATCATTATTGAAATTCCAAATACCCAAGTTTGGGAAGTGTTACCGCCGCACTTGTACTAGGACATGTGCAAGGTTATCTTATTACATTAACATAAATCCGAACTCAAATAAATGTGATTTATTTAGAAAATTAAAAAAAAAACTAGCTAGAGGCACTGAATGTTCTTTCTCACTTCTCACTACTAGCCCCAACCTGCAGAACTTGCTCACTAAAAATCTACTCCCCCGAGGGATCATCGCAGCCACATAAACACAAACATCAGCAAAGCTGGTAATCCTAATAAAACAAGATAATATAGAGAAAAATAAAATATTTACATAATAATAATAGTATCATATACATATATAATTACAAGAAGATGTCAGTTTTGTTATTCTTTATGAAATTTACTTAGTGGGAAGAGAACCATGGTAGACCCGGATAACCTGTCAGTCTACCCTGTGACCGAAAACCTGCCAGTCACAATTCATCAAATTGGCCATAAAACATTTCTTCCTAATGTGTACACCTCTTCCCAAAGTTGCTACTAGCATCCCGGATATCCTGCTAGACACCACTTTGGGAAGAACGGATAACATCGGTTCACATCACATAATATATCGAAGGCATAAAGCCTAAGGGTTGTGTTCATCACTTTATGAGGTATCATCCCAAAGCTATCCTCTCACTGTTAAATTATTTTAAATACACATATAATAAATTCCCAAATTATTTCCAATATGTGTTTGAAACACTTGTATTATAATCAATTCAATTCGTACTTGTACTATATGTTTGAAACACTTGTATTGTAATCAACACAACATACAATTGTTGTGTTGATACAACCAACACCAACAACATGCATATATATACACAACACATACAAAATGGATTTTTCAAATTAAACTATAAAATAAACTCTCATGAGTTCTTATAAGGTTGTCATAAGAAATTTCCATGACCATCATTTAAACCCTTGACTCTACTCATTATCCATTTTACTTATGGGTTCTTATAAGGTTGTCATAAGAAATGTTCATGACCATCATTTAAACCCTTGGCTCTACTCATTATCCATTTTACTCATGGGTTCCTATAAGGTTGTCATGAGAAATTCTCATGACCATCATTTAAATCCCTAGCTCTACTCATTATCCCTTTTTGGCTTTACTAGGCTTGACAAAAAAAAATAGAATAATAAGTTTGGCATCGCGTCAAGGTAATATCGTCAAGCAACAGTAATTAGAAGAGACAAAAACATGAATAGTTGATAGTTGAAAGAATATTACAACGTGTGGAGCTATATCAAATCTAACAAAGCAAGAAGATCAAGTTAACAATCAACAAAGGTCAAGTAATCGGAAGGCGTTATATATAAAAGACTTTGATAGCTAATATGCCTAACTTGTCGGCTTTGTTTTCAAATTAAAAGTCGTATGTATCATGTTTTCTTGATTCGTTGGATTCGTATTTACATACATACAGTGGTATTAGGATTACCTGGTCTCTGTTTTGCTAACCTCCTAGAAGAATAATTCACGCAGGGAAAGAATGGAGGAAGTAGTAGAGAAGAAAAGGAGTATTGAGTGTTCGCTAGGGTTAGGCGGCTAGATCTCAGTTTATAATTAAAAATTAGGGTTTAGCTATGGGATGGGCTCTTTAACTATTGCCAATTAATAAATTATAAAACAATACAAACATTATTAAATTCTAATTTTTATTATTACTATATTATTTTTATTGTTATTATTATTATTAATGATAATCTGGGGTATTACAGGACAACTCTAATGGGTCACACAGCGATGAAGCCGAACCCATTGTGAAAAAGGTTAGAGGCAGCATAAAGATGGGAGCTTTGCTTGCACGTCATGAACAACAACGGCAGAGGCTACATGTGAACTTCGATGCTAATAAGAATCCAATTGGTGATGAGGAAGACAAGTTCACTAGATATGTTGGCTATTTAGCTCGAAGTAAAGTTCACATTGTGTACACTAATTGGAGATCAGTTCCACCGAAAACGAAGGAGTTGATTTGGCGACAACTTTTTGTATATAACTTTTAATATATCTGCATTTGTATCTTTAGTCTTATTGCTTGAAATGTAATTATCTTATCATTTACCTTGTAGCAAACATACGATGTCCCAGACAACAAGGCAATGTACAAGCACTTGATGGGGGAAATTTGTCTTCGATGTAAAGATTTCAAGAACAAGATCTCCCAAACGTATATTCGTGGGGCAAAGAGGAATGAGGATCCATGTGTTAAATATACGTACATTTCTCCAGAGGACTGGAGGTCGTTTGTAGCGTCATGACAAGAGCCTCAATTTATTGTAAAATTTCTTTCAACTCTTATCTTATCTTTTATTTCAATATACTTAACATCATTGACTTAGTTTTCTTTGTTTTCGTTTCACAGGAAGTAAGTGAAGCAAGCAGCAAATAAGTATCATCATTACATGTCTCGAGCTGGTTATAAAAAGGTTGAACGGAGGATGATGGCAGAAGAGTTGGAGAAAAGGAAGGAAGCTGTCAGATCAGATCCTAGCATAATTGTTCAGGCCCTAGATCCTCCTCCGCGTTACCAAAAATGGAAAGCTGCGAGGCTTAAGGGTGACAAATACATCAATCCAGTTGTTGTTGAGATTACTGCAAAGATCATAAGTAGTTAAAATTGAAGTATGTAATTTTGAAATTGTTTCATATTATAAGTATTTAATTTTCATTAGATTAAAATTGTATGATACAGGATTCACTTGAAGAGCAAAGCAGCCAAGGTTCATTTACGCCGAGTCACCATATAGACATCCTATCAACAGCGATTGGGAAACCAGATAACCCGGATTGTCTTCAAAGGGAGCCAAGAGGAGTTGGTGTCGCAAAATATTTTGGACGCACTCCACATTGTTGTTCAAATCCCGAGCCTAGTCCGGAGCTTATAGCCAAAATTCGAGCGGAACTCCTTGGAGATATCATGAAACAGGTACGTGGTGAAATGGTATCTATGATGCAATCGTAGAAGGAACGCACAACCTAGGAATCCCCAGCCGTCCCCAATACAAAGGACAGTTATAACCCTCCGAAGGTAACCTTCTCTCCCTCTACAGGTTGGAGAACCTTGCAAGCTATATTTGGATGTCCCACAACTTCATCTTGTTGCCGATGTTCTCGTTCACTCACAATGGACCACCCACCATAATAAACAAATTCTAGACAATCAACATAGGGTGACTGTGACGTGTGTTTGAGAGGGGGAAGAAGCAATAGACATCCTGATCCCTGATGATGAGGTTCCCACACTAGGCAAGGCAATAGGATTGTTCATCCTTTGGTCGAAGAAACTTATTAACTGCGCGGCGGCACCTCTAATGGTAGGAAATACTAACTATTACTTGAATTTTAGACTTGTTTTCATTATTGTTGTGTTTATGTGTTTGAGCGCAATTCTTGTGTGTTTGACATCCTTTTGCTGTGACTTGGGGACTTTGTTGTCAAACCTGAAATTGATTAAAGTCTTGTATCTAAATCTGATTTACACTTGCTTAAATATGTTGTATCTTGACATAAACTTGAACTACAACTGTTTGGAAAGTTGTTTAATTACTCATTTTTGTTGTCTTTTTATTGCTGTAAAAAAATGAATTTCTGTTGCATTAATTGATTGCTACATTTTCTTGTCAACCTAGTCATAATCTATTTTTCTATGTTTTACTAGAGTGAATACCATACGACACAATTTCCCTTCTTGGCACGACTGCAACAGTTGTACAATGACATTAATGAAATCACCATGCAAATGCTTGAGGGAATTCTCGGCTCAAGAGTGTCATCGTATCATTTTACAATTGACAACACAGATCTTAGGCAGTTTATACATTTAGAGGAGCCGATATATGTTGGCTTAAACTTGCAATCCCGTAAGTAAATTTGTTGACCTTCAATTAATCATGTGATATTATATATATATATATATATATATATATATATATTCAACAATTCATTTATCTTTTTAATTCTATCTTAGTTTCTTCCACAACATATGCGTCCAAATCGGAAGAAATTAGTCATATGGATTGTTAAGTCCATCAAACACAGCAAGGAGCTACAGTACCTTGGAAATAAGGACATCTTATGTGGGTTATACAATGGGAGAGTCGAAATTACCTTCTTATCTTAACTTAATCTTATTTTGTATGTGTTGTTTTAGTTATCATTGGACTTTGTGTGTTGTTTGTCTACCCAAGAACACCGTCTACTGGTTCGATTCCTTGGGTAAGAGGCCACACAGAGAAATAAAATCCATGTTCAGCGAGTAATAAACTTTTTTTCTAAATCATTGATATTCTTGATGAATTAAATGAATTGTTATAATGTCTGTTCATTTTCATTTTAATGATAGTGCACTGAAGGCATATAGATTGCTTTCTGGGCTTATAAGGGTTCCAAGTAGAGAACCAACGTGGGTTTATTTGAAAGTAACTAGTTTGTTTCAATTCAAGTTATTTCATTGATAGTGGAATTCGATATGCCTTTATTCATTAAAGAGGAATTCAAGTAACCATTTGCTTTTGACTTATAGTGCCCTCGACAACCAAGGGACACTGAGTGAGGATACTATGTTATACTCTACATGTATTACGTCATTCAGAGCGGACTTACTTCAGATATTGACGAGGTAATCGCTCCTTCATTCTCAAATGATAATATTTTTTGAAGTTGTACTTTAGTTGTTTAATTAATTCATTTACTTGATTGATTTATCTTATAACTTGTTTTCCATTTTACATATTTTTGGTATTGAGGAAGCCTACTCGGAGGAAGATATCGATTTGATTCGAAACCTGTTGACTAGTAGTAAAATATTTTTGGTATTGAGGAAGCCTACTCAGAGAAAGATATCGATTTGATTTGAAACCTGTTGGCTAGTAGTAGTAGTAGTTAGTAACACTTGAATTGAATTAGTTAGAGCAAATTGGAAGTTAGCCACTTACACTTTGTTGTTACACTTTTGAGCCAAAAATATAAGGTTAGCTGAGATAACCTTTTAGCACATAGGTGTTGTTTATTTTATCATATTGTGGTGATTGTTGCCTGCTGATATGTAAGAAGGTTATTGTAAGAAATTGTGGGCAGTGAATATACGAAGCAACTATTTTTTTTTAAATGATAATAATAATAATACTTAAGGCGTCTAAATAAAGTATTAGGACGTCATAAGTTCACTTATGGACTTATGGTGTCTAAAATACATTGTAGGACGCCTTAAGTTGAACTTATAGTGTCCTAATACAGTACTTAGATGCCTTAAAGTGCTAACTTATGGCGTCCTAATACACTATTTAGACGCCTTAAGTATGACGCAAGTTTAGAGTTCTCTTATGGCATCCTAGTAATAATTTAGGACGCTGTGAGGTACAATTTACGACGCCCTACTTTTTTTTGGATGCTGTAAGTTGTACCTACTACATCCCTAGATAGGAATCCCGCGGAGAAAGGATGTTAGAAGTGCAAAAAATAGGACACCGTAGCTTTGTTTTGTAGTAGTGTGTTATCATTCTGGAGACGTAATCTGTTCTATCTTGGGAGACAATTGTTCGTAATCTATGGGAATCAATATAGAGAGAACAAATTTCTTAAGGAGACAACATCTTTAGGCTTGGATTTTATTATTTTTTCTGCATCTAATTCTCATATACGGTGAGTTTTATTGTTTATTCTTTTGTGCATAATTATTACCACTCTGTTCCTATTTATAAGTCATATTTTGACCAAAACACACATACCAAGGAGAGGTAGTTGGCTTAATGATTATAGAGTAAAATTTCAACTTTACCCTCACTTATGATTGGGTATCTTTCAACTCTTTCTTCTCTCTCTATCTTTATTGGTATAATTAATATGGGCAAAATTGTCACAATCTCATCTCTTTCCTCAAAGAGGACTTATAAATAAGACCAATTTTTTTTGGTTAAAAGGGACTTATAAATAGGACCAGAGTGGTATATGTTTATAGAAAGTCTCATATTAATTACACAGATTCTAACACTTATGAAAATTCCAATTCTAAATTATTTTCGATAACAGATATCACACAAATGTTTTATCTAAAGTATCAGCTTGGACAAGTAAGATACCTCATATGCAGCATATATCTCATTATTGCAGTCCATACTCAATCCCACCACTACTTTACCGCTTAGCTTCTTCTTCTTCTTTCTCTTTTTTCCAAACTTTATCTTTCTCCATAACCACATAGATATATATACACACACATATATATACACTCATATACTCACACAACCCATATCCATATTTATCTTCTTTTAAATGGAGGGATCTGAAGAGAACTGGCCGTACTATTAGGGGCGGTGCTACGTTGGTGCCTGTGTCTGCAGGTGCAGAGATAAATATTGGTTACATTGATTTTTTTAGCAAAAAAACAGCATTAGCTCAGTGGTTGAGGCACTCTCCATTACAATATGATGTTGCCTGTTCGAATCCCATAGGCGTGTTTCTTTCATTGTTTTTTGTCAAATAAATGACACCAACCATTGAGACAAGCGTGTTTCTTTCATCATTTTTTCAAATAAATGACACCATTTCATTGAGACAGGGGCGCCATTTCATATTTCATGATTTGAGCCAAGCATTTAATTCTCAAGTTCATAAAATCTTTAGATTAGGTGTGGTCTTTGTATAGTACACGCAAACAAGTGTGATCAAATATATATATATAAAAAGAAGATATTTTTTAAATTTTTGTTTTTGATTCAGTAATGCACTCTATATTTTTCATTCTCATTTAAAATCAATCCTACACATATTTTTTTTTCCTTAGTTCTAACTAAATATAAAGAATGCAATGTAATCAAAATTTTGAGTCTCAGGGTCTCCACTTCCATTTTTACTAAGCGTACATTTGTTCATTAACAAGCCTACCGCTTTTTTTAATTTCAACGGTTATATTCTTTTATTTTTTTAATACATTTAGAACTTTGCTTTTTTTTTTTATTTTAAAAAAAAAAAAAAACGCCCCAACCCCCCGAATCCCACTACTAATTGTGCACCCACAAACATTTAATCCTGGCTCCGCCACTGCATACTATATCAACAGGTATAGTAATTAATTATATTATTAGTTTTCCATTTCGATGCTTTTGATGATGATATGTTTTTTATCTTTTATTTTCGGTAGTGGTCGATTGATTTTATTAACGAAGAGAGGTTGATTATGAATTGTAGGTGGACATTAACACGAATCTGGAGAAAGCTATTGACTATGTGAGCTATTTGGAGGAGAGCGTGAGAGAGCTGGAGAAGAAGCAGAGCAACAATACGAGTGGGAAGAAGTCGGCGGCGGCACGGGGTTATAACGGCAACTATTATGATGACGGCGCGTCGTCGTCGTTGTGCTGTGAGGAGTGGTGCGTGGCGTCGCTGCCGGAGGTGAAGGCGAGGTTTTCGGAGAATGAGGTGTTGATCATAATTCACTGTGAGAAGCAGAAGGGAATTATGAACAAGATATTGCCTCAGCTTGAAAATCTTCATCTCTCTGCCATAAGCTGCCATAAGTAACGGTGTCGGTTCACATGAGGTGTACATCCATTATATTATATAGGCATGTTATGTGCTCATTCCTAAATTAGGGTTAACCGTGTGTGTATATATATATATTATTTAAATTTAATTATATGTTGCATCATGAAATATTTTTAATTAATTAATTTAAAATACTAGATGTACAAAATATTTTAGGATGCAGTATATAGTTTAATTTAAATAAATAAAAATATATATGTGCTTACCCCAAAATTAGAGAAATGAACACATAAAGTGTTCATAAGAATTATGCATCTAACGTGAACCCAACATTATCTTACCTTGACATCACTATCGTTGCTGAGGTACACCCATTAGCAAAACTGCACATTTTTAGAGTTTTATTTTTTTAAAAAAAATTATAAAATGATTTAAAACTATAGATGTCTCTGAGATATCAATATGTCGTTTATTTTATAGAGAATTTAATAATAAAAACAATATTTAGGAGGAACATGTCAGAGGCTCCAAAACCCCTAACTTTAAATATGAATATTTGTGTTTTGCAGATGGGACAGTGAGTGGCATAGTTAAAAGCCTAAAATGGGCTATCTCTAAGTAATTATTATGGAATCAAAGATCATATATATATATATATATATATATATATATATATATATATATATATATATATATATATATATTGTGTGTGTGTGTAATTGAAGATAACCCTGAGAGGAAGTGTTACAGAAAATTGCTCGTTTTTAGTTCAAGGGACTAGAAAGTTTTGAGGAAGCCTCGTAATGCTCATTTAGTTTAATTTGTGTTTGCTTGTGTAATCCGTGTATTTAATTTGTTTATTTCAAACCAAAACTTTCAAATCTTTTTTATTAATTTCCCATTTAAGTGTATTTTAATTGATTTTCATCTTGCTCTAATAACTTCATACAAGGTTTGACTATGATTTTTTAGTTTTGTAAAGTATTACCTCTGCTCTTTAATATAAAATTTAGTTGTTTAATTTGTGAAGATTAATGAAGCTAAAGAAATTATTTAATTATAATATATATTGCATAATCTCTGTGAAATATCTATACGTATCATTAAATTATATATAATAGCAAAAAAATATCATTAAATCATGAGTAAGATACTCCAACCACCCATCCTTTTTGTCCAATTACACAAATCTTCCCCTTTATTTTGAAAATTCATATCCCTTAAAATTAAAATCTATATTACATAAACATCTCTTGTACTTTAAGATTTTATTTCCATTCACTCAAATCGTTAGTTGATCAGTTGAGTTTGACTTTTGGACTTTTGTTATACCAAAATGCCTTTGTTTAACATTAGAATCATTTACACACATATATATGAGCCAAAAAAATTTATACCACCATATTTTAATTCTAATAGATTTTGTAACTTTCTAATATGTTAAAAATTTGTTAATTCTGAGATTAAAAACTTTATAATTTTAATTCTTCATTATATTTATTGAAATTTACTTATATTTTGTTCTTAAACGACTAAAAATAATATGTTAAACACATTCTTTTCCTATCAAATATAATAAACTATATAGGTTTAAGAGATTGTATACGTCATTTAAATTTATAACTTGATAATTATTATTTTTACAAATATTTAAAAACTTACACAAATTTTAAAAATGTGATATTTATAATCTGTCAATTAAAATTTGAAATTTAGTATTAAGGGTAAATTAGTGATTTTTTTATTTTTTATTTATATAAATTGTAATTAAAAATATATTTTTAGAATATTCTTAATAAAATTAACGGTTTGGATTTAAATATACATTTTTAAAACAAGTCAAAATTGCAATTTATATATCAATTAGAATGTACGGATTAAAATACTTTGTGTAATTAAGACAAAACAGAAATATGGTTAGAGTATTTTACTCTTAAACTATATATCAGTTTATAAGTCTTATAGGCATTTGACAATTGCAATTTGTTGCAAAAAAAAGTCACCTAAATGCAATTTAAAGATTTTAATAGATTGTTTTATCATATTTTTTTCTTGTCTGGGAGCGAGCTAAATGCAATTTTCTCAAAAAAAATATAGGATATAGGTGGGCAAGCGTCGCTGGATTCAGCATACGACACTGTGCTTAACGTTCTCAGATGGGGGCCCTTTTGTTCGGTTAGATGTCTGACACGTGTAACACTCAGATTTGTTGAAATACACATTGTACATAAAGCGTGTCGGGTCTCTCTTATTAATCATTATCATTCATAATATTTAAATCATACACATCTAATTAATCTAATTTCTCTCTTTTTCACAATCAATGATCAAATGAGTTCATGAGAAATAATAAGAAAAAAAGATTACAAGAGAATCTGGCTCCATATTTATCGAGCATTTCATTTTTTGGTATAAACTTTGGTTTAAGGGGAGAATAGGGGTGAGAAATTTTTTATTTTATATTGACCCATTTGCTCATACTTTTTTTTAATATTTCAAAAATACACTGAAAAAAAAAAATTCTCAAAAATGACAAATGACAATTTGATAAAAATCCTTACTCTCCTCCTACTCCCTCCCACCTCCTCCAATCAAACCTAGCACACCTTAAAAACGTTGGGTCTCCTATTTGTCCACGTCTCGTTTCCCCCGTTTATTTTTTGCTTAAAGGACATTAAAGCTCCTAACTTCACGTGCTATCTTAGTACTTATATCCTTGAGCCATATTCAACCAATCAACCCCACCACTACCCTACACCACTTAGGTTCTTCTTCGCCTTTTAGCTTTTTCCAAAACTTTATCTTTCTCCGAAACCACTATCCACACATACACACACACACACACTCATATACTCACACAGCCCAAATCCATATCCATCTTCTTTTCAATGGAGGGATCTGGAGAAAACTGGCCGTACCATCAACAGGTAGTGTAATTAATTATATTATTAGTTTTCCATTTCGATGCTTTTGATGATGATATTTTTGGGAGTGGTCGAGTGATTTTATTAACGAAGAGAGGTTGATGATGAATTGTAGATGGACATTAACACGAATCTGGAGAAAGCTATTGACTATGTGAGCTATTGGGAGGAAAGAGTGAGAGAGCTGGAGAAGAAGCAAAGCAACAATAAGAGTGGGAAGGCGGCGGCGCGGGGTTATAACGGCAACTATTATGATGACGGCGCGTCTTCGTCGTCGCAGTGCTGTGAGGCGGGCGCGGAGGAGTGGCTCGAGACGTCGCTGCCGGAGGTGAAGGCTAGGTTTTCGGAGAATGAGGTGTTGATCATAATTCACTGTGAGAAGCAGAAGGGAATTATGAACAAGATATTGGCTCAGCTTGAAAATCTTCATCTCTCTGTCATAAGTAGCAGTGTCTTGCCTTTTGGGAAATTCAACGTTGACATCACCATCGTTGCTCAGGTAGAAATCATTAGTAATAATCAAGGTTCTTAACGCCATTAAACTGGTCGGTACTGGATGGGTGAAGGGTCAGACAGGCCAAACGGGTGAGAAATTTGAGAAATTGAAGGTTTCATTTTATTAATATGAAATTTTAAAGATAATATTAAAAAAATGATTTTTTTAGAACAGTGAATCAGGTTGTTGTTTGGATCAGACTAGTTTACCAACAGGTTCACTGATTTTAAAAAAATGATTTTTTTAGAACAGTGAATCAGTCAGCTGGTCAGATTTAGGTTTCAAAACCCTGCGTTGTGTCTCTGTGTGTGAAAGTCAAAGGCTCCCTACCTTGCCACAAGAGTTGTTTGAACTTTAATGAAATTTTGTAACTTTTCTCCATCATATATATATATATATATAAAGATTAGTGATATTTATATTTTCCTTATTTATCTATTCTACTTGCCCCTCGCATAAAGTAGGGTATATTTTGAAGGAAAATTATTTCAGGCACATTTATTTTTTTAAAGCTAATTTTAATCATTTTTTGAAAATAATTCGACTTATACATATTATACATAAGATGGGAGGGAGTACACTCTTTCACACACACTAGTAGTGCAACTTATAATCATACTTATTAAGAAATTACTCTTGTCTAATGCTAATGCTCTTTAATGCCCTTTATAATACATCAATTTTCTAAATATTCTTTTTCTTTTTTTTTACCGTTAGATTTTATATATAATGAGTCACATCTTGATATTATGTGTATCAAATGGTGTGATTTTAAATTTATTTTTACAATTTTATTAAGAAAAATAAAACTGCACATTTTTAGAGTTTATTTTTAAAAAAATAAATAAAAAGATTTAAAACTATAGATGTCTTTGAGATATTAAAATGTCATTTATTTTATATAAAATCTAATAATAAAAATAATATTTGGGAGGAGCATGTTAGAAGCTCCAAACCCCGAATTTTAAATATGAATATTTGTGTTTTGCAGATGGGGGAGGAATTCAACTTGACAGTGAGTGGCATAGTTAAAAGCCTGACACAAGTTATCTCCAAGTAATTGTTATGGAATCAGAGATTAGTTCAAGGGACTTGAAGTTTAGTTTAGTATGTATTTGCTTGTCTGATCCATGTAATTAATTTGTTTATTTCAGACCAAAACTATCAAATATTTTTAATTAATTTCCTATTTTAGTGTATTTTAATTGATTTTCATCCTGCTCTAATATCTTCATCCAAGGTTTGACTATGATTTCTTAATTTTATAAAGTATTACCTCCGATCCTAATTATAAGGCTTAGTTGACTTTTTTTAAAAATATTAAGGAAGTTAAATATGTTACTTAATCATTTAATATCTTGTATATTTTTAGATTATATATTAATTTTTTTAATCTCTTCCAATTAAAACCTAGATGCAGCCAATTAAGTTTGACAATTCTCAGATTCACATACTAAAAACGAGGCAATCTCCGAAGTCCGAATCTAGGGCACTGAGTGATCCTATAGCAATCATTCTATATGAAACCTAGGAATGACGTGTCATGAAACCTAGGACACTGAGTGGTCCTACAGCAATAAAGGAACTTGACCAATATGGTCCTCCTCACAATGAATCTGAATATTATGACCTGGCATGAAAGGGACTTGAGCCATATGGTCCTCAGTTCCTCCTTAGTCGTTACAATAAATCTGAATAAAGATTTCTTCAAACCGCGTGGTCGATATGGACAATAAAAACTTCACAACAAGAAAAACGTGCTTGAGGCATGGTGATTCCAAGTTCCAACATATCACCCGAAGGATATATCCTCTGATCCTATTTATAAGTTTAGTTTGGCCAAATCTCACATACCAGGAAAGTTAGTTGACATGATGATTATGAGGTAAATTTTCAACTTTACCCTCATTTATGATTGGGTATTTTTCAACCTGTTTCTTCTCTCTCCATCTTCATAGGTCGCGATTAATATGGGTAAAATTGTCACAATCTCATTTATTACTTGAAACCGGACATAAATAGGACCAAATTTTTTGGTCAAACTGGACTTATAAATATGACCAGAGTGGTACTCTCATTATCCTTCTTCTCATTATCTTTTATTGGCCACATCTTGATATTGATTGGGAAAATGAAAGAAAATTGAAAGTAGTAGTGTTTTGATTGAACCGATGTGATTTAGAAAAACAATTATGTCCAAATTTAATACTTCTGATGAAGTTTACTTTTTTTTTTTTTGGAAGAGATTAAAAAAACTAATTGAATTATTTTAGATTATTTATATTTTAATATTTTTTAAGCTAATTAGTTTGAGTAGTAAAAAACTGATATATAATCTAATGATATACAATATATGATATGATTAAGTACTCCTTCTGGGTTTGAGCAAAAAAAGAAAGTACTCCTTCCGGTCTTAATATAAGGCATAATTGACTTTTTTAGAGAGATTAAAAAAATAAATAAGTTACTTAATCATATTATTTGTTGTATCTTTCTATCCCCTAGCAATATATAGATTTTTCTAAACGACAATGTACAAGGTCTAAACAAATGGTTAAAATTAGTTAAAAATAACAAGTATATTTAAAATAAATTTTGTTTTTCAAGTATGCCCTTATCTATAAGGAGCAAATAAGAAAAAAAAAAATAGGGTAAATATAAATATCACTAATTTTTTAATTAATACTATACATATAATTAATCAGGATAAAAATTTAAAAAAAAAAAAAAAACTTAATAAATGTTTATACAATTCTTGTTATACAGAATAGATACAATTCAACTTTTCTACATGTTAACTTGACCCTATCTTTTGTTTGTTTTGCTTTGACGATTAGTTGTTGGGGGTTTCTTCCGTCGTAATATTCTGCGATTCCTTCCTTTCTTCTGATGGGTTATTACTCTAAATATTTGAATTTTTAACATACTTTCTTCCTATTTGTCCTTGTTCATCTGCGCTATTGAGAGTAGAGAACCTGAATGTCGATTCAGTTTCCAGAATGACAGTGATATATTATTAAGTGTTCACAATTTTTACTTTAAACAACATTCTCTAACCTCGCATAAAAGGAACCTGGAATGCTATCTTCAGTATGGGAAAAATCTTTCTGCTTAGCATTAGCCATCAGCGAAAGTATTGATGATAATCATAGTCTATCAGAAGAGATCTTCAAGCCAAACTCATCATCCTAATTTTTGTGGATGGATGGATATCAATGTCTGATTCATACTGCGGCAGGACCTTGCGATTCGGCTGACTTCATTGGGCTTGTTTTGGGGAAAAGTGATAAAAAGTTAAATTGAAATATGATTTATGTTTCGGTTGCCGATAACATAAGTAGATTTTGATATTTAAACTTATAGTCAACTTGAAATATTTTTCAGATATCAACTGGTACTAAAAATATACTTCAAGATACAGATATTAAAAAATAATCTTAAAAAATTATATTAGGATCTTGAAAAAATTATTTCTGGTACCAGTCAGTACCCTAAAATATTTTTTAGGGTACTGAATGGTACTAAAAATATATTGAACGGTACTAAAAAAACTACTTCATGATCTTGAAAAATTATTTTACGATCTTAAAAAAATTAATTTTAGTATAGTCAATACCTAAAATATTTTTTAGGATATTGAATGGTGCTAAAAATATATTTCAGGATAGTGAACGGTACTAAAAAAAATACCTCATGATCTTGATCTTGGTCCATAAGTTCGATTGGAACAAAAACTACCCAAAGTAACTTTTCAAATAAGTTACCTTTGGTCTATAAGTCTAATTAGAATAACTTCTCAACCAAACATACATTTTCCCATAAGTTCAATTCAAACAAGCAAACATACATTTTCCCATAAGTTCAATTCAAACAAGCACATTATCTCTTCACCCATATGTTTGCATCCTGCTAGTTTCTGCATAGACAGACAATGCAGGCATCACACAGTGCAAATCAAGTTCATTTAGCATAAAGATAAGAATTACAAGAAGACCAAGAGAATATATAATACTCCTCTCGTTCTTAATGTAAGGTCTATTTAACTAATTTGATTAGATTAAGAAAATTAGATTAGTTAGTTAATTATGATAAATATAATATGTTTTTCCTAAAATATTATAATCATCTTCTTTAATTCCCTAACACTCTTATTTGAAGGAGTATCAATAAAGGTAGTTTTAAAAAAAAATGTGAAATAAGTCTTATATTTAAGATCAATATCATATTTTCAATGAATGAGACACATAGAGATATCAATTATATGATGGACAATAAGTAAAGTGACGAAACATAGTAGGTTTGTCCATTTAAGTGCTAGTCAATTATCAACATTCATGTGAGAGAGCTCAATATCCGGATGTCCTTGTGCTATTGCCATAACTCTTCTCCTCCAGAGCATTGATGCCTGAAAAATATAGACACACCAAACTCATTAACATATGTCAGAAGAGGACACAAATTTGTCATATACCACATGTATCTTTTCTAACCACTGTTTCACTAGTAGCCAAATCAATTTAAGTGCGAGTCAATTATCAACATTACATACATGTGAGAGAGCTCAAGATCCGGATATTCTTGTGCTATTGCTATAACTCCTCTCCTCCAGAGCATTGATGCCTGAAAAATATAGACACACCAAACTCATTAACTTACGTCAGAAGAGGACACAAATTTGTCATATACCACATGTATCTTTTATAACTATTGTTTCACTAGTTGCCAAATCATGGCTGATATGCAACCCCACCACTACTTTACCACTTAACTTCTTCTCTCTTTTCAAAACTTTATCTTTTACTTAACCACATAGATATACATGGTTATTAGAATCGGACTGGATCGGCCGGTTCTGACCGGGAACCGTCGAACCGGACCTGGAACCGATCCGGTCCAGCTCAGAAACCAGGGTTAAGCCCATGAACCGAGGCTAACCCGGTAGAACCGGTAGGAACTGGGGAAACCCGGCCTAACACGCTGGGCGGACCGGTCATATTATTATTATTTTTTGTTCCCCAAAAGGATGAAACGACGTTGTTTTGAGGGTGCACATATGTTTTGGAAAAAAAAATTTAGCTACAGCCCAAAGACGACAAACGAACCTTTTTGGCTTTTTCAGTTTTCTTTTCTCTCCAAATCAAAAATCAAATTTAAAGGTCAGACCTTAGCGATTGCTCTGTTCTCTGCTCTGCTCCCTCCTTGCCGACAAGCTTCAAGGTGCTCGATTCAGGCGAAATCATCGTTATCGTGGATTAAAGGTCGGACCTTTTGTGTCTTCTTCACCTCTCGTCGCTGGTCCAGAGGCGTTTTCGTGTCGTTGATCGTGGGTGGTCGGGGCTTTTGGTTATCCTTCACCTCTTATCAGCATTTGTTAAAGGTCTGACCTTTTGGTTCTTCTTCACCTCAACCGCCAATGTGTGTTTAAGCGTTGTTTGTCGTTCATCGTGGGTGGGTAAACTAGCCATTAAAGCTTTTGGTGGTTGAGACTTTGGGTCTTCAAGCTCTGTTCCTCGCCATTTTACCGTTTGTGCTGTCCTAACATTGTAAGTTTTTAGAATTTGTTTGTTGTGGTTGCCACTGTGGAGTCTAGAATTTCCAAAAAAGCTAGAACTGAGAATGAACTGAGATGTCGTTATTGGCATTTTCACTGAGATGATTATGCTTTGTTCTAACTGAGATGTTGATTTTATTGGCATTTTCATTTGATGATTATGATTTGTGTATGATTATGATTTGTTTTGAACTGAGATGTTGATTTTTTTAAATTGCTCACATTGTATACTTCATAGTCCGATTGATCTAGCTATCCTTGATTTAAATTATATTGTGCCAATTTCTCTTGCTCACACACACATATTTTTTGAATTATATTGTGCCAATTTCTCTTGTTGTTATTTATTTATTTGGTTGTGGCTTGCTATTTTTCTGTTTTTTGACGTTTGGATGTTATTGTTTTGTTCTTCATTGTAGCTGTGATTATTAATCATAATCATACTGGTGCTTTTGGCTTGATATCTATCGTGGTGCTTTTGGCTTGGTGTCTATTGTTGAAAGCGTGTTTTTGTTTTCTTTGTGGTTTGTTAATGGAGGCCAGAAATGAAGGAACTGATAATACTTCCACCCCCAATCCTGAGTCTAGCTATCCTCCTAACAATAGTGAACCCCAGCCACAAGCATCAGGGAGGGTAAAAAAAGTAGATCCTACTTGAGAATATGTTTATGTAAAGAAAGAGGGAAAAGTAATGTGTTTACTTGTCTTTTATGTGCTTCAACTTATAGGGGATGTGGTATAAATAGGTTGAAGCAACATTTGGCTGGTGTGAGTGGTCTAGTAAGTTCTTGTAAGAAAGTCTCACATGATATACGAGCTAGAATAAAAGAATCTTTGATAGAAGGTTCAAAGAAAAAACCTGTTGGTAATGATAATGTAAATGAAGCTAGAGAAGTTGAGGAACCAATTGCTTCAAAACAAAAAGTCTCACATTATTTTACACCTAGGACAACTCTTGGTGCCCAACCAAGCATCAAGAGTGCTTGGGCAAGTCAAGAAGCACATTATAACGCAAAAATGGGTTTTGCTCATTGGGCTTATGTAAATTGTATTCCATTTAATGCAATGACTTGTCCTTTATTCCAAAAAGCTTTTGATGGTGCTACTGCAATTGATCCTGGGTTTAAGGTCCCTAGCTTTCATGAGTACAGGGTTAATTTGTTGAGAGATTGTAAAAAGGAGTGTCAACTATTGATTGATAGCCGTCGAGCTAAATGGAAGGAAAATGGTTGCTCACTCATGGCTGATGATTGAACTGATATTAGACATCGAACTCAGATTAATTTCTTAGTCTATTCAGTACATGGTATGATATTTGTGAAATCAGTTGATGCTGCAGATTTAGTTAAAGATGCAAACACTTTATTCTTACTGTTCAGCGAAGTTATTGAGTGGATAGGTCCTACAAATATAGTCCATGTGGTGACTGACAATGCTGTTAATTATGTGGCATGTGGAAGATTGATAACAAATAAATATAAAACAATTTAATGGTCACCTTGTGCAGCTCACTGTTTGAATCTTATTTTGAAGGACATTGCATCCATGCCTCATGTGTCAGACCTTGCAAAGAATGCATCTAAAATCACTGTGTTTGCATATAATCATTTAGTCTTCTTGTCATGGTTAAGGAAAAGACCAGGTTGGAAGGAAATTGTTCGTCCTGGTGCAAAAACATTTGCTACTACATTTATCACCCTTCATAGCATACATTCGCACAAACATGACTTGCAAGCTTTGGTTGTTGATCAGCATTTTGTGCACCACAAATTAGCAAGCACTGAAGCTGGGAAAATTTTCAGTGAAATCATTCTAGATCATCAATTCTAGAGTGATTGCTTTGAAGTTGTGAGACTAGTGTCTCCGTTGATAAAATTGTTGAGGATTGTTGATTCTGATGAGAAACCTTCAATGCCTTATGTCTATGAAGGCATGCAGAGAGCAAAAAATGTAATCAAGGACATGTTTCAAAGGAAGACAGAATTATACAAGCCCTACACTAATATTATTCAAAGTCGCTGGGATAAACATTTAAAAAATGACCTTCATGCAGCGGCATATATGCTGAATCCCGCATTCTTGTATAGTCCTGACTTTGTTAGAAAGCATAGACTAATGGATGCTGTAGTCAATTTATTTGAGGCAAACTCACCAGACAATGCTGATCATTATGTTACAATGATGCAACAAGTTGCTACCTACCGTGAACGTAAAGGATCTTTTGACAAGGTTTCATGTGAAAAAAAACAGCCCAAAAACTAGTCCCTCGTAAGTATATTAAATTTCATATTTTAAAGTACATATTATGATTATTATTATTATTGTTACATACCAAATGTCTTTTATTTTATTTTGCATATGAGTAGTGGCTGTACTACGGGGGTTCAATACCGGAATTGCAACAAATTGCTATACGTGTTCTTAGCCAAACTTCTTCTTCTGGTTGTGAAAGAAATTGGAGCATATTTGAGCATATTCACAGTAAAAGAAGAAACAGATTAAAGCATCAGAAGTTTGATGATTTGGTTTTCACAAACTACAATCTGAGGTTAAAGTTTAAGTCATCTTAAAAGTCATGATTGAAGCGTAGGGATTTTGAAAGTTTCTAACTATCTCTTCTATTATTTAAAATTATATTCGCACACACAAGAATATAACTGTGTTTTACATGACTATTAATAATTCTATTCATTTCATATATAGGTTATGATGATGTTGTTGTTGGGGCTCCATCTTTAAATGATGATCATGTTGCTCCTACTTCTTTTACTTTTCCTCCTACAGTCCCACCTCCTGAAATCTCAACACTTAGGGAGTTGATTGATCTTAATGATAATTATCATGTTGATGATTAATAGTTTAGTGATTGAAGGTGGGAATATTTTGTTATGATGTAAGTGGGAATATGTTAATCGTAGTATTATTTTGTTATATGCATATACTTGGTTTTTGATATTTTGTTATGATGAATGTTTGTGATTCCATTACAAGTTCAGGTGTCATTTGGTGGTATATGATGCTTTGATATCAATTTGTGAAGAAAATTGTAAAGAATATTTGACAAGTATATAATTATTTCTCAATTTTTTATTCCTCACCAGTCTGATCCTGGTCTGGTCTGACCCACTGACCATTTACCCAGTACCCCGGCTGGTTCACTGACCGATCCGGGTTTAATTACCTTGGATATATACACACACAACAGGGGCGGACCCAGAAAATTTATAATGGGTCGGCACAAGTGATGAGGGGTTCGAGGGCAACGCCCCCGAAATTTTTTTTTGAGTAAAGTTTTAAATAAATAAAAAAAAGAAAATAATATAAAAAATATATTCATGAAATCAAGTGAATACTCGATGTAATAAAAGAGGCGGTTATTTTACAAACTCCATTTAGAAAAGCAAGGCTAAGTCTTTGCTAGAAATACAAATACATAAATTACAATGAAGGATGAGCACTCAATAAGTTCAAGTACATATATTTTAATAATAAAAGTATATTTCAATAAAAATAATTACAATATCATCTTTCTAGGCGTTATTTTTTGAAATTTCATGATAATTGTCTTATTATCAATGCTATCAAATACATCTTTTTCAATATAAGGCACTAAACAATCATTCATCCCCTTTCTGATTACGAAGTGCAGTCTTAATGTATTAAGGGTGAACACTTAATTTAAGGGTGGACAATCATTAAAATATGTATTAATTTTAAATTATTAAAAAAAAAATCCCCCCAATTCCAAAATTTAAGGTGGGTACTTGCCCCCTAATCTTACACCTAGGTCCGCCTATGCACACACATGCACGCATATCCTCACACCCTCACCAACCCATATCCATATCTATCTTCTTTCCAATAGAGGGATCTGGAGAGAACTAGTCGTACTATCAACAGGTAGTGTAATTAATTATATTACTATTAGTTTTCCATTTCGATGCTTTTGATGATGATATTTTTGGGAGTGGTCGATTGATTTTATTAACAAACAGAGGTTGATGATGAATTGTAGATGGACATTAACATGAATTTAGAGAAAGCTGTTGACTATGTAAGCTATTTGGAGGAGAGAGTGAGAGAGTTGGAGAAGAAGCAAAGTAACAATACGAGTGGGAAGGCAGCAGCGGCGGCCCGGGGTTATAACGGGCGGCAACTATTATGATGACTGCGAGTCTTCGTCATCGTGGTGCTGTGAGGAGTGGTGCGAGGCGTCGTTGTCGGAGGTGAAGGCTAGGTTTTCGGAGAATGAGGTGTTGATCATAATTCACTGTGAGAAGCAGAAGGGTATCATGAACAAGATATTGCCTCAGCTTGAAAATATCTGGGTTTTGAAACCCGGACCGGCCGGTTCAGACCGGAAACCGTCGAACCGGCCAGAAAACCGGTCCGAGTTAGGGGTAAAACCCAAGTCCCGAGTCGACCCGGGGTCAACTCGGAGAGAACCGGCCGAATCACCGATCTAACCCGAAAAGAGAACGAGAAGAAAAAATGAAAAATAGAAAATAGAAGGTCGGAAGGCCAAATAATCCGAAAGCAAGAAACACAGAATCAGTGCCGGAATCTTCTTGCGACGAAAGCTGGACGAACTAGCAGCAAGATCTCAAAGAAACTACAGGGGAGGAAGAAGAACGATCGTTGCTAGATCCGGATGGACTAAACAATGTCGGAGCACGAACGAGAGCACGATGAAGTCGGACTGAAAATCGAGTTGAGAGACCTTCAGGAATATACTGATACAGCTTGAAACTCGATTCAGCAATGGAACGTCCTTCCTCTCAAAGATTTCACTCATTTGATCTTTGGCTTCAGAGTTTATTTTTTTCAACCAAAAAAGATGAAAGTATGAAACTACTAGAGTCCTCTTCAAGCGGTGATGAGTTGATGACAGCCTGTGCTCGTTTTACGATAAAGGCTATAGTCTAATGACTTAATAGAGTGCAATGGATAGGTCATATCATACACTGCTCCACGTTTCTTTTTTTGCTCAGACGCTCCACGTTTCCCAAACCATGGTTTTATGGGAAATATAAAATCATTTTTTTTATTTTTATATTAATAATCTTAAAATTTTTACTTTCTCACCGGTTTAGTGACCGGTCCGGTTTTAAGAACCTTGGAAAATATTCATCTCTGTCATAAGTAGCAATGTCTTGCCTTTTGGGAAATTCACTATTGACATCACTGGCATGTTTGGGTTAGCGGAAGTAAGGCTTAAAAGCTATCTAACTTTTGTAAACGCTCGGTAGAAAAAAAGTCATGTTGTAAATGTAATTTGTGTTTGTATTGCCCGTTTGGCTTTTGTAGAATTTTTTATTTTTTTCAAACTAAAGAGCATTTGGATTATTATTTGAAAAGTAAGTTAAAATGGAAAAAACTGAAAAGGGCATGAATCTTGTTGAAAACTACATATATATTAATTGTATATATTGTGATAATTAAAGATAAAAATTTAAATTTGATAAAAAAAAGGTTAAATTATTACTCCTTCTAGTCTAAATATAAGATAAATTCAATTTTTTTGGAAATATTAAAAAAGCTAATTCAAATTATTTTAGAGTATTTATATTTATATTTTTACCTAAATAATTAGTTTGACTAATTAATTTTTATTTTATTTTGCCACATTTTCCCCTTTTTCTCTCTCTCCAACATATTTTTCTGAACCAATTAGATAAAAAGGAATTTTTCCCCCCTTTTTTTCCTGTTATGGTCAACTGATTGAAGTAGGAGTTACGTGTTGCACTTGCCAACAGTTCTTCTTCTTTCTTCCAACAGTTCTTCTTCTTTCTTTCACGGAATGGCTCTTCTCTCTCCTCAACGCGACGCTGCCAAAGCTTCCAAGGCATGCTTCGTGGTACGAGCTTTTCTTGGAAAAGCTCAGTCATTGAAATGCCAATCCAAACAGCACCGCCACGCGTTTTTGAGCCTGTCGAGTAATTCTACTGCCACCGCTCCCCACAGCTCGATCCAAACAGGCCCAATATTATCGTTGCTTAGGTACACCCATTAGTAATAACGCCCTATTGTGTCTCTATGTGTGAAAGAGAAATCAGAGGCTCCCGGTTTGCTGACAACAATTGTTTGAACTTTAACTGAGAGTTTTTTTTTTTTTTTTTGTCATAATTAATGTTTTATATATATGCATTTTTTTGTCATAATTAATGTTTTATATACATAATTTATTTCGACACACTTATTATTTTAAATTAATTTTAATCATTTTCTTAAATTACATTATTCAATTATCGGTTTCCTATTTACCGGGGGGAGTTCTCTCTCTCTCACACACTATTAGTGGTTCAACTAATCATCATACGTATTAAGAAATTACTCTTGTCTAATGCTCTTTAATGCCCTTTATAATACATCAACTTTCTAAATATTTTTTCCTTTTTTCTTTATCATTAGATTTTTATATATAATGATATCTCATGCGAATCAAATGGTGTGATTTTAAATTTATTTTTACAATTTTTGTAAGATAAATAAAACTGCACGTTTTTAGATTTTTATTTTAAAAAAAAATTAAAAAGATTTAAAACTATGAATGTCTTTGAAATATCAGAATATCATTTATTTATATAGAATCTAACAATAAAAGCAATATTTGGGAT
This sequence comes from Acacia melanoxylon, assembly GCA_019022615.1. NCBI lineage: Eukaryota > Viridiplantae > Streptophyta > Magnoliopsida > Fabales > Fabaceae > Acacia > Acacia melanoxylon. Next base: position 902,088 of record JAFJYJ010000053.1, on the reverse strand, counting down.
GAGCATGTTAGAGTCTCCGAACCCCCTCCCCTCATTATAAATTATAAATATGAATATTTGTGTTTTGCAGATGGGTGAGGAATTCAACTCGACTGTGAGTAGCATAGTGAAAAGCCTGAGACGAGCTGTCTCCAAGTAATTATTATGAAATCAAAGATCATAAATAAATAAATGGGTTCAATATTTTTGCTTTTTCTGCATAAATATATTTTCTGCCACACTCACATAAAAGTAAGTGGGTTCTACTAATATTTTCTCTCTCTTCTCTTTATAATGGGACTCACTCACTTTTATGTGAGTGTGACAGAAAAATATTTTCTGCAGCAAAAGCAGAAATATTAAACCTTAAATAAGTATGTATGTATGTATGTATGTATGTATGTATGTACGTGGAATTATACATTAAAGAATTGAAGATGGCCATGAGAGGAAGTGTTGCACAAAATTGCTCATTTTTAGTTCAAGGGACTAGAAAGTTTCGAGGAAGCCTCGCAATGCTCATTTGGTTTAATTTATATTTGCTTGTTTGATTCATGTATTTAATTTTTGGGTTAAGGAGTAAATTGGCCAACCAACTATTAGGCCAGGAGCATCTGACACAAAAAAGTTTTGAGGGTACCAATAATACCAACAAACAATTGAAATTGTTAAATTACCACAACGCCGTCAGTTCCCTAATAACCTTCGTTTATGAAGATTCACGTGGGATTTGAAGTCCAGGTGGGTTTTTTTTTTCTTGGTCAACGTCCAAGTGGCTTAAAGCTTAAAACACGGTTAAAACACCCAAAAACCCAAAGTTATCGTGCGTGCTTCGAGATCAAGTGCGTTCAAGTAGATGATCACCAGAACGCTCTGTTTTATGATTAGATTTGAAAAATTACTCAATAGAATATGAACTATTCGTTGACTCATTATTATTTTCTTTTGGTTCTTTGTTGTTTATTCCGCTGACTGTTGAAGGAATCAAAAAGTAGTGAATCTATGATTCTTGCTACAGAAGTGTCTTGCATGATGAAAATCTCTGTTTTTTTTTTCAACACAAAGGTGCCCGGTCCCCGTTGGCAAGAGCAAATCATTCACAAAGTTGAAAGCCCGGGAAATTATCAGATCGAGTTAGTGAAAGGGAAGATTTTAGATGATAAACACACATGATTTCATATTTCGCATAAACTCACCACTGAGGACAAATTCATTTTAATTTGAAAAACACAAGGCTAATTCATAGAGCTCTAAACTGAATGATAATGTGAACATAATCGATTTACTTGACAAGGATACAAGTTTGAAAGATCCTGGAAACGGGGAAAGAGATCAATTAGAAATCATAATGGGCTCTCGCATAGGGAGTGCATTTCAAATCGCGGAAAGGGTTGCAGCGGAAACAAAATATTACCTCTCAGAGAGCAGAGAATTGGGGACCTGGACTTGGAGGAAAAAGCGAACTGAGATTCTCTAAGCTTATGCGAAGGAACAAAGGTTGGTGTAATGGAAGTGAAACTAGAGTTGATGCAGGACATGGTTGCAGCTGAATCCAGACACGAAGTACTAAGCACGTGCTACAACTTTGGGTTTTTAGGCGTTTTAACTAGGGATGTCCAAAAAACCCGAGGTCCGGTCTGACCCATCCCGACCTGGTCAGGCAGCAAAAAAAATCAGCCCGGGATACTTTGGACAAACCAGACCGAATTGCTCGGGCCAGACCAGACTTCGGGCCAAGGGCTTAGACCCCTTGGTCTAGTCCAGTCTTGGCTCGAATATATATATATATACACAACACACAGTCACACACTATGCCTTTTTTTTTCTTTTCCTCGAAAACACACACAACAAGCCTTTGGAAGTGACAAAAAAAATTTCCAGATCTAAACCACAAAACACTTACAGCTTTGAATCATCAAATGTCTAGAGAGATCTAAAGAGAGGGAGACTTTGGAAGCAACTTACATATCGCCACTTACACAAGGATGCTTGAGCCTGGAGAGAGAGAGAGAGAGAGAACGTCGCCACCTCCGACTGCCACTTCTGGCGAGGCATCGAGGAGTGAGAGTGAGGAAGAGAGAGAAAGTGAGAGATGGAGTGAGGGAAGAGAGACAGTGAACTGAGCCACTAAACACTGTATGAGGGGTTGCTTTTTGAGGGGTAGGGAGCCACGTGATGTGCAGGGAAAAAAGGACATGTTCAAAGAAAAAAGTCCTAGACCGCTCGGATCGGTCCCGGCAAACCACTGGACTGTCCAGTCCAGCCCGAGCTCGGGCCGGTCTTGGACTGCACGACCTCAGCCGGCTTGCCCAACCCAAGGTTCTGTACGGACCAGACCTCGGGTTGGGGTCAAACCCGGTCCAGTCTGGTCCATGGACATCCCTAGTTTTAACTGTGTTTTAAGCTTTAAGCCACCTGGACTTCAAATCCCAAGTGGCAATCTTCATAAATGGAGGTTATTAGGGAACTGACGACGTTGTGGTAATTTAACAATTTCAATTGTTTGTTGGTATTATCGGTACCCTCAAAACTTTTTTGTGCCAGATGCTCCTAGCCTAATAGTTAGTTGGCCAATTTGCTCCTTAACCCTTAATTATTATTATTTTTTTAGACCAAAAATTTCAAATCTTTTTAATTAATTTCCTATTTAAGTGTATTTTAATTGATTTTCATCTTGCTCTAATAACTTCATATAAGGTTTGGGTTTGACTATGATTTCGTAGTTTTATAAAGTAGGCTAAAGTATACTTTTAGTCCTTTAAGTTTACAGGAGGTATACTTTTGGTCCTTTAATTTTATAAACTATACTTTTAGTCCTATAATTCTAACACCGTTAATTTTTCTAACGGAAAATGCAAACTCAAGAAATAACTATGGAAATTTAAGTGATGACTATGTAATTAAATGCTATTAAGAATATGGGTAAATTGGAGAATATATAAAATATGTGTAATTAAATGTTATTAGTCATCACTTGAGTTCGTTGCGTCAGCGTTTTCCGTTAGCAACATTGACGGTGTTAGAATTTTAGGACCAAAAGTATACTTTATAAAGTTAAGGGACCAAAAGTATACCTTATATAAAACTTAAAGGACTAAAATTATACTTTAGCCTATAAAGTACTACTTCTAATCCTTAATATATGATCTAATTGATTAATTTACGGAGATTAAAAAAGTTAAATAAATTATTTAATTATAATATATATTGCATAATCTCTATAAAATATTTATGTGTATAATTAAATTATATATAATGGAAAAATTATTATTAAATCATATATTAGTTTATTATAAGTCAAACAAATTGATTTAGATAAAAATGACAAATAAAGACCTAAAATAAAAAAAAAAAATTTTTTTTTTTGTAAACGGGGAGACCCCACCTCCCAGTATCGATACCTTTTCTTCACCATGTCCTTCTCAATTGGGGCTAGCTGTCATGGTAACTGACCAATCTAAACTCAAGGAGTGAGGTAAAAATATATATATATATATATATATTAATATATATATATATTATATATATATATATATATATATATATATATATATATTAACGTTTGGGTTAGCGGTGGGAGAAATGACTTATTTTCAATCCGATTTTTGCGAGAAGTAAGATAGGATAAAAGTCGATAATAAATGTGATTTGTATTTGAATTAATGGTGGCGAAGTGACTTTTTTACAAACTCAAGAGTGTTTGGATTATTATTTTAAAAGTCAGTTAAGATCGAAAATGACTTAAAAAGATATGAATCTTATTGAATACTACATATACATATTAGTCGTATATATTGCAATAATTGAAGATAAAAAAATTAAATTTAAATTTGTAAGAAAGTTAAATTACTATTAAAAAATTAATAAACAATAAAGTCCTTAATTAAATATATTTTATTATTAAAAAATTAAGAAACAATAAAGTCCTTAATTAAATATATTTAATGGATAAAACTATATATAAATTAGAATGCATATAAATATTTTTTTATAGATTGATACTAAATATCACATTACTCAATCATATGTTCTAATTAAGATCTGTTTCTCAAAAGTAATCAAAATTCCCCAATTTCGTATTAAATGGTGATCAAGTACCAAATAAATCAGACATAAAATTAGTAAGTAATCAAAATAACATTAGGCATAAATTAATGGTTCAAACATACTCAAATCCTTGAATTAGTTCATAGCTACATGTTCAAGAAAATCGAGCCACACATGGCTTCCAATAGTCATCATCTCAGCAACAATGAAACCAAAGTTCAGAACCATAATGAAAATCAAAGGAAGGGGAATAGAAACAGAGCAGTGAGATTAAGCACACGAGAGCTTCCTATGGTTTAATTCCGAGCACCTTCGGCTGTAGAAGAAGAAGATTCTGCAGACAGAGATGGCACCTCCTTTTCTTCTTCATTAGTTCTCGCTCTCCCTTTGCTATAGATTAATGAAATCGACACTCTAAAGTAAAGGTCGCCGCTCAATCGCTCCTCCGAGAAGAAGAAGTCTCACGGGCGTTCAACTCGACTTCCCAAATCGCTCTCACCGTCGCCGTCGTCATTTGGTTTATACCCAAATCGCTCATCAGATAATGCCGAATTTAATTTTCGAAGAAAGAAGACAACATGCAGAACACTAGCAGGAAAGGGGCAAGAAAGGGACAACTCAAAATACCATCTTCGACACTACTGGAAAGGGATGGGTCATTGGAGCTTTTCTGCCAACGCTTTGAAGTTGGGCTTCTTGAGAAAACAAGCTTTTTAGGTAGAAGCTCAATTGCCGCAACGTGTTTCCAAACGCCTCCGTTCTGCCTCCAACTAGTTTTAATGGCCACCGAGATTTTTTCCTCACTTTTCTTCACTCCAACGCTCGGCCAACACATTTCCAAACAGGCAGGCCATCAATTAGGTTTGATGCTCGAATATCACCAAATCAAATTGGTATATAAAAACCAGGCAATCTAACTTGAGATATTTTAGGGAAAGGGGATGCTCCAAACCTAGGACATTGAATGGTCCTATAGCAACTATGACCTGACATGAAACCTAAGACACTGAGTTGTCCTATAGCAATCATTCATTATGACTTGGCACGAAGGAACTGTTGGTTAATTTTGCCTATTACATGACTTTCATGCAAAGTTTCATGAGGTTGAAAACAAAAATTTTGTTTAATTGTTACAGAAACCTGTAACTCCTTACAGTCCTCATGAATTATTAACCTTAACTCATTACGTTAATTAGTTATTAATTATTAATCCGTAACTCTTTACAGTGCTCATGAGAATTCATAACAATTTATAATATTCATGAGCTTCAGGATTACTCGTTAAAATAACCATTGGGGATTAGGATAACTTGATAACACACTATTGGAGATTAGGATTACCTTAGATCACTTGAAGACCTCAATGGATTGCAACGAGAACTCCTTCTCTTAAAACCTCCTGCTCCTTAGATGCTTACTAAGCGAAGACAAGGTTGAGGTTTGGTTTCTTTGGATTTTTCTGTTTTAAAAAAGATGGTGGTTTTTTAGGATTAGGTTAAATATAGAAGGAGCAAAATCATTGGACCCTTGCCCTTGTGGATAGCGCCCTTTTCTCTCTAAACCTTGGTGAAGACCAAAATTTAGAGAGCACAAAAGCCTCTTGTTTTTCTCCTAGAAAAATGTGCAAGAGAGGGGCATACAAAATATCAACACTTTATAAGAGTCTAACTCTAATTTAAGTGCTTACAAGAAAGGCCCAATCCAAGCTTAAATTGGAAAATCCAAATCACAATGAATTAAATTCATATCTTGATTGATTGATTGAATTTTAAGATGATGAATCAAATTCATATCTTGATTGATTGATTGAATTAATCATTTAAGATGATCGATCACATTTATTTATTTCTTGATTGATTGATTAAGTCAACCATTTAAGATGATGGATCACATTTGTATTTTAATTGATTAATTGAATAAAAATTTAAAATGATGGATCACATTCATCTCTTAAACTAAAAATCAAAATCATTTTTAATTCAATCCTCATTTATTATTTCTCTTATCTTCATCCAATCATTATTGGATCTTATATATATATATATATATATTATTAGATAATTCAAAATTATCTTTTCTAACCTAACATTTTGAATTTAAATTTAAATTTAAATTTCAAACTTCAATTCAAAATTCAACTTGGCCTAAGATCCCGTTGGGTCTTCCAACACATTGGGCCCTTTTGTGGAGAAACTGATTTCCCACTAGGGACCATATATGTGACGCCATTTTGCTTCTTATTGGACTTGGAGTCTTACTCCAACCCAATTACATCTTTACTCTTAATAAAGCCCAATAACAATTATTGGCCTAAGTTTGCTAATTTTAAGCGATCAAGAATAACCTTTGTGTGCGACACATTAGACTCAATTAGTCACTGACATAAATAAACTTGAACCAATTAAAACTCCTGTAACGGGTCCAATTTGTTTAATGACCTCATAAGACACTAGCAATGCTCTGCGGCCCCAAAACTAATTGAGTTGATCAAGTGATCTACCTTTCATATTTAGATACTGTGCATACATCATCCCTCACATCATCATTCACATTTAGTCGAGAGCAAAGATGAAGTATCATCTCTCTTAATTGACTAAATGTAGCTAATTCACAAAACTAGGAATCTTCTTATATTAACTCTATAACGGATCATGACTCTTCATGATCACTTGCTGTGCGCACAGACTCCCAAGTTAATTAGAAGCTATCTAAGCTCTACCGGTCTTGTGAATGACTAATCCCTTGTAGGGGACTGAGTCCTCTCAGCATGTCCATTTATACTCATGTATTCGAGTTACACCCAAGAGTACATTGTTCTCCCCATTTTCCGGCGGATAGAGTTGTACAGTCAAAGTATAACCCTAGGACATAGTGTTCGATGACATCCTTAAGTCCATGACGATCCGCACTACCAAACATGAGAGACTTTACATATCCAATGATACTCTCTACAATGAACCTTTGTGGAGTCTCTCGACGGGTCAGTTCGGTGCTATCTATTCTCCAACAGATCCACCCATGACATCTGCTAAGGCATCACCATACCTGTATTCCATGAGGTCCCTACCTTGTATCTCATACATATAGATGATGTCGTACTAGCCTTATTGAAATCATAAATGCCCTTTATTGGTGATTCATGACTAGGAACAAGTTTTAGGCAATAGATATCCAGTGTTCTCGAATCCTCATGATCATGATCTCTATCATTGATCATCAAGAATAACACATGTTCTATTCCTAGGGCTTTTATCTTCAAACACATATTTACCTTAAAATAAAGGCGAGACATAAATATGATAAAGATAAAATGTGCTCATTTATTAATAATGAAATACTACAACGTAGAAATGGTGTTGATCGGTCCTTACAAATTATTTCTAGGACACGTAAATACTAACAGGAACCTAAGCAATGTGGTCCTCCTCCGTACAATGATTCTGAATATTATGACCTAGCATGAAAGGGACTTGAGCAATATGCTCCTCCGGACCTCCTTATAATGAATCTGAATATAGATTTCATAAAAACTTTCCAAGAAGAAAAACGTGTTTAAGGCGTGGCTATTTAATAAAAGAGTTAGATAACTAATTTAAATATATTAAAAAAAATTAGTTAATTTAATTAATTATCATAAATATGTGTTGATTTTCTTAAAATTTATATATTTGAGTGATAAAATGAACTGATACCTTATATTTAGGGTTAAAAATAAATTCTTTATCTAACTTTTATATTTAAGAACCGACTAGTAACTCATGTGGCTCATTTGGAAATGTTATGGGGTCCTCAAGATAGCCTCAACCAATGTTGTCAGAATCAAGTTTCTACATAGAAACAGAAGAGGGTGGTAGAGACATAAATCGTAAAAACGACACGAAACGTAAAGCTTCTAAAAAATTATGTGTGTGTGTTTATTGTATATTTGTGTACACATATATAATACATATACGCGCGCGCGTGTGTGTGCATGTGTGTCTGTACATGCGTGTGTGTGTAAACATAAATCACTACTCAAAATTTAATGAACAACTTCATATTTAAAATATATAAGTCACATAATTATATAAAACATAAATCCAAAAATACAAAGAGTTTAACAACTCCTACAACCAAATTCCAAAACATCAAAAGAATAAAATTTAACAATTCCTAAATTATATCAGTTGATTCAAATCAAACACACGTCAAATTGCATGTCTTCAATGTACTCATCTTGCTCTTATAACAAGTTCATTTACAATACTTGGAATGTTCAAATCATGACCATTCATAGGTTCCCTTACTTCAACTTCAATCAAGCCTTTTCTATCATGGGTATCAACATCTAAGTTGTCTACATCTTCCCAATCTTCTTCATTTTCCACTATCCAATCATCGTCGGATGAAAGATCATCAAAATTATATGCATGAGAGTTATGAGCTTTCTTTTACTTGCTCAATCTTGAATTGGTCATCACAAAAACATCATTTATAGTCTTTAGATTTTGGAGAAATGAAAATATGATTTTTGTTTTTTGTTTTAAAGTCAAAATGGTCAAAACGTAAGTTTTTACCGTTTTTAAGCATAACTTTTACCAGTTTTTACTCAGGATAGTTTTTACTTGCGTCTTAACACGTATCACTCTAGTAAACACGTAAGTTTTTACATTTTTATACTAATTTTTGACAATAATAGCCTCAACTGGAACAGGAGTACTGGCAATGAACAATTTTAGGATTCTTTTGTGCGTGATTCCAAAGGGAGGAAACATGCATATGAGTATAAAATCCACTACGAAGTGAATGTTCATTGATGTATTATAATGACAAAATTAACCCTTTTCCAATATAGAAATCGTTGTAGTGGCCGTCAGCAACAGATAGGTTTTTCTTTTTCTTTTGTATTCAAGAGTTTTTCCTTTAAGCTTTTGCCTCAACCATTAAGTATGCTTCTCAAGATTTAAACTTATGTTCTCTTTACAAAAGTTTTTTGAATAAAAGACCAATTTCCATGTTGATTGCAATAGGTTCTTAGGTGTCTTTCTATCCCCTGGCAGTATGTTGTTTTTTGTGAAACGACATTGTACAAGGTCTGAGAGCAATCCACTTTAAGAAAATTGTTAAAATTAGTTAAAAATAAAAATAATGTTTAAAATAAACTTTAGTTTTCAAATATACCCTTATTTATGAGGGGCAAATAAAAAAGAGAAATAAGGTAAATATAAATATTACCAACTTAATTACTAATGCAATATACTACATCCGGTCCTAATTATAAGACCTAATTAACTTTTTTTGAAGAGATTAAGGAAACTAAATAAGTTACTTAATAATTTCATATGTTGTGATTTCTTAGATTATATATTAGTTTATTAGTCAAACTATTTAGTTTGAAGAAAAATAAAAATAAAAATACTCTAAACCAATGTAATTAGCTTCCTTAATTTCTCCAAAAAAATCAACTTGATCTTATAATTAAGCTCAGAGGGAGTATATAATTAATAAGAGGTAACAATGAAAAAAGTAAAAAAACACTCATCAAATGTTTAGAGAATTCTAATGAGACTCAAAAAAGATCGAGGAAATTCAAATTTTGAACTTTTATATAAAAGACTAGAAGGAGTCTCAAACCTACCTTTTGTTTGTTTTGCTTTGACGATTAGTTGTTGGGGCTATTCCTACCTTTCTTCTGATGGGTTATTACTCTAAATATTTGAATTTTTAACATTCTTTCTTCCTATTTTTCCATATTCATCTGCGCTATTGAGAGTAGAGAACCTGAATGTTGATTCAGTTTCCAGAATGACAGTGATATATTATTAAGCGTTCACAAGTTTTACTTTAAACAACATTCTCTAACCTCGCATAAAAGGAACCTGGAATGCTCTCTTCAGTATGGGAAAAATCTTTCTGCTTAGCATTAGCCACCAGCGAAAATATTGATGATAATCATAGTCTATCAGAAGAGATCTTCAAGCAAAACTCATCATCCTAATTTTTGTGGATGGATGGATATCAATGTCTGATTCATACTGCGGCAGGAACTTGAGATTCGGCTGACTTCATTATCTCTTCACCCATCTGTTTGCATCCTACTAGTTTCTGCACGAACAGACAATGCAGGCATCACATAGTGCAAATCAAGTTCATTTAGCAGAAAGATAAGAATTACAAGAACACCAAGAGAATAGATAATACTCCCCTGGTTCTTAAATCTTAAATGTAAGGCCTATTTAACTAATTTAATTAGTTTAAAGAAGTTAGGCAAGTTATTTAATTATGATAAATATAACATGTTTTTCCTAAAATACATTAATCATCTTCCTTAATTCCCCACACTCTCTTATTTGAAGGAGTATCAATAGAAGTAATTTGGGGAAAAGTTGATAAATATGTGAAATAGATCTTACATTTAGGACCAACATCAACTTTCCAATTAGGTCCTACATTAAGGATTGGAGGAGTTTAATAGAGAGTCATGTAGAGATATCAATTACATGATGGAAAATGAGTAAAGTGACGAAACATAGTAGGCATTAGGCATTCGACTTCTTAGTCAATTTAAGTGCAGCTAATGGCCTTGTAGGCTACTAATATGGAAGCTCCCCTGTAAGTGGCCGGTAACAAGTTCGATCCCGTTTATAATCTCAAGCTGATAGTATTTGCCCCTCCAAATAAAAATTTAAAAAAATAATAATAATAATCTATTTCAGAGCAATTAAAAAATTTCTTGACATTAATGCTGAGTCCCACAGGCATGCTTACCGTTCCAGCAGAATATATATCAGCAGTTCGAAATCCCCTGTTCAAGGTGTCCAAAACTGCCGTTTCTATTCTCTGAGCAGCCTTATCTTCTCCAAGGCCATACTTCAAAAGCATAGCAGCACTAAGAACAGTAGCAAATGGATTTGCTTTGTCCTGTATAAAGATAATTACGCAGTTGTAACGGATGTTGCGTAAAGATAAACAACCAAAAAATGTAAAGTATTAAAAACCAACCTGTCCGGCTATGTCAGGTGCAGAACCATGTATAGGTTCAAAAAGCCCAGGTCCCTAAACCAATCAAAACCCAATATGGTCAGGTGAAAAAGATAGTCACTCACCTTAAACATGCTCATGATCTTACATTATAACGATAATTTTTTCATACCGAACTCCCAAGACTTGCAGAAGGAAGCATCCCAATACTTCCAGTGATCATTGCAGCCTCGTCTGATAATATATCCCCAAATATGTTGTTCGTTACCATTGCATCGAACTGCAAAGTCCAGCATCAAACAATGTAACTCTTGCAATTTTTTAACTCATTATTTTCCTTCTGTGAATTGCATTTAATGTAGCTTAAATTGAAATGAAACTCCAGTTATACTAACATACTCCATAAGCAGACCTGTTTGGGATAGCGAACTAGTTGCATTGAGGCATTATCAACATACATGTGAGAGAGCTCAATATCCGGATATTCTTGTGCTATTGCCATAACTCTTCTCCTCCAGAGCATTGATGCCTGAAAAATATAGGTACACCAAACTCATTAACATATGTTAGAAAAGGACACAAATTTATCATATATCACATGTATCTTTTCCTCACAGTCTCACTACTGTGCACTAGTAGCCAAATCATATGCAAGTTTTAATTATTTTTAAGCCATAAAATTTTGCAGATAATATAACTTGAATCTTTGAAGTTTTATTTAAAAGTTACACTAATTGACTCATGTGATGCCAATTATTCTGCATTTGACCTAACCCAATCTCAAATGCCTCCAGCAATATTCCTGAGGCATAAGCAGAACATCTAAAAAGATGTTTATAAAGAATTGCCAAGATGTGTCTTCATTTTATTGGTGGCATAGACCCATCAATTTTAGTATTAAGAGAAGATACACTCACTTGCAAAAAGAACCCTATAGACAGTACTTTCATGCATGATTTCAGACAAGCAACAGACTTAAAAGTATATGAAACCAAATGTAATTATGCTTTCAAAAAGATGCCACCACAATGGATACTACACCTCAGGGCCAAGAGGTTACTAGGTTGCTTAAAAGACTTCAGAAATACAAATTTACCACCTTCATCTTACATACTAGTAAATAACATATCGACGCTGGTAACAGGGAAAAAAGAAAGAATTATAATGAGTATATTCACATTGTGGCCAGGTTATTGTCTTTAATGAGAAGCTAATCTCTGAAGATTTTTACTCTAACACAATGACAACTAATTGAGACATCTATTATTAACAATAGAGTTAAGTAGCAAATCCGCCCTGGAAGTATAGGCCTAGGAGTAATGTTGCCCTGGAAGTTTTTCTTGTCTTAATGTTGCCTCGGAAGTTTCAAAATGTAGCAATTTGCCCTATTCCGTTAAAAAACTAACATTGACCGTCAAAAAATTGACATTGACCATTGTATTTTTAATGGAAATGGGCAACATTTCTACATTTTGAAACTTCCGGGGCAACATTGAGACAAGAAAAACTTCAAGGTAACATTGCTCCTCAGAGAAAACTTCCAGGGCAAGTTTGCTACTTAACCCTTAACAATATAACAAAAGGAAAATGTGCATGAGCACAAAAAAATTTCAGTATATCATACAATCTCACAACTAGAGAGTAGCCACAAACTTACTCTGATCATTCAAAACTGGATGAAGTAATAAGTACCTCTAGCACGTTGGCTTTGTCAACAGAACAAAGTTTCCCACGCCGCTTCCGAGCAATCTCAAATGCAAAACGTACTATGCGATCAATCTGGTGTAAGAATTAACACATGTCAGAAAATGACAATCATAGTTTTAGGGATTATAGACACTTATCATAAGGACAGGAGAGTGGCAACAGACCTCACGATGAAAAATAGAAGTTCCTTTTGGAGGGAAAATAAAAATGTGAATCCCACAATATATACATTACCACATACTCCCTCTTAGAAAATGATAGTTCTCCAAAACTAACTTAGAAATTCTTCCAGGGCACAAAAGAAAAAACATACGCACATCACATGATGGAAGCTGCAGTGCCACTACCATCTTTAGGCAGAATTGGAAGATTTTTAATGTACTATAAAAACTAAACACTGGCCCTTATCTCTCTAATTGGGAATGAACATAGATTTTACTTCAAATACCAACTTACATCCTTCAAATGAATTCTATTTCTCAAGTAAATTCCTTCTAGGTAAACGGTCTTTACAAAACTGTCACATGAATATCCTTTCTAGGAATTTAGGCCTATCATATTCCTTTTAACCATGCTAATCTTTATCCATGGTGATCCATTATTTTTTATCTTTCTAACCTTTTCAATTGGCCAACTTTTTTTTGTACACATCAAAAGCATCTATATGGTTCTGCCCCATTCTATCTTCAGTTTTCAGGTTCAGCTTTCAACTCCTATCAACCTTCTTTTTATATCCGAATATTTTGGAGAAACTGGAATTTGCAATAAAAGAAGGATAAAGAAACACAACAGCCTTCATCAAATTGAATTATGGCGCCACAAATTACGTTAAGAAATGTCAAATTCAGATTAGTCATAGGCTATAAAATTCTAGAAGAAAATCAATAGGAAGACAAGATGAAAGAAATTATTAAAATAATTTTCCACAGGAGTGCATATTTTAAGTAGCAATAGCATGAAGAAAAGATAACATCATGAAACCACAGATGTTTTATCTAGAGGACCAACTTGGACAAGTAAGATACCTCATATGCAGCATATATCTCAGTATTGTAGCCAGTCTCTTCACCATTTTCATCAGTACCAAAGCCCCTGGGTTTTCCAAAGTATATACCTAATTCAACAACACAGCAACAAAGTTACTTATAACTTAGCTACAGTCAAGCAATTAAATTTAAAAGTTGTTAAAATAGTTGACAATTACTTTTCAAAGAACACAAAAGAAAATCAAATCCACTGTACACAGTCAATAAAGCCTGACAGACCTCCAGTGAGTTCCCTTACAACCATGAGGTCAACCCCTTCAACAATCTCTCTCTTCAAAGTTGAGGCATCCATTAACTACAGGACAACTCACAGAAGTTAATAGAATGCTATAGCCAACTTGAACTAATACAAAATGGTAGATACTAGGTAAAGGATATCATTTAGCATCTGATATATAATATCAAACATGAGGTCGTGCTCTATGGTATTATAATATTGGATGATTCAATAACTGTTGCACAGAATAAAGCTAATATTTTTCACCAGAAACTATGCTTGAACTCGGCCAAAATCCTACCCTAAGCTGAGGATTTCAAAGAATATTAACTGAAATAATTGCATATAGAGAGAAATTTTTCGTTACATGGACCTATGTTCTTAGTGAGTAAAATCCTTCTCATATGTTGTGTGTGTATGTTTGACAGCAAAGGTAGGGACTTGGCTTCTACTTACATGCCTGTTCATATGATATCTGGCATAAGATATACGGGAAATTAAATTCCCCTTAATTTCAGATTTCATAAGCCAACATTAGGATATTACATTTTGTTTTTTTGTTACAAAGGATATTACATATTCCATAAATCTTATACCTAATATCAAATAAAATGATTTTCCAACATTAGGATATTACATTTTGTTTTTTTGTTACAAAGGATATATTACATATTCCATAAATCTTATACCTAATATCAAATAAAATGATTTTCCAAGTATTGGAGGAAGTAAACTTTTACCTGTGGGAATACAATAGCTGGTCTCAAATTGGCAAATACTTTAAGACCTTCCCGTAGCTGAAGCAACCCAGTCTCTGGCTTTAGATGCTTCTCATTGTTATCCCATTTATACCTTAAGTAAGTAAAAGAAAGGACACATAATGTCATGTAGAGAGAAGAATTTGAGGATAATAGTTATCTAGTGTCAAATTCCAAACATGAGTATGTGAAAAGGATAGCTACCCTCCAATTGCACCAAGAAGAATAGCATTAGATTGCTTCGCCACAGATAATGTCTCATCTGGCAATGGGACTCCTGTCTCATCCAATGCAGCTCCACCCAGAAGCATCTCGCGGAAATTAAATTTAATCCCTGATTTAAGAAAGGACCAGATGGTAATTGGTAAAGTAGATACACGGAGGGATAATGCTTAGTATGAAGAAATTACAGAACTACTTGTTTTCATGTAATAATGCGTCACCTTAATGTACGAATTCTATATAGGACGAACCAAGAAAGAAGCTAGTCCACTGAGCTTAACACTATTAGTTTCAGAGAAAAGCAAGTTCAATACAAGAATCACATGAAGACTAAATTGCGGAGCACAAATAAAAGATAATAAAATTAGGAGACGAAACAGGACATAAAAATGGGATTTCAACTCTCGACCACAAGATAAGCGACCGCATTAGGGATTCAAACGAACCTTCGAGAGAGCCAACAAGATCGAGAACATTCTTGGCAACAGTGGTAACTTCAGGACCAATGCCATCGCCGGGAAGTAAAGTGATGGAGTAATTGCGTTTGGAAGTGGAGGAGGCTGCGGAACACCTGACAAGGCTAGGCTTAGATGATTTATTGGGCGACAAGTGAAAGTTTTGAGAAGATGACCTGAAAACCGCATTGAACTGAAGAGAAGACGCCGCCATTTCTGTAATTGAATAGGCAATTCCGACAGGCGGCTGTATATCACTGAGGATAGTAAGAGGGTTTCGAGAGTGTTTAGGTCGAACTTTTGACTTTAACCGATGATAGAAATTTCCATGGTTAGGGGGTTTTTCCCTTCGACAGTCTTCTTCCACGTAGTTATGGATTGTTCTATCTATATTTGTTTCTGGGTTAAGCAACGCTTAGCACCACGAAGTTTGCCCCAAGGAGTGTTCAGCACCACAAAGTTTTTTTAGAAGCAAAAATAGACATAACGTTACGTTTTGGGAGTCTTCAAAGATCTCTGTTACACCAGTTAATGAATTAGTTGGCCGTCAACTTGATAGAATCTTGACGCCAAGACTGACAAGATGACGCGACGATGATTTGAAATAAAAAAATCAAAATATTGAAATAATTAGGAAAAAAAATCAAAAAAAACTCAAATAATTAAAAAAAATCAAAAAATTAGGAAAAAATTCGAAAAAACTTAAAATAATTAGAAAAAAATCAAAAAATTTGAAAAAATTTGAAAATAAATAAAATAAATTCGAAAAAACTTAAAATAATTAGGAAAAAATTCAAATAATTAGAAAAAAATTTCAAAAAATTAGGAAAAAATTAAAGGAAAAATTTCAAATAAATAATATTTGAATTTGTACAGCTCCCAGAAGTCTGTCGAATTTGTAAATACTATTTGAGGGATATGAAAATTCGGGTCAAATTACTCTTTTACCCTTTAGTGTTAAATAAATAAAATAAATTGTGACATTCTAAATTTTGAGTTTAGGATATTAAAAATATTATAAGGAATAAATTATAGGAAATTTAGCCCGATAAATTAAAAGGTTAATATTTGGAAGTAAAGGCATATTTTCCCGTAAAAATTAAGGACAAATAGTTGGGAATAATTTTAGGCCATACACCCCCACCGCCGCCACCACGGGCGGGCCACCGCACATCGCATCGCCACCACCGCTTCGCCACCACGCCGGCCACCGCCACGCTTACCACCGGCCGGCCGACGCCGGCCGGCCACACGCTACTCACCCCACCGGGCCGGCCGCCACCACCACCATCATCGGCGGCCGGCGGCGTGTAGCAGAGCGTGGGGGTGTATGGCCTAAAATTATTCCCAACTATTTGTCCTTAATTTTTACTAGAAAATATGCATTTACTTCCATATATTAACCTTTTAATTTATCCGGCTAAATTTCCTATAATTTATTCCTTATAATATTTTTAATATCCTAAACTCAAAATTTAGGATGTCACAATTTATTTTATTTATTTAACACTAAAGGGTAAAAGAGTAATTTGACCTGAATTTGCATATCCCTCAAATAGTATTTACAAATTCGACAGACTTCTAAGAGCTGTACAAATTCAAATAGTATTTATTTGAAATTTTCCCTTTAATTTTTTCTAATTATTTTAAGTTTTTTCGAATTTTTCCTAATTTTTTGAAAATTTTTTCTAATTTTTTGAATTTTTTGATTTTCGATTTTTTTATTTTTTTCCAAATTATTTCAATTATTTGATTTTTTTTTTTTTTTTATTCCTAATCAGTGTCCACGTCATCTTGTCAGTGCCACGTCATCGCCACGTCAGCATTCCATCCAAGTTGACGGTCAACTAACGACCGTGGTACTGAGCGCTCCCAAAACGTAACGTTATGTCTACTTTTGCTCCCAAAAAAAAAAACGTGGTCTTCGGGCGCTCCTTGGGAAACTTCGTGGTCGCCGAGCGCTCCTTAACCCTTGTTTCTGTGTGTAAAAATATTTTGAGTAAATACGGTCCCACGAAAAAAAATATGGACCCCATTTTGATCCCTCACATAAAGAAATGTCCTTTTTAGTCCCTGAAAAAGACGAATAAGGGTCGATTGGTGAACATTTTGGTTCCTCGAAAATTTCCAAAAAACCATTTTTAGTCCATAAAAAGTCTCATTTTAGTCCCTAGGGTCCGTGTTTTTTGCCTTGGAGACCCAAAGGGTATTTACTCAAATATTATTATTTCTTGTTTTAAATGTAAGAAATAGTTAATTTTTTCAAAAGATTAAAGAAGTTAATTAAATTATTTTAAAATATTTATATTTATCATTTTTCTCCGAATATATAATGAAAAAATCACATTTAAAGCCACCTAAAATAGAGAAAGCCTAAATCGGGTTAGTAAATTCAACAAATCTTTAATTAATTGGGTCATTAACCCAATTTAGAATTTGTAAATGTGGGGTATTTGACCAACTTGCCCCATAATATTAATGTTGTCTTGTAAATTAAGTGCTTTAAATTAATTTAAATTATAGAATACATTCAAACCTAACAGTGCAGTAAATCACTGAGTGGATGGGAGGAAGGTAGTGGTGATACGCAGAATAAATGAGGGGCAGTAAGGTAAAACCATTGAATTCTAAAACCCTATTATAGGACTTTCCACCTTTGATTTATAATTTGTTAAATTTAATGACCCAATTTAAAATTTAGGTAATTCAATTGTCTTTTTAAAGGGTTTTCCCATATATGATATAATTAATTGATATATAATCTAGTACTCTCTCTGATCCTAATTATATGAACACTTTTGTAGTATAAATTACACTATAAAAGTGTTCCTATAATTAGAACTGAAGGTAGTAATACATAATATATGATATAATTAAATAATTTATTCAATACTTTTAAATTATTTTAGAAAAAAATCAATTAATTACATCCTGGAGAGGCTTCCATGTTTCACTGATTAGATTAGGGGGATTTTATACATTTCTTTCAAGGTTAAGTATCTGCAACCTTAACACTTGATATTTTAAATTTAGGTGTTTGTTATTAATGAAAAAAATATTTTAAAAGTAAAATTACATTAAAATTAATTTAGATACTAAATGTTATTTTGGAAAAAAAATTATTAGGGTGAATGTACCAAAAATTAGTTCATAGTGTTTTTTTAGTACAAAAGAAAGGGTAATACCCATAAACTAGATGAGAATTAACACCCTTGACTAACAAGGTTACTAAGATTGATAGTGTTCTGTAGTAGAACACAGATGTCTAGCTCTAGCAAGCTGGGAATGGTTTATGTTGGATCAAGGAGCCTTCTACTAATTGAGTATCAGTGAAGGTACTGGCTCGATGATATATATGAAGGAGATATCTTCGAGGAAGCTCAAATCACAATGCAACACAGAAGGCGTTTCTCCCGGGGTGGTGTGTGTGCGGTGTGGACGAATAATAAGTAATGGAAATGGAGAGAGTCCAGAGTGCACTGGAGGGTAATCTCCTATTTATAGGGATTACCTAGGGTTTCACTCCCATGCAAATGTTTCCATCCTTCGGCCGTTATGCACTTCCCACGTTCTCCGTGTCTCTCGCTCCACTACATGTACGGTCCCCGCACATATTAGGCACGATGGAGTAGTGGGGGACCATTTACCCGGTTCCCTATTTACCTGGGTAGATTAGGGGGTTTTACCGTGGGCTCCCTACTGGGCCGGGAACCTGCCTGGCCCAATATATTTGTCCATAATAGTTGCCCCCAAGCTCGGTGTGGCAGGCTCCTGACGTGTCAAGATTAGCGCGTTGACTAGTCCGGTCATCATTTATCCGAGTTCGAGCTTTGTACGGATCCCTTAGGGCTCCCTTCCTGCTCGTTCTGCCCCACCGCTCTTGTTATCGTGGACTCGGTCATGACCGAGCTCTTCTAGCGGATTTGGTCATCAGACATTTGCATGTCCCCGCCGCCTCCTCGTCTGTCTCCTGAGTCATAGGCTGCCTTCTCTTGGCGGGTTGGCTCATCATAGCCGTCTTTGCGGTTTTTATGATAGCCGAGATTGACCCCGTTTCTTTATGACTCGCCCTAGCGATCATGAGCTTCTCCCATGTGTGGCCCCCAATATTGGTTATTATAAAGGGTACGTAAGTATCAGACGGCGTTACTCAGGCGTGATTTGATCCTCCTAGGGATATGGATTCACTACCTTTTTTGGTAACAATCCTTATTGAATATCGTGCGCATTGAATATATGCGCTTCTTCCCAATGTGGCCCTTCCTGTCCCCAATATGCGCGTTTTTGAAGCATTTACTACCGCCGGCGCTTGCGTTTTTCCATAAAGAGGGCATTAATTCCCCCTGACGGTTGCGCTTAAGGCATTAAATAGTTATGACGTTTGGACGGGCCTCTCTATATAAGCCTGCGCAGATCCATCCTTTTGTGCTTCATTCCACATGATGAAATTTCCATCTGGGCAAGCAGAATCGCTGATGCCGGGGGGTTCGTTTCCAACCCTTTGCCTTTCCCTCAAAAGCTCCTTTTGATAAGTGGGCGGGAAGTAAGGAAGAAGAAACGAACATTAATCTTTATACCACCGCGATCCGTACGCGGCCGAATTTCGGGAGTATTTGCCAATCTTCATCCATAACCTCCAACGGGCGTATGGAGTTCCGGGAGTATTTGCCAATCTTCACGTGCCTGGCGAAATATTTCCACTGGGATCTCAGACATGCTCTGTTGAACGCACACGGGGATTCTTGTGTGGGTTGGGGCGCGTCTGGGGCCGACATTCTATGGGTATGCCATGGTTAGGGTTCTAGGTCCACCGTATCCATGCATCCCACAAGGGTCTTCGCCAATGCGTTTTGGAAGTTCTCTTTGGTGCAGAGAGTTCTTCATCCTCCATTTCTCTATATGGCTACGAGCCTCTTGTTTCAAGCTTTTGCGTCGCGCACATTTCCGGCTAGGGTTTAGTTTATTTCCCTATATGAACGTGATGTAACTCACTCAATTATCAATGGAAAATATTCTCCTTGCATTGCTTGATTTCCCTTTTTGCCTTTTGCCATTTTTTGTTTTTGAATCCTATGCACATGACTGTGAAGATGCTGGAATACGGTTTACCTCATTTCCTTCTTAAAGTCATATGAACGTCCTCCGATCCGGGATAAGTTCAAATTAACCGCCCTCCAGAACGGATTGATTCTAGAGAAAACCGCCCTCCAATCCGGGCTAAGTTCTAATTAACCGCCCTCCAGAACGGATTGATTCTCGAGCAAACCGCCTTCCAATCCGGGCTAAGTCAAAATTAACCGTCCTCCAGAACGGATTGATTCTCGAGCAAACTGCCCTCCAATAAGTCAAAATTAACCGCCCTCCAGAACGGATTGATTCTCGAGCAAACCGCCCTCCAATCCGGGCTAAGTTCAAATTAACCGCCCTCCAGAATGGATTGTTTTTGTATCAGAACGCCCTCCAATCCCTCCGTAGGGTCAGATCCACATGCCAACTTTTCTGACCTGTCTCTAGTATTCAGGCGTCATTCTTGCGGCCTGGCTGCTACTGCAGCCTTTGGTTTCTGTGCGCATTTAATGCTCACGCCGTTTCCCCTGAAACGTTTCCTTAGCCCGCCGCTCGTCCTAGGGTTTCTAACTTCGTTAGTAGAAATTAACGGCGTCGCGACCCTTGGCGTTTCAAATTCCAAACATCTATATATATTTCCTTTTCAAAACTGCCAGTCCCACTCGACATTTTCAACTACTCTTCGGCTTCAGGAGTTTACTTTGCATCCAAGCCAGCGTCTTTCGCCGTCAATCTTGTCGCATCTCTTCCTTTCACCAGGTATTACCGCTTGCCCTGTGACTGCTTGCTTTTTGACTTTGTTTTTTAGGCTCGATATTATGTATGCGGTTTTTTCTGAGCGCTTTTTTGTGTTGTTGCGCTTCTGGGTTTCTGTCGTGCTTTTGGGTTTTTTCTTTGTATTTTCCGGCTCTGTTGGGTGGGTTCTTAGTTTCTGTTCCCCTTTTCTAGGTGTTCAGAATGGCTCGAGCCTTTCCATACGTCTGTAAAACCAGAAGTTCTTTGCCCAAAAACCTTCCTCTAGGCCTTGACAATGATCCTCCTTTATCAAAACTTTCCAGAAAACCCAGGAACTCTCCCAGGCCCGAGAAGGTGTCGTTATAGGATTAATCGTTCGTCGGAACCGAAGCACTGATTCATAATGATTTATCGGCCACTCTTCCATTCAGTCCCATTGCATCTTCTTTATGTACCGGGATGTTATCACTCTTTTGGGGGTGAGGTTTCCCTTTTCCGACTTTCAGATCGAGTTATTGAATCATTTGCACCTCGCCCCCTCCCAACTTCATCCCAACGGCTAGGCGTTCGCCGTTGCTTTTGAGAACTTGTGCGCGGAGAAGGATTTTGTTTGTAGCGTGCCGGTCTTTATGTCCTTCTTTTCTCCATTGGAGACCGGCATCCAGACGACCGAATCGACGAAGTGGTTTGGGTGGACCACTCTCCGAAGCATCCGTGATCGGAGACTTTTTCGGCCTTTCCGCGAGTCATGGAAAAATTTCAAATCCGCCTTTGTTAAGGTCGAGGCCCTCCCAGGCTGGGCTCCCTGGTTTGTGAGGAGGACCGACTCTGGGGAAACCGAGGAAAGATTTCCCTTTCTTGGTCAATGCACCACCATACCTTGGGGCCTGACGATTACGTTCCGCAAGCTACGAGCTTTTCGGACGACGAGGAAGATACCCTTTTGAGACTTTTGGAATACATGGGGTCTCTGAATGATCCCCTCGATCCGGCTAAGTACATTACCACGCCTTTAGTTAGGCGGAAGCCTACCGCGAGTATGACTTTATTGATACTTGGCTAATTTGCTTTTTGTTTCCCTCTTATTGTTCTGATATCCTTTTTCTTTTGCAGGTCGAGCTATGGGTAAACCCAAGCAACTAAGCGTTTTCAAAAATCGCTCCCGGACAGAGGGAGAAGGCCCCGCTATCCCGGTCAACGACCCATCGGCCCCTGAAAGCGTTTCCCAAAAGCGGCTAGCCTCATCAGATGCCGAAGGAAATGCCGCCCGCAAGAAGGTCAAGGGCAAAGACGTTGTGGGGGGGCCACCCAATCCAGGTGTGGGGCCACCGAGACGCCGGTCCCTGAGGGTTCGCCTGCTCTTCCCATGCCTCCCCTGGAGGTTACTACCTCAGCGGAGACCTCAGTGCTGAGCATTCTTTCAGTGACTAATCTTCCTGAGGGCGCCTTGTGGGGGGCTGGACTGAGCCAGGAAGTTTTAAATGTGATGAGACCTCCTGCTTTTCTTCACGATGCATCTGGCCTGAGCGAGCCTACCAAGAGGATGCTGAATCACATGCAATTAGAGGGCTACCGCGGTCTTTCCTTGATTCGCTCTTATGCCCTCGTAAAGATAAAATACGGGCTGGCGTATGCTCTGAAACAAACCTCCGAGGTGGCTAAGATTGCCGAGGACAGGAATAGAGCCGTTGCTAACCCGTCGCCCTTACGGTGGTGAATGCCCGCATACAACGTAACTTCTCCTCTTTGCGGCCGCCAAGGACAAGCGGGAAGAAGAACTTAAGTCCTCCATCTCTAAGGAGAGGACCTTGGATGAGGAACTCAAAACCTCTAGGTCCGACCCGAAAAAGACGGAGGAGAAGGCCGTCATGGCGCGAGCCGGATGTCCGTTGTTTGGAAGATCTTCATGCGGACGGTCAAAGGGCCGTAGATAAAGCTCAGTCCGACGCCGAACATTATAGAGCCCTACTTGCGGCTAAGGAAGGTGAGCTCTCGGCCAAGGAGGTTGAACTAGGTCAGGCCAAGGCGGGGTTGACAGAGTATGTTGATGCAGCGGTTTTCTTGTTTGACAACACCGTTGCGCAAATTTGTGTCCTTAATCCCGGCCTCACCCTTAACCTGGCTGGCCTCAACTATGAATCATATGTCAATGATAAAGGACAGCTGATACCTCTCGGGGCCGAAGATGAAGAAGAAGAGGAGGAACCAGCCCCGCCCCCATCTTCCTGAGCTCGTGGTACACCTCGACGGATTGGTTGTTTTATGACTTCCTGCCTTTTAGGCCTTCTATTTGATGCCGTGGTAGTGACCCGACTTGTAAATATGACCGTATTTTTTGATTAATATTAGTGTTCTATTTTTTGAACTTCTTCCGAAATGGTGAACACATCTTCCGTTGCTGTCGATCAAAAATGTCATTGCAAACTGGTTCTTGTCCATGAATTCTTTTGCATTTTGATATCAATATGCTCATAGGATTGGGTTAAAATACCTCCAATTCCTACATGTTTTCTTAAAGGCGTGGTCTTTGAAAACTGGATATTTAATCAAGAGTTCATGCCATCCTTTCGCGAATGTGCCGATGGAAACTGGTTTGTCAACCATGAATCCACACGCGTTTTTCAAACACGGGTTTATTCACCCTTTTTGGGACATAGTCTCTGGAGCCGGGTTAGAATGCCTCAGACTCCTACATGATTTAATTGTGACATGGTCTCTAGAGCCGGGCTAAAATGCCTCGTACTCCTACATGTTTTAATTGGGACATGGTCTCTGGAGCCGGGCTAGAGTGCCTCTGACTCCTACATGTTTTAATTGGAACATGGTCTCTAGAGCCGGGCTAGAGTGCCTCTGACTCCTACATGTTTTAATGCGCGTCCGGCTTTAGCAATCGTAATACAGTACACACTGTTGAAAACGGGTTTCATGACCCTAAATTCATTGAAAAGTTGGCCTTAACGGCTATCCGTACATTACTTCCTTAAGAAGGCATAAGATGAAGTGGAGGAGGAAACATGCTAGCTGTAATAGGTCTTGAGTTTATCATCATTCCATGTCCGCTTTATGGGTTTCTCCTTCAGGGTTTCCAGCTTGTAGGCCCCTTTTTCCGCAATTTTCTGTAACTCGGTAGGGACCTTCCCAATTTGGTGCAAGTTTGCCTTGGTCGGCATTCTTGTTGCCTATATCAGCTCGCCTAAGGACGAGGTCACCTTTTGTAAATGCATGCGGTACCACTTTCTGGTTGTACCTGTTAGCGAGAAGCTGCTTGGCGGCTAGCTCTTGGCAATGTGTTTTCACCCTGACCTCGTCCACGAGATCCAATTCCACCGTGATTGATCGGTTGTTGTCCTCTTCTTCTTGTAGGGCTTTAACCCTCCTCCAAGATGACTCACCGATCTCAACGGGTATCATTGCTTCACACCCATAGGTTAACCTAAACAGGGTCTCCTGTGTTGTTGATTGGACCGAGGTTCTGAGTCCCCAAAGGACCGGGTATAGCTCTTCCACCCAATTTGAATCGCCGTCTTCCATCCTCTTCTTCAATCCGTCCAAGATAACCTTGTTAGCAGCCTCGGCTTGGCCGTTGGATTGTGGATGTTCGACAGATGCGAAATGGTGAATGATGTGGAGGTCAACAACCATGTCTTGGAAACCCTTATCGGTGAACTGGGTTCCATTATCTGTGACAATTTCGTAGGGATTCCAAACCGAGATAAAATATTTCGGTTGAAGAACTTTTGTACTCGTGCTGAGGTAATCGTTGCCAATGGTTCTGCCTCTATCCACTTGGTAAAGTAATCTAGCGCCACTATAAGCCAACGCAGTTGTCCTGGGGCCCTCCTGAATGGGCCAAGGAGATCCAATCCCCACTTATAGAACGGCCATGGAGCCGTCATGTTAGTTAACTCCGATGGGTTGGTGCGTATGATCCTGGCATGTTTTTGACAATATTGCACTCTTGCACATGCTTCTTAGAATCCTTCGCCATAGATGGCCGAAGTATCCAGCCCTCACCGCCTTTCTTGCTAATGCCCCGGCGCCCATATGGTGTCCGTTTATTCCTTCATGGATTTCGACAAAGACGTAGTCGGCCTTGGCCGAATCAAGACACTTCATTAGCGGGGAATGGAAACCCTTCCGATATAATTCGTCATCAATCATGGTGAACGATGCCGACGTCCTAACTATTCTCCCGGCACCGCTCGGTGTCTTCCGGAGGATTCCCTTTCAAGGTAGTCGGCTATTGGTTTTCGCCAATCATTTGCCTCCGAGATTATCATCACGCAGCTTGGTTCTGACAGGTTCTGCTGGACAATGGTGCGGTGATTGCCGGGGTTCTTAGTGCTTGCTAATTTTGACAACACATCCGCCCTAACATTCTCTCCCCGGGGGATATGTACTACTTCCACGTTATCAAATTCCGCCATCAACTGCTTAACTTTTCCCAGATACTTGACCATTAACGGGCCTTTAGCTTGGTACTTGCCCTCTATCCGGGATGCAACCACCATGAGTCGGTAGATACGTGAACTCTTTTTGCTCCGCCTTCCCTTGCCTGCCGTAATCCGGCTATAAGCGCTTCATATTCCGCTTGATTGTTTGATGTTGCAAATTCAAACCGAAGGGAAAGCTCCCAAGAGACTCCTTCCGAGCTCTCGATGATTATTCCTGCCCCACTTCCTTTTTTATTCGATGAACCGTCAACAAACAACCTCCATGTTAGGTTGTATCTGTGATCGTCGTTCAATTCCGAAATATCAGACGGGGTTAGTTCCATCACAAAGTCGGCTAGAGCCTAGGATTTGATCGCATGTCGCGCTTCGTAGGATATATCAAATTCAGACAATTCAATAGCCCAGCTAGCCATCCTCCCTGCCAAGTCCGGCTTATGCAGGATTTGCCTGATTGGTTGGTTTGTGCGTACTACCACGGAATTGAAGGTGGAATATCACCTAGAGGGGGGTGAATAGGTGATCTCAAAAATCTTTTCGCTGTATGATAGGTGAACGATGAAGGCGGTAAGGAAGTAAAGATAATAGACACGGAGAAGTTATCCTGGTTCGGTCCAACTCTTTGACCTACTTCCAAATCCCCGACACACTCTCGGGATTTCCACTATCTTACAAATACAATTACACACTCGTAAACGAAGGATGATCCTTTCACTCTTGGACTCACTCCCCTTACAAGTTGTAATTAATACACCCACACTCAAGATACCCGTATCTTGAGATTTGAACGAATTGTAATAGCAAGTAGTAAAACTCTCTCACGAGTAGATATGATAATGAACACCGAAGCTTAGTATACCCGAAGATATAATTAGAATGCAGTTTGAACTATTTGAAAGCTTTATCAATGTATGCACCGGTTCGTTGTAGTCAAAATTCAATCCTTCGTATATTTGTACCGGTTGAAGTTGAAGACCGTTGGAGGGTTTAATTGTGTCCGTTGGAACATTTGAATATGTCTCAATGGAGCACTCGCGCCTTCTGCTTTCCCATTATTAAATGTCTCTTCAGTTGGGTCATCTTGTAGCTGTCACCTTGGGTGAAGAGAAACTTTGAAGATGCTTTCTGGTTATGGGTCATCTGAGTCATGTCGGCTCTGTTTCTCCATACTTTCGGTCGTCCAAGCCCGTCATGCGGAAATTCAATGTCGAAAAAAACACTCACAAAGATGATTAGTAATATCATAGATAATATTGAATGAGATTCAAGAAGATATAATTATGTAATCAAATTATTAGAAATGAGTTTCGGATAGATTCTTTTTTTGTCATATAATATTTGAGAAGTCATTCTTGGTATACTCGAGTATTCATGTAGAATCACAGGGCAGAAGAACGTTCTTCGCTAATACTTGCATGGCCCAATTTCTATACCCGAGTACCTCAGGTGTTTAGTTATATCAGAAGCTGTCATCTGTACCATAGTCGAGTATTAAAAGACTAATACTCGAGAATTGTCTGTTCTCCGCCTAAGTAATCATACTTGGATGAACTTTGTTAGTAATCCATACTCGGGGTTCCAATATGCCTTCTCGAGTATCACACAGGCGAGAAGAAGTGTCATATAGGAAACTCACCATACTCGGAAGCATTCTCCAAGTACTCAAGTATCTTGTTAATACTCGGGTATCAATTAACCAATACTCGCGTATCATTCGGATGTGAGGAGATCAAAGATTCGCGAGGAAGACTAATACTCGAGTATTCACGAACCCAATACTCGGGTATATATCGGAAGCGAAAATGACGTTTTCTTATCTGATCAATACTCGAAAACCAACCAAGTTATACTCAAGTATTAATTCTTAATTAGTATGCTATGGTTGTCTGCTTGCTTAATACTTGGGTATTCCAAATCTGTACTCAAGTGTTGGTCTGTGAAGCACTTAAACATATATATATATATATATTAGTTCTCTAATACTTGGGTATACATGAACTTGTTCAAATGCTTCTCAAGTTTTGTTATCATCAAAATACCTTGAGAACTAACAGGAATGACTCTGGAAGTATGGGCGCATTCGTCTCGCGGCCATGAGTAGGGCGAATGCCATCTTTTCCAGTTTCTGGTATCTCAACTCGGCCCCTTGCAGAGCTCGGCTTACGAAGTATACTGGGGTTTGACCGTCCTTCTCCTCATTCACTAATGCCGCGCTAACCACCTCATCCCCAACCGCTAGGTATAGGATCAATCCTACCCCCGCGCTTCGGCGAGATAGTACCGGTGGTGTTGCCGGGCATTGCTTGATCTTTGCAAAAGCCTCTTGGCACTTTGCATTCCAATCTCCCGATGTTTCTTTCTTTAGTAACTTAAAGAAAGGAAGAGAGTTTTTAGCCGACCTTGGTAAAAACCTGTCGAGCGGCTAGCCTTCCGTGAGTTGTTGAACTTCCTTCTTGTTCTTGGGGGGCTGCATATCCAAGATGGCCTGACATTTATCAGGGTTTGCCTCAATCCCTCTGTGGGTGAGTAAAAATACCAGGAATTTTCCTGCTGGAACGCCGAAAGCACCCTTCGCTGGATTGAGGCGCAAGCGATACTTCCTTAGCTTGTCGAAAGTTTGCTGAAGGTCTTGGATATGGTCTTTTGTCCGCGAAGATTTGACGATCATGTCGTCGATATAAACTTCGACGTTTTTCCCCAACCGGTCTTTGAAAACCCCGTTCATCATCCTCTCGGTAAGTGGCTCCCGCATTCTTCAAACCAAAAGGCATAACGTTGTAACAAAGTGGTTGGCCTCTCCGTGATGAATGTCGTCTTTTCCTGGTCATCGGCGTGCATGGGGATTTGATTGTACCTCGAGTATGCATCCATGAAGGAAAGCAATTTGAAGCCAGATGAGCTATCTACTAGCTAGTCTATGCTTGGCATAGGAAAAGAATCCTTGGGGCAGACCTTGTTTAGGTCCTTATAATCGACGATACACGCCACTTGCCATTAGGCTTTTTGACCATAACAACATTCGATAGCCGGTGGTATACTACACTTCACGTATGAAACCGGCTTCCAATAGCTCGTCGTGTGCTTCTCCAAGGCACTCGCTTCGTACGTCCCAATCTTTCTCTTCCTTTGGGCCACGGGGTTGACGTCGGGCAAATCGCCAAGCCGTGGCGGCAAAAACCGCGGGGTCTACCCGGGATCTCGAGATGGACGCCATGCAAAAATGTCTTTGTTGTCCTTTAGGCAGGTCTCCAGTTCTGCTCGGATTGATGGGGCTAGATGTTTGCCAATTTTGGTGTTTTGCCCGGGTTCAGTTCCCAAAGCAAAATCCTCCAGCTCTCCGTCCGGCTCCGTTCTTTTTATCTTGTCCTCCTTGCGTAAATCTAACTCAACGAGGTTGACCGATTTCCCCTTTTCCTCGTTGGTGGGTGCTCTAGCTCTCTTTTTCTGGGATGTTGGGTCAACTTTGTTCACCTTGACCGTATCGAAATAGCATTGTCGGGAATCCTTCTGGTCTCCCTTGACCGTTACAATTTGATTTTTTCTATTCACCAACTTCACCCGGGGTGTTTGGTCGACACCAAGATATCCCGATTGTGAATGGTAGGACGCCCCAGTATGATATTGTAAGATGAGGGGAAGTCGGCCACGATGAACCTGACCCGTTCAGTCTTGAAAGCGCCCTTTATTCCAAGCTTCAATTTAAGGTCGATATACCCTTTTGGGCATGTATCCCGGCCATTGAATCCGGTTAAGGTTGTTCGGCAAGGCTTTAAATCTTCCGGGTCGAACCTCATTCTCTGAAATGTGTCCCATAGGATGATGTCTACAGCGCTCCCATTATCGATCGATTTTTCTTACGCAACAGTTGACCACGGTCCCCGTAATGACCAATGCATCATCCCGGTGTCCCGGGGGTACGTCTTTTAGATCCTCCTCGGTGAAACTCGGGATCGGGGTTCGGGTTTCTTTGCGTCATTCTTGAAAGTTGGGCGGTCCCTGATTGAGAGAACTTCCCTTAGATATTTCTTCCTTTGGCTCTGCGAGTCACCCCCGCCTCCAAAACCTCCGCTGATTACGTTGCAGTCGTATTTGGGATCAGGGAATTCATCGTCGCTGTTTGCCGATTTCTTTTTCTACTCACGCCTCTTCCTATCTGGCTGAGGTGGGCTTTTGCTTCTCCCTCCTCGTCTCTTGTTATTTTGCCGTCCTTGTGTTTGGATGACATACTAGCGGAGCTTCCCCTCCCGGACGAACTTTTCAATAGCATCCCTGAGATCCCAACATTTTTCCGTGGTATGACCATGCTGATCATGGAAATCACAGTATCGGGATTTATCCAGGCTGGCTTCCCTTCTCACTAGCCGGGGTCTCTCAACCTTCTTCATCTCGGTTGTGGAGACTTCACGCCAAATCTCGGCCTGGGATAATTTCAGGGGAGTGTACCTGTTGAATCTCCCTTCTGGCCTTTCTACTTTCGACCTTATTCCTCCACCCCGATCGTGAGATTCCGCTTCGACCGGATTGCGGCTCTACTCCTGGGGGTGGACTTTTGCCTCGCTCTTTTGCCCCCTGACTCATCATGTCCATCTGTTCGAGCTCGAGGTATGTCTTTGACCGGTCTGTGAACTCGGTCAGAGTACTAGGTCGATTCTTCATTACCGATTTTTTCAACCGAGATGTGGAATTTAGACCGGCTATGACGCAGTGTAAGTGGACGTCTTCCTTTATTCCGGGCACTTGAAGCGTCGTTTCTTTGAATAAGTCGAGGTATTTTTGTAGGCTTTCATTAGAGAATTGTTTGACCTGGTCCAACTGGAACTCGGTCTTTGGCTGTTTTCAGCTTGTAGCGAAATTAAGCAGGAACTTATACTCCAGGGTCTTCATATCTGGAATAGAATCTAATGGCAAAGAGTGGAACCAGTGCAGGGCGGTCCCGAAGGGTTCCCGCAAACAATCGAGGAATTACATGTCCCACGATTCCTTTCACCCCAATTTCCATTTTAAAGTTATTAAGGTGAACTACCGGATCCTGGCTCCCATTGTACTTTGGAAGCTCTCTAGAATCCAGTTTCCTCGGATAAGCCGCGGCAATGATTTCCTTTGAAAACTGGCGTAACAGGTCGTCTCCTTCATGTCCTGTCTTGCCCGCCATGTTTACATTGAACGACGGCGGATTCGCCTCATGTCTGTTCGGGGCCGAATTGACTAACTAACGTCTTTCTTTCGACCGAGACGAGTCAGCAAGAGGAGGTCGGCAAGCTCGTCCATTGACTTCAACAATCGTCCTGCCATTAGTTCGGTTGGGCTTTCTGGTATCCCGAATGGGACCTTCTAGCACTCTTAACCGTTCCTTTAAAGCCAGGATCTCCTGGCGGTCTTCTTCGGTGATTTTACCCCGGTCATGAGTGACAGCGTCTTCCTTTTCCCCCTCTTTTTCGGTAAGCTCCTCCTCCTCACTTGTGTGAGTGGACGTCGAGTTCATTTCTCGGCTTGTACCAGCACCATCTCGCTTTGGCTGCTCCTCCTTTGGCCCTGCTCTCTCCTCCCATTCTTGTTGTAGCCGCCTTTGTTCTTTTTGTCGCCAAGTGGCGTTTCGGAGATCTAGGTTCTCCTAGATGAGTCGGGTGTCTTCCTCTCTCTGGAGTCTCTGGCGAGTTTCCATATTCTCCCTTCTCAGAATCAGTGAACCCAAAGTGCTATGCAACACCCTAGAATCGGGGTGTATCTCTTAGAACTCGCGTGGAGAGGGAGGGATGTTCAGGTTCTGTATGTTCTCGCCGCTTGTCGGGCGATCGGGGACCAGGGTGTGGAGAGTAGGTTGTGTCCTCGGTTTCGCCCTCGGTTTCCGCAGTTACACGGCCGTGGTTTGGAGCTACCGAGTCAGAGTATTGGATTATGTGCTCCTGCTGTGGATGTCGTTGAGGTTCTTCCGGCGGTTGGTCCTGCCGAGTGGCGTGACTACGGCTTCTCGTGCTCGCGGCCATCCTCAGAGATCAGCAGTGGCTTTGTGGTTTTGGGAATCGAAGTTTACGGTCCCCACGGTCGGCGCCAATGTTCTGTAGTAGAACACAGATGTCCAGCTCTAGCAAGCTGGGAATGGTTTATGTTGGATCAAGGAGCCTTCTACTAATTGAGTATCAGTGAAGGTACTAGCTCGATGATATCTATGAAGGAGATATCTTCGAGGAAGCTCAAATCACAATGCAACACAGGTGAGGCGTTTCGCCCAGGGGGTGGTGTGTGTGCAGTGTGACTGAATAATAAGTAATGGAAATGGAGAGAGTCCAGAGTGCACCTGGAGGGTAATCTCCTATTTATAGGGATTACCTTGGGTTTCACTCCCATGCAAATGTTTCCATCCTTCGGCCGTTATGCACTTCCCACGTTCTCCAGGTCTCTGCTCCACTACATGTACGGTCCTGCACATATTAGGCACGATGGAGTAGTGGGGGACCATTTACCTGGTTCCCTATTTACCTAGGTAGATTAGGGGGTTTTACCGTGGGCTCCCTACTGGGCCGGGAACCTGCCTGGCCCAATATATTTGTCCATAACAGATAGGACACACATCCAACAAGGAGGAATTTGACAACTTTATGTTGTTAATCCCATTCCTAGCTTTGTATGTTCTGAGTATGCATGAAAACTAGGCTGCATGGACTATTCGTATGGCTCTTTTTCAAGCATAACTTGTACTTTTTTCAGTCCTAAATAAAAGACTAAATTTGTAGTTTAAATTGCGTTACAAATTTTATCATATATTTAAAACTGAAGGTAGTATTATGATGCTTTCCAAAATTGACTAGAATTAGAACTATGTATTGTACCTTAAATAAGAACAAAATTCTTCCAGCAGTGTCAAATAACATTAGTAGCATCATGTTGTTTTCCAAAATCACTCTAAAAGGTCTCCTGATTTGTTCATGTCCATAACTTGTATATAGAGACAACCCAAGGCAGGCACCAATCACCATATTTATCCATACCCAAATCCTCTTTAAGATTTAAGGCTATCCAGTCACGCAGATGTGCCGTGAAGAATTGAGAAGGGAATCTTAATAAATTTATTTCTGTTTTTTTTTTAATTAAAAAAAAAGTTTAAAGGCCCAATTTTTCTTGGAGGTCTTCGCCTATAATATGTGGGTATTTAAAAGTTTTTGTAGGATCGAATTTAGTCAATTTACCCTGAAAGTATTAAAAAAACAAGAGCAATGCCACTCCTAACTATTAAAAAAGTTAATGCTCAACATTAAATTAGTTATTTAATAACTTTTCTCCTCTTTTAATATATATGCACGAAATCAATGCAACAAAAACTTCCGAAAACCATAATCACCAAGCCAAAAGTTTTGGGCCAAAATAGATCCTTAACTCATTGAAACAAAAAAGAGAGAGAGAGAGAGAAAAATCACATTTAAGTCTCAAAGACCAGAAAAAATATCAAAAAATTATCCGTGTAGATTCTTCTATCTTTAAACTTCCTAGCGACTTCAGTGATATATATTTCAAATGTTAAATTATTGCACCATTGATTAAAAAAAAAAAGAAAGAGAGAAGTAGAAGGAATTCGTTGGTCACACCATGCGTTGTCAATATACTTGGCAACCAATGCCCTTTCACTTGTTAACGGCTGCTGGTTGAAAATGTGATGTCCAACCTTTATGATCTTTTGATGGGTTGTGAAATTGGTGTTGTTACAGAGTAGACATGCCCGTGAAGCTATTTTCTAACAAGTTTGTTTGCCTATCATATTAACAAGTTATACATTATAAAGTATGTGTGCATATATTGAAAAGTCATTGAGTAACCATTGATAAATTCATCTATGTTAACTAATATCATTTTTCTAATACAATTTAAAACAATTCACTTTGACAAGTGTATGTACTTATATTGACAAATCATAGAGTGATTATTGATAAACTCGTCTATGTTAACTAATGTTATTTTTCAAATACAATTTAAAATAGTTCATGTTGACAAGTAAATGCGCCTATATTGACAAGTCAT
Source organism: Acacia melanoxylon (assembly GCA_019022615.1). Taxonomy (NCBI): domain Eukaryota; kingdom Viridiplantae; phylum Streptophyta; class Magnoliopsida; order Fabales; family Fabaceae; genus Acacia; species Acacia melanoxylon. Next base: position 868,434 of record JAFJYJ010000053.1, on the reverse strand, counting down.
AAAGTTTTCATTAACAAACCCACCTATATTAATTAATATCATTTTTCCAATATAATTTAAAACAAATCCTATTGTTAAGTATATGTGTCTATAATGACAAATCATGGAGTGACCATTGAAAAATACATGCACCTAATCAGATAAATTAATATTGTATAATATCTAAATATCTTAAAATAGTTTCACTCGCATGTCTACTCTATAACAACACCGATTTCACAATCCATCAAAAGACCATAAAGGTTGGATATCACATTTTCAACTAGCAGTCGTTAACAAGTGAAAGGGCATTGGTTGCCAAGTATACTGACAACGCATGGTGTGACCAACGAACTCCTTCTACTTCCCTTTTCCTTTTTAAGTCAATGGGGGTAACTTGACCAAAAAAAAAGTCAATGGGGGTAAGAAGATAATTTACTATTTGAAATAAGGAGATTTTAGATAGAAGAATCTACACTAGGAATTTTTTTCATATTTTTTCTGATCCTTTGGAGCTGAGTGCAATTTTAATTAAGAAAATCATATATCCAAATAGTGAAGCTTTTCTCTTCTTTTTTTTGTCAAGAGGTTAACCAGGAGGCAACTGCAAGTGTTTCTTCGGAATTAGTTTCCCTACCCATCCTAGGGAGAGCTTTTCCTATCTACACATTCAGATGGGACCTGGATTATCCAGATTTTTTTTTTATATTCTATTTTTTAAAAAATAATTATTTTAATGGATATAGAATCTAAAATAAAGATAAATTTTTAACTAACATATTTTTAAATTTTTTTTTTTTTTTTTCATTTAAAAATTGACGAGTTTTAAAAAAATTAAATGCGGCCATCCCGATTAAATCTAAACGGTCCAGATTAAGAAAAGTAAGTTTTCCCTATGGTTCCGTGTTTCTTCCACGAGATTCGACCTTTTCAAGTTCAACTCGCTCCTTCAGAATTTCAACCGGGTCGAATTATTTATTCGATCATGGTCCGCATCCGGTGAACCATGGATCTCATGGATAAAACCCTGGCAAGTCGCAACACTTTTTCGGTTCTTCTTCCATTTCCAAAGAAGGCAGGCGTTTTAGCACTGACAGAACCTTTCAATGGGTTTGCCTGCCTTACGTCGCCTTCGATTCTTCCCTCCTCTTTATTTCATCCAAACCCTTTTCTATTCCTCCAAACAATTTCCCCACAAAACCCCAACACTCGAACCAAGTTCCAGCAATCTTGATCCCGCCACAGTTCGTGAAACTCTCTTGACATTCCGCAATGACTGGAAACGAGCGTTCGAGTTTTTCAATTGGGTCGAAAGAGAATATCATTTACAGCTCCCCACTGATACATACAATCAGATGATCGATATCCTTGGTAAGTTCTTTGAGTTTCAACTTTCATGGGATTTGATTCAACGCATGCGGCAAAACCCATCTTCTTCTCCGGATCATACCACATTTCGAATCATGTTTAAACGTTATGTTTCGGCTCGTCTAGTTAATGAAGCCATAGAGACATATGAAAAGCTTCACCAATTTAATTTGAAGGATGAAACTTCGTACTGCAATCTTATTGATGCACTGTGTGAGTACAAGCATGTTGATGAAGCCCAAGAGTTGATTTTTGGGAAGAACAAGAATGATAATGTGGATGTCAATGTAAAATATTATAATATTGTTCTTCGTGGGTGGTATAAATTAGGATGGTGGAGCAAGTGTGGGGAGTTTTGGGAAGAGATGGAGAAAATGGGAGTTCAAAAAGATGTACATTCATATTCAATATATATGGATATAATGTGCAAAAGTGGAAAGCCTTGGAAGGCTGTGAAATTATTCAAGCAGATGAAGAGTAAACGGATGAAATTGGATGTGGTTGTCTATAATATTGCTATTCGTGCCATAGGACTTTCACAGGGGGTTGATTTTTCAATTAAACTCTTTCGAGAAATGAAAGATTTAGGGTTTGAACCTTCTCTCGCAACCTATAACACTATCATTAAGCTTTTATGTGATAACTACAGATATAAGCAAGCACTTGAGATGCTCAAAACCATGCGCATGAATGGATGTCAGCCAAATGCAATTTCATATCATTTATTTTTTGCCTGCATGGAAAAGCCTAGGGATATACTCTCATTGTTTTATAAAATGATTGGAAGTGGAGTTCGGCCAAGTACAGATACCTATGTGATGCTTATGAGGAAGTTTGGGAGGTGGGGATTTCTTCGACCAGTTTTTCTGATGTGGGAGAAAATGGAAGAACTTGGATGTAGTCCAGATGCATCTGCTTACAATGCAATGATAGACGCTCTGTTAGAAAAGGGTTTATTAGACATGGCTAGGAAATATGATGAAGAGATGTTAGCAAAAGGACTTTCACCTAGGCCAAGGAAAGAGTTGGGGACAACACTGGAGGTGACAGGAGAATCCCCTGGTGATAGTTGTGATTTTTAATCCAATTATTTGCATGTGTGATGTTTGTATAGTTATATAGGCACAAGTCTCTCTTTTTTATCTCCAGTGGTACCATTGGTGAAAAGGCAAGCAAGGTCAAGGAGATGCAAGATGCTAATATGCTATGTTTTGCTTTAAAAAAAAGATATTAACATGCTAGAATTTGAAAATAGCATAGCATAGATAGAAGATGACTTCAAAGAAGGAAAAAGCATTTCTGTACATAGTGACTTGCCCATATGGACTACCCAGGTTGCTACTTTTCATGCTTTTATTGGCATGATGTTCTTGTGTATTATGTGATCAAGCTGTAGAAACCATGCTATATATAGATTTGTTTAGACGAATTGACTGTATTCAACCGAATTCTGTACTTATTGGGCTTTGAGTATGGTTTCAACATTTGCCTGGACATGCATCAGAGACTTAAGAATCATTTCAGTATGTATGATTATGGCTTCTGTTTTTGGCTCCCTGGTTTAACCACAGTTTACCTTATTGATAAGGAGTCACCTCGTTTTCTTTTTCTATTGCAGATTTCATAGAAGATGGCAATCATCAATATATCTTTAAAATTTATCCCCCCTCTGTCATGAACGTTAAGACCTCTTTATTAAGGATAATTGTCTTTACACACACACACACACACACTGTAACCTTCTTGTATTCATTAGCATTGTTCTTTTTCTGTTCATAGGTGAAAATACCTATGATGACTGGAAGGGATAATCAATCTTGAAGGTTTTTGACCTCATTAGCACCTTCTTCGTCCACAAAAGCCCTTTGGAGTAACCCATCTCAAGGTTCTACTTTCATCTCACATTTAATTAGTTTTTAATCGCCCCATGCATCGCATATAGAAGTAAAATCTACTTTTCATCAAAAAAGAAATACTTTTATTGTTGTTAAAAAGAAGACAATTTGCCAGTGTTCTCTCTTTCTCTACCAAGCAAATCTATTGCCAAATTAGCGTCCCCTTTGAATATATGAACACTCATTCATGGTCTTATCTCACACCACATCCACGGTTCAAAGTCTGTCACAATCACTAACGTCTAAATTCCAATAAAGTTAACATCTTTTTATGCTTTTAATCTGCTGCAAGGAAATGATCTGCAACCATTCTTACTCTTGAAAATAGGTTGAGAAGGGATCTACCATAAGTATAGCTGGATCATCAATATGCCCTGTAAAGTATGCACAAACAACAGATTCCGTCCATGTAGTATAAAGGTGCAAAAGGTCATAATAGGTACTACATCACTTTTGTTTCAAATTTATATTCATGAAGGATATGATTTGGAGACTTGTTTTCATCAGACACGCCAAAAAGACATAATCAATTCGCTAGGTTATGTTAATTTAAAATATATACTAATCGGGTCACTTGAAAGATGCCACCTTTTCTTCATGTTAAAGGAGACTGTTGATTTAAGGAAACGAAAGAATAATTAAAAGAAACTTAAATTAACTTTCTCTTTGCTCTTATATCAGGGAAGGTGTGGGTTTAGCCAATTGAAAAAAAAAATTGCAACTAATTATTCTTCTATTAATCTTTCTTATGTAAGCAGACTGTAAAGTTTCACTTATAATATAATATATAACGCAAAAGGCACGTTTAACCTGTGCCATCTTAACCATGTGAAACTTTATAAATTTTCACTATAAGATGACTTAAGAGAATACCATCACTAAACCTTACTGGTGATGAATAACTCGTGTTTTTTCAAAAAAGTTTCAGTAACGCTTTCACGGGCCTTATGCCCAATCAAAGCACCATTCTTCCAACCCATTCTTCATCACATATGTCATTGAAACTGCTTTTTCCTGCAATACGTTCCTCCTAAAGTAAAGTCATCATATAACATGTCTTCTCTGAGACAAACTATGTCAGATGTCTCTAAATCCAGCTTTGATGAGCTTAGATGGGTCATTCAAATCCGTAGAACACTTGAAGAAGAGCTTGAGGATGATGGTGAGCTACCTGTATCCATCTTCAATGTTTCCAGGCTCCTCATGGTTAGTGATCCAGATTCTTACTTCCCTTAGCAAGTTGCTATTGGTCCTTATCATTACTGGCGTCCAGAGCTTTATGAAATGGTAAGGTACAAGCTTGCTGCTGTGAAAAGGTTCCAGAAACAACTACAAAGCCTCAAGTTAGAAAACCTCGTGCAACAACTGACAAAGTTGGAGCAGAGGATTTGAGCATGCTACCACAAGTTCTTAGATTTCAACGACGAAACGTTGGTGTGGATGATGGTGGTTGACGCCTCGTTCTTGCTTGAGTTCCTTCAGGTTTATGCCATTCAAGAAGGATCAAAGGTACCCGGGGTTTCATCAATGTCTATGTCTCATTTGGTAGATTGTGCAGGGAAGAAATCAGCTCATAATGCAACTTTGAGAGACATAGTAATGCTTGAGAATCAGCTTCCCCTGTTTGTTCTGAGAGATGTTGCAGTTCAAGTTCACATCATCAGAAGATGCAGATGACTTACTGTTTCTAATGGTTATAGGATTGTTCAAAGAGCTTTCTCCTTTCAAGCTTATGGAGGATTATCCAAAGGTCCAAGTCTCACAGTGTGCTCACCTGTTAGATTTCTTCTATGACATGATTGTGCCCAAATTGAAACAGCAATCTGATGTAGTCAAAGTTGATGAGGTTCAACCCCAAGCAGAGCAAGAGAAGGATGAGAAAGCAACCTCGAATCCGAAGTATGTAAAGAGATTCATAAGTGAGCTCTGGAAGTTGCTTTCAAAAGTAAACAAAGGGCCAATACTTCTGATCAAGAAGGTACTACTATCTAGACCTCTGAGATTTGTCGTTAAGTTGCCTTGGACAATCATCTCCAACCTTCTTGGACTTAAAATTCTTAAAGGGCCTGTTGAATCCTTCTTCTTTACCTTGCTACATAAAGAACAAGAAAAACCAAAAGATGGGAATTCGAGCTCGAAAGGTCTCATTAACAAACTACCATTAATGGAGGAAATTGCTATCCCATCAGTTTCAGTACTCTTAGATTCAGGGGTTCGTTTCTTACCCTCAAAGAAAGGCATATCAAGCTTTAATTTTGATGCAAAAACACAAACACTTCACCTTTCCACCATTAGTCTAGACTTCAATACTGAGGTGTTGCTGAGAAATTTAGTTGCATATGATGCATCAGCAGCATCTGGTTCGATGGTTTTGACACGATACACTGAACTGATGAATGGGATTATAGATTCAGAGGAGGATGTGAAGATACTAAGAGAACAGGGTATTGTTCTGAACCACTTGAAGAGCAACTAAGAGGCGGCAAATATGTGGAACGGGATGAACAAGTCTACAAAAGATTCATGAAGGTGGAATTCTTGGACAAGGCCATTTAAGATGTGAACAAGTACTATAATGGAAGAATAAAGGTGAAAGCTTGGAAATAATGAAGCTTTATGTGTTTAGTTCATGGCAGTGCCTCACATTCCTGGCTGTCATCTTGCTCTTGCTCTTGATGACCTTGCAAGCCTTCTGCTCTGTTTGTACTTGCAGTCTCATATTTCAGGTGGATCCTACTGATGAATGATTCATTTCAAATTAACTAAAATTTGTGTTATTAGTATTATTTTAGGTTGACTAAAATTTGCGTTCTTGGTATTATTTTGTGTTTTGTTTGGGGTGAAGAAATTTTCCTCAAGGTAATGTACCTCTGACTGTTTGATTTGTGAATTTTAACTCTCCACAAGTGATGAGCTGTTGAAATTTTCAGTTGTTATTGTACTTAAATTTGATTGAAAATGAATAAAAAAAATTATATGCTGCGTGCCTAAACCCTAATGGAGTGTATATGGAGAGTGCCAGATTAAAAACAATTTGCATAGAATAAAACAATGTTTAAGAAAAGGAAAACTTCTTCCTTTCTCATCAATGTTGGGGATTATGTGAATTTGATTCAAAATATTGATTGAACAAAGAATGTAGCTTCCTCATCCCCAATTTTTTTTACCTCTTATGCCTTCGGAAGGTTCTGACCTGAATAATGAACTATAACTTTCAAGGAATTATATTAAAGTAATATGCTTCAGGAAATTCCCTATCAAGAAAATTGCAATCTCTCTCTCATTCTAATGTCATTGCAGAAGATATTATTTCTTTGACTAGTCTCTTTTCAAATTTTCGTATACATTTCAGACAATATTTCATTTTTTACGAACTCTGAAGCCCCTATTTAATAAATTGGAATTTCAAATCCTGTAAATAGCTCTTCTACTTGCGGGGTAAGGTTCTATCTAATCCTCATACCCCCATGTGGTGATAAAGCCTTGTTCCTTTTATTGTTTTTAATAAAAAAACAATTTGCATAGAATCTTAAAGTAACACATAATCATGACTTTTTTATATATATATATATATATATATATATATATATATATATATAGATATATAGTTATAGGTAATCTCCCATTAGAGTAAATCATGTTCAAGGTATTGTCGGGTACAAAATGTGGACAACCATTTCAACAAAGATTTGAATATTGGTTCGCCACCATAATCAATAATGTGACTTCATAAATATATGTGAGCCTCATGTATTATTTAGGGAGTCTAAAGAATTGGCTATATTTAACTGTTTAAAAAGAATAGAACTTGGCAACTTGCTATAAAATTTATGTTTACATATTGATATTCATTGTGGATTAATAATTAATCATTTGTCAGAATTTATTAATTAATTGAATAACGAATTAAGTCTAATTATAAGTCATCATATGGATGTGTGGTTGAGTGCTCTAGTTGATTTCTTTTTAGAGAGATTAAAAAGGCTAAATAAATGACTTAATCATAATATATGTTGTGTATCATTGGATTATATATTAGTTTATAAGTCACAAAAATTAATTTGAAGAAAAAATGATAAATATAAATACTCTAAAGTAATTTATTTAGCTTCCTTAATTTTTACAAAAAAAGTCAATTATATCTTATATTAACGGAGGTAGTAATTTACAAAGCTTAGTAGGAAAAAAAAAATTCTTTAGAAGTTTATGGTTTCTATAAGAGAGGGCTAATGTGTGAGACTGTGAGATTCAAAGCAGCAAAAACACTAAGGGGATTCCATCCCATACAATCTTTAGTTACTAAGATCCTCAAATGAGACAGACGAGAATCCAACAACAAAAATCTAGAGAAACCTTTTTATGCTAAATTTGTTACTTTATCAATGCTAATGACTAAGAATCCAACACAACTAGGTGCATGCTTGAAATCATGCTTTTGTATCATCAAAAGTGATTTTCTAAACTTGGACCAAAATTCATGTTTGGAACTAAGTCAAATTGAAATTGAAACTGAAATTGATTTTTTTTAATATATTATTCAAATACCCGTTCCTAAATATAAGATATAGTTGATTTTTTTTTTTTGGAGAGATTAAGGAAGCTAAATAAGTAACTTAATTATATAATATATTATGTATCTTTAGGTTATATATCATTTTATTTGTCAAACTAATTATTTTAGAGCGAAAAAATATAAATATAAATACTCTAAAGTAATTTAATTAACTTTCTTTATCTCTCCAAAAAAAAGTCATCTTTTTTATATTTAGGACCAGAGGGGATAAATTTTTGTCAAATTGATTTTTTTTAATAAAAGGTTATCCAAACATAAATCAAATTGCACTAACTGAGTTTTACCCTAATTTCAATTTGCAAAAAAAAGTTAGGATAAGAGTCATTTTTGTAAACTTTAATCTAAATAAGCTCTAGGTTTGTTACATATTCAGGTTTGATAATCAACCTACAAGAACATTTTCCACCACTTAATTGGTTGGGCGTGATGGCATTGATGGTAGAAAATTGTAAATTCTTTTTCCTATAAAACATAAAACTCTCAATATATTTTTTTAAAAAATATTATTCACTCTCTTGCACTTAATATGTTTTTGGAAAAATTTCCCCCTTTATTTTGTTTTTTTAAGGCCATCAAAACCCCATTATTTTGACTAATTAGTCAATATTTCCAGACATGGCTAAAATTAATACTCCGTATTTAAGATATATAAACAAAAAAAAAAATTAAAATAGAGAAAACTGTTTGTTTGATGGAGCCAAACGAACATTTGAAATTTGCACAATCCAAATATAGTAATAATTTAATTCCGTACATAAAACAGTCTCTCTCCTTTTGTTTCTGGTTCTTTAATTTCTTCTTCCTCCACTGAGTTTATTGTAATTTCTTCAATTTTCTTTATTACCCCCTCCTCCTCCTCCTGGGAAACTCCTGAATAAACCCAACCCCTCTATCTTAATTATTTACAATTTATTCCCAATAGCAAATATGCAGTTTTAGCATCATCATTATTATTAATTATTATTTTTACATTTTGGGAGCTATATATACATCACAATCACAAGATGAATTTCCCATAATTTGAAACTCATCAATATGACGATGAGGGGTCTCAATCTCAAACTTCATCCTCTTGTTCTCGTCTCAATCATTTTTCTTATTCTTTCGCCGATGTTCTTCTCATCCTCCAATGCCGAAGAAGGTGATTAGCGAAATTTATATTATTATTATTATAAACATACACATTTCCATGCATATTTAGATTAACCAGAAAACTTGATTAGTGTTTCTGACAATCATCAATTCAAACAAACGTTGTATCTTAATCATATTGTAGGGGACGATGGCGATGACGATGAAACCATCAAAGCGTGGAAGAAAGAAAGGAGCCATCAGTTTAATGCGAGTAATAGTAACTCAACCTTCGTATTGGCCGAGGAAAGAACTCGCAGGATTGACCCTACCAATCATTTCCGGTACTATGAGGCTGGCTGGAATATTATTGATTCACATTATTATGCTGTGAGTGATAAAAGATTTTTCTATCTCCCCAAATATATATTATATATTAGAAAGCATAGCTTAATGCACAAAGTTCCTATGAAGAAGGATAGATATAGACAACCTAGCTAATTACGCAAGCGGAGAAGTTGTTTTTAGCATTTAAAACACATGGCCTTACCGACCTTTTCATTGATTAGAGGCTTACTCTCCCCATGGACAAGATTATAAAGTTTGAGGAATATTATAAAGTATATTAATAGAACTTTTTTTTTTGCTCGAAATATTAATAGAACTCAAGCATGTCATGCATCGTAGAAGTTAGATAAGGGGTTTGTTTAATTTGATCATAAATATAAGACTTCAGTCAACTTCATCTGTCAAATTTATAATTTTTCTCCAAGTATCTCAATCAGTTATCTAGCTCAAGCATTGCAAATTTTAGGGAAACCAATACATTTGTTACATATAACTAACTAAACTAACTTTTTTACTAACCTAGAGTTGGTTTAGTGGTGTAAGGCTATATAATATCTTTTGAGTCTCAAGTTTGAGCCCTACAAGAGACACTTATGTTGAAAGGGCAGCATCAAACCCTAAAACAGATGCCAAATGATAATATATATATATATATATATATAAACTTAACTGATTTTCTTAATATCCATGGTCATAGATTAGTTAACTAGCTCTTATATTTGAAATTGGAGGTAGTATTAAACTATTTGTATAATTTTCATTCAATCCCTATGTACAATCTGGTTTTTGTGCAGTCTCTGCTGTATTCTGGTGCTCCAACGCTATATGTTGCAGCCGTATGGTTTTTGGGTGTGGTCATCTTCTTCCTCATAGCTCTGTGCTGCTGCTGTTGTTGCTGCAAGAACCGTGGAAGAGGCAGTTATTCTCCAACAGTTTATTGGGGATTCCTCATCTGCACCGTCATCTTCTTGCTTGCGGCTATGTAGGTCGCTCTAAATCCCTTCATTATAAATCTTGTTAACTTCACACACACTTGGGGTTTAGTGGTATATATACTGATATTTATGAATTGGTTTCAGAGTTGGAGGGACTCTGGTTTACACAGGACAAGGGCACTTTCACAAGGCTACGAGCGGGGCGATTGATAATGTAGGGAGCAGAATAAGGGGCGTGGTTGATGTTTTGAAGGAAGTGTTGGATAATCTTGATGGGGCTATGAAGTTAAATGTAGGTGCATATTCTCTCCCAGGAGAATATGAGAACAACATTCAAATATTTCATGACTTGGTGCATAGTAATTCAAGTAATAATCCCAGGGTCATTTTGGAGAATGCCATCACAAATGCAGACAAATTCCTAGCTACCCTGTGAGTGAACCCTCCTTCTTCTTATAATCTGCACACATGTATGATTTCATACATAGAAAGTACCGGTACTCAAAAGGGTTTCATAGACAGAAAGTATCAGTAGTCGAATTTATATCCTTTTGGCCAATACAATTTTCAAATAGGGTCTTTTCCCCCGACACACACATAAAAGACTCTAAGCTAAACAGTGGTTATTATCTGCAGAAGCTATGTTCTTATAGTTGTTACTGCTGTAATGCTCATCTTGGCAGTCCTTGGCTTCAGTAAGTATATATACACACAGTAACCCTTTCATCTAATAATGAACTGATTATCATCCTTTTGGCTCAATGACTCTATGGTTCTAATTATTTTTGCAGTATTCTCAGTTTGTGGCTGGAAAGGCGTTGTCTACTTGTAAGTGACACTGTTCCATTGAATTTGGTTTTGTTTCTATATATGCATACTTGTAGGTGACACTGTTCCATTCCTACAATTTTGCAGTTTGTTCTTCATTGGGTGGATTCTTGTCACAGTGTCTCTAATACTGAGCTCTATATCATTAGTTGTTAAAAAGTGAGTCCCTTTCATAATTTTCTACTTCCTTAAAAACAACCTGAATTAAAGCTCTGATTAAGATTAATTCATTACTTTTGTTTCTGAAACTACGTGAATATATATAGTGGAATAGGAGACACATGTGTTGCAATGGAGGAATGGCTAGAACACCCTCAAGAACGTACATCTCTGAGTGAGGTTTTTCCTTGTGTGGATGGACCTACAGCTCAGAAAGCCCTTGACATAACCAGAAACACCTCGTTTCAGATGACCAACATGGTTGATACTTTTGTCACAAATATAGCCAACGTTGATGGCGCGCCACCTTCGGCTTTGTACAATCAATCTGGTCCTCTTTTGCCTCTCCTCTGTAATCCATTCAATTCTGATATGACTCGACGACAATGTGATCCTCAAGAAGTTCCCTCGAATAATGCATCTCAGGTAACTGCTTATTTTGTTTGTGTGTGTATACAGTTCTTCGTATTTTATGAATTCAAACATTTCATTGAGTGGAAACCAAAAGGCCATGTATAGAGCCAATTGTTATGACCAACCGTTGAAGCACAATCAACTACACAAAATATCTTCCAGCTTATGTACGTGAAAACTGTTGTTTCCAATGTATTGAGTAGGTAGAAATTGAATATATAGTAAATAACAAGAATCTGTATTATTTAAATAGCACATACAGGGAGCATACAACAAGTCTGTATAATATGAAAAAACTATAAACAAACTCACAAGACTGCCGAATATGGTAATGAACAATGCAAGAATCCGGGCCCAACTTACGTTGTGTCCTTAAGACAATTTTTTAACTAACTTTCTAGGAATCCCTTTAGTCAATGGATCCGCTATATTCTCTTTTGATTTCACATAATCAATTGAGATGATTCCATTCAAGAGTAGTAGTCTAACGGTATCATGTCTATGACGTAAATGTCTAGACTTGCTGTTGTACATGACATTCTTGGCCCTACCAATAGCTGCTTGACTATCACAGTGTATACATACTGCTGGTACCGACTTTGGCCAATTAGGAATGTCTTCAAGAAAATTATGAAGTCACTCGGCTTCCTCACCAGCTTTATCTAAAGCAATGAATTCTGCTTCCATAGTTGATCTTGCAATGCAAGTTTGCTTTGATGACTTCCAAGACACAGCACCCCCACCAAGGGTGAATACATATCCACTTGTGGATCTTGTGTCATTAGAGCTGGTTATCCAATTTGCATCACAATACCCTTCTAGGACTTCAGGGTACTTCTCATAATGCAAAGCAAAGTTTTGAGTTTGTTATAAGTAACCCAAAACTCTTATCATAGCTCTCCAATGAAATTCATTTGGATTACTTGTAAAACGACTCAACATGCTTACTGCATAGGCAATATCAGGTGTAGTGCAGTTCATAACATACATAAGAATGTCTAGCACTTGAGCATATTCCTTTTGTTTAACAACTTCGCTAGTATTTTTTAACAGTCAAAGACTAGTTTCTATAGAGTTCGACACATGAGCTATGTTTAAACTCTTAAATTTCTCAAGAATTTTAGAAATATAGTGTGTTTGCGATAAAGCTAACCCTCCAGATGTTCTATGGATTTTAATTCCTAAAATAACATCTCGGACCCATATCTTTCATGTCGAACTTACTGGTAAGCAATTGCTTAGTAGCTTTAATCATTTGATTATTACTACTCGTTATCAACATGTCATCTACATAAAGACAAACTATGGCAAACCCGTTTTTAGTATTTTGAATGTATACACACTTGTCACATTCATTAATACTAAAGTCATTTGATAACATAACTTCATCGAATTTCACATGCCATTGTTTCGGGGCTTGTTTAAGTCCATAAAGGGACTTTATTAAGCGACAAACTTTCCGTTCTTGTCCTGAGACAACAAATCCCTCGGTTGTTCTAGATAAATTTCTTCCTCTAATTCACCATTCAAGAAGGCTGTCTTTACATCCATTTGATGTAACTCCAAACCATTCAATGCTGCTAATGCGATTAACATCCGAATGGATGTAATTCTTGTAACTGGTGAATAGGTATCAAAGTAGTCTAGGCCATCACGTTGTCTGTAGCCTTTTACTACCAGCCTAGCTTTGTACTTATCAATAGTGCCATCTGCTTTCATCTTCTTTTTGAAGACCCACTTAGTTCCTAGAGGTTTATTGCCAGGAGGAAGGTCAACCAATTCCCAAGTGTGGTTTGACATAATGGATTCAACTTCACTATTGATAGCCTCTTCCCAGAATGGTGTTTCAGGAGAACCCATAGCCTCTCCATAAGTTCAAGGCTCATTTTCCAACAGATAAGTTAGAAAATCATGCCCAAAAGATATTGAAGTCTTTCGCCTAGTACTCCGTCTAGGTTCCTCCTCTCCAAGATTATCATTAGTCATAATATCCTGAGATATCACTATGTTGTTATTATCATTATTTTTATTGTACGGAAATACGTTTTCAAAGAACCTAGCGTTCCTTGACTCAATAACCGTGTTCACATGGATATCTGATACATCGGACTTATAAACCAGGAAATGATATGCACTACTATTATGAGCATAGCCAATAAACACACAGTCTACTGTCTTAGGTCCGATTCTTAACCGTTTAGGTTTGGGAATCTCAACCTTTGCCAAGCACCCCCACACTTTCAAATATTTTAAGGAAGGTTTCTTTCCTTTCCATATTTCATATGGTATGCTTTTTATCGTTTTATTAGGCACTCTGTTAATTAGAAAGTTAGCCGTTAGAACGGCTTCCCCCATAAATTTTGTGGTAAACCGAACTCAATTAATAATGCATTCATCATTTCTTTTAAAGTCTGATTTTTCCTCTCTGCAATCTCATTTGACTGCGGAGCGTAAGGAGCAGTTGTCTGGTGTATAATACCAGATTCTATACAGAATTCCTTGAAGGGGCCATCATATTCTCCCCTACGATCGCTCCTTACTATTTTAATTTTCTTGTTAAGTTGATTTTCAACTTCAATTTTATATTGTTTAAAAGCAATAATAGACTCATCTTTACTATTAAGCAAATACACATAACAATATCTACTAAAATCATCGATAAATGTAATAAAATATTTCTTATTACCCCTAGATGGTACAGATTTCATGTCACATATATCAGTATGTATTAAATCTAACAACTCAGTTGATCCTTCAACAGGAGGAAACGATAACTTAGAAAATTTTGATTCAATGCATACTTGACATTTATCTTTATTTGAACAATCAACTTTAGGTAATAGATCAAAATGAATTAAATTTTTAAATAATTAACATGTCCTAATCTTTGATGCCATAAATTAGAGGACTCAAGCATATAGATAGAAGCAATATTATTATTAATAGCACCATTATTGGTGACAGTCACTACATTAACTTTGAAAAGGCCTTCACTAAGGTAACCTTTTCCAACATACATATCATTCTTAGAAAATATAAACTTATCAGAAACAAATACAAGTTTAAAACTATTCTTGCTTAAGAGGGATCCAGAAATTAAATTCTTGCAAATATCAGGCACATGAAGCACATCATTAAGTGTCACGACTTTTCCAGAAGTCATCTTCAAAACCACTTTCCCAAAACCTTCACCTTTGAAGTAGAAGAATTTCCCATATACAGTTGTTCATCTTGCTTCGCATGGGTGTAAGAAGAGAACATCCATTTGTTTGCACATACATGCCTGTTGCACCAGTGTCCACCCACCACTCCTTGGTATTTCCAACCAAGTTACATTGCATTACAACTGCTGAAAGACTCATATTATCAAGCATATCTGTAGCATTGTCAACCATATTGGCTTCGGTGTTCTTCTTCTTGAAATTCTTTGGCTTCCTACAATCCTTAGCACGGTGGCTAGGCTTCCCACAATTATAACACTTGCCTTTGAATTTTTGGCCTTTGCTATGGCCTTGTTTGGATGATCCCTCATTAGAGCGTTTCCGTTTCTTGGGCTTCGGACCATCTTCCACAATGTTGGCCTTTGAAACTATAGGATTTTTGCCAAGTTTCTTTTTAGAACTCTTATTGTCTTCTTCTATTCTCAATCTTACAATCAAATCTTCAAGTGACATCTCCTTACGCTTGTGCTTGAGGTAATTCTTGAAGTCCTTCCAAGATGGTGGCAATTTCTCAATAAATGCAGCAACTTGGAAAGACTCGCTAAGAGACATCCCTTCAGCATGAATCTCATGCACGATCAATTGAAGTTCTTCAACTTGACTTACCACAGATTTAGAGTGTAACACCCCCTGATATAACAACATTTATCAGAGTTGTAGCGCACAGCTTAAAGAGCATAAACGTTCTAGCATAGTATTACTGATATTAAGAACTGATTACATAACTAAAAACCCAACAGGGTTATACAAATACCTTTTAAAATTCTAAAGTAGGCTATTAAAAATAACCTACAAAGACCTCTTGGTCGCTATTCTCCACCGTCTTGTCCTCGGGAGTCATGTCCGATATGCTATACACACCACAGGTAGCAACAAATACTGGGACCCCGAAGGTTCCCAGAGTAACAGGTTAATCTCACATTCAAAGTATAGAACAATATATGACAGATATCCATCGATTATACATTCAACACATACAGCACAATCCACTCATTCAATACATATATATATATATACATAATGGTACATACAATCATATAAAGACATACAAAGAATGTAAGATTAGAGTTACTACCTGGACACTTTACCAATCCTTGTTATAGCTCCCCAACACTTTAAGTTGTTCCGGACAACTGTCAAGTCCTATAAATATACATTTATAGACTACAGATTATTACTTATCCAAATTCTCTCTTTCCTCACAATACTTATTTTCGTACACCGTATATGTGAATAGTAACTCTACTGCAGTACAACGTATACACGAATAGTGTTGTTGTATGGTTACAATTACATCACATATCTAGTTCCTCTTTTCCAACAAAATACGTTCAGATGCTACAAATACAATATACATGAATAGTACCGTATACATGAATAGTACCGTAATAGTAATTTACTATTCTTTTACCGCTCTGGTAAATAACTTTCACTGTACCAGTAAATAATTTTTACTGTATCGGTAAATAAATATTTACTGTGCTAGAGAATAATATTTACTGCGCTAGTAAATAAATTCATTATAGCAAATTACCATTATTTCCAAACGCTTAAAACACTGTAGCAACCGATTTTTGATGAATAATAACTTGCATTTTCCGTCCAATTTCCATCATATATGCATTCTAATCCTGATAAAAAATACATAAAACTAAGATAGAAAGAGGATTATAAGCTTTACCTTAATTCTTATTCAGTAAATCCTGCAGATTTTCCTCTTCCTTCTCTTCTTGAATCTTTGGCCATAGCTCTAAAAAATACTAAACATAAGAGTTATTCACAATTAGGAAGTAGAAATGGAGAAGAACTATAGATTATAATTCCTTAGGTTAAGAGATTACCTCCATTTTCTCAGATATCATGCTCCATCTTCTTCCATTTAGCCTTCTTCTTCCTTTTCTCTTTCTCCCTCTCTCTCTCTTCCTCATCGTTCCTGAGGAACGAAATGAAGAATGAAGGAACCAGAGCGTCTACGGTTTTGAAGAGGATGAAAATAATTGTTGTGGGTCCCACACCTTTAAATATTATATTATTATTCAAATAGTAAATACTATGCAAATAGTAATATAATATTCTCGTGGGTCCCGCGTGCATTTTTATTCAACACTTACTCGTGAATGTGTCAGCAGAGGAGAAATAATTGGTTGTGGGTCCCGCATGAATAGTACATACGTATTTATGAATAGTAAATACGTATTTTTGAATAGTAAATACTATTCATGGGTCCAAAAATTCTGATTCCAAATTTGTCATTCCCAAAAATAGGGCCTAGTAGTCTTCCAAATATAGACTAATTCTCTAGTCTTTAGACCCAAGATTCGGGATATTACATAGAGTCAAGCATTTTGAAGTCCAAAAATCTGCCAACTATGAATTTCTTCAAGCCAACATCTTCAGTTTTGTACTTCTTGTCCAGACTCTCCCATAATGCTTTGGTTGTATCCAAAGCACTATATACAATATATAGTGTATTGTCTAGACCATTGAGAATGTAATTTCTACAAAGGAAATCAGAATGCTTCCAAGCATCTATCGCAGCAACCTTTTCCTTGTCAGCCGGTTGTCCTTCTTCCAATTTTGAAGCATCTTCAGTGAGAAACCATGCCAAGTTCAAGGTGGTTAAATAGAAAAACATTTTCTGTTTCCATCTTTTAAAATCATTCCCATTGAACTTTTCTAGTTTTTCACCATGCATTGGAACAGGACCACTTGAGTTCATCAGATTGGTACTTGTACTTGCCATTTTTGTTGTTAAAACAGAAACTATGATTAATCACACAGATTAATCCACAAACAGTATAATAATAATATTCACAAAAACTAAACACAGATTCAATTCAATATTACTACCAACGTATGAAATCAACAATCATATAAATTAATATAAACTGATTTCAATCATAAAATTGTCTTAAGATTGTTGTTTCTGATGTATTGAGTAGGTAGAAATTGAATATACAGTAAACAGAATAGCATAACAAGAATCTATATTATTTAAATAGCACATACAGAGAGCATACAACAAGTCTATATAATATGAAAAAGCTAAAAATGAACTCATAAGACTGCCAAATATGGTAATGAACAATGCAGGAATCAGGGCCCAACTTACGTTGTGTCCTTAAGACAGTTTTGCTCCCTCAATACGGACGCCGAAGGTTTCTGAGCAATTGCCTCCCAGGATAGAGCGAATTATTCGTCTCCAGAAAGATGGCTCTATCAATCTGAAGCCCAAGCGAATCCAATGAGTCTGCTTTCGGAACGCACATAATGTTTTGTATATGCAGTATGCAGAAAGGGTGTATGTAGGAAAAATTGGATACAAATCTGTGACTAGGGTGCCCTATTTATAAACTTCGAAAAAAAACTGGATCAAATGGACTTGTCTGTTGCTGTGAACTGGTGTGTTGTGCAAACAGACGCACCAGAACGGAATGAACAGAAGCAACCTGCGTCTCTTGCCGGCGAACTGGTGCGTCGCACGAAAAGACGCACCAGAACGAAGCGAACGATCGAACGGATTGAAATACGCAGCCGCTGGTTGGAAAATCTCGGAGGGGCAAAAACGTAATTATTAAAAGTTCGGGGTTAAATTGGAAATTCAAAAAATAATTATTTTTATTTCACACACGCGCGAACCGAACTAGGTCGCTTCTGTTCGTTCCGTTCTGGGCCTCTTCTGTTCAGACACGTGAACCGGACCGGGTCTCTTCCATCCTTCTTCTTGTTCATAACCCATGGGATTTTCTCCTAAATTCTAACAAAAGTCATATGATGAATACCCAAAATTCTAGATTCTTGTATTGAGTGCCGACTGCTGCATATTGATGAATTCACAATATAGAATTTATAGAGAAAACATAAATGGATATAAAATGTTTTGTTGCCTTTGTCTTCTTTCTGATGTCAATATTCTAAAATAAGCTCTTAAATATAAGAGCTAGTTGACTTTTTTTTAAAGAAAAGATTAAAGAAGCTAAATAAGTTATTTAATTATAGCATATGTTGTGTATCATTAGATTATATTCCAGTTTATAAGTCAAACAACCTAATTTGGAGAAAAATAATGAATATATACTCCTTCCAGTCCTATTTATAAGAGCTCAATAACCGAATTATGTGGTTTAAGAAAGCGGTTAAAGTTAGTTAAAAATAATAAATATATCTTAAATAAACTTTGTTTTTCAAGTATGTCATTATTTATGAAGGGCAAGAAAGAGAAAGAAATAAAGTAAATATGAGTATCACCAACATTTTAATTAATACAATATATCTAATTAGCAAGAGGTAAAAATGAAAAAAAAAATTATTAAATGATTAGACAACTTTTGTCGGGCTTGTATAAAAAGGACTGGAAAGAGTATACTTTAAAGTAACTTATATAGCTTCTTTAATCTCTTCAAAAAAAAAAGTCAGCGGGTTCTCAGACAACTATTGTCGGGCTCTTATAAAAAAAACTATAAGGAGTATACTTTAAAGTAACTTATGTAGCTTTTTTAATCTCTCCAAAAAAAAGAGTCAACTGGCTCTTATATTAAACATTAGAGGTAATACTTAAATATGGACATAATAAAAACAAGATATGAAATTTTAGGGAATGATAAAGAATGTGTGGTTGATGATGAGCAGGTATACCAAGGTTTTGTGTGCAAAACATTATCAGCAGATGGAGGGTGCACAAGTGTGGGAAGATTGACTCCAAATTTGTACCAACAGATAATGATGGCTGTGAATGTGAGCAACTCACTGTATGAGAATGGTCCAAAGCTCATTGACTTAATAGATTGCACCTTTGTTGCAGAAACCTTTAATGAAATCCATGACCATTGTTGCCCTCCCATGTATCGTTTCTCTGGTTTCATCTTCATTGGCTTGTTGCTGCTCTCACTTGCTCTTCTCTTCTCTCTCATCTTTTGGTTGGTTTTTGTTAGAGAGAGACTCAGTCAAATATCTTCATACAATTTCATATAAACATATATATAGTCTGTATACAGGGAAATAAAATTTGAATATATATATAAATATATATGTATATGTGTGTGTACATGTTTACATATAGCATACTCTATTTGTGAATCTTTCATTTGGATGACTTCTTTTTAAGAGCCAAAGAAGAGATATAGATATATGATGGTATGCATCCAATTTTTTAAGATAATATCCTACCGTTAATACTACATTTACTAGCTAATATAAGAGTTAGTTAGGGGTTGAATTTGATTTTAAATATAAGACATCAATCCACTTTATTCTCCATATTTATCTTTTTTCCCTCTAAATTATTTCTATTGATTGTACATGTTAAGTAGTTTCAATGCACATGATTTAAAAGGTTATTTTAGGAAAATCAACCCAAACTTTTTTAAATAACTAACTTAACTAATTTCATAGTTTAATATACTCAAATTACCTAAATATATATTATATTAAGGACATGAGATAATAAAACTTAATAATTGATTACTTAGTTTTTCTGTGTGACATCTTTTCACCACATCTAAAGTTTTAAACTATTTCGATCATTTTTTTATTATAAAGGGTTCTCCCCTCAAAGCTTAGAGAGTAAAGGATTTTCACCTCTCCCAATGAATGTGTTTTTCGGGATTCAAACTTGTATTATTCTCCTTACGGGGGTGTGGCCCCTTACCACCTCAACCAACAACTTATTGGTTCCAATCAAATTGTAATGATACTGATTAATTTGTACTTTTAAAAATTATTTTCTTTAATTCTAAATATAAGAGTTAGTTGAGCGGTTATTTTGATTCTAGATGCAAAATCTCAATCCACTTTATTTCATAATAATTTAGGGAGAATCCCAGATAAATACTATATGAAATTTTAAAACCTCCAAAAATCTGTTAACATTTGTAAAGGACATAAAGATATCAGAGATCAAATTGAAATTTTAAAATGTTGATAAATTTACAAAATTGTATTGTTGGTGAATCTTGACTTACATGTTTTCATCCGCAAACACTTTTGTCAAAATCATTACAATTCTTTCAAAACCATCACTAAACTTGTCAATCTCATTACGAATTTTGTGAAGTCATTCTATTGTTCACCTTCTTCTTCCTTAGCCCATTCTACTATTCACCTTCTTCTTCCTCGCCTCTTCCTCCATTTTTTTGGCCGACGACCTTCACAACCTGGCCATCACCTTCCTCCATTTTTTCCGGCGACAATTCAAACCAGGGGAGCGCGACACCCGAACCCGTGAGACCTTTATCTTCCACCATTTTCACTTTGTCCTACCTCCACCTTCACTCCACCATCATCCAATGGTGGAACTACCTTATGGCCAGCTGGGGCCTTGGCCCCAGCTAACCTTCTCTTATCTTATATATTTATATATGTATTATATAATATTTTATTTTGACAAGTAATTTGGCCCCAATTAATCTCTTATCTTCTTTATTATTACACTTCTTTTTTTATTAGGACAATGTTTGGTTCATTACTCATTAGGCTATGAGATGAAAGTAAAATTCTTGTTTGAGATACCTACTGGAAAGGTGTTAGTATCATCTTATATCCTGTTTTGATTTTTTTTTTTTTAGAAAAAGCGTGGCCTATTAAAAAATGAATGATAATAATAATTGAAGGGGTCTGTGACCCTTTACCTTGCATTTGGAAGGGGGTATTAAATCAAATACACCCCACCTTCCTTTGTCATTTTCTTCGTGCACGTGAAATAGTCAAGAGGTGGCAAACTTCTTCCACTTCCGGGCTCCAGCGTTGTTCATCTTCATTTTGAGGACTAAATAGGTACTCAAAATCACTTCTTTTCACCTCACTCCTTTTATAAAAGTTATTCTACATATTTTTTTATATTTCCAATGAAGGTAATATTGTTTTGATTAGTGAAGATTTTAGGGTTATGATTTTGGGAGAGTCTTGAGTTTTGACAAAGATGACTATATATATGTAGAGCATGATTAATGGCTAATTTTAATCGGTTTGGATTTATTATTTGGTTGCCTTATGATTCTAATTGGTTTGGAAAGTAACATTCTTATTTGCGATACCTACTGGAAGGTTAGTATCATCTTATATGTTGTTATGATTTACAATTGTCGGTTATTATTTATTTTTATTTTCAATGGTATGCGATATTATTTAGTAAATAGTTAAATATGCTTATTTTTTGGCTCGGACTAATTTTTTTTTTCGGTTTCACCAATGCCATTATCATCGCCTTCACTTTACACAGAGGAGGGGGGAGGGAGAGTCTGTCTTGAAGAGAATGAGGAGAGAGAAAGAATATATGAGGGTTATTTTAGTAAAAACATTTAAATTTCAAAATCTCAAATTCCTCTTAATTACCTCTGTATCCTTTTAATTTTTTAACAGACGTTCTGGGGTTTTGAACTTTTATATAGTATTTAAATGAGATTTTCTGTATTAAATTTTTTGAATCTATCCCTATTGATAATACATATTAAAGATATATCTATTAATGATAACAATTTTCAATTCAACTAGTTAAAAATGGTATCTTAAGAAAATTAATGTAGAACTTTTTTTTAATGAAAATCTGGAATCCATTAACTATCAAGTCTGTGTACATGTTACTCGTTAAGACCTAACTCCCCTCATTCAGGGGTGGAGCCAGGATTTAAAATTTGTGGGTGCACAATTAGTGGTGGGATTCGGGGGTAGCGCTCTCGAATTTTTTTTTTTAAGGACAACCCACTCCTTCGTAAAGTTTAGGACCAGAAATGGGGTTCAATTGAAAAGTATTTCCGAGGAAATCAATTTAAACAAAACAATATATTCTAATCCCATGGCATACAGATATCTAGATGTTACACAATTAAATTCCAAAGCAACATGCAAGGAAAAATTATTATGGTATGTCATATATGATAGGATATTAAAAAGTCAAATATCAACGAAGGAGCAAAGGAGCATAACAAATGCTATAGCTCACCAAGCTGTCCACCAGAGAGCACGGCACTTTCAGTAGGTTCAACACCAAACACCTACATAAAGGAGGAAGGAAAACAATGAGAACACAAATGCATTACAAAGTCAAGTTATCCTCCATTTTCAAAGAAATGGATGAGCAGACATGAGACACAAGGTACACTGCAATAAACTCTTAAATGATCATTTCCACTAAGGTGGACCACTTCTTCGTGGATGTATAATGAGGCTGCAATCCCCATTCTTTAGAAATCAAGTACATGTCATTTAGGCAGAGGAAGGAAGAATTCTAAATGAATACACGAGACAAAATTTAAAGAACTAGTGATAATTTTTCCTACGAAACAAGCTAATTCTATTGAATAGAAGCTGATCTTATTTTATACTCATGATGTGCACATTTAAATTTGTATGTTGACTGCAACATATGAAGATCTTATAACTTACAATGCTGTAGATGGGAGGCACCAAAGTATCGCCTTTACACTTAGTGGCAGGCATAACAGAGAAGCGTGGCGTCAAGTCTTGTGACCTGAAAGTCCACCTGCATATGAAGGATAAATGAAGAACCACTGAATGTTAGGAATGGACTCATCAAAGATTTACTATACCGTGTGATTGTATTTTGTGTTAAAAGAACTTCGTCATTTTATTATTCTCGCAGAGGAAAACATGTTCACATACTCGATGTATGAAAAATGCAGAATTGTGCCCATTCTCTGATTAATAACCGAAGGCAGTAATTCTCTGAAGAGTCATCCATGTTCATGTATATCTAGAAAGGAAGCGGCTTTTCAAAGTAAGATACTAAAAGTAAACTATTCATTTGTTGTTAGAAAGTACTTAAAAAATCCATTTTGGTGAAACCTTGATAGAATCTCATCCCACTTTTACATGGCATCCTCCAGCTTCCTGGTTTAGGATGTATAGAGTTAGCTTGAAACCCCATGAATTAATTTGGCAAGTAGAACGCCATTAAGTTTGCAGGTCTCCACTAAAAGAGGACAGTCAGGTGGACTTTATATCAGAAAAGTTCTTAATTACAATGTAAACTGACCAGGCAGTTTCTTGAAACAAAGAAAATTCATTAAGATTTACACTTCTGCCTTTACACTTCTTTTTCTAAATCAGTTTGTCGGAATGCCGACAAATGCAGAAATAGACATCAATATTTTGCCTTTACACTTCTATTTTCTAAATTCATCAGCAAGTTTAAAACAAAACCCACCTCCCAAAATGCAACAAAAAGAATACGAACTCTTTCTCCTATCAAAAATAAATTCGGATCCACCCCATCAAACCAGCGATATCCCTCGGACCTGACCCATTTCTAAACACTGGAATAATCCAAACTAATTCATTTCGACAAACCACCAAATCGATTCACGAAGAACATAGTGAAGAAGGAAGACCTAAAATCATTTCCTCATCCATGAAAAGGAACCAAAGAAGGGAATAGGGTTGACGGAAAAAGAGAGAGAGAAACAAAATCTCACCGGCGTGATCGGGATCAGGATTCTCTGGATCAGCGTATGAAGAGGAGCTCGGAAGGCTTGACCCGCAAAAGAAAGAGTGCGATGGAATGAATTGGGGGAGAGAAAAAAACTTGATATATAATGAAGAAAATTGTCAGAGTCCAGGTTCGAACTGGGACCTTTAGTGTGAAAAACCAACTTGATAACCACCAAGACCACCCAGTAAGTTGCAACAATATTTCTTCACAATATATATATATCTTCTCAAAATATTTATGTCTGCACTTGCACTCACTTGCACCAAAGTGACTCCACCACTGGCCCTCATCCAGGGGCGGAGTTACATTGGTGCCAATGTGGGCAAGTGCAGACACAAACTATATATAATTTGAAAGAAACTAGTAACAGTATGTATTGGTGGTGCAGATGGTTAAGACTCTAATTCCATCTCACAGGTTGCTGGTTCGAGCCCCAAGTTCCTTTTACCCTTTTTTTTTTCATTTCCATCGTTCCCCTTTTCCAGGTCCCCCTCTCAAAAATTCACTCTATCTCATCCCTTATATCACAATCTATTCTTCCTTTCTCTCTCTTATTTTCAACAAGTTCATCCTTTCGTGTCCGGTATGTTTTATTGTTTTGATGCTTTCACGCGATGTTCTCTGCTCTGTTTCTTCTTCTTTACCTCTCTTTTGCGTTTTGATTTTTCAAGTTTTTTGGGGATTTTGATGTACTGTCGTGTTTGGAATCTGTAGAGATCGATTGCTGTGCTAATTTCATCATGGCGAAAAGCTCCTTCAAGCTTGATCATCCATTGGGTAAGTGCTGATTTTCGTCTTTCTTTTTAATTTGGGTTGCGGGAGTTTAAAGCTTTCATGTTGGTCCTATAGAATTTTCCTGGGAAGGAATTCAACTGATTGAAATTTTATTGGAATCAATCCATAGAAATTTCTTATTTTAATTATAGAAGTAATTAGGACTTAAAAAACGTTTACAGTCTTTGGAAGAAGGGGATAGACCCTTTGACCAAAAAAAAAAAAAAAAGGGATAGACTTTAAAGTTAACTGACATGGTTGTGATTTCAATTATGTTAATTTCTTTGAATCCCATCACTGTCCTTTTGTTTTGGGACAAACATCAAGCAATCGGTGTTAAGTTTGATTCAAGTTATTTCTGCGAAGACTTTGGGTCCAACCTTAAAGGCCATAGTTTTTGTTTTTTGTTTTTGTTTTCAATATTTTACTTTTAAAACTAGCAGGTGTTATACCTGGAATTGATGAGGCAATGAGCTTTGCTGAGATGTTGAAGTAAGAAATATGTGTTGTTTTATTGATTCTGTTTTGACTTGAATTTTGTTCAATATCTTGTGTCTAAATTTGAAACTTATATGCAAAAAAGTGTTTATGATAGTGTAGAGTTGTAATGCAGAATTTGTGTTCTCATTTTTTTCCTTCCTCCTTTATGTAGGTGTTTGGTGTTGAACCTATTGAAAGTCGCGTCTTCCTGCGGTGAGCATGCCGAATGAGTTATAAAGCGTTTGTTGATATTTGACTTTTTAATATCATATCACATACGACAAACCATAATAATTTTTCCTCGTGTTGCATTGGAATTTGATTGTGTAACATCCGGTATCTGCATGCCATGGGATTAAAGTATATTATTCTGTTTAAATTGATTTCCTCGGAAATACTTTTCAATTGAACCCCATTTCTGATCCTAAACTTTACGAAGGAGTGAGTTGTCTTTTATCCTCCTTAAAAAAAAAAAAAAAAAAAAAAATTCGGGGCACTGCCCCCAAACCTCCGAATTCCACCAATAATTGTACACCCACAAACTTTAAATCCTGGCTCCGCCACTGCCCTCATCAACCATCACCTATTGTGAAAAAGGGAAGAGTTGATCAAATGTTAAAAAACTATGAGAAAACTTAGCAAAGTACTAATATCCAATGCGGTTACGCTTTCTCAATGGACAATTTGATCATTTTCAAAAAAAAAAAAAAAAAATCACGTGCCACTATCTAGTATCTACGTTATAATGACCTAGTATCATCCACAACCACTAGTTAATAGCTGCTTGGAGCCTTGGACATCTTCAGAAAACATATTGTTTTTTCTTCCTTTTTCTTCCAATTAAAACACAATTTTTATGAATAACTAAATTTTTTAATATTTATAAATTTGTTACTTTCTCTGATCCTTTTTATAAGGTGTAAACACTAGTAAAATGCTTAACAGGGAGAGTTAAGCATATGTGGGCCACTCATATCTGATTTAGACGGTTCAGATATGAGTTTTTTTAAACTATGATTTTTATTTTTAAATAAAAAAAAAATCATTTTTTAACATATAACAGCTTAAGATATTATCTTTATTTTATATTATATACACATTAAAGGTTGGGAAAATTCTAAATAAATACCTTCTGAATTTGTAAAACCCCCAAAAGTCTGTTGAATTTGTAAAAAGACTGAGAGGTACCAAGGACCTATGAGAGATATGCAAATTAGGGTGAAATTACCCTTTTGCTCTTACTTTTAAATAAATAAATAACCCTCCACCCCCCACCACCATCACGGCCGGCCACCACTGTATGCGGCGGCGGTTTTTAATTTAAAAGTAAGGGCAAAAGGGTAATTTTACCCGAATTTGCATATCCTTCATGCGTCCCTGTACCTCTCGCCTTTTTTACAAATTCAACAATTTTTAGTTTTACAAATTCAGAAGGTATTTATTTAAAATTTTCCCTTAAAGTTTTTTTCTGAAAAATATAGACTTTTACAATATCAAATCTAGACCATCCCAATTAGATCCAACAGCCCAAATCTTCTTTGCTCTCCCTGCTAAGCAAATTAAACCAATTCTAAGGATTATTCTTTCTCATAGGTCGTCCTTAATATAAAAAACAAATCTACTTTGCCTGAAATTTTAAACTATTTTTTTTTTCATTTTTACCCTTATTAAATATATGTCATTTATTATCTCTTTGTAATAAATTTTCACCCGTTCTTTCTGGTTTTAAGTTAACTCTTTCTAAACAATAAGACTTTCGACCCGTGCGTTACACGGATATGTTAAAACTGTATAGGGGCTAAAATGATCAACATATACTACAATGTTATTATTCAACCAATTCATTACATCATAATTATGATACATTTCACAAAATCCTCTGGAGATAAAGAAGATTATCTTCATGCTATTATTGCAATAAAAGGTTTTAAAAAACTTCTCTATAAACTATATTTATTGTAGTAATTTGTAATAAATGTAATTCCCCATATTATCTTCCTACTTTTCTTTTTTAACAAAATTACTTTGTAATTCCCCATATTACATAAGATCATTAAATCAGAATAAAAGGAAAGGAATATGAAAGGTACAACGGATATAAAAATCTAATTCATTAAATGTAGAGCACAAACTAACGAAAACTAAACATAAGGAAAGAATAGCTGCAAAATCATATCCATATGATCAGATGCTTCAAGCCAGAGTTGTTTGTTTTCTCTCTTCTCTTTACTTCAAAGATTAGGAAGTTCTTTAGATTTGAATGCTCCTATCCAGCCATAGAGAATATTAGAGAAGAAGTGGAGTTCAAGGGATAAAAAACAACCATATCTTTCACATGGAATTCAATATAAGTAAAAGAATCAGAAATTATTAAACCATCCCATAAAAACAGTAAAACCGTCCCAAATAAATACAGTAAGCTAGCAACAGAAAAGATTGGATGAAATAGAAATCATATAATTAATATTTACATCAAGGACTAATACAATACATGTGATGTCACCATACCTAAAGACTAATTCAATTAATATTTATAAGATTGTTTTTTTTCAACTGCTTACAATTTGTATTTGAAGTATTTGAACGTCAAATATAATAATCTGATTTATTAGTTTCAGTTTCTTCATTTAATTGATTCTGACGTTTGCATTGTATTTTTTTTTTGTTCCAACATTAACCTGTGTCACATCATCTTCGTATCTAAAAGTTGTGATTCAGTTTTTTCGTTATTATTACCCAGTCTTCATATTCGAAGGTGTGTGCGTCAGTCAACATTATTTAATGGTGTTTTGAATTTTCGTGGTGATTTAGTTTTTTTTTTTGGTTATTATTACCCACCATTTAATGCCATAAATGTTAGTGGTAATTTTGCTCACCAGTGGAGTTATTGACGACATATTTTGATAATATGTGACGATTACAATATTTACTATTTTATACCAACTACCATCTATGATATAATTAATTACTATCACAATATGTCAAATGGTTGTATTTTCCCATTGGCTGTGGAGGAGGGATGCAGTTATTTACCATTAAACTTTCGTTTAATTCCAACGCAATATTTATTTTCCTATACATTACTAACCCTATAACCATTAGTCTTTATGAATTAAGACATTTAAATTATCAATATATAATTACATGGAAATCTGTTGAGAAAAATTAAAACATGATATTTTCTTATACCGTTAAGATATGAAATTAGAACAATTAGTATTTATCATATATCTTTGCAATACGTCATTGAATAAATAATAAAATTTTCAAAAAACAAATATAACTTGATATTATCAATCTTTGAAGACCAATTAAAATCAATATGCTTTTATTGTAACAAACTTATTGTTAAATCCGTAGACGTTGGGAGGTTAGCGCTTAATAAGGTAGTATGTGCTACAAAATCCGAAATATGACTATATTAATTACTAGTTTATTTAATGTTTCCGATCACAACTTCCCATATACATTATAATGAGGTGTTACTTTCATTGTTCAAAACAAAAAAAGTTGTTACTTTCCAAGAATCTCTCACTCCCTATGGCTTTCATCTGCCTACCATAAATATGGGATTTAACGCACGGGTCAATGCTTCCCACGAATCTCTCACTACCCATGCCTTTTCAGTTTTCTCTACCTATCATTCTTCATATTTCATAAGAAATTCAAAATTTATATTAATCTCACTTCCCATATTTTTTATTTCGATCATTATTTTAAATCCTTTCAATTTTGTATCTTAAGAATCACAAATATACGATACAAAGTAATAAATATGGAATAAAACAAATTTAGGTTAACCTAATATGAAAAAAAATATTTAATTTATAATATAATTTATAAATACAGGAGCCAAGAAGGTCTTTGTTATTTTTAGGCTTTATGGCCTTTTATTTCAAACTCTTTATTTGTATTACTGCATATAAAAAAGTAAATATTTAATTTTATATTAATCTTAATCATGATTAATGGAATTAGTGCCATTGACTTATAAAAAAAGAATGGCAAATGTCTTATTAATTTTTTAAAACCTAAAAATAGAGAATAAGTTTTTTCTAAAATTTATTCCAAACAAATCATAGTGAACATTAAAGATAAACCTCAAGGCCTTGTAATGTTCATCTAGACCTTCGCTCATGGGTTGTACAACAAATCTGAGTCTAAACATTAAAAAAAAATCAATAAAATCACTCAAGCATATGGGAAACCCAAGACACTCTCACGGTAAATTCTTCATTGCCATCATCATTATTCGCCTTCATCATCATTATTCACCTTCATCCCTCCTCTATGATTAGTTTGGAATAACTGCGCCAAAGCTTGCTGGCTAGTCAAATCAGCAAGAATATTGTCTAGAGTCCACAGCAGAAAGGAACAAATGCCTCAAGAGAACGTAGGTTGATCCAGTCAATTGATGTCTTGTATACATTTTCAGAAATGTGAGATAGCAAAATCTTAAAAAACTGAAAAATAGAAAGGTACAAATAGAAAGGAAAAAAGAAAAATTGTATGATGTTATCATAACACAATGGAAATGTAGAAGGTATAATGTTCTAAAAGAACTAACACATTCAGAAACTTCAATATTGTGTGATCACATCACAACTCCATGGAATGTTATGAGGCATAATGGTCCTAACACACAAGCAGAATGATATAGAACATTATCCTATGGTATAATGGGCAGTTATTACTTGATTCTTTGAATTCATATAATATTTAGCGGAAAAATTGCGCTACATGGTTTACGATGAGTTTAGCATTCATAATTACAAATATGCGTAAGAAGGGTATACATTGGGGGAAAAACATTTTTTATGTTGTAGGAGAAGTGTATTCTCATGTCACACACACATGAAATGGTAGGACCCACATATAAATAAAATTACATTATATATATATATGTGGGTCCCACCATTTCATGTGTGTGTAGGAATCTTCTTCTTCTCATGCAACATGAGAAGTTTAAACCCCATACATTGGAAAGCATAAAGAATAAAAATATCAAAGAAAGGAAGAAGCAATATAACAAATATGCGTATGAGGGGTGTACATTGGAAAGCATTCTTTTTTGAACTCAAGGAACAAAGACACTTTGGCCTAGTTCTCATTTTCATTCTAAGGTAACCAAAATAACACTTCAGAGCGTGCATTCGCAATATAGGTTTAATGATTAATCTAAGTACAACTTCATTAAGAATGAAGAATGCTATTAACCCAAAAAAGCATGCATACATTTTATGTTTATAAATACAAGTTTATAATCGTAATAAGATGATGAAAAAATTTAGGAGAACAAAAGGAATTTTAAATTAAAACACAGTGAGAACAAATATTGTACCCTAATATTACACCAAATGAGTATATTCATTAAATTTAAAAAATGTTCTCCATTTGTAACAAATATAATTTAATTTGGAGTTTTTTTTCCGTAACGAAAAAACAGGACAAAAAATGATGCTACAGAACTCTAACCACATGGATTGTCCCTACGTCCTCCTCTTTCCCCTCATCGAAGGACCCTTCAGATCTTCTCTGCAACTTGGTCACAACGATAACGTGGACATTTGCTTGGAGAGTGGCTCCACGCGTGTCACTGGTTCTACCTTCAGAAGCTGTTTGTACATGCACACGGGACATGATCCTTATGACCTAATTGAAGGAAGCAAATCAAGCCATGAAAGTGATCAGAGACCATCTGGGAACATTCAAGCTTCTGGAAGAGAAAATGCCTCCAAGAATAGTGGATTAGTTTGGATGGTGCATGTGGGACGCTTTTTACCTCACGGTGGATCCAAAAGGAGTTCGAGAAGGTGTGAGAGGCCTTGCCGACGGTGGGTGTCCTCCAGGTTTTGTCATAATCGACGACGATTGGTAGAGCTTCTGTCACGATCGAGACGATGTCATTAGAGATAGTGGAAGCTTGAATTTACCAAGCAGAAAATGTGAACCTCTCTTGATTAAATAGAGAAACTTTCTTCAGAGAAAGATGAGGCGCAGAGATGAGTAGTACAGCTAGAGGAGCATTTTGAATTTGGAGGAAACCAAAGAAAATAATATCTCCTCCAAAACTCCATTATGATACATGGGGAATGGAATAGACCCATGGAGATTACAACTATAATTAATGATATTAATTTTCACGTCCAATGATATTCAAGATAAGTTTGACTTCTGAACAGAATATGAATGAATTTGAAAAAATGGGAAAGAGATGAGAAAGATGCACACGTGTATCCACTAATGACCAATGAATGATGAAGGAAATGCATAGTTGTCAAGCCACGGTGTACCAATGAATGAGTCGCCTAGAGTTTTAGTAGTATATATTTGATTGATGATGATATAATTGAAAATAAAGATACATAAGTTATACATTTATTGTTTTTAACTAACATTTAAAACGAGTAATTAAGTGACTTAAAAACTAGAAGGGATGAAGGGGGTATCAGCATGTAGCACAAATTCATTCAAATGTTTGCTGGTCCTTTCCAGAAGCTCCATTTGTGAAGCTTAATTCAGATTGGGCATCAAAGGGTGCAAAACAGGTGGCGGCTTGTAGGGGTTTATTGCAAGATTTCTCTGGTAAGTGGCTTGGAGGCTTTGCTACACGTCTTGGAAGGTGTTCAGCGATGTTAGCTAAGTTGTGGGGAGTTTTGAGAGGTTTAGAGATGACATGGGAGGCAGGTTGGAGGCATGTTGTTGTTGAAAGTGACTGTCAGTTAGTCATTGCATTACTATCCAAACAAGATAATGCAGCTCGTGAGTCCCATCTAGTGGCTCGGATACGAGCAGTCACCCGCAGACAGTGGGTTATACGATATAGCCATGTTCTAAGAGAAGGCAATCAGTGTGCAGATTGGTTGGCCAATTTTGCGTTGACGCATGTGTAGGCTCCAGACGAATCCCATTTCTTTGATCCCCCTACTGGTCTTTATTGCTTCCTTGTTGCTGATCTGGCGGGTGTACGTTATGAGAGAAGAGGCCTGAGACTTTAATCTTTTTAAGTTTCTTTGTTTCGTTTGTTTAAGCTTTGTTTGTTTATCTTTACTTGTATTAAAAAAAAAACGAGTAATTAAGATACTCCTTATGTTCCATTTGTTGGTTATGATTAGTTTTGATGATGCCTTATATAGATGTCATTATTAAAAGCAAAAAGATTGAGTAATATAGTTATCTCCTACATTGACTAACTGCTGTATTTAATGTAGATTAATCCAAGTTGAACTATAGAGATTGACCAAGAAAGGAGACGAAAGAAAGAAGCTCTTGCAATATAAATGGAATATCAGAATGTCAAGGAAGCAAGAAGTTATCAAAGGACTTTGGGAATAAACAAGAAGAAGAGAAGAGACTAGAGAAAGATGTTATCAAAAGAACTTGCACAATATAATAGGAATATCAACATTCAAGTTCTTGTGATACTTGGAAGTCTCTATGATAGCGAGAAGTTGGAATGAAGCTTCATCACTTTCCTCGGATATTGAAGAAGGTAGAAGTGCTTGAGAGAATGATGAGCCTAAGAAGAATGATCAAGTTGGGAGATGGAAGAAGGAAGAACTTGCTGAATGGAATGAAGATATCATTATTCAAGTTCTTATATTGATGCTAGAAGTCTCCAAGATCATATGGAAGTTGGATTGGCTCAATTCGGTGTTAAATCAAGCAAATATGAGGTTCGGGATGAGAAACCTCGAGGTTTGGAACTCAAACCTCGAGTTTAGAAGAATGACCGAGAAAACTCGAGGTTGCCATCAAAACTCGAGTTTTCAAGTGTCATCAGCGTCTCTGGCATCTCTGGACTAGCAAACCTCGAGGTTTCAGTCAAAACCTCGAGTTTCCAGCTATCAGCTCTTCAGCTCCACACTGTTTCACGTTCAGCATGGGCGACGTCTGGTAATTTGATGATATCTCCTAAACCAGAGATCGGATTGAGGTGAAACCAGTGGCATATGAAACTAGACTCCCAATGCGTCATTTTAATATAAAATCCAAGCCCAAAGGAGTTCATATCAAGGAGTTATAAATTGTGGAAGTTGACAGAAACATCCACGCCACACAGCAAACCAAGCTTCAATGTTTTGAGTGTATCTCACAAACTACAAATCCAATTGAGCTGAAATTGGTGGTATATAAAGTAGACTCATAGAGCTTTCCATCAAGAGTTAAATGGACCAAAACGGAGTTCATACCAGGGAGATATGGTCCCCGAAAGTTGACAGTTATTTCAAGAAAGCCGAACAAAGTCAAAACCTCGAGTGTTCAATGGAAACCTCGAGTTTTCATCGACGAGAGCAACGAACTTCGAGTATCTTCAAACCTCGAGGTTTGGAACCAAAACCTCGAGTTTTGGTCGAGACGTAAAGCAATCTGAGTATTGCAACCTCAAAAATCGAGTTTTGCAAATGAAACCTCGAGTTTTCATCTCGGCTTCGAAAAATCGAGTTTCGAAAATCCCGATTCTTCGATAAACATCCAGATGATTACCCAAATGATTTATAACACTTCTTAACATTATTTATATCATTTGTGTGTAAGTTTCAGGTGATTAAAGTTTGAGATTACATCAAACCCGTCATAAATCAAAATCATCATAAGCATGAAGATGAAGGTTCTTTGCGATTTTCGAAACAACAAAGAAGACAGAATTGAACGACAAACTTGAAGAAACAACGTTGAATGATGAACGGTAATATTGTTCAATGTATTCAAATGTTCAATATCCTACACTACAAATTTGAGAAGATTTGAATTTGCTTTAAAGTCAAATAAAGCAACTCCATGAGCCACTTGTATTATTTTATTATATCTTCTTCTCCCAAGACAATGGTTTCATCTGAAAAGTAGCACTACCATTCACCAAGACAGACAAAGACAAGGCTCCCACCAACAAAAGCTCGAACATCATGGGAGACATTCTTGAAGAGCCAATATTCAAATATTCAAGTCTGCAAATGTTCCCAACAGCTATATCTCAAAAGCCATTTCTCAACAGCTATATTTTCGAATGGGTTCAAGTCAGAACTGATTTATAACGGTCATAAGCTTCAAATATCATAAATACCTGGAGATTTGAAGACTCCAGAGAGAATACACGAAATACAGAGTACACAGAGCAGAAAAACGCAGAGACACAAGCTGACATCTTCAAGATGTTAATACTCTGATTCTCATATCATTTACTCTATGTTCTTAATGTTTACATAGCTTATCATAGAGAGTGAGATGACTTGTAATTGTGCTTCAGTGCTTATCCATCTACTTCTGAGAGAGAGAAGAGTTATTGTACACATCCTATCATTCTATCTGTGAGATACTCAAGATTGGGTGATCTTGAGTGGGAAACACATTGTGTTGATTATATCTTGTAAGGGGAGTGAATCCTAGGGTGAGGATTACTTCGAGTACAGAGTGTGTGATCAAGCAAGTGTATTGATTACAGTTTGTAAGGGGGAGTGAATCCTAGTGAGAGGATTACTTCAAGTACAGATCGTGTAATCAAGTTACAAGAAGATAGTGGATTGAAAATCTCAAGCGAAGCTTGGGACCTGGACGTAGGTCAAGATTGGGCCGAACCAAGATAAATCACGGTTTGCATATTCTCTTCCCTTAACTCTTACATTTCCGGCATATAAGTTTGAATGACGATTATCGCTTTATAAATTATTACTTGTCATACAAACTACTTTCGATAAATTGCGAAAAGATTTTCAAACTAATGAAAGTTTTATCATACACCCAATTCACCCCCCCTCTTGGGTGATAGCCACGTCTTTCATTTGGTATCAGAGCTAGGCTCTTGTTTAAAGGACTTAACCGTCTCAAGAGTTTCAATGGCTGATTTTGGGTGTTCCCTGTTTTCTGAAGGTTTCGATTTTACCATTCCGCCGGTTTTCAAAGATATTGATTTTTGGTTTTGGAAAGCTAGAATGACTAGTTTTATCAAAGCAACTGATTTTTATATGTGGAATGTTTTTACAAATGCTTTTGATTTCAAACCAAGAAAGGATTGGACGAGAAAAGGAAAAGAAAATGTTTTCATTGAACATTAGAGCAATGAAATTTCTTTACAAAGGCATTGACATGAGAAAGTGATTACGAGAAAATAAAATTTTGCTCTTGTGCTAAAGATATTTGGGATACTCTTGATTCTATGTATGCTTCTAACAAATATGTTGAAGTTGATAGTGTTGGAAGTTCATCGAAGCTATAAGTTGTATATCCACGATTGATGAACAATTGGAAGTTGAGGATGAAGATGGAGAAATCTTAGAACACTTCCATGATTCGATACATGAAAGAACAAGAGAATGAGGATTCCCGGAAGAGTTCATCATGCACGAATATGGTAAATCATTTTCTGGATTTCAAAATGCACATGTGGTAAACAACTCCAACCCTTCCTCTCGTAGATTCGAAAAACGATTTTGAAAGTTTACATAAAATTGTTTTTCAACCATTTATTGATTCTATTTTGAAAAACAAAAATGTTTTCAATCATGTTGGAAAATCATATGGGAAGAAAGTATTTACAAATATGGGTCATTTGATATTGCATCCCTTGACCAATACAATTCTTGCAAAACTGCTCATAATATGCATCATTCTATTATTTGCAATTATTGTGGTAAATCTGGTCATATTTCTTACACATGCTATATTAGGAGAAATTCTAATGTGAGAAATAAACTTGTTTGGGTTCTTAAAGGACAATCAAGGTCCAATACTAACAGTCAAGGACCCAAGTATAAGTAGGTACCAAAATGTCCATCAAGTGCCTTGTGTGTACAGATTGATTCCATAAAGAATGGACATAAGGGTACTGAGAAGATGAAGAAGAATCCAAGAGTTTCTCATGAGTCTAAAAGGAGATTCACAACAGTTAGGAGAACTCGTGGAGAAGCCATTGTTAGAACTATAAGGTCTAACCATCAAAAGAGGCAATGGATACAAGCAAGAAGAGTATGTTCCACCTCAAGAACAAACTATCATGAAGTACCATTCAACTATCTTGAGGAGAACAAGAAAAGGAGAATCTCTCAAGTTTCAAACAAGACTCGGAAGTCTTTATCTTTTGAGAGAGCTTTGCGACACCCATAAGAAAACATATGAATAATCGGTGGGTAAGCAAAACCAATCCTCCAAGTACCTAAGGTAAAGGTATACAATGGTAAAACCTCCTACTCTATCATGTGAAATATTCATTGAGGTTTTATATTTTGTGACATTAGGAATGAGCATTGCAAACTATTTGTTTTAAATTGGGTTTTCACAACCCGATATATATATTTAAACAGATTGTAATGTTCAATAGGTTGAACTCTTTATGCATACATGATGATTTGAAAAGAAAGTATTTCTTTATGCATAAAGTCATGTTTAATTCACTATGCTTTGCTTTGTTCGAATTGACTATATTCATAAGAGCATGTGAATTTGATTTTGGTTCCTACAAGCTAACGATGATTGGATCCAAGTAAGGTTGGATACCAAGAAAGAAAAAGATTTATAAGGTTTTGTAGGATCAGAGAGAGCTTCTCAAGAATGTAACATAAAGAAATGATCCAAGTCTTGAGAAAGCTTGAACAAGCTATGCTTAATATTGATGGTGATTGTTGGAAAAGGAGTTATCTACATCAATCCATTTCAACCAAGCAAGTTTCTATGAGGACAAGAGGAATTACGGTGATATCTAATTCTTACCTCATACTATGATTATATGAAATTTATTTTTTGTTTTGCCTTTGGTTAAGTTAAAAGGTTTTGAAACTTATTCAACTTCAATCAACAACTTTACACAAAGCAAAACTCCAGGTTTCCATAGAAACCTCTAGGTTTCCGAGAAACCTCCAGGTTTCGTCATTCGAGACTTTTCAATATTTTCGGAAAATGGAAAACTCGAGGTTTCGTTAAAACCTCGAGGTTTGGACTTCTGAGAAAGTCTCTTAAGTTTTGAAAACTTGAAAACCTCCAGTTTTGTTGAAAACCTCCAGGTTTGAGTATAGCCAGTTTTCTCAAGATTGTGAAAACTCAAGGTTTGAGTACAAACCTCAAGGTTTGTCCAGGCAGAGAGGATATATGTTTTTTTTTTCAAGTTTAAAAAACCTCCGCTTTACTCTCAAACCTCCGGGTTTTACGTTTTGGCGCAAAAACTCGGAATTTCCACATTTGAGCGAAACCTAGAGTTTTGGTGAGAAACCTCCAGTGTTTTGGCATCCGTGAGAGCAAACGACTTTTCACGATTTTGAAAACCTCCGGTTTTCGGAAAACCTCCGGGTTTGCTCTTGGCGCGATTTTTTTTCAAAGGTTTCATATTCAAGTGAAACCTCAAGGTTTCTGATAAAACCTCCAAGTTTTTGATAAAACCTCCAGGTTTTTGATAAAACCTCAAGGTTTCTGATAAAACCTCAAGGTTTCGGCACATACTCATAATTTCAAATTCTGCGAATTCCTAAAACCTTCTTGTTTGATCTTAATACTTCCTATCATCATTCACTAATATTCCTAACTATGTTTAATCAATTTGTTAGTGAATTTTTGATAATCAAACAAGTGAACTTGTGCTTAACTTTGTTGATCTTATATTCTGTTTGGATTTCAACTCACATTGTTTTGAGAAAATGCATACAAATGCTTTGAAAACATATCCATACTTTGATTGCATTTAAATAATTTTTCAAAACTGGAAGTTGATATTGTATATTGATTGTTGGATATGCTTCAAATTTCTCAAGTTGAGTTTTCCTTATCTTTCTCATATTGATCTTTGGAATGCAATGTTTTGCTTGAACCCTTTAGTTTCATTCTCTAACTAGTTGGACCTCATGTCTAACAAGTTAATCATATATGAGTTTCAAGCTTATCTCAAGAAAAGAATTCAATTTGTGAAAATCCTATGCTTATTGAATAAACTCTTATTGGTCAAGTTACTCAAATATACATTTATCTTCATCCATTTCGAGTAACTATATTCTTGCCTTGAATATTCATATACTTCAAGACTCTATTCTAAAAGGCAAGATTATCTCTTAGACAATAGCAAAGTCATTGTGCTCATATATTTCTGTTGTACAAAGCATGTTTCGAAAATGCTTTACCATTATGACTTTTGCTCTTGGGAAAATTCTTCTACATGTAAACTTCAATGTTTCACATGTTCTCTTAATCTTGAAGCATTCTGATCTATTCTTTAACATGTTGACTTCCACCATGTTTAAAATAAACATTGTTTTCAAGCATGTTTCAAAAATGAATCTTTCATTCGTAAAAATTTTGATTTCATAATGCATTATCACATTTTGAAAGAACATTCAAGATTTGAAACACTTTGCATATTTCATTATCATTCTTGAAAAATCTGAGCTCACTCATAAACTTTGAATTGATAAATGCTTATCTTTATGGATAAGATTTTCTATGCTCTTTGATCAAACTTGCATGCATTTTATCAATGAAATATTTTCTGCATAAAGTGTATTTACAAATTGTCATTGGGAAATAACATTTTTGGTATCATTTAGTTATTACCCTTTTTGATTCATTGGCTTGAACTTACTTGATTGGGTAAAACTATGTTTTTGATCCTTGATTGTTATACTCTTTGCTCCAATATCATATTGTTAAATTATATAAGAGCTTAAGAGTTATCATGTCTAATCGTTGTGGACTCAAGAATCATTGAGTACCAAAGAACGTATATTTTTGCAGGAATTGATCAAAATGTTCTGTTGTTGAATACAAAGAACATAGGCAAACAAAATAGACCATTTTAGTGGCTATGTCTGCAAATTCTGTGACATCACTTGATTGACATTCCATCACAAGCAAGAGGCTTAGACCAAGATGATAAGGAGCATGCTAGCTTGATGATAAGTTATGAGCAGAAACTGATTTGAAATCCTATACAAAGCTCATTTGGGGTTTCAGAACTTCTAAGATGCATTCGAGAACAATTGATAATTGCTATCCAAAGAATGCATCTATGGACTACAAAGGATTATAACTTGAGTAATTAAGATATTACTCAAGTGAGGTATTGTATTATGCATATGTCATAATCATGCTAGGCTAACTTGATTGTATTCATTTCATTTTATTTCAAGAATCTTAGCCTGAGCATAATCATTTATTTAAAATGATCCTTATGCTTTAAAACTCTTTTATCATCATAAAAGGCATAAGTGATTTCTTCATACCAATTTCAAGTTCACCCATGTGAACTTGAAAGTTCTTATTTGTGAGATACCATGTTATGTCCATTGGAGTTAGATGAATTCCAGACCTCATAACACTTGGTATCACATCATTATTTGGTATCATTAAAGGGAGCTACAACTATTTTAATCATGCATTCATTAAGGGGGAGCTTCACATTCATATGTGTTTTATATTTTAAAAGCTCATCTCCTTTATTTGAAGAAAACCTTTTAAGCATACTCATCTGCATTCACTATCTTTTATTAGTTTTGATGATGAGTTAATATCATATTTTCCTTTCATTATTTTTATTTGAAAATATCACTTAGAAAGGAATACTTTGATATTTGGTTGCACTAACAAATCTCTTCTGCAAAGAAAGTTTTTCAATCTGGTGCATAAACTTTTGTTATGTGTTACAACCTTCCTTAATGTACTACAAGGAGAAACTATTCAATTAAGGAAAGATGCTTTGGTGATCAATCATTGAAGTTGAGATATGCTCTACATAGATGATCTATGAAGAAAAGGATGGGAGTTGAGTAATCTTGCCATAATCATTCGAGATGAGATAACCCTCAAGAAGCTAGAACTTTCATCTTCACTTCTCAAAGGATATTCATGATCCTTCTATTGAGCACACTTCAGATGATTTCATACAACAAAGCAAGCAAATGGACTTCATCGATCATTCATCATTTGCGAACCTACATGAGCATTTCTAATCTCTATCTTTTTATATTCAAGGTAGAAATGTTGCACATGTTTGGTATCTATATGCTTTAAGTGTGAAAGATGTTTTGAAAACCTCTTCAAATTCTTTTAAATTTGTTTTCATAAAAACATTCCAAATTACTTCATATTTAGAAAGAAAACAATCGGGAGAGGAAATCGGTTCTTTGACTCTTTCTAAATCTGGTTTCATATTTGTCTCTCTAAGCATTTCTTCTTTGCTTCAACTTTTTGCTAATGACAAATAAGGGGAGAGAAATGGCAAGAAAAATATGTTGGGTTTAATGGAATTTCATATTCATACATATTTTTCTTAAAGTATTTGCCATCATCAAAAAGGGGGAGAATGTTGGTTATGATTAGTTTTGATGATGCCTTATATAGATGTCATTATTAAAAGCAAAAGATTGAGTAATATAGTTATCTCCTACATTGACTAACTGCTGTATTTAATGTAGATTAATCCAAGTTGAACTATAGAGATTGACCAAGAAAGGAGACGAAAGAAAGAAGCTCTTGCAATATAAATGGAATATCAGAATGTCAAGGAAGCAAGAAGTTATCAAAGGACTTTGGGAATAAACAAGAAGAAGAGAAGAGACTAGAGAAAGATGTTATCAAAAGAACTTGCACAATATAATAGGAATATCAACATTCAAGTTCTTGTGATACTTTGGAAGTCTCTATGATAGCAGAAGTTGGAATGAAGCTTCATCACTTTCTGGATATTGAAGAAGGTAGAAGCTGCAGAGAATGATGAGCCTAAGAAGAATGATCAAGTTGGGAGATGGAAGAAGGAAGAACTTGCTGAATGGAATGAAGATATCATTATTCAAGTTCTTATATTGATGCTAGAAGTCTCCAAGATCATATGGAAGTTGGATTGGCTCAATTCGGTGTTAAATCAAGCAAATATGAGGTTCGGGATGAGAAACCTCGAGGTTTGGAACTCAAACCTCGAGTTTAGAAGAACTCGACTGGAGAAAACTCGAGGTTGCCATCAAAACTCGAGTTTTCAAGTGTCATCAGCGTCTCGGCATCTCTGGACTAGCAAACCTCGAGGTTTCGATCAAAACCTCGAGTTTCCGGCCTATCGCCTCTTCAGCTCCACACTGTTTCACGTTCGGCATGGGCGACGTCTGGGTAATTTGATGATATCTCCTAAACCAGAGATCGGATTGAGGTGAAACCAGTGGCATATGAAACTAGACTCCCAATGCATCATTTTAATATAAAATCCAAGCCCAAAGGAGTTCATATCAAGGAGTTATAAATTGTGGAAGTTGACAGAAACATCCACGCCACACAGCAAACCAAGCTTCAATGTTTTGAGTGTATCTCACAAACTACAAATCCAATTGAGCTGAAATTGGTGGTATATGAAAGTAGACTCACAGAGCTTTCCATCAAGAGTTAAATGGACCAAAACGGAGTTCATACCAGGGAGATATGGTCCCCGAAAGTTGACAGTTATTTCAAGAAAGCTGAACAAAGTCAAAACCTCGAGTGTTCAATGGAAACCTCGAGTTTTCATCGACGAGAGAGCAACGAACTTCGAGTATCTTCAAACCTCGAGGTTTGGAACCAAAACCTCGAGTTTTGGTCGACGTAAAAGCAATGGAGTATTGCAACCTCAAAACTCGAGTTTTGCAAATGAAACCTCGAGTTTTCATCTCGCTTCGAAAAATCGAGTTTCGAAAATCCCGATTCTTCGATAAACATCCAGATGATTACCCAAATGATTTATAACACTTCTTAACATTATTTATATCATTTGTGTGTAAGTTTCAGGTGATTAAAGTTTGAGATTACATCAAACCTGTCATAAATCAAAATCTGTCATAAGCATGAAGATGAAGGTTGCTGCTGATTTTCAGAAACAACAAAGAAGACAGAATTGAACGACAAACTTGAAGAAACAACGTTGAATGATGAACGGTAATATTGTTCAATGTATTCAAATGTTCAATATCCTACACTACAGATTTGAGAAGATTTGAATTTGCTTTAAAGTCAAATAAAGCAACTCCATGAGCCACTTGTATTATTTTATTATATCTTCTTCTCCCAAGACAATGGTTTCATCGAAAAGTAGCACTACCATTCACCAAGACAGACGACAAGGCTCCCACCAACAAAAGCTGAACATCATGGGAGACATTCTTGAAGAGCCAATATTCAAATATTCAAGTCTCGCAAATGTTCCCAACAACTATATCTCAAAAGCCATTTCTCAACACTATATTTTCGAATGGGTTCAAGTCGAACTGATTTATAACGGTCATAAGCTTCAAATATCATAAATACCTGGAGATTTGAAGACTCCGAGAGAATACACGAAATACGAGTACACGGAGCGAAAAACGCAGAGACACAAGCCGACATCTTCAAGATGTTAATACTCGATTCTCATATCATTTACTCTATGTTCTTAATGTTTACATAGCTTATCATAGAGAGTGAGATGACTTGTAATTGTGCTTCGGTGCTTATCCATCTACTTCGAGAGAGAGAAGAGTTATTGTACACATCCTATCATTCTATTCGTGAGATACTCAAGATTGGGTGATCTTGAGTGGGAAACACATTGTGTTGATTATATCTTGTAAGGGGAGTGAATCCTAGGGTGAGGATTACTTCGAGTACGAGTGTGTGATCAAGCAAGTGTATTGATTACGGTTGTAAGGGGGAGTGAATCCTAGTGAGAGGATTACTTCAAGTACAGATCGTGTAATCAAGTTACAAGA
The DNA here is from genome assembly GCA_019022615.1 of Acacia melanoxylon. Taxonomy (NCBI): domain Eukaryota; kingdom Viridiplantae; phylum Streptophyta; class Magnoliopsida; order Fabales; family Fabaceae; genus Acacia; species Acacia melanoxylon. The sequence goes on along the minus strand of JAFJYJ010000053.1, from coordinate 825,269 downwards.
AGATAGTGGATTGAAAATCTCAAGCGGAGCTTGGGACCGGACGTAGGTCAAGATTGGGCCGAACCAAGATAAATCACGGTTGCATATTCTCTTCCCTTAACTCTTACATTTCCAGCATATAAGTTTGAATGACTGATTATCGCTTTATAAATTATTACTGTCATACAAACTACTTTCAGTAAATTGCGAAAAGATTTTCAAACTAATGAAAGTTTTATCATACACCCAATTCACCCCCCCTCTTGGGTGATAGCCACGTCTTTCACCATTTTATAAGAAACGTTAAACCAAATTTTGTGGTTCGAAGTGTCGGTTTATAATAATAAATGTATCAAAACTATAACCTTTTTTTATTAAAAAAAATTATTTATGATGACAAAGGGAGTAAGAGAGAGAATAAGGAAATTATTATAATAAGAAGAATTGCATAAGAGAGAGAAAATAAGAAAATAAATATAGTAGAAGTAATAAGTCTTTGGAATTGTGAAAAATTATTATATTGACATTAAATAAAGTAATTAAATAAGGGGAAAATGAGAAAGTAAGAGGTAAAAAATAAAACATTCTCTAAATATTTTTTTTTATTTTAAAAATGGAGTTTGTATTTCTTATAAAAGGAACAAGAGTGAGTAGTCATTTCTAAATAAAGGTCTAGAGAGAGGGACCCGGATTGCCTCAGAATCCAGGGGGCTCAGTATCCCTCAGAAGCCAGATCTGAGCCGTTGATCTCCCATAATCAAATCTTGATCGTCCATTTTAATACCTTAAAATAAGTTTAGAACCCTGAAAAATTATTTTAGGATCTTAAAAAAAATATCATGAAGCATATTTTTAGTACTCATCAGTACCCTAAAATATTTTTTTAAGATCCTAAAATATTTTTTTAAGATTATCAAGTATTTTTTTTTTGGTATCATTCAGTACCTAGAAATATTATTTTAAGATCCTAAAATAATTTTAATACCATTGAACAAATATTTTAGGTTTTTAAAAAATATTTTAGGATACTAACGGGTACTAAAAATATGCTTCAGGATATATTTTTAAGATCCTAAAATAATTTTTTAGGGCTCTAAACTTATTTTAAGGTATTAAAATGGACGATCAGGATTTGATAATAGGAGATCAATGGCTCAGATCTGGCTTCTGAGGGATACTGAGGGCACTGGATACTGAGGAAATCCGGGTCCCTAGAGAGAGTACTATCTAATTTCTATATTTAGCACTATTAAATCTGTGTATAATTACTTGTAGTCGTGCAAAGAAGCTATTTCTTGTTATGTGCATATATTATGCATTTATGCCTCTTCTTCCTCGTTCTGAAAAACTTCTAAAGATTTTTTTCTTTGGCAAAAAAAAAAAAAAAAAAAAACAGGTTTTGAGATTATTTCAACCTTTCGCATACGGCCGGAGACACAAAGGGCTATATATATATGCCCGGCGCGCGTCTTTGACAGACTCGCTTACTTTTGTTGGAACAAATTTGAATCGGTAGTGCTTTTTTCGAAAGACTTGTAAAGAAAAAACTTTATTATATTTTTTATATATTATATAATATAAAGATAGTAGGCCGCGGATATTGTGGGGTAGGGGATATTATAAATACTCCTACACACCCACACACACTCAAGGGTGGAGAGAGAGCGAGAGTGTAAGAAAATAGATAGAGGAAGAGAGCGAGAAGAGAACAAAGAGGTTATTTGGGTGTCTTGAGATTGATTTTGGCATGTGTTTGAGCTATTGGATTTGGAGTAGTATAGTAATAGTTGACTTTGACGAGGGGTAACCACTTTCCTCTTGTTGTGCATACTTCTATGATGCTAGTGAGTGGTTTTTAATTATATAAAACTATGAAACTATGTTGCTAATGCAATTGTCTTGTGAGATTTATTTTCATAGAGAAATAATTAGTGATATTATATTATATGAATTTATGTGGAATGATATTGAAAATATTCTATTGATAACTTGTGAATTAATAATGTTATGTGATATTTATTGTCATTTTATCTCTTGAATATTTATATGAGAGGGGATGGTGGATGTGGATTTGACGGGAGATTATTCAAAGAAGAAATAATAGAATGAAATCTTGTACAAAAAGAGGAAATAAGAAGGTGGGTTTTCATGTGTATACTGGTTAGTCTTTTTGCCCATTTGTGTGTTATTAGGGCCTTGACACCCCACTAGCATGGGTGGATCCAGAAAATTAATCAAAGGGGGCACTACTGGCGAGGGGATTTGGAGGTTCGTGGGCGCTGCCCCCGAATTTTTTTAAGGAAAGTTTTAAATGCATTAAAAAAAAAAAAGAATATAAACAAGAAAAGAAAATAATATCAAAAAAATATTCATGAAATCAAGTGAATACTGATGATGTAATAAGAGAGGCAATTATTTTACAAACCTATCATTTAGAAAAGTAAAGTTAAGTGCGGTTAGAAATGCAGCTACATAAATTACAATGAAAGGCGAGCACTCAATAAGTTCAAGTACATATATTTTAATAAGAAAATTATATTACAATAAAAATAATTACAATGTCATCCTTCTATGCCTTATTTTTTGGAATTCCATCATAATTGTCTTATTATCAATGCTATCAAATACATCTTTTTTAATATAAGGCACTAAACAATTATTCATCTTCTATCCGATTACGAAATGCAGTTTTGATGTATTAAGGGTGGACAATCATTCAAACATGTATTAATTTTTTTAAAAAAATAAATACAAAAATCCCAATTCCTCAAATTCAAGGAGGGCACTTACCCCATTCTCCACTATGTAGGTTCGCCTATGCCCACTAGTACATTAGAGGGGGAACCCATTGTCCGATTTTGTGCTTTGTAGATTTTAGCCGGTCCATATCACTTGATTGGTGAGCTTGTGAGTAGAACTACTAGTCATATGGGTGACTATTAACTCATGGGTTCAACCAGAGGAAATAAGGCAGGGAGGATCAATAATAAATTCTTGAGTACTTATGTGCTAAATATGAAAAGTGAGATATTAATATTGTGAATTGATATATACATATATGTCGCTACGTAGCATTTTTATTAATGCTATGATTTTATAATATCTTACTTGACACCTCAAAAGCAATTACTCATATGCTTGATGAGATGAATTAATGATTACTATTTTTTAGATGATAGTTTTCTTGCAGGTTCATCAGAGAAGATTTCTGAAGTTTAAGCTACTTCTGCTAACACGATACTACAAACAAGGCTTTTAGCATCCTTTTTTTTTTTTTTTTTGCCTTTTGACGTCTAAAAATTGGGGGACGTGTATTCTAGGGACGTAAGAAACTCACAATACAACGTCCCTAAAAATTAAGGATGCTATAAGAGACCCGTACGACGTCCCTATTAAATTTGGGACGCAGTAAGGTGTTTTTTAAAAATAAAATAAAAATCCCATTGCCTGCTTGGTCTAGAATGACACCTCTAGTAGCCATAGAAATTGTTAGCCACCATCATAGAAATCAATGCTAACCATGAAATAACTAGAAACCAAAATCAACAGAAATCAACCGAAATCGAAGTGCAAGAAAATAAAGGTTTGTTGTTCAGAGATTTGAAACCCTAAAGTGTCGTCCATCATCCTTTGCCGTCGCAGATCTAAAGAGGGAGTGGAAGAAAAAGAAGCATTCACCATCTGCCTTCACCTTCATCAATCGTCCTCGTCGTCACCATCGCAATCTTCGCATTTGCCGTCCACCTTCGCGTTCACCGTCCATCGTCGCCTTCGCCTTCGCCTCCACCTCCACCATCCGCTATTGACTTCACTATGACAAAGCCAACCGAAGAGAGAGCAGAAAGCACCCAAGAACTAAGAGATGAGTGAAGGCATTGGTCAAAGATGTCAAATGTGTGGGTGTGAAAAGATGAGCGATAGAGCTGGGTACCTGATAGATGAGAGAAGTAATTTTTAATTGTGTGGGTGTGAAAGTGTGGAAAGAGGGGGTGGCAGCGATTTTAAATGTGTTTAGGCATCCTAATTTTTAATTGAGACGCCTATAAAGAGAAATTTTGGCGTCTCAAACTATAAAAGGAACGCCAAAAGTAGTATTTTTGTGTTAAAACTTTTACTTTGGGCATCCCTTTTTTAAATTAGGATGTCAAAAGTATACTTTTGACGTCCTTTTTAAAATTGTGACGCCAAAACCCTTCACATAATTACAAAAATGCCACAACATTTATTTTTGCTTCCTTTTTTTAAAAAAGATGTTTTTAAGGAAAGTAAAAACCATTTATTGTAGTAGTGACATAATGCTTCCATCTTTTTAGTATATGTTGAATTATTGTATATTGCCATGTCAGGACTTATTCTAGTTTATTTTGAATATTTTGATAAATGGTGAATGGTTTGATCAAACACTTAATTAGTTGGATTTGGCTTTGGTCCTTTGTTGCTCCTATCCGCTGCCCTCCTTTGCGCCAAAACAACGTCGTTTTGGCGTAAATGAGGGCGAATGTGGCTTTTTTTTAAAAAAAAATAATATTTTTTAGGGTATTGATCGATACTAAAAAAGATATTTCGGGATATTGAACGATTAAAAATACTTCATGATCTTGAAAAATTATTTTAGGATCCTGAAAAATATTATTTTAAGGTACTAACTGGTACTAAAAAGATACTTTTTTTTTTTGTCAAGATACTAAAAAGATACTTGAGAATACAAATTGATACTAAAAAACTACTTCATGATCTTAAAAAATTATTTTAGAATCTTGAAAAAATATTTCAGGATACTGACTGGTTGTAAAATGATACTTCATGATACTGAACAGTACTCAAAAAATACTTTATGATAGTGAAAAATTATTTTAGGATCTTGAAAAAATATTTCGGATCTTGAATGATATTAAAAATATACTTCAAGATATTTTTTCAAGATCCTAAAATAATTTTTCAAGATCATAAAGTATTTTTTAAATACCGTTCAGTATCTTAAAGTATTTTTTTAATACCACTCAGTACTCTATAATTTTTAAAGGAGGGCGGAAGATGGGAGCAACAAATGACCAAAGCCGGATTCTAATTAGTTATTATCTTATGGAAAAATGGAAGATGTTATATAAAAAAATATTTATCTACAATTCTACATAAATTCAGATAAAACTCCTCTTATATATCCATTTTATATATACTAAATTATAATTGAAAAGATGTTTTAAAAACTTTGATTGTTATTCTAAACATGTACTAATAAACTATTGGGGGCGGTTGACACAAGAAGATGGAGGAGCACAGAAAACGACGTTGAAAATGTGAAATGAAAACATGCATGCATGTGGTGGGGCCCATCTATAAAAGTCAATAAATCTTTTTGCATTCCTCAAACAATTAAACTCCATTGTAATTGAACTCATTAATTTCAATTAATTATTCCCTCTTGTGATATTTATAACAACTTGCAGATAACTGAATTATTTAAGAAAACAGTTAAAATTAATTAAAAATAATAAGTACTCGTCTCGTTTTATTTATAAGGCACTTTTAATATTTTTCAAACAGATAAAAAAAATCCTTAAACTTCATGAATTCTAGCAACAAATTCAAGAACTTTTCAACTTTATCTATATTTAATATACATTATAATCCATGAAAAAAAAGTTAACACAATAATAAATAAAGGGTAAAATTATACATTCATTTGAAAAGTTTTTCTCTTTGCCTTATAAATAAGACAAAAAAAATTCTTATTTCTATGCCTTATATATATAGGACCAGATGAGTATATCTTGAAATAAACTTCTTTGCCAAGTATACACTTTTTAAAAAAGGGCAAATAACAGAGAAATAGAAGAAACATTAGTATCTCAAACCCTTCAATTAATGTAATATGTATAATTAATGCGGGGTGCAAATGAAAAATACTTATTAAATGTTGATATAATTCTTATCGGATTTTTATAAAAATGTTTGGACTCTTATAAAAAGGACCAGAAAGAGTAATTAATTAAAATATTGATAGAGAATAAAATGTTAGTATTTATATTTGTAATCCATGAAAAATAACCTCTCAATCCCAGTATATAAGACTAAAAGGGTATCATTGTTTGAATGTGTATATTACTTTTTATAAGACACTATTTGAAGATGTTTAATTATATGTCTCACTTTTTCTCACTCATTACTTTTTTTTATATATATATTTATTGTCTTTAACTAATTTCAACTAACTTTTAAATCTACGTAATTCATTTTTTGGTATCTTATACCATTTTGATTCTATTTATAAGTCTAAATTAATTAACTCTAATATAGTAAGGAAATTTAGTTAATTCATTAATTGTGAGCTAAATTTTTAATTTTGTCATTATCGATGATTAATTCCAAAAGTCAAAATGAATTTGTTTATTGTAATTAATTAAGGTAAAAAGGTAAAAAAAAAAAAAAAAAACACACACACACACACATTTGTTACTAAAAATTTGAATTTATAACAAGGACCAACATTTTTTATCATGAATTTATAAATAAAACCAATGGCAGATGATTGCCGTTGCTTAGGATTTAAGTCTGATATTTAAAAACACAGCTCCGTGCGAATACGTGAGGACATGCCGACATGACTTTTTTTTTTCTCTCGCCGTAATCAAATAAGGAACGTGACATTAAAGAAGCGGCCCCAGTTTTATTAGAGTACAGGATCGCTGCATATCGTCTTCATTACAAGGGATAGATGAGTAATATTCTTACTATCTTAAATATAACACATATTTTTATAATTTAATTAGATTAATAAAGTTAAATTAGTTAATATGACATGTTTTTTTAAAACACTATAATTATTTTCTTCTATTCCCTTTGTAACCCTCTTATTTGATTATTATTGAGTGAGTATCAATATAAGTAATATTGAAAAAGTATATATCTCTCTTGCTTAATTAACATTGAAAAACTCTTAATTTCTTTATTTACCTAAATTAGTTAAATAGATCTTATATTAATAATTAGAAGTAGAATATGCACTTCTCGGCCTTGAAAAGAAAAGCCTATTTGAATGCAAGTCAGGTTAACTTCATATATAAAGTCATGAGAAATTCTTGTATGGATGAAGTATACCACGTCATCTATGCACTATGTAATAAAATCATAACACATCAATCTTAGTAAATCCTACTTGTTTAATTTCTCTTTCCTTTGTCTCTCCAATTTCTCCTCTCTCTCCCACGTCGATGTGTGATATTATTAAGAAATGAGTGTCTCCATTAACTTTCATCTCTACTTTATTGGGTAGCGCATAGATGATGTGATGCAATTGGATTATGTAAGAATTTCTTATAAGTCATGTGGTTCCTTTTTGTGATAATTAATTCATATAATAGATATTGGTCCCATTTATAAGTTATTTTTAATTAAATCACGTACATCAATGAGAGATAATTAACTCAATAATTATAAGGTAAATTTTTAATTTTGCCCTCATTTATGAAGATGTATTTTTCAACTCTTTATTCTCTCTCTCTATTATCATTGATATAATTAATATAGGTAAAATTGTTATAATCTCATTTATTACCCTAAAAAGAAACTTATAAATCGGACCAATTTTTTTTAGTTAAAAGCGACTTATAAATAGAATAAGAAGAGTAGTAAAAATGAAGGAATATTACCGGTTAATAAGGTGGGAAAAAAAACTTTTTAGAAAACATAGTAATCCAGATCAAACCGGATAAACACAATGACAAAAGTTCTACCATCAAATATTGTTGTATTGTTAGAACTCGAGTTCTCAAGCTGGAACAATCCACCCATTGGGTGAGCTATATATATTAATGGAAACCATTTACATTTGTTGATAGCAGAATCTCAATTCGTCTCGCTACGTATTTCTTTGGAGGCTACCAAGCTCTGCTTTCGAGGAGTCACGTTGATCACGAACCCCTCACGAGCTACGCTACCGCGATCGAGTGCTACCGCCTTTCACAGGCTTGTGGCTTCCTCTTTCCCAGGGTATGATCGCTGTTATTTTCTCCGTTCAAAATTTCATTTTGATTTTTCTCGAATACTGAATTTTTAATCTCTCTCTCTCTCTTCGATTTCGGGTTGTTTGTTTTGGATACGCTTGTGAAAGATTGATTGTTTTCTCCCCAATTGCTTATAATCTCCTTTACTGCAAAGTCACTGCTAGTATTACAGAGAAGCTTGAACGCTTTTTGATCAATATGTTACATATACGGTGAAACTAAATATTTATACACAGATAGATATTTGTTAATATTTGTACAGAAATGGTTGATCCCAAGAACAACTTTCCCTCAGTCACATGTGTGACATTTGTTTTTGTAATTAAATACTAAAATCGATGAACCGGAAACGAGAAGGCCCCTGCAAAAAGCACAAAGAACATGATGAATCAGAAACAAGAAGCAGAGTAAGCTTTATTGGTTGTTTTTCTATTTATCTTCCTCTTCCCCAATTTTTCTAATTCGAGTCCCCAGCAGGAGGAAAAAATTATATTCAAGCACGGTTACACGAATGCATACATAAATACACATCAACCATTTCTGCTTCCTGTCTCTTTATTTCGCGGTCTACCTCCGTCCCTCTTTCTTTCTCTTCCTATGCACATTCTCTCTCTTATATGTCAGAAAGCAACTCTCAGAGGACAAAATCAACCTTGTTCAATACTTTTTTTTTATTGACTGTATATAGCATATTGATAAAAAAGCCGAAGCTTTATTTGGGGGTAAAGTTAATTGAAGGCGGGCAAGGAGAGAATCATTCTCAAGTTTGGAATGGTTATTGAAATTTTATGAGTTCGCAAGTGTCTTATTTGTCAAATGTCATTGGTCTCTTAAATTAAATTCAAAAACTGTATTCATTGAATTTGAAACTCAAAATTGGAGTACAATAGGTTGAGAATAGGTCTGGACTGAGGAGTATAGACTATAGGGAGAAAGCTAAGGTACTTGGAATTTTGAGACAGAAGTGAGAATGCATGTAGAGTCCTCGAGGATGGATCTACTAGAGGCGGGGAAGAATTTTAACCAAGGCAGTATTTTCAAAAGAAGTTTTCACCTTGACAAATGTTATGTAGTTTTGGACACATATTACTCCTGAGTAAAATGTAGGGTAACAATATGGTGAAATCTTATTTACTTTAAATTCATAATATTAGGGCATGTTTAGTGTACGTTTTCTGTTATAGATATAATCAAAAATCTAAAGTAATCTAATTTAGACAATCATATGAAAACCTGTGAATGCTTATTAATATGCATACCATATGTGAATCTTCTGAAGTTTGCCTGGAGCAGATTTTTCTTTTCTTTTTTTATTTGCATAAAAAAGACACATCATAACCCATAATTTCTTCTAATTCACTGCTATATAGTATATACCACATGCCTCTATGTGCAGCATGGTTCGCCTCAGTTGCTTTTCCATCATGTTCGAATTATTGTCTTAAAAGAAGGAAACAAAATGATTTCTCCTTTAAGACTTAACTCTTCCAAACACCCCTATGGATTATGTTTCCATGTTTTTGGCTACTTGCATTTTTTGAATAATATGTAAATTATTACAATTTAAAGGTATAATTGTGATTTGAGCCTCTAACAACAAGAAGAAGCCTTTTAGGTAGGGTCAGCTACATGAATCGTACGATCATTGTACTCTACCAACAACATAATTTTTAGCTAGATTGTTAATTAAAAGGTCCCTTTTAGTAACTTCATTGAATGTTCTCTTCAGTCTTCCTCTGCCCCTTTTCAAAGGACTCAATATTGTCTTATTTACCCTCATCACCGGTGCCTTCAACTACCTTCGTTGTACAAGTCCAAATCATCTCAAACAATTTTTTTACCATTTTATCATCAATAAGCGCCAAGCCTACTTCCTCTTATATGACTTCATACCCATCTCAGCATCCTCTGCTACCCCAACTTCATTTGATTTAAGCCTCTAACAAATTATCAAAATGGATTGCATGAATTGTGCAAAATTGCTCAAAGGTTTGAAGATAAAATTTATACTGCTGCAACAAGCCAGGTTTATTCACAACAACGCTTCTTACCCGCATAGTTGTCATGTTCATTTATATTACTTTCTGTTAACATGTATAAGATAGAAGTTTGACTGTTTTGTGTGCTACTTCCTTATTTCAGTCTGATTATTTTCGGAAAATATCTTTGAAGATACTTGCAGTGGATAATAAAACCCATAATACCATGGTCAACCCTTCGCAATCAAATGCAGGTGGCCCTAGCAACAAGCCTATTGATTCAGGTTGGGATTATTATTTTGGTTTCCTCCTATGCAATAATGGTTGGCAGGAAAACAGTGATCTGATGGTCCAAGGTCTATATATGCAGTTAGGCATTTGACATAATCTAGTTGTCTTGTTTTTCTAGTGATTTTCTGACTTTTGAGTTTTTTCATATCTTTTTTGTTGTATCTCTGCACTTGAAAATCTAGCCAGCACTCAGTAGTGACAGTTTATGTGATGAGTTATAGCTTTTCAAACACAATTTTTTTCCCATAAGATTCGTTGTTAGGTTTATGATAGGAACCAAGGATCTGAACTCAATAAAATGATGAATAATACTGGATTTGATTAATGATAAAATGATTCTTCTAACTCAGGGAGATGGAAGTTACAACTGGATAAAATAAACACTCTTGCACACACAAATATCCTAGCAATTCGAGAGGCTAGCACTCTCCTCACAACCACTCTGTCAAAAGATGCCTCTCCTCCTAACTACTAACCGTTATATAACAAAACAGCAAAACAGAAAGAAGAAAAGGGTCAACGCAGGACCCAAGGCAATCTGCCACATAATACAAGTCTACTATGATAAAAGTAAGCTAGGTCTGCTAGTTATCACCAAAATATTAATAAGTCAAAAGTCAACTTTCTGGTGTGCCTAAAGCATCTTGCCTGGAGCCAATTGTTGAGCCCTTTATGCTTATTTGTGTATCATATAACTATATTGTAGCTTCTCTAGATTCAACAGCACAGACCAGAAGACCTGAAGAGGATGGTTGGAAAGAAGAGGTGTACCAAAAGGTGGTATCCCATTTTCTTACCACTTCATTTCTGCATGAACATGGGCTGGAGCTTCAGAATTAGTCAATCATTTGACCAAAGTAAAGTGACATATTGAACTTATTTTTAGACTAGGAGGTAAATAACATTAAAAATTCTTACCCAAGTTTTTACAGTCTTATACTTCATGAGACTTGGTTGTCAATTCTTGGTTACCCACATGAATTGCTTGGACCCCCTCCCTCAAGTTAGAGCAAAACTTGGGTAGTTGCAATTTGTAAAACCTTGCTTAAAAAAAGCATCCACAAGAATGAAAATATATTTCAATCGTAGTTCTCAGTTTTTAATGTTTTGGTTCTTTGTTTCTGTTAATTTTGACTTACAGATCAAGTCCATGAAAGAATCATACTTGCCAGAATTGTCTGAAATGCACCAGAAAATTGAAGCTAAACTTCAGCAGGTACTTCATCTCTTGCTTTCTTTTATGTTTTCCGTTGTTTTGTTTTGTTTTCTGTTTTTCCTTGGAGGATATCCATTCCTTTGCACTTGTATTATTTTTCTTTGGTATAATTTCTTGTTCGTTCAAAATGCTCTAAGCCAATTTAACTTATATGGGTAAAGCAGCCTTTCCATAGCAATTATGATTGCTGTGGTTGCTTCAACTCTGGAATAATGTTTGGGCTGTTCAACCATTGCGGCATGTACTAAGCATCTATCCATCACCTCTTTCAAAAAAAAAAAGCTCTTAATTTCCCAAAAAAGCATCTATCCATCACCTCTGGCTTGGTACAGCAAATCTACGATGCGAAGGCGAAGCTTACGAGAAAGGAAGGAAGAGAGACGGTGGCGCAGTGCTAGAGTGAATAGTCGTCAAAGGGAAGAAGAAAATGACGGAGGAGAGGGACTGACTGATGCTCGAATAAGGGTCTAGGGATTCCATCTCAGAACAACGTCGTACAGACTTCTCCCCACAGGTTGCCGGGGTTGTTCGCCAGAGGAGGAGGAAGAAGAAGGCGGTGTTCTGGTAGGGGCAGGGACGGGAGAGGCAGATCGAGCATGAACGGCGGAGGGCATAACGAGAGAGAGGATGAGAGCGGGGAGGATAGCGAGAAGGCTGATTCAGAGTCGTGGGTTTTTTATCATTTCACTTTACAATTGCATGTCAGAAAAGGCCCAACCTTTTCTCCCATGTGAATTATGTTTGGTTTTTTTTTTTAAACGTTTTTTTTACTTAATTGAGTCCACAGAACTCAGAAGGATTTTTCCGTCATTATAAAACGTGTCTGAGCATATTTGCCTTCATATTTTATTTTATTTTATTTTTTATTAATTATTATTATTATTTTGTTACAAAGGATTTGCCTTCGCATTTGTTTACTTTCACTCTTTCAGCCATTCACTCCAGCGCCCAGCCCACCAGCGGAAACCCTCCTCCATTTTTGTTAAAGAATCAAACTTTGTTCTCAGATCGGTGGCTCCCTCCTTCTGAATCTGATCTGAATCTGCCTCTTCCTCTTTCGCTGATCTACATTATGGGCTTTCTTTTGGGTAAATCTCTTTCTTTCCCCCAGCCCTGCTTCATTTCCGAAAATTCTTAGATCTATTTTTAATCCGGATTCCGATTGTTGTGCCCCTTTCCGATCTCGCTTCGTGTTGATGTCCATGCTGAGAGACGGAGGCGACATCAGATTTCCGATCTCACTTCGTACTTGTTGACCACGATACGCGAATTCCCGTATCGGACGCGTGTCCGATACGTTAAAAAACAAAATTTTGACGTATCGGTGCTACATTAATGGCTCTAGGATTTCAAAAAGTCTTCTATTTTTTCTTTCTTCTTTTATTTTCTGTTTTTGGTAGGATGCCAATTGTTGAGCCCTTTATGCTTATTTGTGTATTATATAACTATATTGTAGCCTCTCTATATTCAACAACACGGACCAGAAGACCTGAAGAGGATGATTGGAAAGAAGAGGTGTACCAAAAGGTAATATCCCATTTTCTTATCACTTCATTTCTGCATGAACATGGGCTGGAACTTCAGAATTAGTCAATCAATTGACCAAAGTAAAGTGACATAATGAACTTATTTTTAGTCTAGGAGGTAAATAACATTAAAAATTCTTACCCAAGTTTTTGCAGTCTTATACTTCATGAGACTTGGTTGTCAATTCTTGGTTACCCAAATGAATTGCTTGGACCCTCCCTCAAGTTAGCGCAAAACTTGGGTAGTTCCAATTTGTAAAACCTTGCTTAAAAAAGCATGCACAAGAATGAAAATATATTTCAATCGTAGTTCTCAGTTTTTAATGTTTTGGTTCTCTGTTTCTGTTAATTTTAATTTTGACTTACAGATCAAGTCCATGAAAGAATCATACTTGCCAGAATTGTCTGAAATGCACCAGAAAATTGAAGCTAAACTTCAGCAGGTACTTCATCTCTTGCTTTCTTTTATGTTTTCCGTTGTTTTGTTTTGTTTTCTGTTTTTCCTTGGAGGATATCCATTCCTTTGCACTTGTATTATTTTCTCTCTGGTATAATTTCTTGTTCGTTCAAAATGCACTCAGCCAATTTAACTTATATGGGTAAAGCAGCCTTTCCATAGCAATTATGATTGCTGTGGTTGCTTCAACTCTGGAATAATGTTTGGGCTGTTCAACCATTGCGGCATGTACTAAGCATCTATCCATCACCTCTTTCCAAAAAAAGAAAGAGCTCTTTATTTGCCTTGAGTCTGTGTGTAATTAATTATTATATCTTATGGAGCTTTATCTGACCTCCCTGGTTTTTCCTATCAGCATGAACCCCTTCCACATCAAGCCAAATCAGAGCAGCTTGAGAAGCTGAAGATATTCAAAACAATGTTGGAGCGCCTCATAGCATTTCTACAGGTTTCCAAGGGCCAAATTGTGCCTGGTTTCAAGGAAAAAATGGCTTCATATGAGAAGCAGATCATAAATTTTATAAATACAAATAGGCCCAAGAGAGCTATGTCTTCCATGCAGTCCGGGCAACTTCCTCCACCTCATATGCACCCAGTACCACAGTCACAATCCCAACTTGGCAATATCACTATGAGTTGAATTATTTTTACATGGTGTAGCTTAATCTGTTGGGAGCATCTTTGACATCCAAAGCTGCATTGACAAAGGGTCTTTTCTACCTTGTGGAGAAGCCGAAGGAAGAAGCCAAAGCTTGAACTTCTTGTATCTGGTTATAAGGGAAGGTTCATCCTAGAATTTCTGTAAAATGTTTGGATATGTTGATATTGTGGACAAAATAATGTCACTTTCTTAGACTGAGGGTAATGTAATATCCGCCAGATCAAACTACGATTAAATCTCTTAATCTATTTTTAGTACATTTATAGCTGCGAATACAGAGAAAACAAGAGACATTGACTTACATTGGAAGCTATCACGTTACCAATAGATGCATAAAGAAATGAAGTTACTGAATGATTATGGAGAAGAAGCTTAAATGAATTAGCCTCTTCATTGACTTGAGAAACCTAATAGAAATGTCCTGTTTATGGTAAGATGAAGTTAGAGTCATTGTTCTGATGGAAACTTGATGCTTGATAGAGAATTGGATGAATATGTGTCAATTGTTTTTTACGAGTTTTGGATGAACACGACCTTTCTGCAGGAAGGCAAAGAGTTAGGTGTTTAATTTAATGCTCCTTAGATGTCACAATATGTTTTGTTTCTATATTTCAGAAAACGACATGGATATTAAACTTAAACCAATATCTCCTATTGGAATAACACTTATTTTGGCAGACTGTATTCAAGTGATGCAATTGACTTGTTGTTCAAGCAAGCATTTTGTTATTGACAATATCGCATGTATTGAGCATTGATTAGGGGAGTTGGAAATAACAATCCACTCGTTACTGGATCATCCGATTTTTCTTATGATAAAAGTTTCAAGGTAATTCATAAATTTACATAAAATATCAACAACAAAAATGAAGAGTCATAAAATGACTATAGCCATTATTACCTATTGATTACATGCACATTTTTTCAAAAGTATATATTTCTATTTAATACTAACTCCGGATGCATTAAGGACCGGAGTAGTATTAAATATGTACATAAATAAAAATGGATGCACCTTTCGATATTCTTTATATTTAATACCTATATAGTAAGCATGATCATGATAATCATTAGATAGATTCGTGAATGTGAAAAGAAAGTGAAGAGTTGTACCAAACTACCAATGCTGTAAATCACAGGTCCAATAGGAATCAGCCAACGCCAGCCTTTGCAAAGTGGCTTCCACGCAGGACCCCTCATTTCATATGAGACTTTTACTCGACAAAGAAAGGAACACAGTGGTTGTGGCCGAAGCAAGTAGAGAACCTGATATGATACTTGCGAGAAAATAGAAAACGTATATGGGGTAAGTGACAGCCTTGCTACTTCCAAGATTTTCCAGGAGGAAACATGTTTAACAAAGCTTTATTTAATCCAAAGATAAAATAAAACTATTACAATGGCAATGATTTGCATGTTAACAGGCGCTGCGTGAAGAAAAATATATGGCAAGTAAATGTTTTCCTTCTTCTTGCCTTATGACTAAGGGCCTGTATGAGTTAATATTTGGGAAGCAAGTTTATGCAAGTGGATGCTACTTTATATATTGTAAATCACGTTGAAAAATGAACTCTTATTACTTATCGAAACCGGCACTAAGATGCCCTGATCCTCCTATTATGTTGGAGCTAAGCTAGTGGTAGACAGAATTTGAAATTCTCCTGTGGCTCATATATAAACAGGGTTGAGGAGTTCTAATTTCTAAATCACTCTACTTCTCTATATTTTCGCTACAATACCTTTGCTCAAACGTGTATATGATCTTTAAAGATTATTTATAGGTGTTCAACAGTTCAAGGCTTTCCTTCAAATAGCTGTTTGGGAAACAAGAGAATCAACCAAAAAGTTTATATATATATATATATAAAAAGAATCAATTAAAAAAAAGGCTCTTTTGCTTTTGAAGACAGTATAATTCTCACACATTTATTATGTTCCAAGCAGGGGCGGACACCCCTAGCCCCCCCCCCAAAATTACAGAATTGGACCTAAAAGTATAGGGAACTATGCTTTAGCCTTATAAAAATTTCAACATTTTCACTTTAGTCCCTATTAAAAAGTCTCATGGAGGGACTAAACTGAAAATGTTGAAATATTTATGAGGCTAAAGTATAATTTTTAAAAATTTTGGGTCTAATTCTGTAATTTTCTCCCCTTAATTTCAAATACTGATTCTATTGAGTTTTATTCTGTAATTTCGCCCCCCTAATTTCTATTCCTGGCTCTGCCCCTGGTTCCATGCAAAATTACTTTAAATAAGCTAATCTATACACCCAAGTACTATGCAGCGTCACCTCCCAAGTTGCCAGTCATGACTTGAATAAGTACATGGTTCTCACCTCTCACAATAAATATGTTTTTCGGGATTTAAACTTGTATTCTCCTCCTACAAAGGTATGGCCCCTTACCACTTCAACCAATAGCTTATTGGTTCCAATCAAATTTTAATGACATTGATTAATTTGTACTTTTAAAAATTACTTTCTTTAATTCTAAATATAAGAGCTAGTTGAGCGGTTATTTTGGTTCTAGATGCAAAATCTCAATCCACTTTATTTCATAATAATTTAGGGAGAATCCCAGATAAATAGTATATGGAATTTTAAAACTCTCAAAGGTTTGTTAACATTTGTAAAGAGCATAAAGGTGTTAGAGATCAAATTGAGATTTTAAAATGTTGATGAATTTACAAAATTGGGTTGTTGATGAATCCTGACTTGCATGTTTTCATTAGCAAACGTTTTTGTCAAAATCATTACAATTCTTTCAAAACTATCCCTACATTTTTCAATCTCATTACGAATTTTGTGAAGTCGTTCTGCTGTTCACTTTCTTCTTCCTCAGCCCGTTCTACTATTCACCTTCTTCTTCCTCGCCTTTCCTCCATTTTTTCCGCCGACAACCTTCACAACCTCGCCATCACCTTCCTCCATTTTTTCCAGCGACAATTCAGATCAAGGGAGCGTCGCGGACACCCGAACCTGTAAGACATTTATCTTCCACCATTTTCACTTTGCCCTACCTCCACCTTCGCTCCACTATCATTGTCACCTTCGCTTCACACACACACAGAAGGGGGAAGGGAGAGGCTGTTTAGATGAGGATGAGGAAGAGAGGGCGAGGAGAGAGAAAGAATATATGAGGGGAATTTTAGTAAAAGTATTCAAATTTCAAAATCTTCTTAATTACCTCTGTATCCTTTTATTTTTTTAACAGACGTTTTGGAGTTTTGGACTTTCATATGATTGGAAGTGGCTTAGGTCCTTTGTGGACCTTTGTCCGCTGCGACTTATACGTCGACGTATAAACGCCACACACAATGGTCCTTTTTTTCCTATAAAAAAAAATCAGGCGAAAAAAGGACCATTGTATGTGTGGCGCATATATGTCGACGTATAAGCCGCAACGGACACAGCCGGTTCCTATTTAAATGAGATTTTTCCAATAATTTATAATAATTTTTTGAATCTATCCCTATTGATAATACATATTAAAGACATATCTATTAATGATAATAATTTTCAATTCAATTAGTTAAATATGGTATCTTAAGAAAATTAATGTAAAACTTTTTTTAAAGAAAATCTGGAATCCATTAATTATCAAGTCCGTGTACATGTTACTAGTCGTTAAGACCTAACTTCCCTCATCAACCATCACCTATTGTAAAAAAAGGGAAGAGTTGATCAAAGGTTTAAAAACTATGAGAAAACTTAGCAAAGTACTAATATCCAGTGCGGTTAAGCTTTCTCAATGAACAATAGTTGATCATTTCCCCCCCCCCCAAAAAAAAGACATCACCTGCCACTATCTACGTTATAATGACCTAGTATCGTCCACAACCACAAGTTAATAGCTGCTTGGGACATCTTCGGAAAACATATTATTTTTTCTTCCTTTTTTTCCAATTAAAACACAATTTTTATGAATAACTAACTGTTTTAATATTTATAAATTTGTTACAAGCACTAGTCAGGTGCTTAGCAGGGAGAGCTAAGCATATGTGGGCCACCTATATCTTATTTAGATAGTCTACATTTGAGTTTTTTTAGACTATGATTTTTTATTTTATAAATAAAAAATCATTTTTAACATATAACTATTAAGATATTATCTTTATATTATATTATATATCCATTAATTTTTTTTTGGAAAAATATAGACTTTTAAAATATCAAATCATCTAGACCATCCCAATTAGATCTAACGGCCCAAATCTTCCTTGCTCTTCTTGTTAAGCAAATTAAACCAATTCCAAGGATCATTCTTTCTCATAGGGTAGTCCTTAATATAAGAAACAAATTCACTTTGTCTGAAATTTTAAACTAATTTTTTCATTTTTACCCTTATTAAATATATGTCACTTATTATCTCTCTACAATAAATTTCCATCTATTATCTCTCATTTTAACTCTGTCTAAACAATGATATAATTAAAAAGAAAGATACATAAGTTACATATTTATTGCTTTTAATTAAAATTTTAAATGTGTAATTATGATACTACTTCTATTCATTTTTATAAGAAACATTAAACCAAATTTCGCCTTTTGAAGTGTTGGTTTAGAATAATAGATGTGTCAAAACTATAACATTTTTTTTATTAAAATAACTTTATTTATGATGACAAAGGGAGTAAAGAGAGAGAATGAGGAAATTATTATAAAAAAAGAATTGTATAAGAGAGAGCAAATAAGAAAATAAATATGGTAGAAGTAATAAGTCTTTAGAGTTGTGAAAGCTAATTATATTGACATTAAATAAAGTAATTAATTAAAGGAAAAATGAGAAAGTAAAAAATAAAAAATAAAAAATTCTCTAAATATTTTTATAAAAAAATGAACGGAGTATGTATGATAGTTATTTCTTATAAAAGGAACAGAGTGAGTAGTCATTCCTAAATAAAGGACAGGTGAGAGAGTACTATCTAATTTCTATATTTAGCAATATTAAATCTATGTATAATTAATTGTAGTCGTGCAAAGAAGCTATTTCTTGTTATGTGCATATATTATGCATTTATGCCTCTTCTTCCTCGTTTTGAAAAACTTCTAAAGAGTTTTTTTTCTTAGGAAATTACGACAAACGACTCCTAAAGAACATACAAAATATCAAAAAAGTTTCAATCCAAAATCACGTATTTTTGATATTATTTATATTGACAATAAGAAGTGTTATATTCACAACAGGAAGTGCTATATTCACAACAAAATTTAAACACATGGATTTTGTTTCAAATTCAGGTCCCTAAGCGTATATAGGCCATTCATAACAGGAAAAGCTAGATTCATAATAGGAAGTGTTATATTCACAACAAAATTTAAAACCTGGTCATTTACAACAGAATAAACTATATTTACAACAAAATTTAAACACCTGAATTTTGTTTCAATATAAATAATATTTGATATGTGATTTTGGGTTGGGACTTTTTTTTATATTTTGTATGTTTCTTGGGACCTGACTGTCATTTTTTATTTTTTCTTTGGCTAAAAAAAATAGGTTTTAAAATTATTCCAACCTTTCGCATGCGGCCAGAGACCCAAGCTGCTGCTATATGCCTGCAAGCGCCGTCTTTGACAGGACAGAAACTCGCTCACTTTTGTTGGAACAAATTTGAATCAGTGCTTTTTGGATCATGTTTTTTTTTATACCAAGTAATCGAACAAATAACAAGAAGACAAAGGAAAAAAAAAAACAAAGAGGGACTAAGGTTCCAAGCCCTTCCTAATATGAGCTACTCCCATCACATCAGCTAGAAGAAAGTGATAGAGTCTAGTAGGAGGGTCCGAGAAATGAGCTTCATCAAGGATCTCCACATGGGATAAGACCATGTTAGCCAACCAATCCGCACATTGATTCCCCTATCTAAGGACATGACAAAACCGTATATTCCATTGACGGCGAGTAACTGCTCGTATCTTAGCCACCAAATGAGACTCACGAGCTACACTACCTTTTTTAGAAAGTAATGCGATAACTGTTTGACAGTCACTTTCAACCACTACATGTCTCCAACCTGCCTCCTATGCCATCTTTAGTCCCCTCAAAACTCCCCACAACTTAGCTGCTAGTGCCGAGCACCTTCCAAGTCGTTCAGGAAAACCTCCAAGCCAGTTACCAGAATAATCTCGCAGCAAACCCCCACAAGCCGCCACCTGTAATGGACCTTTTGAGGCCCCATCAGAATTGAGTTTCACAAACGGTGCTTTAGGGCAAGTCCAACGAATAGTAGTAGGATAGTGTCCTGATCTACTAATCCCTGCTTTAAAAGTTGCCATTTTAATACCTACCAAAAACTAAAAGACAAACCTGGGCCGATATCTATCACTCTCATCTTGCGAATTATAGATGGAAACATTCCTCCATTTCCAAATGAGCCAGCAGGAAACTATAAATACAGCATGCCAAAGATATCTGCCAAATCCTACGCATCACACATCCAGTTTTCCCTAACCTAGTTAGTCCAGTCACAATGACAAAACAAGTGGAACCGATCAGTGAGTAACACTTCATACCAAAAATCACAAACCACAGGGCAGTCTCTAAACGCATGTAAGTTAGTCTCTTCTGTTTGATGACACACTGGACAAAGGCCATCATTGCCAGACCAAGAACGGATCCATGACCGTAAAGGGAGCCTCTAGTGGAATAATTTCCAACCGAAAATTTGTATTCTATGAGGTCCCTCCCACTTCCATAACTTACTCCACATGTCACAACTTATATCAGAGTGCTGAAATCCAGATTCGGCTAAATACATGTAACAGCTTTGAACACTAACACCAGTTGAATCTTCAGCCAACCAGAAAGATCGATCCAAACCATCGTCAGCGGAGGGAGGGAGCATACCTCTAATTAGTCTGTGTAGTAGTGACAGGTCCCAACGACCATCTTGACCAACAAATCTAGCAACCATGCATTCCCGCATATCATCAGGAATAGAACTCGCCACATAATCTTGCAGGCAAATAGTAGAGGATACCCATTTGTCTTTCCAAAATGAGATAGATGCCCCATCTCCAACCTCCCATAGTACCCCATCCTTCATGCTTTTTGGATCATGTTAATTGGCGTTCAAATATAAGATCCCAAATTTTTATTTCAAAATCAAATACAACCTCCGGTCCTAATTATAGGAGTACTTTTGTAGTATAATTTGCACTACAAAGTACTCCTATAATTAGGACCGGGGAGTAATATTTTATGAGAGATTAATTTATAGTAATTAAAATTTACTATGTAATTACGCAATATGGGAGTAAATTTTATAAAGTAAGAGTTAAAGACTTGTTGAAAAAAAAAACTTTATTATATATTTTTTATATAATATAATATTAATATTATATAACATAAAGATAGTAGGCAATGGATATTGTGGGTGAGGGATATAATAGATACCCTTACACACCCACACACACTCACGGGTGGAGAGAGAGCGAGAGTGCGAGAAAATAGATAGAGGAAGAGAGCAAGAAGAAAACAATGAGGTTAGGTAATCACTTTCTTTTTGTTGTGCATGCTTATATGATGTTTGTGGGTAATTTTTAATTATATGAAACTATGTTGATAATGCAATTGTCTTGTGATATTTATTTTCATAAGAAATGATTAGTGATATTATATTATATGAATTTGTGTGGAATTATGAGATTGGAAACATTGTACTGATAACTTATGAAATAATAATGTTATGTGATAATCCATTGTCATTTTATCTCTTGAGTATTTATATGAGAGGGGATGATGGATGTGCATTTGACGGGAAATTATTCAAAGAGGAAATAATGGAGTGAAATCTTGTACAAAAAGAAGAAATAATGAGATGGGCTTCCAGGTGTAAACTAGTTAATCTTTTGGCCCATTTGTGTTTACTAGGGCCTTGACACCCTACTAATATATTAGTGGGTGAACCCATGATCCGATCTTGTGCTATGTGTATTTTGGTCAGTTCATATCAGTTGATTGGTTAGCTTGTCGAGTAGAACTACTAGTTATATGGGTAATAACTAGCTCATGGGTTCTGTTCTGGTGTAGAACACAGATGTCTAGCCTAGTGGGCTAGTGCTTTGCTATTGGATCGATAGGCTCTGCTTGAATATCTATGAGGCAGATATCCAGGAGAGCATGGGATCACTGTACACAAACAAGGCTTTCGCCGAAGGGGGTGATGTGTGTGTACAGTGATGACTGTATGTAAATAGTTCAGAGTTAGAACGTGTGTACCTTAAGTGTAACACCCCCAATTTTTAACAATTATCATAGTATAAAATTTAAATGATTTTTATAAATGAATACTGAAATTCGAAATAAACAACCTTGGGGAGTGTTACCGCCACACTTGTACTGGGACAAGTGCAAGGCTACTTATTACAATAATGTAAATCCAACTCAAATAAATGTGGTTTATTAAAAAAATAAAAAATAAATAAAACTAGCTAGAGGCCTTGAATGTCCTTCCTCACTTCTCACTGTCAACCTCAACCCTTGGCACCTGTTTCACTGAAATTCTGCTCCCTCGAAGGATCATCGTAGTCCATGAACACAAACATCAGCAATTGCTGGTAATCCTAATAAAACAAAGATAATGAAGGGAAAATACAATATTTACATACTAAAATATCTATATATAAAAATAAAAATGTTAATTTTATTATTATTTATTCAATTTAATTTGTGGGAAGAGAACCATGGTAGACCCGGGAAACCCTACTAGTCTAACTCGTGACCCGGAAACACCGCCAAATCACAACTAATCAAATTTGGCCATCAAGTATTTCTTCCTAGTGTGCACACCTCTTCCCAAAGTTGCTACTAGTGTCCCGGGAAACCCTTCCAGACACCACTTTTGGAAGAACGGATATCATCGGTTCACATCAAATAATATATCGAGGGCATAAAGCCTGATTGTGTTCATCACTTTGGGAGGTACCTGTTGGAAATTATGCCCTAGGGGCAAGTCATTTTCCTTTAGTTATCATTTCATTTGCATGTTTATAGTGATAATTGATCCTTGGATATATCTTATAGATTATCCTAAATGTCTCGTCGGTCATCTACGCGGAGCGAAGATGAAATAAGACCATATGACTTTGATGAGGTATGAAGATACGAATCAAAGTCATGGGCACTTGTAGGAGTACAAGGTGCTGGACCGACCCACTATGAGAAAGCTGCATGGATTTAGTCATAAGCTTATCTCATGTATAACCGCGTCACAACGTCCTTTGACCTGAGATCATCATGGATTCCTACATTATGAGTCGCTGATCTTTGACTTAGTTAAAAGTCACCTTTGACCGGGTGATGATAAAAGCTTGGATCGGGATCAATGATTTTCATGCAGAGGAATGTGAATGGTCAAGATGGAATTTGTCCCTCACATTTGTAGAGAGATAATACTATGCCCCTCTATGAGTGAGTCTGAGAAACGTATGGCTATACTACAATGGAAAGGAGTTTCCATTTCAATTAGACTACTCAAGAATCGAGAAAGTAATGGTCAAGAACAGGAAGTTGACATTATCCATGCTTCATCCTTGACCAAATTATCGTGTGACAAAAGGGACGTGACATAGTTGTACGATAGGTTGTATCGTATCATCGATCCCCATATGAATTGGGTAGTCGCAATGTCTTGCTAGAGGCCACTTGCAACTTGTGGGCTGGTACAAAGTATTGGCCCATCGCCAATCTCATGTGGCCCGCATAGGGTCGCACACAAGAATAGCCCAACACGAGCAAAAGTGTCCAGATTCGTTGAATCTTAGATATGTCTAAGATTTAATGAATAAAACATTTAATCTAGGAGATATATATATATATATATTTATTAAATTCAAAATTAATAATGATATTATTTATAGATAATAATATTATTATATATAGTATTTAATTTATTTGATAAATTAAATAACTATAATAAATTGAGATATTGTATCTTAGATTTAATTTTCGAATAAAGATATAGTATCTCAGATTTAATTAAATAAAAAGGTATCATATCTCATATTTAATTTATAAAGATAAATTAAATATGTAGGCTTATAATTCGGATTAAATAAATATATTATATTAGATCTATTTGATAGATTTAATTAATATATTATTTTAATTGAAATTCGAATTTCAAAATTGATTGGATTAATTTTGAATATTTTAATATGGCTTATTAGGGTTTTAGAAACCCCATAATAGATATTGATCTATTCATATAAAGTAGACAGATGAATTAGAAAAAGCCGCGAGAAACCCTAGAGAGAAAAAGAAAAGACGCGAGAATACTGAAGGCGCTAGCACGCTGCCATCCATATTCGAGGCTATTCGGTGTGGATACCGATAGAGGGAGTGGATTCGTTGAGTCGGCTCCTGGTGATCGAGAAAACCGAGCCTATGCTGAAATAGTTCCAGAATTTCGAGTGTCAACTTTCAAAGGCCATATCTCCCTGGTCTGAACTTCATTTTGGTTGGTTCAAAGCTTGATGGAACGAATTTTGAGTCTAGTTTCAAATGGCATTAGTTTCAGCGCAATTGGATGTGTATATTGGGAGATACACCCAAAATACCGAATCTTGGTCTGCTGAGTGACATGAATTTCACTGTCAACTTCCACAATTCATAGCGCCTTGATCTGAACTCTTTTGGGCTTGAATTTTATATTAAAATGACGCATTGGGAGTATAGTTTCATACAAAATTGGTTTCACCTCAATCCGATTTCTGGTTTGAGAGGTATCATCGAATTACCAGACCTCGCCCAAACTGAACGTGAAATAGAGGTGAACACGCGTTCGCGAAGGACGCACACGAGTTCGCATAGGACGCGCACGAGTTCTTAAAGGTAAGATTCTTTTCTAACTTGATTTAAACGCCATTGATTGATCCTCGGATGGATTCGTAAAAGTTTTTTAATACCGCTGCGTGTACGGATCCCAACAGTACCATCCCAAAGTTATCCCCCACTGTTAGATTATTTTAAATACATACAAAAATGGATTTATCAATATATATAAATATATATCTATATATTAATTAATGAAAACATTTATAAGTTCAATCACAAATCCGAAGTGACCAGAGCAGTGTATATTCAATGTAATTAATCAAAAAAATAAATATATATATATATATATATATATATATATTCTAATTTCGAAAGCCAACACGATAAAAGCAGCCAAGTACAAACATCTCACATTCATATATTTCAATCACCCATAAAAACGAGACCCAAAACGAAGATGTGCGAATATTATATTTAATGAAAAGGTATATATATACATGTAATTCAATACCCAAAGACGAAGCACTCCCTTGCAACTACGTACAGATCATTGTTCAATGGTTAATTGGTTTTGCAAAAGCTAATCGCGCAAATTGAGGAAAAAATAAAAAGTATTTATGCAAGAAAGTGAGGCACGCTAACCGAAGAAGGAACCTCTATACACATATACAATTGCAGCGACACGCGACAAAACAATTAATTCCTGTGGTTCTGGGATTAGGACTACCTATCAAGATTCATATAAAATTAATCTAAGACTCATGGGATTAGGATTACCTGATCTCCGTTTTTGCTAGCGACCTAATTTTAATTTGATGAGAGTACGAAAAGAGGATTTGAGAATAAAGGTAGCGGAGAAGAAAAGTGTCGAGCGTTTTCTAGGTTTTAGCGGCTAGACCTAAGTTTAATTAGACTTAAGTTTATAATTAAAATCTAGAGTTTTAGCTATGGGCTGGGCCCTTTAATTATTCCCAAATAATAAATTAACAATACAAATATTATTAATTTCTAGATTTTACTATATTATTATTATTATTATCATCATCATTTTATTCTATTATTATTATTATCATTATTTCTATTATTAATCAAGGGTATTACATTAAGGCTTGATCTCTGTATTTATAGAGTGTACCTTAGGTTGCTAAACCTCGTATGATCCATGGCCCAAGTATCGTAACTGCCATATCATATCCTAAGATCTTCCTTGATCATGGGTAAGTTAGGATACCCGTTCATTGTAGATAGATCCCGATAGATAAGTTAGATATTATATTCACTAATGGGCCTTACAGTTATTGGGCTGATATAGGTCCGTAACATGTTCAATCAGAGAAAATAAGGCAGGGAGGATCGAGAATAAATTCTTGTGTACTTATGTGCTAAATATGAAAAATAATATTGTGAATTGATATATAAGTATTGATATTGTGAATTGATATATACATATATGTCACTATGGTAGCATTTTTATTAATGCTATGATTTTATAATATCTCACTTGACACCTCAAGAGCAATTACTCATATGTCCGATGAGATGAATTGATGGTTACTATTTTTTAGGTGATAGTTTTTGTACGGGTCTATCAGAGAGACTTTGAAAGTTTAAGTTATTTCTGCTAATATTAGTGTTTCCATCTTTTTAGTATATGTTGTATTATTGTATATTGCCACATTAGGGCTCATTTTGCATACTCTAGTTTATTTTGAATATTTTGATAAATGATGAATGATTTGATCAAACCTTTAATTAGTTGGATTCAGCTTTGGTCCTTTGCTGCTCTCGTCTGCTGCCCTCCTTTGCGCCAAAATAGCGCAGTTTTGGCACAAAGGAAAGTAGTTGTGCCTTTTTTTTTGAAAATTTTTTAAGGTACTGATTGGTACTAAAAAGACACTTTACACTAGTGCAAAAAAGGCTTTAAGATCGTCTCATTTAGACCGGACATTCGTCGCAACGGTCTTAAAGCTATGACCGGTGGAAGTTTTGTAAATATAAAGAACTTCTTATGTATGACCGGTGGCAGTTTTGTAAATATCAAGAACTTCTTGGACCGGATCTTTTATTAATAGGTCTTAAATATATTATTCGACCGCTTAAAAAACCAACCGGTCTTAAAAATGTAATTAAAATTTATATTATTTTATAGAGAAATCTCGTACAAGCCCGAACTTATATTTTCTCGGACCAAAATAATCGGAAAAATTTAAATAGAAAAGTTAAAACTTTTAAGACCGGACATATATAAACACGGTCTTAAATTTTATACTTTTAAGACCGGACTTAAAGTATGGCCGGTACAAACTATTGAAAAAAATTATTTGAAAATTTTATTATCTTTAAGACCGGCTTTTAATAATGGACGGTCCTAAATTGTGACCTTTAAGACCGGCCTTTTAATTCGTCCGATATGGAAACTAAAGCGCCAAATATTCGCTCGACGTTGCCGTAAGAGTTACGACTGATACGTTGCTCTCTGAACTCTCAAACCCCGTTCTTGTTGTGAAACCCCTCTTCCCGTTGCATTACTTCTCTTCCTCGCCCACCACTACCATCCTCTCGTTACTCTCTCACTTTCTCGGGCGTTCCTCTTTCGCACCACCACTCTCGGCCTCTCTTCCTTTCTCGAAAATGAACGGAGAAAATGGTTCTTCTCGCTATTTCTTCAACGACGATTCTGGGTGCGGCGGTGTGAGTCGAACGACCCTCTTCATCTCACAATGAGCCTCGTAACCGCCCTGCACGCCGTGGTAGAAGTGGCACATGAATGAAAGACGTATCTGTAAGTCGGTCCTCTGGGTCAAAGTTCGAGATTCAGTTTGATGAAAAGTTGGCTCCTTTCGATCCTAATAAACAAAAATATAATAGTTTTGTCGGCTATCTAGCACGCAGCAAGGCTAGCATCTTGACATATGAGTGGAAAAATGTCGACCGTCTCGCAGTAAAGGATCCTATTTGGGACACTATCCGGCTCACATACACTGTCCCTGACTCCCAGAAGTTGAAAGACAAGACATTGTCTTATTGTGCTGATCGATGGAGGAAGTTTAAGACCTTTCTAGCTAACACATATATTTTTGCCGATGTTAGGCCCGACCATAATCCTTGGGACAAGTACACATTTATTGATGAACAAACTTGGCAACAATTTGTTCACCGCACCACTCCCGAAGCTTTGGTGAGTTGTTATTTAGTTTTGTTTGCCCTCTTTTGTTTGCTTATTAACTTGTGCGGATATGTGAATGTTATTGTACGTGTTCATCTAATCATGTTAGTTAGATTGTTTGGTTTGTGAATAGAAGTATATATTTCCATCCTTTGTCCTGCATAAGAGGAGCATGTCTTAGTTGTATGCAAGTCGATATGTAAACCGTGCAAAGGTAAAATACTAAGTAGGTAATTAGGGAAATAATAATGGCATAAGAGTCAAACCATTATTATAGTCTTAGCTAGTTCTTTTGTAGTAGGTAGTGGTTAGACATTGCTATTAGTTAGTTACTATGTTAATCGTGTAAAGGTTTCGGTGCGGTGCAGTTCGCAACTCACTTTACTCGTTCTCCCAATTTCTTCTACAATTCTACATCCTCCTTAAATGAAATGTTGAAACTTGATGAAGTGAATTTGACTAGTGTTTAAGGTTCATATCAAGCGAAGTTCTCTAATTTCGTTAGTGAGATGGCTGGAATTCATAATTAATAGTTGTTTTCATTTCTGATTCACAAAAAAGAAGGGAACAAGCACAGGAGATAGGGAGAAAGAATGATTGCCCGCATAGGGCTTCTCGCGGTGGATACGAAAAGGTTGAACAAGAATTGATGGCGGCCAAGCGGAAGAGATTGCAAGATGAAGCAGAAGCATAATGCAATCCTTCTGCGATACATGATCCGCCATCTCCAATACGTCGTGATGAGTTATGGTTGTATATTCGGTAAAAGCCAAGCAGCGCCTACACGAGTGAACATACTCGTCTAGTTGCTGAAAGAATTGTAAGTATTGTTATTGTTAATTTATAGTTACTAAAAATGTTTCATTACTAAGCTTCTCATTATCTGTATCCTACAGGAAGATCTAAAGAAGAAAGAAGCGAAGAGATCTTTTGTGTCAAACGGGAGGAATGATGTTCTGACCGTTGCGACCGAAAAACCGGATCACACGGGGTGTGTAAGGGGGATTGGAGGAAGGGTAGGCTTGAAGGAATACTTTGGTAGTGCCAAACGCCAGAAACAAAGTATGGTTACCCGGGAGGAGATGGAACAGACGGTGGCACAGGAGGTGGCCAAATTGAATGAGCTAGCGGCGGCTAAAGAAGCTTCATTGATTTGCCTATTTTCAATCCCAGTGAGGGAGATGAAGGAGGAAATGAATCAAATGAAGGTGCTTGTGAGCTCTCGTGCGAGACCAGTGTTCCCTTGCCACTCTCACCTACAACTATGCGCGAGCACTAGAGAGAGCTGCATTGTTGGACGATCGAGCAACCTTGTGACCTTTATGTGGAGGATCCCGAACATCATGATAGACGATTGGTTGCAAAAGGATTGTCCACAACTTGGGATCAACCGTACACCACCAACAAATGGCTTATGATGAAGTCGAGTGTCGATTGAAGAGGTGATCGTTGATGCACCTCTCCTCTCCCAACCGATGAGCCGAAGCTTGTGAGTGATGTCATTGGAACCTTGATCTCGTGGCCGGTGAAGCTTGTGCATGTTTCTACTCCTCCCGATGCTCCAAATTCCCCCCGAATTGGTTGACACGGCTAAGTTGAGTGCCAAGGATAAGCTTGTCCTTATGGTATCCAATAAACAAGTTGCACTTAATCAGTGGCCTGTCAATACAGAAGTAGGTCTTAAAAACAAGCACCCGGTTTTGGTTGACCAAGATGATATAATTTCCATGCTGTTTGATAAACAGGAGCTTACTGATTCAATGATTCTCATGTTTAAAAAGTAAGTATCTTCTTCTATGAGTACATAACATAAATGTGAGACACTCACATACGTATATACTAATTCCCTGACGTCATTATTGTAGGTTATTGCATCATGAATTGGAACAAACAGGCGTAAGCAAAGATATTTTATTCTTGTGCCGCGTGACGTGAGTCAACCACCCTTAGCGGAGAGACAATCATACATAACAACAAGGTTGGGGTTTTTTCCCAATTTGCCCCTTTTAAAATAACTAATTCTCAAAATGCCCCTGTCTGGAAACTATTTCCCAATGTGCCCCTGTTGGGAAACTAATTCCCAATGTACCCCGGTTTAGTCGACTAAACCATGGGGTTTAGTCGACTAAATCACGGGGTCAAATTTTTTTTCAGGGACCCCGTGATTTAGTCGACTAAACCCCATGGTTTAGTCGACTAAACCAGCCTGGGTCCATTTTTTTAAGTGACCCGAGGTTTAGTCGACTAAACCATATGGTTTAGTCGACTAAACCGCGACAGGAGGCTTTTTTAAAAGCCCCTTTCCCTGCCATTTGCTAACCTAATCGACTAAACCCTCCCCCAAACCTCTCCCCTCTCATTTTTTCTTCAATTCCTTGCCGAATCCGTTGGTGGGTAGCGAAGGAAACTTCATTCGAGTGTGATTTGCGTCGTTTTAGGTATGTTCTCATCTCCATTGTGTAATATTTGTAGTTTAACTTGGTTAAGCTTTTTGTTTTTGTTTGTAATATGAAACTCTTCATTTTGCAGCTCCCAAATTCTGGTGTGAAGGATGAGTTTAAGACCAAACACGCATGTTACTATAATCTACCATAGTGGGAGGCATTTTGTTGGTCCCGATGGTGTTCAATTTGAAGGAAAAACGAAAATGATGAAAATCAAACGGAGCACTACGTACCACGAGCTCAAACAAAGAATTTATCAAAAATTGGGGCTACATGGAAGCCAATGCATTCATCGGTTAATTGCCAAAGTGGAGACTATAGTGGGTAAGAATAGCGTATACTACATTAACAACGATGTTTGTGATGATGAAGACGTAGAGTGTGTCGTAGATGCATTTGCTAATCGGATATCGCAAAATTATATTGAGATATATGTTGAGCTTGAATCTGGTGAGTCATTATCTGTACCCATGCATACAAGATCTGAACAGTATGTTGGTCAAGAAGAAAGACCTGTCGGTTTATCTCGCACCTTCACAAGTCTTAAGTCGATAACATTGATGGAGGAGGAGGATGAGGAGGATGAGAATATGTACAGCGAAGAGGAGGACGAATATGAGAGCTTTATTTCACTAGGTGACACCTCGATATGCGATGTGGAGGGTGATTTTGACGCTGGTACGAACCCTGCAAACCTGAGGACCGAATCATTGTCACCGCTACGAGTTGACCCAGTTAGGAGTGGTAAGTTAGTAAACTTGTATTTGTATTTGTGATGTTTATTTTGTGGTTTTGAAAACAAAAATTCTTGACAAATATAGGGCACGAGATCGAGCCATTTTGGAATGAAAGCCCGCACTATTCCTTCATTAATGAGGTGGACCGTGATGATGACATGGAAATGTTGTATGGTGATGATGACGAGCAAGGTGGTTGGCATTTAGGTGATCCATTATATCTGAATCGAAATTTCGTTCTAAGTCCGAAATGCAACATGCCATGAAATTATATTGCATGAAGTCTCATCGTATGACCAAAGTTGAAAAGAGCGATGAGGCTAGGTTTGTGATGAGGTGTCGAAACCATGCGGCGACGGCTGTCCCTGGTATATGAGGGCAATTATCCCCATGAATGGAAATAGTTGGGTGGTGCGTAAATGGGGTAAAGATCACACCTGTCTGAACCACATTCTAGCTCGGGATCTTAGACAGCTAGATACATAAGTTATATGTGCATCCATTATCAGTACGTTCTCCATTTTGACTGTAGTAACATTCGGTTTGTTTATTGACAGTACATTTAGAATTTGCTTTGTTTTCACTAGGTATGGTAAGAGAAGATCCAGCTTTAAAACCGGTCTTTGATACAAGAGAGGATACAACGTACGTATGGATATAATGTGACATACAAGAAGGCGTGGAAGGCGAAAATGAAGGCCATTGTGAAGTTATTTGGTGATTGGGAGGAATCATATGCATTCTTGCCCAATTGGTTAACATTCATGACGCAGTGTAACGTGGGTTCTGTTTTCAGGCTTGATACAGATGAATGTTCTGACCATCGTCGTTTGCCCGGTATTCACTATGTCATACATTAGTCAGGTATATGCTGCACACTGGTATCCTGTAGGCAATGAATTGTTGATTGAACAAGGAGTTGGCCCAACTATTATCCCGGACGCAACTTTGTCACGCACAAAGGGAAGACCAAAGTCTACAAGGATACAAAATGAGATGGATTGGGTGGAGCCTCAACCCTCGGGCGATCGAACGATGTAGGAGTTGTAACCAAGTCGGTCATAATATACGAACATGTCCAACAAGGATTAGACAAGATTGAATTATATGTAACGTGTTTTGTATTGAGTTTAGGCAATGATTTGATTTGGTAATGGTTTCCCCTGTTTTTGAGCTTTGTTTTGTTGTAATATTAAAGCGGTCCAAACATATGCACCACCAATGAATGAGTGTTAAAATTTATTCCCGAGTCAAAATTTCTTCCCCGAGTCAAAAAATCGCAAAAACCGAGTCACAATGATACATTAGTCTGGTATACAAATGGTTTTGTACACAAAAGAGACGTCATTAACATCATCCATTCTGGTTTAGTCGACTAAACCAGACCAGAGGCGACATTCATCGCCTCTGGAATGGTTTAGTCGACTAAACCAGTCTGGTTTAGTCGACTAAACCATTCCAGAAGCACCCTAACATCAGCAAAAGACCATCAACCCAAAAGCAACATTAATGGCTTTAACCAAAAAGGATAAATTCATAACACCAAAAACAAAAAGCAGCAACATTGAATAAAACAATGACGTCAACAAAGTCTAGCGACACAAACAAAAATGCAACATCCAAATAAAAGCAACATCAAGTGAAATGAAAATTCAAATCTAAAAACAACAATGGAAATACAAATAAGTCTAAACTTCTTCCTCGGAATTCTCGCATCCTCCTCGGAAGATGGACCTCCTTGGTCATCGTCACCGGCTACCTCCTCGTTCTCGTCCAAGCCGCAACGACCAAGGCTATCCTCTAACCCCTTCATCCGACCCCCGCATCCACCTCCACCTTTCATTCTCCTTATCCACGTGGCTCTTCCACCTCTTACTCATTTTTACTTCCATCCCGGATATGGCCTTCATGACATCAAGATTGGAGAATCCACCCTCCGGCTCAACTATGTCCTCCACATGAACATCAATGTCATCATCACCATCATGGACCTCGGGCG
This sequence comes from Acacia melanoxylon, assembly GCA_019022615.1. Lineage (NCBI taxonomy): Eukaryota > Viridiplantae > Streptophyta > Magnoliopsida > Fabales > Fabaceae > Acacia > Acacia melanoxylon. The sequence continues at coordinate 792,029 of JAFJYJ010000053.1, read as the reverse complement.
GAACAATGGGTGGAACCGGCCGATCGTGTACCTCCTCCTCGACATTAGTGTATTCCCGAAACCATTTGGGCTCTTGGAGATCTTGCACTTTGCTCCAAAATACGTTGTCCAAATATAGCATTCCACGTTGTTGTACTCACCATTTTCTCATTGTCCATAGGAACACCAAAATACTCCAATATCCCCGAACGAGATAGGCGTATGGGAGTGCGAGTTATCCTTCATTTGGCCTTGGACATCATCCAAAAATGTAGTGCCTCCAATTGATATTGATGCCATGACGAATAGCCCACATAATAGGAATGTCACCCTCCAACACCCTCGAATGATTATAAGCCCGAGGGAACAATATGTGGGTCATGACGTAGAAGAGGATACGGGCATTAACGGTCGGTGGCCCACGTAAATTATAGCTCTATGAGCTCCGGCCTCCCCGCACAACATCCTCCCGATGAAATCCCTCTAAGGGTTTAGCGTCATCCCCATCATACGGAACCGTCCGAACTCCATCAAAATCATATCCCAAAGAATGAGGTCCGGATGGGAGCCGTCACCAATATGTTAACCCCGCGAGACGCGAGACCAGATCACCATTTAGGTAGCTCATGTTATGGTAGAAAGCTCTCACCATAACCTCGAATATGGACGAGTCTTCTCCGCCAAGCCTCTCAAATGGGAAAGTTCCAAAGTTGACACTATCTCAAATCCCTCATTCTTAAAGAATGTCATATCTAATGACTTGGGCTTGATGACGGGTCTAGTGGCAAAGTTTGTCATGAATCGTTCATGCTCTTGTACATTATTTTCAAACAAATAACCGAAAGGAGATCCATAACGGGTTCGGGTTCTTGTGGGTCTTTGTGCCCTAGAAGAAGATGCCCAGCGGTTCGCACGTTGCTTAATTCGCCTCCCGAGATCTTTGCCGGTGTTAGAAGAGACTTCTTTGCGACGCATGATGACAACAACCTACAAACGGACATTATAAACCATCAACAAAAAATAATCATTCATCATACGGAACTGTCCCATATACATTCTTTCTTTTCACAAACAAACACAATCAACATACTCAAATCAACAACTAAAAATCTTTCCATAAATCTAATACTCAAATCAATAACTAAAAAACAACAACAAACACAATCAAATATACATTGACATTAATTTTCAATCGATATAAAATTTTCCATAACTAATAATATTCAAATCAACAACAAAAAAATCAACATGATATACTCCAATCTACACCAAACATTCATTTTCATCATGTACATTGGTCATTTTCATGAAAACCAATGTGAAATTCGTCCAACAAAATCACCCCATTAAAGCAAAAACGCAAAAATACACAAACTAATGAAAACCCAAGTGAAATTCATCCAACAAAATCATGTACATTGGTCATTTTCAAATATACACAAAACACAATCAACAACACAAAAATTTAATGAAAAACGAAGTGAAATTCGTCCAAAAAAAAAATTCCCAACCAATGTAAATTTTCTCATTTTCACATGTACATTACTCATTTTCATCCATAAATACGAATGAAATACTCGAATCAAACAAAGATACACAACAAAATCACCCCATGAAAGCAAAAACGCAAAAACGCAAATGTGGGTTACCAAAAACGCAAGAACAAGGGCGAAAATTCAAAATGGAGATGAGAACATACCTAAAACAACGCAAATCACACTCAAATGAAGTTTCCTTCGCTACCCACCAACGGATTCGGCAAGGAATTGAAGAAAAAATGAGAGGGGAGAGGTTTTGGGAACTACTTTAGTCGATTAGGGTTCGACGCAAGAGGAAAGGGGCTTTTAAAAAAAGCCTCTGTCGCGGTTTAGTCGACTAAACCATATGGTTTAGTCGACTAAACCTCGGTCACTTAAAAAAAATGGACCCGAGTTGGTTTAGTCGACTAAACCATATGGTTTAGTCGACTAAATCACGGGGTCCCTGAAAAAAAATTTGACCCCGTGATTTAGTCGACTAAACCCCATGGTTTAGTCGACTTAACCGGGGTACATTGGGAATTAGTTTCCCAACAGGGGTACATTGGGAAATAGTTTCCAGACAGGGGCATTTTGGGAATTAGTTATTTTAAAAGGGGCAAATTGGGAAAAAACCCAACAAGGTTGACCAAGAAGAATAGGAAAAATTGGTACTTGGCACCATACTACAATAGGTACATATCATAATTCTTTTCGTAATTCCCTTAATTATATTCTACATATTACGAGTACTTGTCTGCATTGTGAATTTTCGAGTCACCATTGTCGCTTGGTCCCGATTTGCCCGAATGAGAATAAAGTGGTCTTTTTATGCTCCCTTCACTACGAACCAACGGCTACATTGCAGCAGATGGTGAACAAGTAAGTATATGTCATTTTGATTGTCTAGTATGAAATCTCTCGTTGTAAATTTTCGCAACCATTATTGAGTAAATTTTTGATTTTGACAATATATAGGCCCTTAAAATCATTCCAAGAAAAGGTCAAGAACAAGTCTCGGGATCAAGTCAAAGATCCTACATGGATCAAACCAAAGGTTAGTACATATTTGGACACCGGCACACCGGCTTGTGAACTTGGTCGAAAAAAATATATGCTCTTATATATATTTCTTGTTTGTTTTTAGACCCGTCGGCAAGAATCGAAGGAGTCCAACTTATGTGGACATTATGTCATGACACACATGTATAATATTGTCATGCAACCAAAGACTAACATCCAAGCAAAGGTAAATGTATTACATAACTTTGCCTCGTGCACGACCCCTTTGATATGCAAGGAAGGACGACTAATATATTTACGTCTTTGATGCTACGACGTTTGACCGTGTCTTGACCCTTTTCGATGGTGATATTGAGCGCATACGCAATGTGTTATCTGAATATCTGTATGATCTGTTCATCTTGGAAAATCGGAAAAATAGTTGATTTGTGAATTCATTGTAAATATATGCTAGCTGTATGTATCAACAATCATCTTCGGTCTGTAATGAACAATTGTCCAATTTGTGATAGTATACAATAATAATTTGTTAATTCATTTAAAACAAGTTTCCTTGTGTCCATTAGTGGTTGCTGAATGTATTGGATGGTGGAAAAAATATATTCATTGCTTAATTTACAAATGCGAGAAGTTTAGGACCGTATTTTACTAAGTAGCCGGCCCTAAAAGTCTTCGTTTAATTATTAAAAATGCCAGTATTTTAGGACCGTATGTTTACTAAAAAGTCGGTTCTAAAAGTCTTCGTGATTCACAGTAAAATATGCCAGTCTTTTAGGACCGCATGTTCACTAAGTAGCCGGTCCTAAAAGTCTTCGTTTATTTATTTGTGAAAAAATTACAGTATTTTAGGACCGTACGTTTACTATATAGCCGGTCCTAAAGGTCTTCGTTTATTATTGGAAAACATGCCAGTATTTTAGGACCGCATGTTTACTAAGTAGCCGGTCCTAAAAGTCTTCGTTTATTTATTTGTGAAAATTTGCCAGTATTTTACGACCGTATGTTTACTAAAGAGCCGGTTCTAAAAGTCTTCGTGATTCACCGTAAAATACGCCAGTATTTTAGGACCGCATGTTCACTAAGTAGCCGGTCCTAAAAGTCTTCGTTTATTTATTTGTGAAAAAATTACAGTATTTTAGGACCGTATGTTTACTAAATATAGGCCGTCCTAAAGGTCTTCGTTTATTATTGGAAAACATGCCAGTATTTTAGGACCGTATGTTCACTAAGTAGCCGGTCCTAAAAGTCTTCGTTTATTTATTTAAAATTGCCAGTATTTTAGGACCGTATGTTTACTAAAGAGCCGGTTCTAAAAGTCTTCGTGATTCACGGTAAAATACGCCGCCTCTTTTAGGACCGTATGTTCACTAAGTAGCCGGTCCTAAAAGTCTTCGTTTATTTATTTGTGAAAAATTACGTATTTTAGGACCGTATGTTTACTAAATAGCCGGTCCTAAAAGTCTTTCATTAGCGACAAATATACGATATATTTATTAATAATATATATTTTTATATATAAAATCTCTTATAAATTAAATGAATAATCTTTTTGCTTAAATTAAATATTTATTCAATATGCATAACTATAGTCTACATTATTAATTATTCTATTTGTAACTACTTTATTAAATGAATAATCATATTATTAAATTAAAGTCTTTCCCTATTATTCATATTTCATAACCGATTTACTTTATTTATTTATAGAGTGTAATAGCATCAAAACATTAAATTAAATATTTGTCCATATTATAACGTAAACTCCATATTTCATAATTACCTAATTTCTGTCTTTTTTTTTTTTTTTTTTAATTTTAGTGTTTTGAGTCTCGCCATTTTTCATATTTCATAATTGACTTTCTTATTGCTTTCCAGGTTCAGATAATGCATATAATTAAACTGGCAGATTAATTAAAACTCCAATAAGAACAAAATGCAGAAATATTTTATTTAATAATTTTTACGCTGCCCTATAAGGCAGCGATTACAAAAAAAAAGCAAAAAAAAACTATAAAACAACTAATCCTCCCAGTCGTCGGAGGCGTCCTCTTGTGTAGGATCGTACTCCATGTCATTGGCGTCGAGTACCATGGTCAGCTTCTGGTTGACGGTATGAACCAGTTGAACAATGTTCTTCACCAACTGCTTGACAGTTGGATTTGGAGGCGTTGGAGGAGGGGCCGAGGGTCAAGAGGAGGAGGAGGAAAAGGAGGACTGGTGGAGCAGCCATTACGGTGGGTTTTAGTCGGTGGAGGAGGCCGTGTAGAAGTGATGGAGAAGAATGTGAAGAAACTAAAGTAAGAACGGGTTAAAATAGAGAACCTATCCTAAAGAATATGAAACGTTGTGAACTTTTTACGAGGAGACGCATTGTTCTTCAGAATACGAGGAGACGCTTAGTTGGTCAGTTTACGACCTTGAAGCCGAAGAGACTCTAGATCATGTGTACGGGGTGCAAGGATCGACTCGCTATCCGAGTTTGAAGTGACTGAACATTTAATACCGGATTTTGTAAAAGATCTGTTCTTAAAAGTAATATTTTTTAAGGAAAAATTCTTACTTTACAAAAATAAATAATTGATAAAAAAATAATTGACTTTTAGGACCGGATACAATATAAATGGACGGTATTAAAAGTAATTAAATTGTATGGAAAAATAAATAGTAGACATTTTGGACCGGATGTTTCTAAAAATCCGGTCTTAAAAGTTATTTAATTGAAAAAATAAATAATATACTTTTAAATCAAGTTACATAATAAAAAGAGTGTATCCATCTCTCTGTCCTCATTAACTCCGCACACTAACCTCCATGTTCTTATTAATAAAAAAGAGTGTATCAGTTGGAGCTCTTTGCCCAAACTGCTCAAAGCCTCAAACCATGGTTAGATACAAGAGAACTCCTCATAGGGGTACTCTTACACCTGAAGCTCTTGCCAGACTTAGATCGTTATACGGTGCGCCTCCTCCAGCGAGAGTGCGTTCTGTTGTGACCGAAGAATCTCGGGTCGTCGGACCCATTGTTATTTCGGATGATGAAGAGGTTGCCGCACCCCCCTCCAGCCTTCAAACCATGCAGAGGTTCCTGCTCCCCCTCTCCAATCAGTTGGCCCAGCGCGCCTACCACTGACCCCTCTCATCTTTCCTCTAATGATGCACTGCGGGTGATACGAATAAGACAGGAACTTGCTGATCTCCGGCGGGAAGTTAATGCTTTTAACGCCGATATCGCCAAGGCATTGGATGATAATAAGCTTTAGGATGTTTTGTTAGATTCTTATCATTGATAATGATCAGTTATTGTTTTTCTTTCTTTTTTTTTCTTGTGTACGTGCATATTCTCCAGTTATGTATGGAAGCAGTAAGAACTAATTAAGCTTGTGTCTTTTTTATATTCATATTCTTCAGTTTTCCTTTATTTATTTTATTAATTCAGTTTCTGCTGCGCTCGCCAAAGACAAATCTCTTTTTTTTTTTTAGTTTGGTTCATTAATAAACGAAGAGGTTTACGACTCTATAAGTATTTGACTTTTAGGTCCGGATGTTTATAAAACTCTGGTCTTAAAATTAAATCAATAGTAAATATTAGGACCGAAGTATTCTTAATTGCCGGTCTTAAAAAGGTATTAATAAAATTATTCTTTAAGACCGCACACTTTATAACTAACGGGTCTTATTAATAAAATTATATATTTAGGACCGGACACATTATAATTAACCAGTCTTAATAAAATCCAAAATACTAAAACTTGTCTCTTTCGCGGGGAAAATTAGATTTCCCTCTCATAACTTCTCTTGTCGCGCCGAGAGTGATTACTCAGGTTCTGTCTCCACATTTTGTGTGTCGCGTCGTCGCTGCTTCGCGCTGCTCTCTCGACAATCACTTTCTGGTTCCTTAGCTAAACGTCTATTGACCAAGCTGTACGAGGTGTTTTGGTTATATAACTTTATTATTTTCCTGGTTATGGTTATGGGTTTTTCATGGGTTGAACGAAATCGATGAAATGTTTTTGTGGGTTTCTCTGTTGTTAATGAATATTGTATATTGAAGATTATATTTGCACTTTAGACCTACCGAACTCGACGAACTAGTGTTTTTAGGTTACTCTTGCTTTGTCTGCGCAACATCAACGTTCGTGGCCGGAGAAGAAAGACTCGGCAAACCCATTTGAATTTATATGCTACAAAGTGAGTCCACAAGACCTTCATGCGATGCATTTAATTTCCTCGTCATGCATTTATTTTGCTTCTTGGATTCACTGTGATACATTTATGACCAAAAGTGATTCTTCGTTATGCATTCAATGGGCAAGTTTCTCCGTAAAGAAAAAAAAGACATAATTGACATTTGAGCATATATATGCATTTGGATTATGTATGTCTTATTTTATATGCAAGTTTCAATTTTTTCAGATTATGTATGTTAAATCTTTCCGTCTATATATAAGAATTCTTCTATGGATCATAGTTGGATAAATAATGCTTTACGGACGAGTATTGAATATCAGAATGGGGTGAGGGAATTTATAGAATTTGCTAAACAAAATGCCCATGATGATAGTGGGAAGTTTTATTGCCCTTGTGTAAAATGTTTGAATGAGAGGCGATTAAGTCCTGAAGTTATCCACACACATTTAATTTGTGAAGGATTTTGTAAGACTTATACGGTATGGTCATGGCATAGTGAAAAAATGCCAAGTGGGTCTCAACATGAGGAAGTGGCCTTTGATGATAATGACACGGATATGGATGATCACATAGAGGACATTATTCGTGATGTAGGAGAAGAGTTTTTTGAGCAATTACATGCATATGGTAATATGTGCAGTGATGCAGAGACCTCGCTATACCTTGGGTGTAAAAAATACCAATTGTTGAACGCTGTATTGAAATTGGTAAGCTTGAAGGCACATCATGGATGGAGGGACAAGAGTTTCTCTGAAATGCTTGAGGCTTTTAAGGACATGCTTCCGGATGATAATGTGTTGTCGCATCGATACTATGATGCTAAGAAAATACTTTGTCCACTAGGGATGGAGTACAAAAAGATTCATGCATGCCCGAATGATTGCATATTGTATAGAAAACAGAGTTTGAAGAGAAGCGAGAATTATCCGATATGTGAAACCCCAAGGTACAAGTCAAATAAGGGGCACAAAAGTGTTGTGGTATCTTCCAATCATACCAAGGTTCAAGCGGTTGTTTGCTAATGAAAGTGAAGCAAAAAATTTGAGGTGGCATGTTGATGAGAGGATTTCTGATGGAAAGCTTCGACATCCGGCCGATTCTTCTCAATGGAAGAAAATCGATCAATTATTTCCGAGCTTTGGCGAAGAACCTAGGAACCTTAGGCTTGCACTTAGCACAGATGGCATGAATCCCTATGGTAGCCTTAGCAGCATACATAGTTCATGGCCCGTACTCCTGATTATTTACAACTTATCTCCTATGTTATGCATGAAACGAAAGTACATCATGCTGTCTATGTTGATTTCGGGACCAAAACAACCCGGAAATAACATTGATGTTTACCTTCAGCCCTTGATTGAAGACTTGAGGGAGTTGTGGGAAGAAGGTGTCGATGTTTTTGACTCTTTCAAGAAGGAGGTGTTTAAAATGCGAGCCATGATATTTTGTACTATAAACGACTTCCCAGCATATGGGAACTTGTCAGGGTATAGTGTAAAAGGCCACAAAGCATGTCCGGTTTGTGAAGAAGGCACACGCTACCATCAACTTCAACATGGAAGAAAGACAGTTTATCTTGGACATAGGAGATTTCTTCGACGGGACCACCCATATCGTCGATTAAAGAAAGCCTTTTTTGGTGGCCAGGAGTATGAAGATGCTCCGGTAGCATTGACTGGGGAGCAAGTTTATGAAAAGGTGAAAAATATCAGTGTCATCTTCGGTAAGACTGCAAAGAGTAGAAAAGAAACAAATATATGGAAAAAGAGATCTGTATTCTTCGATCTTCCATATTGGCGCAATTTTGATGTGAGACACTGTATTGATGTCATGCACGTGGAGAAAAACGTATGTGATAGTATTGTTGGCACGTTTATCAACATACAAGGTAGTTCAAAGGATGGTGTGAAGGCAAGATTGGATTTGTAAGCAATGGGAATACGCGAAAACTTACATCCAGGCCATATGGGAAGAGAACTTATTGTCCCCGGCTTCTCATACTCTTTCTAAGGATGAGAAACGAAGTTTTTGTGAGTGTTTACATGGCACAAAAGTTCCCTCGGGGTATTCTTCAAACTTTAAGAGGCTTGTTTCGATGAAGGACTTGAAATTAGTAGGCCAAAAGTCTCATGATTGTCATGTCTTGATGCAACAGCTACTCCCGAGTAGCTATTCGAGGCATCGCCGAATATGATCTTCGGGTCGTCTTGACTAGACTTTGTTTCTTCTTCAATGCGGTTTGTAGTAAAGTTTTTGAGATTGAAAAGTTGGATGAATTGGAGAATGAATGATATCTTATCTTGTGCCACCTTGAGAAGCTTTTTGTTCCTACATTTTTTGACATCATGGTTCATCTAATTGTTCATCTAGTGAGGGAGATAAAGTTGTGCGGCCCTATCCATTTACGATGGATGTACCCAATTGAAAGATCTATGAAATTCCTAAAAGGGTACGTGAAGAACGCATACCGGCCAGAAGCATCAATTGTTCAGAAATATGTTTCTGAAGAAGCCATGGAATTTTGTCAAAATTATTTGGCCAAAGTAAGACATATTGGGCTTCCAAAACGTCGGCATCTTTGAAGGGGGTAGACGAGGTGCTTCGGTAAAGAGTGTGGATCCGATGAATTGTCACAAGTCCACTTATACATCTTGAATAATGTTGATGAAGTTCAAGCCGAAGATAGCTGCACATAAAGAAGCTCAAAGGAAAGAAAATCATCGAATGACGAACAAAGGTTGATTAGGGAGATAACGAACATTTGCAAACTGGTTCAAACAAAAGGTCGAGGGAGAGGAATGTGTTTCTGATACAATCAAATGGTTATCCCGTGGTCCTGAGGTTGATGTCATAAGTTGGAATTCGTATGTGATCAATGGTTATACATTTTACACGAAGTCCCTAGATGATAGGAGCACCGTCCAAAACAGTGGTGTTATGTTAGAGGCTGAATCTATGCACTTCTCCAGTTCGAAAGACAACCGGCCTTTATTGGCAGTCATGCCATATTATGGGGTTATTGAAGAGATTTGGGAGGTGGACTATGTTAAAATTAGATTTCCCATTTTCAAATGCAAGTGGGTTAATGTCAAAAATGGTGTTTGGATCGATCGGCTAGGACTTACATTAGTCGATATCAATGGTAGATGTTTTGGAGATGAACCTTTTATTATGGCGACCCGGGCAAAACAAGTGTTCTATATCACCGATCAGGAAAATAAAATGTGGTCTGTAGCTCTCCAAGGAAAAATGGTCATTGATATTGATGATGAAATTCATTCGAATTATTGTCTTCCTGAGAGTACTCCTTTTTCAAGGGGTATACCGAACATGAACGAAGAAGATGAAGCGGATAATGAACCCGGAATAAGAAATGATCATCAAGAAGGGATATGAGAGGATATTCCTTTATAAAAGAGTCAATTCATATGGTAATATTCATATGCAGAATTCTTTAAAAAATTTAAGGTTTTAACTATATTCCTTCCATGTTCTTAAACAATGAAGGTTTTGTTCTTGTTTTATTTTGTGGCGGGGATCCGATATATATGTTATAAAAGGGGATATAATGTTACGTACGTTGTTGGGTGGGATCAGATGAAGGCTTGGTGCGGTATTGAAACTCATCATTGTATTTGTAAGTTATCTTATTACATGTATATATTCATCATTACGGTGTTGTACTGTTCTTAATTAAACGACACCGACGAAAACTTTTGTTCTTGTTTTATTTTGTGGCGGGATCCGATATATATGTTATAAAAGGGGATATCATGTTACGTTGTTGGGTGGGATCAGATGAAGGCATGGTGCGGTATTTATTTGTAACTCATCATTGTATTTGTAAGATAATTCATTACGGTGTTGTACTAAATTAAGAGGCCACATAACTCATGGCCTATGATATTTGTATTCTTTTCCCAATTCAATTTATTCATAATGGATTGTTCATAGCTTGTAGCTTAAAGTATCTAATTTTTTGTCTTGGATTGTGTGGTGGATGTGTGTAATATATATATGATCGGGAAGAACGAACGAGGGAAAAATTCTGGAAAATTTGGATCGGAAATAATATCGCCGGTCTTAAAAGTTCAAATTTTAAGACCGGATGCATTTATAAGTCCTGGTCTTAAAAAGTTCAACTTTTAAGACCGGCTTTACCAACTACCCTGGTCTTAAATTTAATTAAATTTAGAACCAGATTAGTTAGTCGTCTGGTCTTAGAAGTCGGTATTTTTAGACCGGAGATTATTTATCCGGTCTTAAAAATGTCGATATGTTAAGACCGGTCTATGTTTATGTCCGGTCTTAAAAGTTGATTTTTAGGACCGAACAAAATACATATCGTGTCTATTTAGTACGACTTTTAAGACCTAACTTTTAAAATGTTCGGTCTAAAAAGTTTCTTTTAGACCGGTTCGAATCCGGTCTTGAAAGTGACGGACTTTTAATACCACTGAACAAGACCGTGACTAGTCCGGTCTTACAAAGGCCTCTTTTGTCCGGTCTTAAAATCCTTTTTTCCACCCGTGTTAGGATATTGAACGGTACTGAAAAAAAATACTTCATAATTTTAAAAAATTATTTTAGAATCCTGAAAAAATATTCCAGGATACTGACTGGCACTAAAAAAATATTTCATGATCTTGAAAAAATATTTCAGGGTACTGAATAATACTAAAAATATACTTCAGGATATTTTTTAAGATTCTAAAATAATGTTTTAAGATCATAAAATATTTTTTTAGTAGTATTCGATATCCCGCATCTTTTAATACTAAGTCGATATTTTTTTTTTTTTTTAAAAAAAGGGCACAGTTGCCCTCCTTTGCGCCAAAACAGCACCATTTTGACGCAAAGGAGGGCAACAGATGAGAGCTATAAAGGACCAAAGCCGGATCCTAATTAGTTATTATTTTATGAAAAAATGGAGGATGTTATATTAAAAATATTTATTCATGTAAATCGAGATAAAACTTTTTTACGCTTTTACTTTCTGGTCTAATTATAAAACACTTTTATAGTGTAAATTATACTTGTAAAAATGTTTATAATTGTGACCGAAAAATAAGATATAATAAATTACGATTGAATATTGAAAAAGATGTTTTAAAGACTTCGATTGTGATAAACTATTGGGGCGGTTGACACAAGAAGAGGGAGGAGCACAGAAAACGACGTTGAAAATGTGAAATGAAAACATGCATGCATGTTGTGGGGCCCATCTGTAAAAATCAATAAATCTTTTTGCATTCCTCCAACAATTGAACTCCATTGTAATTGAACTCATTAATTTCAATTAATTACTCCTTATGGTCATATTTATGAGAATTCGATAGATAACTGAATTACGCGATTTAAGAAAATAATTAAAATTAGTTAAAAATAATAGGTATGGTCTTATTTATAAAACATTTCCAATATTTGTCAAACATACTAAAAAAATCCTTAAACTTCATTAACTCTACCAACAAATTTAACAACTTTTCAACTTTACATTTATTTAATATACATTATAATCCATCAAAAAGTTAACACAATAATAAATAAAGGGTAAAATTGTACATTCATTTGAAAATTTTCTCTTTTTGCCTTATAAATTGGATAAAAAAAAATTCTTCTTTCTTTGCCTTATATATAGGTCCAAATGAGTATGTCATGAATTTTTTTTTCCCTCTAAGTATGCTCTTATTTATAAAGGGTAAATAAGAGAGAAACAGGAGAAACATTAGTATCACAAACCCTTTAATCAGTGCAATATGTATAATTAATACAGGGTACAAATGAAAAATACTCATTAAATGTTGAGACAACTCTTATCGGATTCTTATAAAAACGATTAAGATCAGACAATTCAAATTTTAGACTCTTATAAAAAGGATATGAGATAGTAATTAATTAAAATATTAAAAGAGAATAAAATGTTATTATTTATATTTGTAATATAATCCATGAAAAATAACCTCCCAATCCTAGTATTTAAGATTTTTCTTGGTATGTGTAAAATATACTAGAAGTTCCTTATATATACAACCCAAGGGGTATCATTGTTTGAATGTGTATATTCCTTTTTATAAGATACTATTTAAAGATGTTTAAACATTTAATGTATTTTTTCATTTTTTTCCCGCAATTAATTATATGTCTCACTTTTTCTCACTCATTACTTTTTCGACTCATTCTTTCTCACGCAACTTCTTTATACATTAGGGTGTTTTTTTTTTTTTTTTTTCAAAAACGAGTTGCCTTTTTTACATATTTATTGTCTTTAACTAATTTCAACTAACTTTTAGATCCATGCAATTCAATTTTTGGTATCTTATACCATTTTAATTATATTTATAAGTCCAAATTAATTAACTCTCATATAATAAAAAAAGTTAGTGAACTTATTAATTATGAGTTAAATTTTTAATTTCACCATTATCTATGATTGGTTCCAAAAGTCAACATGAATAAATTATTTTTGTTTATTATAATTAATAGAGGTAAAAAAAATAAATAAAAACATATTTATTACTAAAAAAATTAGACTTATAATATGAACCAACATTTTTTATCGTAAATTTATAAATAAAACCAATGGCAGATGATTGCCATTGCTTAGGATTTAAGTCTTTGATAATTGATATTATTTTTTTGATAAATAAAAAGTTTAGGAGGGTTGACGTGATCACCCCCTGAAAGCGCAGAAAGATTTCATGAAGATTTACACCGGATTTTTACGAGATCGCTTACCAAAGGAGTCGTGACCAATGACGAGAGGATCAACCTGCCCACCCAAACATCACGTAATCACTAATCCCTTACCATCTATGCCAACTCACATTGGTTGATAATTGATATTTAAAAACACAGCTCCGTGCGGATACGTGAGGACATGCCGACATGACTATTTTTCTCTCTCGCCGTAATCAAATAAGGAACGTAACATTACAGAAGCGGCTCCAGTTTTATTAGAGTACAGGATCGCTGCATATCGTCTTCATTACAAGGGATAGATGAGTAATATTCTTTCTATCTTAAATATAACACATATTTTTATAATTTAATTAGATTAAGAAAATTAAATTAGTTAATATGACATGTTTTTTTTAAAACACCATAATTATTTTCTTCTATTCCCTTTGTAACCCTCTTATTTGATTACTATTGAGTGAGTATCAATATAAGTAATATTAAAAAAGTATATATATCTCTCTTGCTTAATTAACATTGAAAAAATCTTAATTTCTTTATTTACCTAAATTAGTTAAATAAATCTTCTATTAATAATCAGAGGTAGAATATGCACATACTTCTCGGCCTTGAAAAGAAAAGCCTATTTGAATGCAAGTCAGGTTAGCTTCGTATATAAAGTCATGAGAAATTTTTGTATGGATCAAGTATACCACGTCATCTATGCACTATGTAATAAAATCATAACACATCAATCTTAGTAAATCCTACTTGTTTAATTTCTCTTTCCTTTGTTTGTCTCTCCAATTTCCCCTCTCTCTCCCACGTCGACGTGTGATATTATTGAATTTCTTACCAGTCATGTGGTTCCTTTTTGTGATAATTAATTCATATAATAGATATTGGTCCCATTTATAAGTTATTTTTAACTAAATCACGTACACTAATAAGAAATGGTTAACTCAATAATTATGAGGTAAATTTTTAATTTTACCTCATTTATGAATGTGTATTTTTTAACTCTTTATTCTCTCTCTATTTTTATTGGTACAATTAATATAGGTAAAATTGTCACAATCTTATTCATTTTCCTAAAAAGGGAGTTATAAATCAGACCAATTTTTTTTTTTGGTTAAAAGAGACTTAGAAATAAAATCAGAAGAGTGGTAAAAATGGAGGAATATTACCGTTAATAAGGTGGGAAAAAAACTTTTTAGAAAACAGTAATCCAGATCAAACCGGATAAAACACAATGAAAAAAGTTCTACCATCAAATATTTGTATTGTTAGAACTTAGAACTCGAGTTGTCTAGTTAAGTTTGGAACAATCCACCCCATTGGGTGCGCTATATATATTAATGGAAACCATTTACATTTGTTGATAGCAGAATCTCAATTCGTCTCGCTACGTATTTCTTTGGAGGCTACCAAGCTCTGCTTTCGAGGAGTCACGTTGATCGCGAACCCCTCACGAGCTACGCTACCGCGATCGAGTATTACCGCCTTTTACAGGCTTTTGGCTTCCTCTTTCCCAGGGTATGATCGCTGTTATTTTCTCCGTTCAAAATTTCATTTTGATTTTTCTCGAATACTGAATTTTTAATCTCTCTCTTCGATTTCGGGTTGTTTGTTTTGGATACGCTTGTGAAAGATTGATTGTTTTCTCCCCAATTGCTTATAATCTCCTTTACTGCAAAGTCACTGCTAGTATTACAGAGAAGCTTGAACGCTTTTTGATCAATATGTTACATATACGGTGAAACTAAATATTTATACACAGATAGATATTTGTTAATATTTGTACAGAAATGGTTGATCCCAAGAACAACTTTCCCTCAGTCACATGTGTGACATTTGTTTTTGTAATTAAATACTAAAATCGATGAACCGGAAACGAGAAGGCCCCTGCAAAAAGCACAAAGAACATGATGAATCAGAAACAAGAAGCAGAGTAAGCTTTATTGGTTGTTTTTCTATTTATCTTCCTCTTCCCCAATTTTTCTAATTCGAGTCCCCAGCAGGAGGAAAAAATTATATTCAAGCACGGTTACACGAATGCATACATAAATACACATCAACCATTTCTGCTTCCTGTCTCTTTATTTCGCGGTCTACCTCCGTCCCTCTTTCTTTCTCTTCCTATGCACATTCTCTCTCTTATATGTCAGAAAGCAACTCTCAGAGGACAAAATCAACCTTGTTCAATACTTTTTTTTTATTGACTGTATATAGCATATTGATAAAAAAGCCGAAGCTTTATTTGGGGGTAAAGTTAATTGAAGGCGGGCAAGGAGAGAATCATTCTCAAGTTTGGAATGGTTATTGAAATTTTATGAGTTCGCAAGTGTCTTATTTGTCAAATGTCATTGGTCTCTTAAATTAAATTCAAAAACTGTATTCATTGAATTTGAAACTCAAAATTGGAGTACAATAGGTTGAGAATAGGTCTGGACTGAGGAGTATAGACTATAGGGAGAAAGCTAAGGTACTTGGAATTTTGAGACAGAAGTGAGAATGCATGTAGAGTCCTCGAGGATGGATCTACTAGAGGCGGGGAAGAATTTTAACCAAGGCAGTATTTTCAAAAGAAGTTTTCACCTTGACAAATGAAATACTGTAACACCATTATGTAGTTTTGGACACATATTACTCCTGTGTAAAATTTAGGGTAACGATATGGTGAAATCTTATTTACCTTAAATTCATAATGTTAGGGCATGTTTAGTGTACGTTTTCTGTTATAGATATAATCAAAACTCTATAAAGTAATCTAATTTAGACAATCATATGAAAACTTGTGAATGCTTATTGATATGCCTACCATCTGTGAATCTTCTGAAGTTTGCCTGGAGCAGATTTTTCTTTTCTTTTTTTATTTACATAAAAAAGACACATCATAACTCTAATTCACTGCTATATATCACATGCCTCTATGTGCAGCATGGTTCGCCTCAGTTCCTTTTCCATCATGTTTGAATTATTGTCTAAAGAGAAGGAAACAAAAAGATTTCTCCTTTAAGACTTAACTCTTCCAAACACCCCTATGGATTATGTTTCCCTGTTTTTGTCTACTTGCATTTTTTGAATTATATGTAAATTATTACAATTTAAAGGTATAATTGTGATTTGAGCCTCTAACAACAAGAAGAAGCTTCTAGGTAGGGTCAGCTACATGAATCGTACAATCATTGTACTCTACCAACAACATAATTTTTAGATAGATTGTTAATCAAAAAGTCTCTTTTAGTAACTTCATTGAGTGTTCTCTTCAGTCTTCCTCTGCCCCTTTTTAGAGGACTCAATATTGTCTTATTTACTCTCATCACCGGTGCCTTCAACTACCTTCGTTGTACATGTCCAAATCACCTCAAACAATTTTTTACCATTTTATCATCAATAAGTGCCAGGCCTACTTCCTCTTATATGACTTCACACCCATCTCAGCATCCTCATATCTACTACCCCAACTGCATTTGATTTAAGCCTCTAACAAATTATCAAATTGTATTAGTCATAACTCAAAAGTTCAAAGTCTCTTGTACAAATGTATGCACAACTTCTTCCTCTATTTGCTTCCTTTTAGAGTCTGGTTTGATTAGAGTGTTTTCTCTAGTGTTTCAGTTAATTCAAATGCGATGGATGCCAATTGGAGACCCACACAAGGTACTGAATCCACTATGGATACAAGTGATTGGAAAACTCAACTGCAACCTGATTCACGTGAAAGAATTATCAACAAAATGTAATTTTCATTTAATATTGTCTTACCCCACCTAGTGGGATGAGGCTTGGTTGTTGTTGTTATATTGTTTCAATTTGATAACGTAAATTGGTTTGACTTGTATGTCATGTGTTTTCATACTATAGACTGGATGCATTACAGAGACATATTCCTTTTTCTGGTCAAGATGGATTGCGTGAATTGTGCAAAATTGCTCAAAGGTTTGAAGATAAGATTTATACTGCTGCAACAAGCCAGGTTTATTCACAACAATGCTTCTTACCCTCATAGTTGTCATGTTCATTTATGTTACTTTTTGTTAACATGTATAAGATAGAAGTTTGACTGTTTTATGTCCTACTTCCTTATTTCAGTCCGATTATCTTCGGAAAATATCTTTGAAGATACTTGCAATGGATAATAAAACCCAGAATACCATGGTCAACCCTTCGCAATCAAATGCAGGTGGCCCTAGCAACAAGCCTATTGATTCAGGTTGGGATTATTATTTTGGTTTCCTCCTATGCAATAATGGTTGGCAGGAAAACAGTGATCTGATCTGGTGCCAAGGTCTATATATGCAGTTAGGCATTTGACATAATCTTGTTGTCTTGTTTTTTTAGTGATTTTCTGACTTTTGAGTTTTTTCGTATCTTTTTTGTTGTATCTCTGCACTTGAAAATCTAGCCAGCACTCCGTAGTGACAGTTTATGTGATGAGTTATAGCTTTTCAAACACAATTTTTTTTTTCATAAGATTTGTTGTTAGGTTTATCAGTTTATGGTAGGAACCAAGGATCTGAACTCAATAAAATGATGAATAATACTCGATTTGATTAATGATAAAATGATTCTTCCAACTCAGTGGGAGATGGAAGTTACAACTGGATAAAATAAACACACTTGCACACACAAATATCCTAGCAATTCGAGAGGCTAGCACTCTCCTCACAACCACTTTTTTTTCAAAAGATGCCTCTCCTCCTAACTCTAACCGTTATAGAACAAAACAGCAAAACAGAAAGAACAAAAGGGTCAACGCTGGACCCAAGGCAATCTGCCACATAATACAAGTCTACTATGATAAAAGTAAGCTAGGTCTGCTAGAATCACCAAAATAGTAATAAGTCAAAAGTCAACTTTCTGGTGTGCCTAAAGCATCTTGCCTGAAGTATGTTTCTGCCTAAACCTCCTCCTGTAACTATGTTGAAACAGGTTGGCTCTATCAATTTATAATACATTTGCAGTTTTTTCCCCATACCTTGCTCTATCTCCTTGTTATAAATTATAGATCTCATGTTTGGGTTTTGATTCATATTAGCTAATTTCTTAGTTCTTGTTCCTCTGACTTCAGTAATAAACTCTCTATCGTTCTTTCTTTCGTTTATTATTATAGGAATTCCTATGCAGTCTCAAGTTCACAATCCAGGGCAGTCACATGCTATTCCAGTGCCGAATCAGAATCAGCAGGCTAATAATGTTCAACAGCCAACGCAACCTATGCTGCAGCAAGAGTCCCAATCTGTTATCAAGCAACAACAACAACAAATCCCAATTTCTCAACAGCCAATATTGGCTCCACAGCAGTTGCACCTTCTAGCGCTACAGTCAAATGTAACAAGCGTGCGACACCCTCAGCTACTTGGGCAACCGAATGATGTTGATATGCAGCAACATCTGAGATTGCTTGTTGGGCAGCAGAATAATCTTCCAATCCTGCAGCTGCACCAGCAACAGCAGCAGCAGTTGATAAATCAGCAAAACAATCTCACCAAAATGCATCAGCAACAGTTGGGAAGTAACATCCCAGGTTTACAACTACAACAGAAGCTTGCAACTCAGTCTGGCAACTCAAGCTTGCAGACTAACCCCTTTCAACGAGATATGCAGCAAAGACTTCAGGCTTCGAGTTCTTTGCTTCAACAACAAAATGTACTACTTGATCAACAAAAGCAATTATATCAGTCACAAAGAGCTCTTCCAAACTCATCATCAAGTATGTTATTGTATATATGCGTTTCATTCTGTCACTTTGCTTTTGTCAGTTAATGGCTCTAGGATTTCAACAAGTCTTCTATTTTTTCTTTCTTCTGTTATTTTCTGTTTTTGGTAGGATGCCAATTGTTGAGCCTTTATGCTTATTTGTGTATCATATACCTATATTGTAGCTTCTCCAGATTCAACAGCACAGACCAGAAGACCTGAAGAGGATGATTGGAAAGAAGAGGTGTACCAAAAGGTAATATCCCATTTTCTTATCACTTCATTTCTGCATGAACATGGGCTGGAGCTTCAGAATTAGTCAATCATTTGACCAAAGTAAAGTGACATATTGAACTTATTTTTAGACTAGGAGGTAAATAACATTAAAAATTCTTACCCAAGTTTTTACAGTTTTATACTTCATGAGACTTGGTTGTCAATTCTTGGTTACCCACATGAATTGCTTGGACCCCCTCCCTCAAGTTAGAGCAAAACTTGGGTAGTTGCAATTTGTAAAACCTTGCTTAAAAAAAGCATTCACAAGAATGAAAATATATTTCAATCGTAGTTCTCAGTTTTTAATGTTTTGGTTCTCTGTTTCTGTTAATTTTGACTTACAGATCAAGTCCATGAAAGAATCATACTTGCCAGAATTGTCTGAAATGCACCAGAAAATTGAAGCTAAACTTCAGCAGGTACTTCATCTCTTGCTTTCTTTTATGTTTTCCGTTGTTTTGTTTTGTTTTCTGTTTTTCCTTGGAGGATATCCATTCCTTTGCACTTGTATTATTTTCTCTTTGGTATAATTTCTTGTTCGTTCAAAATGCACTCAGCGAATTTAACTTAAATGGGTAAAGCAGCCTTTCCATAGCAATTATGATTGCTGTGGTTGCTTCAACTCTGGAATAATGTTTGGGCTGTTCAACCATTGCGGCATGTACTAAGCATCTATCCATCACCTCTTTCCCAAAAAAAAAAAAAAAGCTCTTAATTTGCCTTGAGTCTGTGTGTAATTAATTATTATATCTTATGGAGCTTTATCTGACCTCCCTGGTTTTTCCTATCAGCATGAACCCCATCCACATCAAGCCAAGTCAGAGCAGCTTGAGAAGCTGAAGATATTCAAAACAATGTTGGAGCGCCTCATAGCATTTCTACAGGTTTCCAAGGGCCAAATTGTGCCTGGTTTCAAGGAAAAAATGGCTTCATATGAGAAGCAGATCATAAATTTTATAAATACAAATAGGCCCAAGAGAGCTATATCTTCTATGCAGTCTGGGCAACTTCCTCCACATCATATGCAGTTAGCATCACAACCACAATCCCAACTTGCTCAAATTCAATCTCATGAAAATCAAATGAACTCTCAGATGCAATCAACAAACTTTCAGAGTCTTGTGAATTTCCTGCAGCAGGTTGGAGCGAGCTCCCTTCAACAAAACTCTCTGAATGCTCCTCAACAGCAAAATGTACTTGATCAACAACAGCAATCATATCAGTCGCAAAGAACTCTTCCTGTTTCATCATCATGTATGTTATTGCATATATGTGTTTCATTCTGTCGCTCTTTTCAGTTCATGGTTCTAGCATTTTAACATGTCTTCTATTTTTTCTTTCATCTGTAATTTTCTATTTTTTGGAAGATCCCAATTGTTGAGCCCTTTATGCTTATTTGTGTATCGTATAACTATATTGTAGCTTCTCTAGGTTCAACTGCACTGACTGGAAAATCTGGTGGGGATGACTGGCAAGAAGAGGCTTGCCAAAAGGTAAATGTAGTCAATCGATTGACCAAAGCAAAGTTACATAATGAACTTAATTTTAACCCAGGAGGTAAATAACATTAAAAAGTCTTACTCGTTTTTTACAGTCTTAATACTTCATTGTGATTTGGTTGTCAATTTTTGGTTACACACATGAATGGCTTGGACCCTCCCTCAAGTTAGCTCAAAATTTATAAAGTTCCAATTTATGAATCCTTGCTTAACAAAATGCATTAAAAATATATGTTTCT
This sequence comes from Acacia melanoxylon, assembly GCA_019022615.1. Lineage (NCBI taxonomy): Eukaryota > Viridiplantae > Streptophyta > Magnoliopsida > Fabales > Fabaceae > Acacia > Acacia melanoxylon. The sequence goes on along the minus strand of JAFJYJ010000053.1, from coordinate 770,928 downwards.
GTCGTAGTTCTCTCTCTCCCTCTCTCTCTCTTCCTGTTTTTCCATGGAGGATGTCCATTCCTTCTCCCCTGTATTACTTTTCTTTTTGTATAATTTCATGTATGTTCAAAATACACTGGTGAGTTTAACTTGTATGGATAAAGCAGCTAGCAGCAGGGGGTCTGTATTTTAACCCAATGGAATGAAATGTAAATTCTTCTTAGTCCTTACGATCTTGTCACTGGCTCAAGCAAATAAAGAAATTATTGATAGCTGACTCTGGATGTGTACCGGAATATTCAAAGTGCTGATTTTGAATATTCATTTTTTGTAGAAAAGGAATGTGAGGAAGTCTCCTGAACCACCCCCCAAAGAGCCCGTTTTCAACTGCCCAATTTGTATGGATCCTTTGGTAGAAGAAATGTCGACAAGGTGTGGTCATATTTTTTGCAAGAGTTGCATTAAGGCTGCAATAAATGCACAGGGTAAATGCCCTACCTGTAGGAAAAAGGCTAATGTGAAAGAGCTCATAAGGGTTTTTCTCCCATCAGCTAGTTGAAGGTATGCCAAAAAGACCATTGATTATGAAAAAAAGATGACTAAAGTACTTCCTTATCTTCTTGATTTGGTGCATGTAAATAACCCTTTTTTAAAGTTTGGCTAGCTAAATGCTTTCAGGCGAGGTTTGAACCTGCAAGCACTGCCGCTATGCTAAACCACAAGAGTCTTGGCGACCAATGTAATAACTTGATCAAGAAAAGATTGCCCACAATTGATATATTTGCGGAATTTTTCCTCTGAATGCATTATGGTTTGGTGGTGAATAATAAATAATTTAGAGATGTGCCATACAGATACTAGGAAGTTTTCTAGACTTGAACGAGTTTTTTAGACATTAAGTACCTTGCCAGAAAATTTAAAGCCCAAGTTTGGGCAAGTTTTGGAGATACAGCTCTAACTTCTAAATTCTAAGGGAGAAGTTCTAGGCATGCTGCTCAGTAACTTGAAAGGGCATAAAATCTGTTAAATGTGATGATTCTATTTTCAACAACTTGTTCTAGTGCTGGCCTTGGGACACACACACACACGCTTTCTTTCGCTCTAAATCGAAGAATGATGTGCTAAACTGTACTGAGGATTACGGATAGGAAAATGTCTCTCATTTTGTGGTAGGTTTTTTCTGACATGTAATTCTTTTCCAGAATCCTCAATACGATTTATATTTAGTTTTTGATAGAGCACAATAGCGTCATACAATCATTGGAACCGACTTCACAAAGTAGGATAAGGTTTTGTTATTGTTGTTACCGTATCCTGTGGCAGATTTTGTTTTGTTAATGCTAGATAGAGAGATTCTGTCAAATATCTACTAACAATTTCAGATAGATATATACTCTCTCCCCGGTCCTTAAAATAAGACCTATTTATTTTATTTGAGCAGATTAAGAAAATTAATTTAGTTAACATGATATATTTTTTAAAACATCCTAATAATCTTTATTAATTCTTCTAATTTTTTTCTTATTTGATTATTGTTGAGAAAACATCAATAGGGGTATATTAAGAAAAAAAAATGTGAGAAATAAGCTTTACTTTTAGAATTAACATCAATTTTTTATTTAGGTCTTACATTAAGAATGATAGAAATAAATAAATAAATAAATATATATATATATATATATATATATATATATATATAGAGAGAGAGAGAGAGAGAGAGAGAGAGAGAGAGAGAGAGAGAGAGAGTCCGTATCAAGGAAACGTGAAATTTGAATGTGCGGGTGTGTTTACATACAGCTTACTCTCCTTGTGAATCTTACAATTACAAAAGCCTCTATAGTGTTGTATGTATTCATTTTTTTTTTTTAGACAGATTCGATTAGGTTACTTATTTTTTTAATTTAAAGTATGAAGAAAAATCCTAGACTTTTCAAAAAGCTGATTTATTTTGTTTGACCAAAATTTCTCAAAACTTGCTTACACAACCATTATTTTTTATAGGGATAAATATCATTTTTGTCATAGAAGTTTAGTTTAAGGAGTACTGTTTACCCATAAGTTTTTTGGGGTACCATTTTTGCCCTAGATAATAAACATAGCATTTTCAATCAACCGTCACGGTAGCTCAACGTAGACTGTTAAAATGACACATGGCTGCGAAACAGACACGGTGGAGGCCGAGGTGGAATAGGTGTTAGGGCATATCATTCTCTCTCTCCTCTTCTCACTTTCTTTGTGTAAGCCGGCTTCACCGTGTTGCTACAATCACAGGGAACCAGCTATAGGTAGGTTGCCGAAATTTCTTCCTCCTCGGCGACGACTTCGATGCTCAACATTGTTGCCAGAGATGACAGTGGCGAGGACAACTTCATTACCTCCCACATACCTTTGAGGAAAGTTTTGAGAGCCTGAATTTGTATAATTGAGATTCTATCAACTAAAGGATACTCATATAAACCACAAAATCCCTTAGACTTGCACCAATCATAGAACTGAGAAAGTTGACTTGTTTGTACAACAACTTTTTTTGTAGATAGAGAAAGCAGCTATGCAATTCTCATAAGAAATTTGAAGAAGATTGTTTAAAACCACCACAAATTCTCTCTTGAACTTTGTGTAGCAAACGAAGCTGCCTCGAATGGTCTGCTTCATCATCAATCAAACAATGGAACTTTGTGTTAATTTCTTCATCGGAACACAACCCATCACTCTATCTATAGTGCTTTGAAGCCTTGGTAACGTCTTAAGCATGTTGCCAATCTCCTTCATCTTTAATTGGAACTTATCAGTCTTATCACTTTCTCCTTCTTCTTCTCAGTCTTATCACATCCAAGAAAACACTATCTAAGGCTTCATCGAACAGTGGAGCGTAGGATCTAATGAAAACGATACACATGGCGGCCGACGATGAAGACGAATTGGTACAAAAATGATAGGGTAAGAGAGAAAGTAGACTATTAGAACGAGAACAGAGGATTTCAGGTCAAAAGGGGTTGTCAGCGGGGATTGACCGGAGCAAGAGGTGGAAGAAGAGGAGCCATTTGAGGGTGACGTGTTAGTTTTCTATGTGTTTTGATGATAACTGACAATTGTAAACTTAAATGAAGTTAATGGTTAAGTTTAAAATGTTTGAAACTTGTTCAAAACTTAACCAGTGACTTACTATTAAAGCTTGACTTGAGTTTGGAGTTTCAAAAATTGAGTTTACTCGAGACAGAGAGTTAGTCAAGATATTTGAACTTAACTTGCTCGAGTGTCTGAATGTAAAACTCGAGTCAGTGCTTTGCTGAAAGTTTTTAAAACTTTTAAATTTAAAAGAAACTCGAGCCAGTCATGGTTAACTCGAGTCAGTGCAAGGCAGAAAGAGCTTTCAAAGTATTTTGGATTCAAACTGACTCGAGCCTGTTTATCTTAACTCGAGTTTAGTGTTTGAAAGATATTTTCAAATGAATCTGTTAACTTGAGTGAGTCACTTAATGACTCGAGCCTGCACGGGTTCAAAACTTTTTGAAATGCTATTTTGAAGTTCATTTCTGAGCGAAGAGCTTGACTTGAGCTGATCTTATTAAACTCGAGTCATGCACTGAAGTTAAATGTTTTAAATTTGAGTTTCAGTCATACAGAGACAGCTTTAATTAAACTTCAAATCTATTTTCAAACAAGATGATCTTGTGACTCGAGCCTAGAATGCTAAACTCGAGTCATGCACTCTAGTTTACTTGAATTAACTCGAGTGCAATGTATCCTTGTTTTGAAATCACCGTGTCTGTAATTGCGAAATCTTCAAGTATGATTTGTATACTTCATATCTTCACTCATTATTGTTCCTAACTATGTTTAATCAGTTTGTTAGTGAGTTTCAGAATCAAAAAAGAAAAATGATTACGTCAGAGCATTAAATACTGGGTTCAAAAAACGAAGCACGGATTTGGCAACTCATTCTCTGCACATTCCAAAGGCTTTAATGTTTTCTTTCCTCATCTGGACGCTAGATCATCTGAACACATTGGTTGAATAAAAGCATATGAGAAAATACACCTGGTTCAACCTAACGGCTATTTATTACTCTCAACGGTTTGATTGATTCTTCCCAACGGTCACTAAATGCTTCCATCATATATAAGCTGAAGCATTCAATTCCTTTAATAACCAGAACAACCAAGAATATCAGAAACACAAAAACGCTCAATGTGATATAAGCTTTTACTGTTTCTACTCATCTGTATAATATCTTCAGATATTATAAACTTTAGTGTTTATCTATCTGCTCTTTTAGAAAGTGTATTAAAATTGTTTTTTTTTTCACTTTTTAATAGTTCGTTGGCCAATTTGATACCCTCAATTATTTTTTGTGCCAGAAGCTCCTCAGGTAATAGTTTGTTGGCAAATCTGCACCTTAACCTTACATTTTACACAAGAGTGATATGTGTCTAAAACTACATAATAGTATTCAAGTATTTCGTTTGTCAAGGTAAATATTTGACTGGTTTGTAATTTAACTATCAGTTCTCAAGCCAGTAATTTCTTTTGAAAATACTACCTGGGTTAAAATTTTTCCCAGCCTCTAGTAGATCCATCGACTCTACATGCATTCTCACTTCTATCTCAAAAATTCAGATACCTTAGCTTACTCCCTATAGTTTATACTCCTGAGTCTTGACCTCTTCTCAGCCTACTGTACTCCAATTTCGAGTTCCAAATTCAATGAATACATTTGGTTGAATTTAATTAAGAGAGTAATGACAATTGACAAATAAGACCCTTGCGAACTTAAAAGTTTCAATAACAATTCCAAACTTCAGTATAATTCTCTCCTTTTCCGTCTTCAAGTAACCTTATCCCCCGAATAAATTGACGTGCTTGAGCAAGCTTAAAGCTATTCTATAATACTAGTGACTTTCAGCAAAGAAACTTATAAGCAATGGGGAAAAGAATCAATCTTTCACAAGCGTTTCCAAAACAAACAATCCAAAATCGAAGAGAGAAAAATTCAGTATTCCAGGAAAATCAAAATGAATTTTAAACGGAAATCATTACGATCATACCCTGGGAACAAGAAATACAAGGAAGCCAGAAGTCTGTGAAACAGCCGCCACTGAAGTCGGACGGTGAGCGGTTCGCGGTCCACGGGAGACTTTTAAAGCAGCGCTTATAATGAAAAAGTGGAGATAGCAAAACTGCTTAAGAAAACTTGACCAGGAGACGAGCCAAATTATATATAGGCTTCAGAGAGAATCCGGATGATATCTTTCTTTTTCAGGAGAGGATTTTCTGCCCAGCCCATTTTCTGCTCATCTATCATAGTCCCATCTGGACCGTCCAAATCTTGATCCAACGATCCATATTTTTTTTTAAAAAATAAAATAAAAATTATTTTTATTATTTTTAATTTTTTTAAAAAAAAAAATCAACCGCTTGGATCAAGATTTGGACGATGGCCCGCATTTAACGACTGTGGATGGGTAGAGGCCGCTGGGCAGAGGAACAGGACCTTCTTTTTCAGTTTTTCATGACAGCAGGGGACAAATGTCCCGGTCCAGCTCACATGAAAGGGAAAACATTTTGGTATACTTCGCTTTCTTAATTTTTATGTTTTTGGTAAAAAAAAATTGTTTGCTTTCATTTTAAAATCAATGCAATTAATACATCATATAAAATACTCCCTCCGGTCCTAATTATAAGAGTTAGTTGACTTTTTTTGGAGAGATTAAGGAAGCTAATTAAATTACTCTACTTTAGAGTATTTTTATTTTTTCCTTCAAACTAATTAGTTTGACTAATAAACTAATATATAATCGATGGATATACAACATATGAAATGATTAAGTATCTTATTTAGCTTCCTTAATCTCTCCAAAAAAAGTCAACTAGCTCTTATAATTAGGACCGGAGGTAGTATAAAATAAATAACAAATTATAACACACACACACATAAATTATAAATAATCTAATCTTATTGGCAAATCGAGTTAAAAAGGTTATGGTGAAAAAATACATATATGGTTTTTCAAAAGTTCATCCAATAACAAGTGCTTTTTTTGAGTGTGGAAGTGACTATGTGGTTATAAAAGTGGAGCAAAAATACACATTGACCATTAGTTTGAATTTTTTGTATTTTTAAGGTTGACATGGATGATGACTTAGCAAAAATACACATTGACCCTTAATTTGAATTTTTCCTCCCTTAAAGCGCTTAAAGACTTAGGACCCGTTTGATACGCTGAAGATTGGCAGAAGGAAAGGGAAGATTACCATCTTCCATCAGAAAACGCGTTTGTTTGCACCACCTTCCGGAAGACATCTTCCAGTGACCTCTGATCTTCCTTCATTCATGGGACGACCACTTCCCTCCATTTTCGGTGGGAAAGTTGATCTTCCCTAGAGAAGAAAATTCAAATGACCATTTTCTCCTCCTTCAATCATTTGTCTTCCTTGCAATTCTTTGCCGACGCCGACGCCGCCTCTCCTCCTCCCTCGCAAATCCCGACGCCGACGTTGCAAGGATGAAAAAGAAATCGAAACTTTTTTTTTTTATGGCGGTTGTCGGGTTGAAGGATGAAGAAGGAGAGATTAGAGAGGGACGAATCTGGGATTTGGGACGAGAGAGAGAAGGATGAAGGAGGAACTGTTTTTTTTTTAGGTTTAGTGGTTGTCGGCCGAGCGAGAGGTGAGGATGAAGAAGAGAGGAATGAATTAATTTTTTAGGTTAAGGGGTATTTTAGACAATTTACATTTTATATTTTTATTTTTATTTTTAAAAATTATCATCTTCCATCCCCTTTCTCATGTTTACCAAACAGCTCATTTTTTTAAAGTTTCCTCTCAATCTTCCTTTCCATTCCTTTCCCTCTTTTAAGTTCCTTTCTCTCCTTAAATCTTCTTTATAACAAACGGGGCCTTATGGTCACTCCACTTCTATCATTACTGAGGCTAGGAAGTAGCCGTTGCAAAGCTTCCAAAGTTCCCATGGAATCCACGATGCTTTATAATTACATGCTTATACCTCTAACATGTTTTTTTTAAAAAAATTTATATATTGTATTTATTTAGATTTAAAGTATATCTTTCTTTCTGAGATTTTTTTTTCGCACCCAATATCTCAAATTAATTAATTTTCGTTCTGCATTTGTCCGTAACACCAATGAAAATTAATTAATTTGATATACTTTAGTGCAAAAAAAAAATCTCGTAAAGCAAAGATATACTTTAAATCTAAATAAATACAATATATATTTAAAAAAATGCTTATACCTCTCTAATTAGAGGTATAAACATGTAATTATAAGCATGTCATGTAAACTTAGTTGCCATGAGAGTATTGAGTTGGAACTGTTGTGGCTTTTATAAAGTCACAACAGTTAATAGATGTAGGCTTGATAGGCAATCATTCCCTTGATTTTATTTATTTATCAGAAACGAAGCTTAGTTTGTCTTTTGCCTAATCTCCCTTGGTAAATTTGAGATATTCAAAGTTTGTAGGCATGAATGCTATTAGGAAGGGTGAGGGTACAACTGTGACTTGGAAAGATGACTTTGATTGCAAATCCTAGCTATTAGCCCTTACTTTTGTCAATGCATAATTATAAATAATGGAATATCCCTTTCCTATTATATCACTTTTATTTAAGGCCATCCTCAATCCTATTTTTGTTACATAGGATGGAACTAGATTCAAATGACTTTGTCATTCATAGATCTTTGTTGGCTAATTATTGGTGATTTTAATAAAATTCTTCTTCATTCTATTAAAATCAATTCATCTGGACAATCTTCTGGCTGAATTTGCAAATTGTATTTCCAATGCTGGACTTCTAAATCTTTCCTACTACAGACTTGCTTTCACATGGTTTAACAGTAGAACAAGGACTAAACTTGAAAAACTTGACCTTGAAAGACTAGATCGTGCTTTTGTGATGCTTCATGGATGTAAACCTTTCCTTCATCAATGGCTCAAACATTATGTCTGGCTACATCTGATCACAGTCCAATTCTATTATCCACTGAGCCATTTTGGAAGCCTTACCAAAAAAAAAAAAAAAGGTTGAATCATATTGGCATCTATTTGAGGAATGTAGGGTAATAATTCAGGATAGTTGGCAATAGACGGTTCAAGCTTTAATTTTGAAAAGTGTTGCATCTTATCTGCTGGTAGTTGTGGAATAGCTCTTAAAGATGGTGTTCTCAATCACAACTCGAATCCATTCTAGTATTTGCAAGTGCTTCCGTTAATAGGATCTGCATAACATAAATGAGCTGGAAGACCCATTGAGTTATGTGACAATTTAGGAGTCGTTGCCAACAAAAGTCTCATCTACAACTATCCATAGATGTTACTTTTAGCATTGCAAGGTGTTTGTGTAAGTGTAACTATAGGCTTTAAATATACGTGATTTAAGAAATCTACTCCCTCCGGTCTTAATTATAAGATAACATTTGAGAGTTGGTTTTAGTCCTAATTATAAGACACAATTTTAATTTTTGTCAATTTCTTCCTAAAATACCTATATTTTATTTTCTTAAGTGTGTTTGGTTTTTTATAAGTATATATACGTGGGTGCGTAGACTTTTCCAGTTGGTGAAACTTTTAAATTGTTGGATTTTAATTTATTTATCGATCTGCTAACATTAATTTGTCAATATATATATAGACACACACACACACACCCCTATATACACGTGTGTGTGTGTGTCTATATATATGTGCGTACACACACACACGTGTGTGTGTATACATATATGTATATCTGCATGTGTGTGTGTGTATTTATGTACATATATAAACACACACATATGTGTGTGTGTGTGTCTATATGCGCGCGCGCATATATGTGTGTGTGTGTGTGTATACGTATATTTACACACATATATGTATATATAGTAAGATCATTATTTTAATTAGAAAGCGTGTGGAAAAGAAAATTTTAAGTCGGAAAGGTATGTGGTAAGAGCTGTTAATTCATTTTTACTTATGTCATTTTAAATTAATATAAAGGCATTTTAGGAAAATGAGTAAAATTAACTAATTTAACTCTTCTCCTTAATCTCACCAAAATCGGTTAAATATGTCCTATAATTAAGACCGAAGGGAGTATTAAATAGTTAAAATTATAGTAAAATTTGGGACAGAACTTATCATACCTCTTAGTTTGGTTTCCAAGGGTTGGTATAAGAGCCAACATTGATTTTTATCTCATTTCCATCGAAAGGTCAGAGGACTAACCTGTGGACTCTGATACCAAACCTAGTCTCTGCAATTTTAAAATCTATCCAACTGAGTTTGATCCACATCCCCTCCCAAACTTAAGACATATTATTTCTTCCCCATTAAAGGAGATTCATCCTCGAACCTTTTGATAATAGTGGGATTCGAACTTGTGTTGGCTCCAATAACAAAGTGTATGATATGTAAAGATAATAATATGCATTTAAGGACCAAATTGTAAGATAAACCTAGGGACCTAATTGTAAACTAGATAGTTAGTAGGGTAATTAGTCATTAATCCTAAACTAGCTGTTAGTTAATGACTTGAGGAAAGCTATAGTATTATAAATAGCCACTCCTCCATAATTGTACAATTAGATTTGCTATGACTATGAATACAGAATTGAGAGTCATAGAAACTTTCTTCTTTTTCTCCTCCTCCTATTTCTGTCTATTGAGTGCCTCTTCTATCCCTCTTTCTTAATTCTCTACCAATAAACATAACAGTGGTATCAGAGCAGTCTTTCTTTCGCTGCTTCTTCACTGTGGATTATAATTTCTTTTTGTATCCCTCTGTCATTCTGGTTTTGATATATTCGATTCTGGTTCTGTTTTGGTTTTTGGTACTGTAACTTCATCTTGGTTCTATTTTCAGTCAATTTTTGGTGCTGTGCCGATGTTGTTAGTTATCAAGCTGACTGTCCTGATCAAGATATCATCAAGAAGCAAGACATCATCAAGAGCCTCTCAAGAACATATCAAGAAGTGAACAAACAACCACATTTTGGTTCTGTTCTGCTTCTTTATTTCTGATTATGTTCCTCTCCTTTTCTGTTTTCAAGACTAGTTCTGTTTTCAAGACATGTTCTATTTTTCTGGTTCCTGATTTTGTTTTTGGGGGTGGTTTCTGGTTTTGCCAGCCATTAAAAAAGCAAGAAACCATCAAGACGCCACCAAGAAGTTTTGTGCTTCTTTATTTCTGGTTCTGTTATTCTGTTTTTTTCTTCTGAAACATGGTTTCCTCTTCATTCCCAACTTTTTGTTGTAGTCAGCAGTGGCCTCGCCAGCGTGGCAGTGTGAAGGAGTATAATGAAGTTTTTGATGAAGATGTCATAAGATTACAGCTCCAGCACTTTATGCTAGAAGAGTACCTTACTTAAGCATATGTGGGTGGATTGAAAGATAAACTCTGTGACTCAGTTGAATTCTTTCAACCAAGAACCATGCATGGGGCTCGTTCTTTCACTCAAATGGAAGAATTAGTCTGCAGAGGTGAGCCAAGAAAGCAAGAAGGGACTCTGCGGTTCAAGAAGAAAGCCTTGTTGGCCATAAAGCGTTTGATGTTGTTTATCGATGTGACAACGTGTTCAATATTGATATTCTTAGCGACCCCCATCCAGCTTCTGTCAAATATGAACCAGCAGAACAAGACGATTTTGCTTGTCCAAAAAAGAATAAGACTCAAGTGAAGACAGAATATCACCTAAGAGGGGAGTGAATTGGGTGATTTAAAAAACTTTTGCAATTAAGGTAGAGAACTAAAATGACAGAGCAAGGATATCAATAATGACACAGAACATTTATACTGGTTCGATCTAAAATCTTGACCTACATCCAGTACCCAGACTCTCTGGGTTTTTCACTATCACACTGTGACACGATTACAGACTCTGTTTCAAAGTAATCCTCTCTTTGTAGAATTCATGCCCCCTTACAAGCTATAATCAATACACTCTAACTCAAGGTCCATCTACCTTGAGATTTTTACAGAAATAATGATCAGATAACAACTCTCTTACAGAGTAGATAAAGAATAATTGAAGTATAAAACATCTAAAGATATTACAGAATATTGAATGAAACAATAATTGACAATAAATTCGATTGAGCATAAATGTTTCGGTAGTTGATCCGTATTGAATGCTTCGGCTTATATTGGTTAATGCAGTTAATGACCATTGAGAAGCTTCAATTCGTTGGACAATTGAAGCTCGTTCATCACTCATAACTTCAATTCTACAAAATAATCGTCGTCATTCTACTGCTTTGACATTCCTTTTGTTTTGCTTGTTGAGTTGCAGCAATTAATATGGAAAGAGAGCAGGAATGCCTTCTAGTTTGCTCAAAGAATGGTTGTCGTGTTGATGTATCGTTTTCTACAACTGCATTTAATGCTTTTGATATAATTAATACTTTTTAAGATTTTGAAGTTAATCACCCACATAATCATCCGAAACTCATTAATACATTGATTAAATATAGTTAAGAACAATAATAAGTGAAGATAAGAAGTAATGAAATCATAATTAGTGATTTTAACTTTACGGACACGGAGATTTACAGAGGCACATATGGAACATTTGAGTTATCTTTAGCTAACTCGAATTGGTTCTTTCAACACTTGATTGAAGATGATTTTCTTCTGAAATAAAAACTTGTTTGAAACATAAGTTTAAATTGAGAAGATCTTTTCGCAAAGCATAACTTGAGTCTAAAATATACTGACTTGAGTTGTTCACTCAAGTCAAGTCTTTATAACTCGAGTCATTAAGTTTTTGTTCTATGAATGAAGATTGAGTGTTATGTTAAAAGGTACTTTGAACAAAGGACACTCGAATCTTAAAATCACAACTCTAATGAGTGACTCGAGTGCACAAAGTTATAACTCGAGTTTTGAAAATTTGTTTACAGAGATTAAGATTGAGAAATACATTGAAAATGAATTTGAAAAAACGACACTTGAGTGTTGAAATGTTAACTGAAGAGTATCTCGAGTGCATAAATATTAACTCGAGTTTGAAGATTTTGACTCTTGAAAAGGACATCTGAGTGCAGGAGTTAAGGTTTGAAAAGAGAAGGTTTAACATCCACCAAGTCAACTCGAGTTTTGTGTAGGTAACTTGAGTTGTTACCTTTGATTCAAAAGTCACAGAAATCTTTTTACTCGAGTTATGAACAACTAACCTGAGTCAGTTAAAATTGAAAACTATTTTGACTAAGAGTTTAAAAGCACTAACTCGAGTTTTTGAACCAAGACTCAAGTATGTTTTAAGCAAACACATAAAAATATTTTCTAATTCAATATTTGATTGAAATGAAAGTTATTCACTCAGGTGCCATTGAACATACATTTAAGTGACTTGAATCATTAAGTCTATATTCCTTACAAGTGTCTCTTATCAGCAAAACATATTGAATAGAGAATTAACATCAAGAAGTGCACCTAGAGGTGCAATAAATTTCTGTTGGTCAAGAAGAAACAAATGACAATGATCATGAAGTTTCTATCAGTAATGACGATTATGTGTCTTCGAACCCCATCAGCGATGTTTCAGGCTCTGTTTTGGCAAGTTTGGCGTCGATTCCTCCACTTTCGTCAAGCAACATCTCTATTTTAAACCCCCAAGTTCCACTATCGACAGATGGAAAGCTTGGAGTAAATGGGTCTCTGAGTTTCGATCCTGTTGAAGCTTTGCATGCAACTTCATTAGCAATGGGCAGAAGAGAAGCATCAAAATTGGAAGTTGAAGTGGGTGAGCCCAAGAAACTTGACGTTCATGAACGTTTTCAGGAGGAACTTGGAAGCCACAACATTGGAAGCGTGACTTTTGGCTTTCTTCAGAATATTCTGGACACAATCGACTCCTCCATTTCTGATTGTCGAGGATTGGATAGTTCGAATGTGCTTTTTAACGAAGATGTTGACGTCGCTACTTGCTCTGTGTTCGTCGTTGACAATCTCTGTCCCTTTGCTGCCACAGGGCTCTTGTGCTTCGTCGCTGTCTCTATTTGTTGTTCCCTCTTCAATTCATGAGTCTATACAAATTGAAAGAGTAACATGGCATGTTGAGAATTGTTCTAAACAAAAATCTCTTGTCCCAAGAGCTACGTGGCTGAGCAAAGATCAGTTGGAAAAGTCAAAAGCATAGTTAGTTTCCACCTTTCCAATTTTCTAGTTGTCTTACAATTTCTCTTTGTGGTAGAAAAATATCAATGCGTTACAGCTGGATGGCATTTTTTTTCAACAACAAAAGCATCTTTTTTTTTTCTTTTCTCCATCCAGGTTCACCGTAGCTTTTCTTTTTGACTAGCGGATCGAGGTTACGTCGGCGCATATGCGGGGCCTCTCCCGCAAGAGTTTCACAGCGTCCACAGGACTCGAACTCGAGACCACTTCTTAAAGCCCAAGCCCTTCCACTCGGGCCTAACTCCGTACAACAAAAGCATCTTAATAGGACAATGGGTTAACAATTTCATATATGTTTATGGGCTTGGAATATATCAGCAAACAAAAGAGCCCACTAACTTTGCATTTGGGTTTTATATTTCCTATGGGTACCTTTAGGCTCCGTTTGGTTTGAGGTGAGGGGAGGGAGGGGAGCTCCCCTCCCTAGTATGAAATGACATATATAATCCTGATTTACCTCGTTTTTCGCACAAATATTTAAAATCAGGGTTATATATGTCATTTCATACTAGGGAGGGGAGCTCCCCTCCCTCCCCTCACCTCAAACCAAACGGAGCCTTAGTAAAGGGCTGTTGTGAGAATGGGTCCTAATCCTTTTATATTCTCCTATAAGAATTCTGATTTTTGTTTGATTTAAAGAGGAGTTAGTCAAGATGCTTCTTGGTGCTGGTTTTCTCCAATATTCAATGGATAGTAGATGAGAGTCTGCTTCATTCAAAAAAGGCTGCAAGTATCATTTGTGTTGCACATGGTGGGACCCTCAAAAGCTCACAACTGTTTTGTTATGTAATTGGAAAGGGAAAGACGTGAAGAGTGTACCAGCACAAGTTCCAAAATTTTCCAGCATTTTATAGCTTAGGCTTATGTTTTTTATGTTTCAGTTTTGTATTTCTTTTTAGGTTCATATTTGTGTTTTGTAGTCAATCATCCTTGGGGGCAAGGATGTTTTGGGGAGGGGTATTGATATGTAAAGATAATAATATGCATTTAGGGACCTAATTGTGAGATAAACCTAGGGACCTAATTGTAAACTAGATAATTAGTTGGGTAATCAGTCATTAATCCTAAACTAGCTGTTAGTTAGTGACTTGAGGGAGACTATAGTATTATAAATAGTCACTCCTCCATAATTGTACAATCAGATTTGCTATGGCTATGAATACAGAATTGAGAGAGTCATAGGAACTCTCTTCTTCTTCTCCTCGTATTTCTATCTATTGAGTCTCTCTTCTATCCCTCTTTCTTAATTCTATACCAATAAACATAATAGCGTAGGGCTAACCATTGTGTCAAAAGCCTAAGCTAGAAGCAGATGTGCACCCCATTTTTTTTCAACCCATATCATATACAAGTCCACCAATCTTCTCCGACTTTGTGATTCACCAAGCTAAATCCGATCCAACCACTCTTAGACCTAGGACATATCTAACTTAGATCAAGTTCTCCACATTTTAAAAATAGGACACATGATTATATAAGAATGGAGAATTTGACATAATAATTTTAAGGAATTTGACTTAAAATTTTATCATGAAATTTGGTGTTATGGGACTAAAATATTCTAATTAATGGGGAAATTGATTTGAAGTAATATTAATGAAGGGTGAAATTCTAAAAAATAAATTAAGGTTCATTGAAGACAAATTATTGTAAGAAAATTACAACTCCAAAATGAAAATATTTTAAAATTAAAAAATGTATTTTTTTATAAGGATACAACTGTTTTATCTATTATACAACAACAACAATAAAGCTTATCACATTTGATGAGATTTATTATATAGAACGTATGATCTCTATTTTGACCTCTACCTTTTATATACAATACAGATATGGTGTATATGGATGGTGTAATTTTGAACATTATGTATCCTATAATATATTGATTAATTTTTTCCTAAAGATAATACTTTTGATTCTTTAAAAGCACGAGGAGTATATCCCATTAATAATAAGGCTGTTTTTTTAAGAACATAAAGTTAAAGGATACACTTCTTCCAATTAAGTTTGTTACGTTCACTTACAACCCTCAACCACTTGATCAAGTGATAATAGCTTATATGACTTGCATAAATTTAAATTAGTGATCATACTTTTGAATTATTAGATTTTTTTGTTTGTTAGTTTGAATAAAAGTGATAGAATTTATCAATGTAAAATATAAAACATATAGCAAAAATAATGTCATAATTATATAACAAACTTGACATTGTAAAAGTATAAGATAATTTGGCCAGTTAAATACTTTGTTCTCTCTCTCTCTCAAACTCGGCCAGTTAAATACTTATCAATATAAAATATAGCTAAAATGTACTTTTGGTCCTTTAGGTTTAGACAATGTTCCATTTTTAGTCATTTAACTTTAAAAAGAGTGTTTTTAGCATGGTTTGTGAAACCGGACCGGACCGCCGGAACCGTCCGTTGATCTAACCGGATCGATCCCGGCCAACCCGTTCTTTTTTTTTTTTTTTTTAATAATAAAAAAAAGGTAATCTGATTTGATTATTTGAAACAACTTATGTTGATATGCAGGATTTATGAAGGTTTGGTTTGCTTTTGGGATTGTGAGGTTCTGGTGTGTGAATATATGTGTTTTCTTGAATCTGTGTTAATGGAGGGAAATGTAGGTTGAAAATACTCTAATCTGAATATTTTGTCTCAAATGTAGGTTGTAAAGAAAATTGTTAAGAATATCTGAATATGTCACAAGTATTGAAGTATATGGTTATTTTGCTACTAATCTAAAGTATTGAAATGATATATAGTACTATGTGAAATTTAGGTTGGTGTGATGAAAAATTAATTATTTTCCAATTTTTTATACCTCACCTCACTGCCTCGGTTGACTCCGGCCGACTCGATCGACCCACTAACCCTTAACCCAAGATCTTAGACCGGTCACCACCACCGGGTTTGAACCTTAGTTTTTAGTCCTTTTAAGTTAACACGGTTGAAAATGTTAAGACAACAACTTTAAAATACTACATATCTTATTAGAATATTGATATCTAAATAAAATATAAAAATAATTATATTAGAGAATTACAATTTAGACATGTGTCATTTTAAATTTGTTGAGTCATCATTTTTTGTTGATGAAATTAATGTTATTAACTTAAAATGACTTAAAACACACTTGTTAATGTTAAATGGCTAAAATAGAATATCATATAAAGTTAAAGTATACTTTAACCTAAAATATAAAATCAATGACAAGTTGTGATATTTACAAGTCATCCGCATTTTGATTCCTCTAGATGATTTTCTTTCTTGTTTTAAGTTTAAATATTGTGAAAAGTAGTGTGCAAGAGTATATAAATAATTTATTACCAAAAAGACCCACACCAAATGACTAACATGACAATAAAAAGATTATATACAGAAAATGACAATAAGATATAACATATTAAACACTAAGGAGACTTTTTAATAATAAAATTGTTTTTGTGTGGGACTGTACCGTAATTTTTTCTTTAAATTTTAGGAAGTTTGGGCTATAAACTTTTCAATCAGGAATTTAAGTACAATTTTTTAAATTTTACCCAAAAAAAAGGGGGAAAGTTTGATGCACTAAATTCCGGTCAAGATAGAAATTAAAGTTGTTAAATTTGTGAGTCTAAGCAACCTCGTGATAGAGTTAAACTCCTATCATGAACTTAAAATCTAAACTCGTAAGTATTTACTATTATCATTAAAGAAGTATTTATAGTGTATAATTAAATCATTAAAATAAAAAAAAAATTAAATATATTTTAAATCTAAATAATTGAAATTAAATATATCAACATTCATAATTTATCGTACTTAGCAAAGAAATTTATATATAAAGTCATTGAAGCGTGATTAAATCAAGTTTGGCTATTGTCATCGTCATCTCGCTTTGACCGATCTTTTTCCATCCTCTTCCTATCCACTACTTATTTCAGCTTTTTAGATTAAAATTGAGCGGTTTAGATTTAGTGTTTAATAAAAATATTAATAAAATATCAAATCATTAAAAAAATAAATAAATAAATTCCAAAAGTGCTAATTTTTAGTTATGATTATTTAAGATTACAATAAAAAATATTTAAAAAGAATATTTTGATAAAACATTAAACCTAAACCGTTCAAATTTCAACCTAAAGGTTGAAATGGGTAGTGGTAGTGGAAGAGAAGAGGAGGGTAAGAGAACATTAAAAGAAGATGATGGTAGCCAATTCAAATTAAATAAAAAAAGTTAACACAAGTTTAAGATTGTAAGTAAAATTTTGTAAATTAGAAAGGTAAAAACGGTTAACTTTCTAATACAACTAATATAAGTTTATCAGTGACTCGATTCGATTTTGTAAAGAAGAAACGTAAACGATAAATTCAAAGAATCAACTTGTGAGTTTGACAATAATAAAGTAATAAAAGAAATACAACACATAAAAGGTATACCAATTACGCAATATTAATAAAGTAATGAAAGTAATACAATACATACAAGGTATACATACCAATTACGCAATATTTAGGGATTGCAACGGTGCTGACAAAAGGACACAAGGCTAGTAAATCACTTTGCATGCAATACTTGCGTGTGTAATATAAAAAGTCATATTTTGAGGGTATAACTCTTGAATAATATTTTTAAAGCTAAAATACACGAAAACTCTGCCTGAGCTTTGGATTTGTTGAACATGACCTCTCTTTTCTGAGTAAAAAACATGACCTCTCTAATCTTCAACAATTTAAATTAAGGACCCTAATATTTTATATTTTGACTATCAACTCTTATAGTTAAAATTATTAGATTGTTAAAGTTAATGGTTTTTGCTATATCATAATCATTCTATTTTTTATTATTATTATATACCATATCATTTTAAACATAATATTTGACATTTGACATGTGATTTTAAGTATTTTATACTTTCTTCATTGAAAAAGACATGGTCAAATAAACATTTTAAAAGCTTTTTAAAGTATTTTTTAAAAGTATAAATTAAACAGTATCATTAAAATCTGATTAAATGATTTAAAACTTTAGTATATACACTAAAAAAAGTCATCTAGTGATAGAATTCCACTGCTAAATTAACTTAGCAATAGAATTCCGTCACTAATTAATTAGTAACAGTTTATTTGACAACAAAAATCATCCAATTCCATCACTAATCCACTATTTTTTTTAGTGATATATAAATGCTATGAAAGAATGTTAGTGGAGAGTCAATTATTGATACGGAGGAGAGAGGTTTGAGAGTGAGAAACTCTCGGCTTTTTTAGTGGTGCTATCTACAGCACTTTTTGGCCTTTGTGGTGCTTTTCCGGCATCATCTTTTGACACTTTACGACACCGTTTCGACACTTAAATGCCTGGTCCTCATCGTCTTTCTCTCAGATCCTCTCTTTCTCTTCTTCCCTGGTTTCTTTTAAGCTAGCTTTTCCTGCCTTCTTGGTCCACCGACTTCAACCTCCACCACCGTCTTTAAGTTTCCTTCCATCCCCTGCCATCCTACTCCATCTACGTCAACCTTTGCCATTGCCTTTAAGTTTCCTTCCATCCCCTTTATTGTCTTCTTTAATGCCTTTGATTTTTCTTCATCTTTTTATTCAACCACCTCACCCACCCTCCCCTTCTTTTACCTTAAGCCATGTTTCCCTCATCTCTATTCCACCACCTTATTTCTTGTTTCCCTTTCTACCGCCTCCCGTCCTTTCTTCTCTATCGCCTTATCCTTCTATCACCTTTTTTCCTTTTCTCCTAACCACTGTCTTCTTCATTCTCCATTGTCCACCGCCTTATCCCATTTCATTGCTCCTCTTAATCATGGAATGAGCAGAGCCATGATTATTCTTTTGTGTTTCAGGCTGCTCGTTAGTCTCTTTCATGCTTCAGTACTTGTATGTTATTGCAGGTTTATTGCTTGAAGCCTCAACTGTTCCATTTGCGTCACCTGGAGTTTGGGATTGTTCGCGTCTCTTTGCTTCTGGCATCTGGACCTGTCCGTTTGCCTCATCTCTCTTCCTACGGGAAGCTTCGAACCACGATGGTTCACTTGGGTGGCCCATGTCCTTTGAGAAACGTGTTGTAAGTTGTAACACCTTCTTGTCCACTCTTGCTCGATTCTTTCAGGCTCCATCTGCGTTATTGGAAGTTTTTGGTGTCTCTCTTTTGAAAGCTTTAAACCTTCTTATATATCGAAGCTGCTTATTGCTATATTCTCTCTCTCTCTCTCTCTGTTTTTCTTTTCCTAGTGTGTTGTTTTTCGTGTTACAGTTTGTTTGTTTCTTTATTTTGTTGTCTTGGCTACTTGGTTTACTTTTGTTTTTGATGTAATGCAGCCCAAGTGTGTTGTAATCATTTTACTAATTGTTTAGTAAAGTTTGTCTTTTTATCAAAAAGAAGAGAGAGAGAGAGAGAGAGAGAGAGAGAGAGAGAGAGAGAGAGAGAGAGAGAGAGAGAGAGAGAGAGAGAGAGAGAGAGAGAGAGAGAGAGAGAGAGAGAGAGAAGGAGAGTCAATTATTAAATGTTATTTTTAATATGTAGGATCTCAGAAAATGGAATGCACCATCATTTATCTATATCTTCTTTGGCATTAAAAAAAAAAAAGTCATCCAAATGAAAGATTCACAAAGAGAGTATGCTCCATGTAAGCACACACGCACACGCACACGCACATTCAAATTTTATGTTCCAGTGATATTCCACAAGTTCCTGAGGCAAGCAATTTAGACGGCACGGGTTGCAATTCCAAATTGTTGACATCCAATATTCGCAGCATTTGAAACTGATGAAAGATACATGCTTTTTTTAATTCCTTTATTCAATCTAAAGTAAACTGATTAATAACAAAAAAAAAATTACAGACCTTTTTTTTAAAGATAAACGCCTTTTTCTTGGACTGGAAGATCATAAATTTGTGCCAAAACAAAGTAATGAGTTGGACTGGGATGCCTTTCCATCATGCGAGAAGAGTGAAGACCAAGGTCAATTACCTTTAAATTAAGTCAGCACTGATATGATCCATAATTTTCAACTTTTTTAACTTGCCTTGTGTAATCAAACAAAGAAAAAAAATATATTAATGATTCGAAAAACAAACAACAAAAAATGGGAAAATTAGAGCCAAGGAATTAAGGCAAAAGAGTTAGGCCAATAAAAGGTGAGTTAGCTAATTGCAGTGGGTGGTGATAGATTTTAGGAAGAAGGAAGTAAAAGAAGAAGACCACGAGTAGACAAAGAGGAGTGAAAGTTATGGTTTCAGAAGCTCTTTCCTATAACTCGAAAAACAAAACTTTCCTCACATATTTACTTCGTAAGTTGTAAAAATTATTATCCAAAATCTAATCCAAACATATACTAAGGTATCCCAAGCCACTTTAGACTTGAGGCTAATCCTTTTAGAACAAACATTTTCTTTAATTTTATTAGAAAAGAAAAAAACTGTTTCCCATCAATCTCTTAATATCAAATGAATGATGACACATGAGCTTCAAGAGCAAATTTACACTATAACAAAAATGATGTGAATAATATGTAAACTGTCAGCTCAGTATATTTGGTTAACTAACAGTCAAAATAAACTGGGATAATTGTAAGGGTAAAACTACCCCCCTTTATACTTCCGGGCAAAATCTCCCCTCAGTAAAAACTACTGAGCCAAAATTGCCTCTTAAGAGATGTTCATTTTTAATTAGATACTATTGTATTTTTTATATATATAAAAAAAAAAAATCAACCATAGACTTCAATTCCTTCATCAGACAGCTCATCTAAACTGATTTTTAATATAAGAAAAAGTTAAAAGCCCTGAGCGTTGAAATCACTAATAAATATTACTTTCAAATCACAATTATAAAACATAGTTGATTTTGTTTGGAGAGATTAAGGAAGGTTAAATAAGTTCTTAATCATTTCATATGTTGTGTATCTTTAGATTATATATTAGTTTATTAGTCAAACTAATTACTTTGAAGAAAAAAATAAAAATAAAAATACTCTAAAGTAATTTAATTACCTTTTTTAATTTCTTCAAAAAAAGTCAACTATGCCTTATAATTGGACCTAGGAGGAAAGATACTGTATAACAAATAATGGCTGTGTAATCCAACTTCTAAAATTTTGGCCCAACAAAATAAATTACAAACTTTCGAAAAGACCTAGATTTTTCTTCATACTTTAAATTTTAAATGAAACAAATAATTAACCTAATCGAATCTATCCAACCTAAGACCGCGAATATGTGCATATAATACTGGAGAGGCTTCTGCACGTGTCCGTATGCAAAAGGTTGGAATAATCAAAGATTTTCAAAACAAGGACAGAGACACGTAATAGGGACAAAAAATGGCTTGATAGCTCCACTACAACTATGCACAAGATTGAATTTAATCATTCAAATTTAATACTAGTCCTAATTATATGAGCACTTTTGTAGTGTAAATTTGCACTACAAAAGTGCTCATATAATTAGGACCGGAGGGAGTAATACTTCAACTAGAGTTAGATAACTAAATTATAATTTTTTTAAAGAAGTTAGTTGAGTATATATATATATATATATTTTCAAGAATTCCCTATTTAATAAGTTGCATTGAAAAGTATTATCATTAAAAAAAAAAAAAAATCCCATTTAACATATACAATAAAAAGAGGAACGCACCATCATTAATCTCTCTTCTTTGCCTTCAAAAGGTCATCCAAATGAAAGATTCACAAGAGAGAATGCTATATATGTAAAACCCACCTATTTCAATTTTATGTCCCCTTGATATATACTGACTATATCTTTATATGACTCTGTCTGAAGATATTTGACGGAGTCTCTCCATCTAACAGCAATATAAAACTAACCACAAGATGAGAAAGAAGAGAAGTGCAGCAGTTAACTTGGCAGAAGAGATAGCCACGGCATTACCATGAGAGCCATTTGGACCACTAAACTTGGCAAGCGAAGGAGAAGAAAGTGATATTATTCCAGGAGTCACAATGGCAAGGGATTTAGCAGGCACTGTTGCAATTACTTTTTGTTGATGCCCAATATTTGCAGCACTTGATACTGATGAGACAACAGAAATGGGTTTCTTCGAATCCCCTGGCATAGGAGATGGAGCCAATGGAGGCGAAGGTGTAGCGCCAACAAAAGGTGGGTTAGCTGATTGCATTGAGGCGGAAACTTTACCAAGAAGTGGAAGATTCTGTGAGTCAACCTGGGGAGAAGAATGTTGATTCTGAAACATCTGTTGTGCATACTCTGAAATAATTGCACGAGCACACACATCCCAGGTCCTGGGCCATCTCTCCCAGTGACATTGGCTCTGATAAACTACGCAAGGAATTGCTGATTCTTGACTCTGTCTTCACCGAGAGATCTTCATTCTCTGTACTGTCAAAAATATAATGACACAGATGAATTACTAAAAGATAACATAATATTTAAATATATTGTGTCCGATATGCATCATAAAGGTTACTAGTAATCGGTACACAAATTATTAATTTAAACAATAATAATACACAACATCCATCAGCCTAAAAATCAGACGTTATTATACTATAAAAAAATTTACAATTATTATTGATTATTGATTTTTTCTGTTCTTCTCACCATATCATTCGATCACATTTAAAGCTTTAAAAGAAAGGTTTATTTCCAAATTTGATCCAAATATAATCAAACTGTATTTAAATTCCTGTCTTAAATCTCTCCACAAGCCACATTGGTGACTGCACAGCAGTGTCCCACTAAATAATTATCAATTATATGTTTATAGGGCCCTAATTGTAGCAAATAGCTAATGCTTTTCATAATAAATTATGTTTAGCCAAATAGTTTTGCACCGTCCCCTTGTCCTACTCCCTCCTTGATCTTTAAGTCGGAAATTCTCTAGCTTGTTTGACATATAATTATAAAATTCCAAATACGCCATTCACTACGTAAACTTGACCCCCTTCTATGTTCTCCCCTCAGTTCATCTAACTGGTGATAGGTCCAAGTCCCTGAAGTAAAAGTATCAGATTGCAAATGAACTGAGATTGGATTTAAGTTGGGTAATCTTCACTCACACGGTAAGAAAAAGGGTGCTCACTTGTGTACTCAATATGTTTATGAAAACTCGCATAGATGCCCTCCTTTAAATTAAAAAAGTTACAAGAAAAATCACTCACAGTAATTTAAGCATTTTAAACAGTATAATTTAGTACCTTAATCCTTGGCTTCTTAATACTAGCGTTTGTAGCTGAATCCAGATCGGCAGCTTCTAAAGCATTTAACTGCTTCATACTATCATTCATGCAATCAGGAGATGATACAACATTCAAGGGCATGGCACTCACATAACGCCTCATTCTCTTGGTTCCATATTGGTTGATGAAATTCCTAGCCTGACGACAACACTTGGTCATGGCAACCAAATCCTCACCCACAGCAGCTCTGGATCCATTGCCTGGTGCGGATCCTGCTATCCTATCAATCATGCTAACAACTGAGGCAATGCCACAGACAGCGGCACTTAAATCTTTAGATGACAATGCTTTTACCTGGAATAAAAACAAGAAGTAAAGTTGATGATTTTTCATTGTAAAATACTTCTCATAATCAGCAACTTTTAGGCATGGCAGTTAGCTTCACTAACCGCTTTAGTTAGGCGTTCAATAGGCAGCTCTGCAACAGTTAACTTCGCAGAAGGGGCTTCCAAAGCATTACCATCAGCACCATCTGAACCACTGAACTCTGCAAGCAAAGGAGGTGATATTCCAGGAGTTCCTATGGCAAGGGATTGAGCTGGCACTGTTGCAATTCCTGTTTGTTGATGTCCAACATTCGCAGCATTTGATACTGACAAGACAACAGAAATGGGTTTCTCAGAATTCCCTGGCAAAGGAGATGGAGCCAAGGGAGGTGAAGGTGTAGGGCCAACAAAAGGTGAGTTAGCTGATTGCAGTGGGGTGGAAGCTTTAGCGAGAGATGGAAGATTTTGTTGGTCAACCTGGGGAGAAGAATGTAGTGGAATCTGAGGAGATGCAGCCTGAAGAAGATGGGGTGAAGAAACAGGATATAAACCCCCAGATTTAAACTGTTGTTGGGGATAAGCTGAACGTTGCCCAGAGGGAAGATGTTGCTGGAAGGTCCCTGGCTTAACACCCAATCCTTGCCTCATCTTAACATCATTGGTATCATTAATTTGGTGAAGGGTTGGCATTTGATGTGTCTGCATGTGCGCAGGCACCTGTTGCTTTGTTGCCTGTTGTAACTGCTGCTGCTGTTGCAGCATCTGCTGGCTTCGAAACAATTGCCGCTGCTGAAGATGTTTAAGCTGTTGATTCTGCAACATCTGCTCTTCCTGTGGTTGTTTCAGTAGCTGGTGTTGAAGCATAGTAGAACCTGGCTGAAGAGGATTTGAATTTTGTTGGAGCACACTAGCCCCACCTTGTGATGATAAGTGATTGGTATTAGTCTGTTGAGGAGCATTCACAGAGTTTAGTTGAAGGGGGCTCACTCCAACCTGCTGCAGGGAATTCACAGAACTAGAATCCAAATTGGCACCAGGTGGCATAGAATTAATCATATTCTGCTGTGTTGTTGACAACCCAGAAATGGAAGGGATAGAATTATGCTGCAAGCTTGCCATACTACTCTTTGGCATTGTCGCTACAGAACTCTGTAAGTTTGTTGATTGCATCTGAGAGTTCATTTGATTTTCAAGAGATTGTGGCTGTGTTCGTAACTGCATATGAGGTGGAGGAAGTTGCCCAGACTGCATAGAAGATATAGCTCTCTTGGGCCTATTTGTATTTATAAAATTTATGATCTGCTTCTCATATGAAGCCATTTTTTCCTTGAAACCAGGCACAATTTGGCCCTTGGAAATCTGTAGAAATGCTATGAGGCGCTCCAACATTGTTTTGAATATCTTCAGCTTCTCAAGCTGCTCTGACTTGACTTGATGTGGAAGAAAATCATGCTGATAGGAAAAACCAGGGAGGTTAGATAAAGCTCCATAAGATATAGTAGTTATAATTAATTACACACAGACTCAAGGCAAATTAAGGGATTTCTTTAGGGAAGAGGTGATGGATTGATGCTTAGCACATGCTGTAAAGGTTGAACAATGCAAACATTATTCCAGAGTTGAAGCCACCAAAGCAATCATAATTGCTGTGGAAAGGCTTCTTTATCCATATAAGTTAAAATCAAAGCGTATTTTGACCAAAACAAGAAATTATATTAAAAAAAAAAAAAAAATCAGGTGAGAAGGAATGGATATCCTCCAAGGAACAACAAAAAAGAAAATAAAAGTAAGCAAGAGATGAAATACCAGCTGAAGTTTTTTAGCAGCAAATTTCTGGTGCATTTCAGTCAATTCTGGCAAATACGATTCTTTCATGGACTTAATCTGTAGGCAAAAATCAACAGAAACAGAGAATCAAAACATTCAAAACTATGAACTACGATGGAAACATATATTTTCATTCTTGTGAAAGCTTTTTTTAAAAAGCAAGGTTTCATAAATTGAAATATTTTAAGTTTTGTGCTAACTTGAGGGAGGGTCCAAACCATTCATTTGTGTTACCAAAAATTGACAACCAAGTCACATTGAAGCATCCGACGGTAAAAAATAAGCAAGAATATTTAATGTCATTTACCTCCTAGACTAAAACTAAGTTCATTACGTCAATTTACTTGTGTCAATTGATTGATTATATCCTGAAGTTCTACCCAATTTTCATGTTATTACCTTCTGGAACACCTCTTCTTGCCAATCATCCCCACCAGATTTTCCAGTCTGTGCGGTTGAATCTAGAGAATCTACAATATAGATATATGATACATGAATAAGCATAAAGGGCTCAACAATTGGCACCTTTTTTAAGACGGAAAATAATAGATGAAAGAACAAAATAGAAGACTTATTGAAATGCTACAAAAGCAAAGTGACAGAATGGAACACCTATAGATGATGAATCTGAAAGCGTTCTTTGTGACTGATATGGTTGCTTTTGTTGATCAAGTAAATTTTTTTGTTGAAGCAAAGAACTCGATCCCTGAAGTCTTTGCAGCATATCTCGTTGCAATAGATTTGGCTGCTGCTGCATACCCAACTGCAGTTGCATCTGTGCAGGTTGAGATTGTATCTGTGGCATCAATTGCTGCTGTGGAGCCTGTGGCTGTGATTGCTGCCCTTGAGATTGTAATAAATTGGTTACATTTTGTTGTGATTGGTGCTGCACTGGAACCTTTGATTGCTGTACCATGTGCGCAGAGTGCTGGTTAGGCTGCATGCCTGAGTTGCCTGACTGAGGTGAAAGCAGCTGTTGTTGTTGTAACCCTGGGACGTTACTTCCCAATTGTTGCTGATGTATGTTGCATAGATTGTTTTTTTGATTTATCAAATGTGGCTGCGGCTGCTGCTGCTGCTGCAGGTTTGGAAGATTATTCTGCCGCCCAGCAAGCAATCTCTGATGTTGCTGCATATCACCAACATTATTCTGTTGCCCAAGTAGCTGAGGGTGTTGCATGCTTGTTCCATTTGACTGTGGTGCTAGAAGCTGCTGCTGTTGTGGAGGCATTATTGGTTGTTGAGAAATTGGGGTTTGTTGCTGGTTATTAATTGATGTCTTTTGTTGCTGTTGCCTGATAACTGATTGGGAATGTTGCTGCAGCATGGGTTGTGCTGAATCTTGAACATTATTAGCTTGCTGATTCTGCTGAAGGCTAGGAAGAGATGTCTGCGTGATCAAAGGCTGCATGACAGAAGATGTTTGCATAACAGATGACTGTGAAGATTGCAATTGATTTGGTTGTAGATTTGGGTGCTGCTGTTGCTGCATCTGGATGTGGGGTTGCATAAGTGAGTGTTGAATGTTCCCAGGCTTGATTTCATGCTTCAAAAACTTCTGTTGAAGCTGTTGCTGTTGGTAGAGATACGGCTGTGAATTCTGCAATTGCTGTTGCCATTGGGGAACAACCTGCTGCCTTGGAGGCATTTGTCTCCGAGACCCACCAAACATATTATTCTGCATATTGGAATTTGGGCCAACAACATTTTGGATAGGAGTCTGGCCAATATTGGATACAAGAGGAGCAATGTTGTTTTGAATGTTTTGAGATAGAAGCTGCTGACGTGATTGGGACTGATTAGGCACTGGAATAGCATGTGACTGCCCCGGATTGTGAACTTGAGACTGCATAGGAATTCCTATAATAATAAACGAAAGAAAGAAAGAGTTTATTACTGAAGAAAGAGCAACAAGAACCAAGAAATTAATTAATACGAATCAAACCCCAAACAAGAGAACAACAATTTATAACTAGGAGATAGAGCAAGGTAAGGAAAAAAGAAACTGCAAAGGTACTATAAACCTAACTGTGAATCGTATGAAGAAAAAATGTTTCTTTGGTTGTGTTGGCAAGCTATATTAGTCATCACATAAACTGTCACAATTGAGTGCTGGTTAAATTTTTAGTGCAGAACTACAACAAAAAAGATATGAAAAAACTTAAAAGTCAAAAAATCACTAAAAAACAAGATAACAAAATTATGTAAAATGCCTCATTGCATATATAGACTTTGGCACCAGATCAGTACACTGTTTCCCTGCCAATACCATCATTGCAAATGAGGAAACCAAAATAATATTTATGCCAACCTGAATCGATAGGCTTGTTGCTAGGGCCACCTGCATTTGATTGCATAGCGTCGACCATGGTATTCTGGGTTTTATTCTCCATTGTATCCATATTCAAAGTTAGTTTCCGAAGATAATCAGACTGAAATAAGGGAGTAGCACATAAAACAGTCAAACTTCTATGTTGTACAAGTTAACAAAAGTAATATAAATGAACATGACAACTATGAGGGTGAGATGCGCTGTTGTGAATAAACCTTGCTTGTTGCAGCAATATAACTCTCTTCTTCAAACCTTAGAGCAAATTTGCCCAATTCATGCAATCCATCTTGACCAGAAACAGGACGATGCCTCTTGAACTTATCCATTCTATAACATGAAAACATATGACATACAGGTCAAACCAATTTAAATTACCGAGTGAGACAATATTAAATGAAAATTACATTTTGCTGACAATTCTTAGACGTTCACCAGGTTGCAGTTGAGTTCTCCAATCACGTGTATCCATAGTGGATTCAGCGCCTTGTGTGGGTCTCCAGTTGGCATCCATCGCATTTGAATTAACTGAAACAGCAGAGATAACACTCTAATCAAACCAGACTCTAAAAGGAAGCAAATAGAGGAAGAAGTTGTGCATACAAATGTAAAAGAGATCTTATTTATTATGACTAATAGAATTTGATAATTTGTTAGAGGCTTAAATTACGGTTATACCTTTAAATTGTAATGATTTATATATTAACATTGATTTGAACATGATTGACAAAGAACTGAGAGTAACAATACTGTATATGGAGGCATGTGGCATTTGGTGGGGAATTGAAAGAAATTATGGTTATGATGTGTCTTTGTTATACTCAAATAAAATGAAAAGAAAAATCAGCGCCGGGGAAACTTCAGAAGATTCATAGATGGTAGGTATATCAATAAGCATTAACAGGTTTCAATATGATTATCCAAAAATTTTCCCAGCCTCTAGTAGATCCATCGACTCTAAAAGCATTCTCATTTCTATCTCAAAAATTCAGACACCTTAGCTTACTCCCTATAGTTTATACTCCTGAGTCTTGACCTCTTCTCAGCCTACTGTACTCCAATTTCGAGTTTCAAATTCAAAGAATACAGTTCTTTGAATATAATTAAGAGTACAATGGCGGCACTTGACAAATAAAACTTTTGCGCACTTAAAAAGTTTCAAGAATCATTCCAAGTTTGAATAATGATTCTCTCCTTTTCCGCCTTCAATTAAAGTTATACCCCCAAGAAACAAATGTACTTCAACAAGATTTAGTGTGTCCAAAACAAACAACCCGAAATCGAAGAGAGACAAAAAAATTCAGTATTCGAGGAAAATCGAAATGAAATTGTTGAACTGAAATGATAAAGATCATACCCTAGGAAAGATAAATGCGACGAGGAAGACAAAAGCCTGGGATGAAACAACCGATGGCATTCACGCGGTGGCGTGACTTGTGAGGGGTTTCGCGTTCAACGGGACTCCTCCAAAGCAAAGAGCTGAGAAAGAAAGAGAGAAATATGCAGAAGCCTGAAACTAATATGAAGATATACTCCCTAAATGAACAAATTATCTCACAAAAATGAACCGCGGCTGGCTTACGACCATGCATGAAGTTTGAACTTTCATGCATTCAAAAAAGGTTTTCTTTGAGCAGTTTCCTGCTGCCTAATAATTTTGGAGACATTCTAGATGCATTTTTCATGTTTCTTTAATATAATATATTTTTTTTAGTCAAAGCTTCTTTAATATAATAGATTCGGTATGTAACTAGTGACATTTTAATATTTTATATGAGTAAATATGAAATTGTTTTCAATTTTTTATGATTTTTTTTTTCAGATTTAAAAATTCAAAAGTGTGTGTGTGTGTGTGTTTTTTTTTTTATATAGAGTATTAAATCATTAAAAAAATCATAATAAATTGAAAATGACTCTATTTTATGTCTATAAGATATCAAATTGTCACTCAATTCATATAGATTTTAATGATCCAAAGAATCATAAAAAATACATTTGAGAATATTCCCAAAAATTAGGAAACAACAAACGACATCAAAAAAAGCATAATGCATATAAGCATCATGCATTATGTTTTTTGGGATAGCGGTAGTAGAAGTGGCTTTTCTTTCTAATAGACTTTTCTTGATGGGCTTTTTTTCGGATGGACTTTTCCTGATGTGATTTGTGTTTGAAATAGCGGTGGCGAAGTAAGAGGCGGCGCACTGCTTGGAGGAGTGGATTCGCAAAAAAAAAGTAGCTTTCACGCAGCCCATCATACAAAGAGAGGCTTTGCCAAACACCTAAAAAACAAGTTTTCACATTTGATAGACTTTAATTTTATCAGTTTCTGATGGACTTATTTCAGCTTCCGATGCTCTCCCAAACAGGCCCATTATTTTGTTTAATTATTTCATGTCCATTTGCACCATGGCTTACATTTTTTGGTACGCATATATGAAAAGAAAATATCTGCCTAAAAAACAAAGTGCTAGAGACAATCACATGAGAGGGGAAAATTGTAGACTTTGTTTTTCGGAAAAAAATTATGTCATTTTAAAAACAATCATTACTGTGCTATTAATATATCATATAAAATATTTTGGCAAAAGAATATTCATATAAAATAAAAATAGATAACAGATTATAATATATATTATACACATATACATATATAAATATGAATTATAAATAGTACCCCATTCAATCTATTATACAACAATAAAAATAATTAAAATGCCTATATTATTCATATAGAAATTTAGTTATTTCGCTTAATTATATTTGAGATTAGATTTTCCCCTCAAATGCCTTTTTTTTTTTCTGGCCAACTAAAATGCCTATATTATTAATGCTTTAATTATGTAAGAAAGTATAACAGTATTTTGTTTACATTTTAGGAACCTACAGGATAAAAAATTTTCAACAGGGCGATTGATGAAGATGTTTTTTTTAAAAAAAAATTATTCAAAAAGAAAGAAGAAAAAACCTGTTGCATTTTATGATATCCACGTCAATTTCATAGGATATCGAATGATGTGCTACAATACATACACCAATTTCGCACTATTTAAGGATTGCGACGGGGCTGACTATTGACTAAGGACACAGGACTCATAAGACATTTTGCATGCCATACCTGCGTGAGGGTGTAGTAAAGAAAAAGTTATATTTTTAGAGAAGGTTAAGGGCATTTTTGTCTCAAAATTTTGTATTGATCGGCAATTTTGCCTCGGAGGTTTTTGGAGGGGCAATTTTGCCTCGGAGGTGTAACAAATGGAGTAATTTTGCCCCTGTCATTATCTCATTTAATTTTGACCGTTAGTTGATCAAATATGCCAAGCTGGGCAGTCCATATGTCATCCACATCGGTTTTTTATTAAGGTGTAAATTTGCCCTAAACATTTTAGATCTAACTTTGAAAAAAGATGAAGTAGATGACACATGGAGTTCCAGCGTAAATTTATACCATAACGAAAATGATGTTGACAATATACGAATTGTTATGTCAATATATTTGGTCAATTAATAGTTAAAATTAACTGAAGTAACGGTAAGGGCAAAATTGTCCCATTTTTTATACTTCCAAAGTAAAATTGCCCCCAAAAAACTTGCTCTTCGAATCACCGCTTTAGTAAAAACTTCCGAGACAAAAATTGCTAATAACCTTTTAAAGAATAGTTTTGAATTAAATTTTTAATAAAACTCATTCTTGAAATTTTGGATTTAATTAAATATTATTTTTTTAAAAAATATTTCAACCATAGACTCCAATGCCTTCATCAGACAAGTTATCTAAACTCATTTTTAATATGAGAAAAGGTTAAAAGCCCACTAACAAATAGTACTATATAACAAATAATGAATGTGTAATCAACTTCTAATATTTTGGCCCAACAAACAATTAGCTTTTTGAAAAAGAAAAATTCTAAAAAAATATCATTTAAATTTTAAAATCTCAAATAAGTAACTTTTTAACAAAATAAGTTATCAATTGTTTTACTATTCTTATTAATTCCATTATTATTATTGTGAACAGATTTTAAAATTCAAGTGATATTTTTATATCATTTTTTATACAGGAATCCTTGATTTTTCTTCATACTTTAAATGAAATAAATAATTAACCTAATCGAATCTATCCAACCTAAGACAATGAGCATATAATACTGCAGAGGCTTCTGCACGTGTCCATATGTGAAAGGTTGGAATAATCAAAGATTTTCAACACGAGGACGGAGACACGTAATGTGAAGCCGGCAAAAAATGGGATAGAGACACGTAATAGGAACACGACAAAAAATGGCTTGATTGCTCCCCTACAACTAGGCATAAGATTGAATTTTATCATTCAAATTTAATACTTAATATTTCATCTAGGGTTAAATAAAAAAATTATAAATATCTTAGAGTTAAGGTAATACACATGTGCTTTGATCATTGGAGCAGCCAGTAGCAAGTGCTTTTTTAATGTGCAAAAGTAACTATGTGGTTACAAATTAGGTACAAAAATACCGTTTGAGCGTTAAATTTGACATTTTTGCTGACTGGATGACGACGTGGCTTTCAAAGGTGCAAAAATATACAAATGGTATGGTCAAAAGAGCACCCAACACCAAATGCTTTTTTTAGGTGTAAAAATATCATTTGACTGTTAGTTTGACTTTTTTGCTCACTGAACGAAGACGTGGCTTTCAAAACAACTGTTTGGAAAAAAAAACATGGCAACTGGTCGCAAGTCTAAGCTAAGAAGAATTAATATCACCATCCCTATCTCTCTGTTCGCCCCTATAACAACATTGTACCTGAAAATCACAACCTGTCCAATGCGGATATTTTTTCATCTACACGCCACTTTAGCTGCAAGAGTTTCACAGGGCTATTTCTGAGGTAAAGGCGGGTCCGAGGAGCACCTAGTAAGATATTGGGTTCAGGTGCAAAAATGCACATGTCCAACCTAGCCGACGCTGTGACGGTTCAATTTTAATGGATTTGAGGCAACAACAGTATTGAGAACGCTAATCTGGGCAAGGTCTCTGATTTCTGGCAGAAGGATATGTCGGCAGTCATCGATGGCATTTTTAGCAGGGCAAAAGGTGATATATCTGCATTGGACAAGTTGTGATTTTCAGGTATAGTGTTGTTACAGGGGCGGATAGAGGGATAGGGATGGTGATATTAATTCTTCTCAACTCAGACTTGTGACCAGTCGTCATGTTTTTTTTTTCCACATGGTTGCTTTGAAAGCTACATTATTGTCCAGTCAGCAAAAAAATTCACGGTCAACAGTATTTTTGCACCTAGCTAAAAACAACGCTTGGTGTTGGACGTTCTTTTTGCCAAACCACATGTGTATTTTTGCACTTTTGAAATCCATGTCATCGTTCAGTCAACAAAAAAAAAGTTAAACTTAATGGTCAAATGATATTTTTGTACCCAATTTGTAACCACATAGTCTCTTTTGCACCTCAAAAAAGCAGTTGCTACTAGGTGCTCCTTGGACCAAAGCACATGTGTATTTTTGCACTTGAACCCAATATCTTAAAAAAAAGTTATTTGAGTTAGCTATATATAAAATTTTCTTATTAATTTTTTTTTGAAATACCCTATTTAATAAGTTGTCACTACAAAAAAAAGTCGGTTTTTGCGATGGAAAAAATCAGAGCAAAAATGGGTTTTTCCGTCGCAAATTTTGTTTACGACGGATTTCATCCGTCGTTAAAATCCTCGTCGCAATTGTGACGAAAAATCAAATTTCGCGCAAATTTTGAAATTTGCGACGATAAAAATTTCCGTGGCAAATTTAATCATTTTTTTTTTTACTTTTTTTTTGGTTTTTTCTTTAAAAAATTAGATAATCTTCGCAACATAGCAAAAGTCATTTTATTAAAAAAAATATAAAAATTACATAAAAAAATATAAAAAATTACAAAATAAAAAAACTTATATATCATAAAAATATATAATAACAATCATAAAGAGTTTACATAGAGAAAACAAAAGATAAATAATAATGTTGTGAACAATATGTACTAAAAAATAGTGTAAACAACAGCAGTATGATCATCAACATCATCACCCAGAGTCGACCCCGTACCCTTGTCTTTCATTAGGGACTGGAGTACAAACTGCATCTGCCTCATCATCTCCTGTGTCTGGCTCAGCGAGCTACTTGAAAAAATAAATTCCGTCGTAAATCCCAAATTTTATTGAAAAAAAAAAATCATTTTCTAATTTGTTAGTGCCGAGGCATATAGGGAAAAAGGGGGTCACAATAAGCAAATGCTTCCACTATTAATAATTGCAAATATTTACAATCAAATTCATCAACAACAACAAAAATATTATTCTTATATTGATGTGGGGATGTCCATGAATTATCTCTAAGGGAACAATAGGCTTTAAGTTAAATTCTAGATATTACTCTAAATATCTAATCTAATCCTATCTAAATATCTAATTCAAATCCTTACATATCTAACTTAAATAATAAAATAAATAATATTTAAACTAAATCCTAACAATATAAATATCTAATATCCAATTCCAAGCTAAGAGATAAGTAGCATATAATTTAATTTCACATATAAAAATATATAGGTAAGTATGTATAAATTAAGTTCAAATAATAAAAAGAAAGTATATCTTTTTTCTTTTTTCCAACGGATTGATTGATTCTCAATCGGTTGGAGATAACAAGCAGAATAAGTAGGTGAGTAGGTGGATTAAAGTCATCTTGCAGCTTAAGGTTTGAAGTAATTATGCCACACTCCAGATTAGAATTGTGTTTGCGATCTGAGCATTAATAATTCCTTGCTTAAAGACTTGTTGATTGCCTTAACATTAAATTTTCCAGCGACAATAACAATAGCAGCTCAAAATACCAAATTCAACATCCAGATGCTGAAATAATATTTATCGATAAAGGGAAATTCCTTCCCTTCGTCAGAAAAAATATTACTCTATTGACCATTTTCTTTAAAAATACGTTAGGGAAAAAAAATCCTGGTTAAACAATTTTCAGCGATAATCTTCGCAACATAGCAAGAAAGGGCTTGAAATAAATGTGTGTATGACTATATTTTTTAAAAAACACGACTCCATAACCCCGATGGCGTAAAAGAAGAATTCGATTAGAACACGATTTGGGAAGCACATGAACATTTAAGTGACAGTCAGAAAGAAAGAGAAAGGAAACTTACGAGTTGTTGAACAGTTGATGAAGTTGCAGTGTGAGATGGGCTGCCATGGAAGAGGTGAAACGAAGAAGAAAAATAAAATTAATAGAAAGAGATAAGAGATAAGTAACTCCTTAAGTAACTCCTCAAGCAAAATATCAACCAAAACAAAATTAAATATTCAAGATCTAAGAACTCAAATAAGAAATTTTACTTGGTGGAGAACGGCGATGTGTCGTGGCGGAGAAGGAAGAAGAACAGACGGTGGAGAACCCAGAGAGATGTCGCGGAGAGAACGCCCGACATAAAAGCTAAAATGAACTACGCGGATTTGGAGATACTATGTTTAGATTTGCGACGGAATGGGTTTCCGTCGCAAAAATAAGTGAATTTTCGATGGAAACTGGATCCGTCGCAAAAAGACATCATTTTTGACGTTGTTTTGCGACGGATCCAGTTTCCGTCGCAAATTGGTGAGCTTTTTCCCCGCCATTTGGGCGAAATTAATATTCTCGGATTTTTTTTTTTAGATTTTTGCAACGAAATTCATTTTCCGTCGCAAAATTTTGTAACGGATTTTAGATTCCGTCGCAAATTGCGATGCATTTTAAATTCCTTCACAAAATTTTGAGACATAATTCGTTTTCCGTCGCAATTTGCAACCGAATTTAAAATCCGTCGCAGAATTTTGCAATGAAATTATTTTTTCCTCGCAATTTGCGACGGATTTTGTTCCGTTGCTATTTTGACATTTTTTAGTAGTGTGTATTGAAAAGTATTATCATAAAAAATAAAAATAAAAAGTCTCATTTAACATAGGGTTAATGTTTCTACTTTTGCTGCAGAAATTTTTTTCTGCCACATTCACATAAAAGTGAGTACGTCTCATTGTAAAGAGAATAAAAGAAAATATTAGTGGAACCCACTCACTTTTATGTGAATGGCAGAAAAATATTTCTGCAGTAAAAGCAGAAACATTAAACCTTTTAATATTTAACATATGTAATCAATAAGATAGTTTTAAAAAGAGGAACGCACCATCATTAATCTCTCGTTTGCCTTCAAAAGGTCATCCAAATGAAAGATTCATAAAGAGAGAATGCTATATGTAAAACTCACACTTATTCAAATTTCTTGATACTGACTATATATGTTTATATGAAACTGTCTGAAGGTATTTGACGGAGTCTCCATCTAACAACAATATAAAACTAACCACAGGACGAGAAAGAAGCGAAGTGCAACAATTAACTTGGCAGAAGAGATAGCCAAAGCATTACCATGTGCACCATTTGGACCACTAAACTTGGCAAGCAAAGGAGAAGAAGGTGATGTTATTCTAAGGGTGTGCATGGTAACGCTCTCATAATGAGTTTTTTTTTTTTTTTTTTTTTTTTTTTTTTTTTTTGTAATTTTTGTTCCCTAGAACAAAATTGGATAGGAATTGCGTTTGGTAAACTGGTTTATTTTTTTGTTCCCGGGATGAACCGGTTTAGTTTTTTTGTGCTGGGGAATAAAAACAAGAAGCAGAAATTTTCTGCTTTTTTATTCCAGAGCACAAAATAAGAAACTATTTTTCCCTTTTCCATTCGACAAAAAACCCTGGCGCTCGTCATCTTCCTTGCTCTCTCGTTCCATCTTCCGGGCTCTCTCGTGATTATCTCGCGGCATCCTTCCCTCTTCCCGGTTCTCTCGCGGCGTCTGCTCCTCCTCCTCCAATCTCGGCTCCTCCAGCCTCAGGGTCTCGGTTCTGTCTCAGGCTCTCAGTTGGAAGATTACGAGTAAGGAAAAATGCCCTTTGTTTAATTTTCAGAACACATGCTTAATTCAATTTTTTCTGTCGGAACTAAAATTTCTGGGTCTTTGTTAACCCCGATTTTGATCAATCTGGTTTTTGTTATCCCCACTGGCCACCATATTCAATGTTTTGGACTTCTTTGAACTATCGACTGTTAGACTTTGGATGACTGTGTGTGGGATTTCTGGATTTTTGCTTATTATATAATGCAATTGCAATCTCTGGAACATCTGGAAATAATTAAGTGCTCGAGTAAAAGAAGAAAGGGGATAGAGGGCCAGAGCTTTCTTAGTATGGCTCAATGTTAAATAAGATTGCAGATGATGTTTTTTTTTGGGGGGGGGAGTGTTTATGGTGTTTGTTAATCGGCAGTTAGAGAATATAAAAGGAGGGTGGTTGTTGCAAAGGGTGTGGAAAATCGTTTACCAAAACTGGGAGATTTCCTGTGACTCTCTAATGCATAGGGAAGTAAGAGTGTTTTTGTTTTCCTTGGTTTGTAGACCTCCATTAGAACTATACACCGTTGAGGAATTCGTGATTGAATAATATTCTCCAAGTGTGTTCCATCAACAAACATCAAGAAGAAACACCTAGGCCTCTTGGAACTAGTTTCCCAAAGCATTTCGAAAATACAAGTACATATCTAATTGCAATTTGCTCAGCTCACAATAAAATATTCTCCCAGCTCGCTATACTTCAATAGCAGAAGACTACAAGTGTTTATAAACTCCAAAACAGTGGATTCCAACATGAAATATTGTGGAATTTTAGCAATAATAAACGATCCTAATGAATAACACTCACTAGAGACTCAAATAATACAAACTGATACCTTTCAAGAACAGAATAGTTTTGCCAACTTTCAAGAGGCTAGCTCTCTCCACCCAAAGCCTTTACCAGGACTCTCCCTTTACTTATTTTCTCTCAACCTTTCCCTTTATATACCCTTTCCAATGATTTGATTGCTCCCTCCTATCTTCTCATCATACTACCTTGTTTTGCTATACTTTTCTGTCTTGTATGGTTCTTACACTTGGTGTTTTCTTCTAGACCAATAGTTCCCCATTTTATGCCCTATTGCCAACATAATGATGCTAAGAAGTAAGAAAAAGTTGCAGCCCCACCACAAATCCCATCATAGGGCTTGCATAATACAGAGAAAATGTGTTTTATCAGTTTACATTCTTATAAAATTCTATATATAGGAAGTAACCCTGACTCATAATACAGAGAGAATGGCATCTGAAGGGTTCACAGCAAGATGGACTGATAAAAACACAATTATTTTTGTTACTTTTGATGGTTGAGGAAGTAAAAAAATGGAATAGAACAACCTCTACTTTCAGCAAGAAAGCATGGAAGAGCATGAAAGATGAATTTACAAAACAAACAGGGCTTGATTACACACTTCCTCAATTGAAAAACAAGACGAATAAACTTAGAACAGAATATTCAAGTTTCAAGAAATTACTAAGCATATTTGGTTTTGGTTGGAACACTGTTTTGAAGACTGCAACAACCGAGGATGCATCTTTATGGGATGTCCATATTAAGGTAACTTTTAACATAGTGTCCCATATAAGTTCTTATAAATTTGTTGATTTTTTATAACAGTGTTAGGTAAATCTTTTGTACAGGACAATCCTCAATGAGAGAAATTTTGGAAGAATGGCCTTCCGTATTGGGAACAGTTAGTTGACATATTTGGGGATGTATATGCAAGTGGAGATAATGGCGTGGGAAATGCTGAAGCACACCAAATTTCAGATGGAGATGGTGATAATAATGACAGTCCTGTTGAGACGAGAATATCAAGAAGATGAGCATATGCTTAATGATGAGTTATTTGCATCTGATCCTGTTGAGACGCCCAATCCTGTACTACATAAACAAGATAAGACCCCAAATGCAAAGCGTAAAAGACGTAGTGGGAATAAAGATGAGCATATTGTAATGGCATGTCAAGCCATTCAGGATCTGGTTAATTCAACATCAATTATTTTTGCTTTAAATTATTGTGGTACCATGAAAATTTAGTTGAGTCAAGTGACTAATGTAGATATATTTATTTATTTATTCATTTGTATAATTAATATTAAGGTAATAATATGGTATTAAAAAATGAGAGAAAAACGTAAATAAATAGATTATTTTTTTATACATGAAATGTTGGGATTTTAGTTAAAATTTACCTCAATTTATTATTTTATACCGTTGATGAAACCCGTAAACAAAAAATAAAGAAATAGATTTGTATTGTATAATTCTAATTCTTGGAATAAAAAAAAATGTTACCAAACGTATTTCTGATTCTCGGAGTAAAAATAAAATGAGTTAACAAACATCATTCTAATTCTCAGAATTCTTCCAAGGCACCGAATCGAAAAAACTGTTTCATCTCAGAAACAGTGCTGGGGAACAGAATGGTTCCCATGCACAGCCTAAGAGTCACAATGGCAAGGGATTTAGCGGGCACTGTTGCAATTCCTGTTTGTTACATTGATGTCCAACATTTGCAGCATTTGATACTGACAAGACAACAGAAATGGGTTTGTTCGAATCCCCTGGCATAGGAGATGGAGC
The DNA here is from genome assembly GCA_019022615.1 of Acacia melanoxylon. Taxonomy (NCBI): domain Eukaryota; kingdom Viridiplantae; phylum Streptophyta; class Magnoliopsida; order Fabales; family Fabaceae; genus Acacia; species Acacia melanoxylon. The sequence continues at coordinate 731,604 of JAFJYJ010000053.1, read as the reverse complement.
CAATGTAGGCGAAGGTGTAGCACCAACAAAAGGTGAGTTGGCCGATTGCATTGAGGTGGAAACTTTACCGAGATCGAAGTGGAAGATTCTGTGGGTCAACCTGGGGAGAAGAATGTTGTGGAATATGAGGAGATGCAGCCTGGATGAGAATATGGGGTGAAGAAGAAACGGGAAATGGAAACCGTTGTATAAACTGTTGTTGGGGATAAGCTGAACTTTGCTCTGAGGGAAGATGTTGCTTTGTTTCCTGCAGCAGCTGCTGTTGTTGTTGCTGCAGCATCAGCTGTTTTTGAAGTAATTGCTGCTGCTGAATATGTTTAAGCTGTATGATTCTGAAACATCTTTTGTTCCTGTGGTTGTTTCAGTAGCGATGATTGAAGCATACTAGAACCTAGCTGAAGAGGGCTTGAGTTTTGTTGGAGTACACTTCCCCCACCTTACGATGATAAGTGGTTGAATTGTTATTAGTCTGTTAAGGAGCATTCATAGAGTTTTGTTGAAAGGTGCTCACTCCAACCTGTTGTAGGGAATTCACAGAACTTTAAAGTTTCAAAAATCATTCAAAGCTTGAGTATGATTCTCTGTAACACTAGTGACTTCCAGTAAAGGAACTTACAAGCAATGGCGGAAATGAATCAATCTTTCACAAGTGTATCCAAAACAAACAACCCGAAATCAAAGAGAAAATTTAATACTACATGAAAATAAAAAATAATAACGATCATGCCCTAGGAAAGATAAATAGGAGGACTCCAAAAGATTGTGAAACGGACGCTGACAGGCCCGTTTGGATTAGTGGTAGTAGAAATGACTTCTTTTTTTCAATGTAACTTTTGTAAACTTAAAATAAGATAAAAGTCATATTGTAAATGTGATTTATGTTTGGATTAACGGTGATAGAAGTGACTTTTTGCCAACCTGAAACTTGTTTGGATTATTATTTGACAATCAAGTTTGCATGGAAAATGACATGAGTTTTTGTTAAATGTATATAATTTGATGATTCATATATTATTGAGAAAAATTTGTAAATACTAAGTAACACTTAATTAGATATATTTTTTATAGATGAAATTTTATACAATTTACAAATAATAATAATCTTAAGGTTTTTTTAACTATATAATATCATATCAATAAAATTAGAATTACTTTTTTTCCCAACATTTTTTAGCCAGCAAATATTTTTTTTAGCAACCTAAAGTTTAACCATATATGTCTTGGTAAAAAAAAAAAAAAACATCTCTTGTCTTTTTTCACCAAGTCAAATAAGACAAGGAGGAATAGACAAAGGGTAAGGACATAATGGGGTGACAGGATAGTGGAGGAGTGATGATGTAGGTCTTATGGAAATTTTCCACCCCACGTGATGCACTCACCGTAAAAACTAGGTCTAATGAGCTTTTTTTTTTTAAAAAAAAAGTTACGTTTTAGCTAAAAGCCTAGTTGGAAAAAAGGCAACCTATACACCCCTTAGACTGTGCTTTTACTCAGACCAAGCTTTTCTCCCTCAAATTGGGCTTTTTCCACACCCCACCGTCGTCCCAAACAGGCTCATAGTTGGACAATTTCACTCTCCGCGGCATGATCCTAAGGGCTTGTTTGGTAGAGGGAAAGCACGAGAGGGAAAGGGAACATGACAGTGTTCCCTGGCCAAAATCACATTCGACGCCAAAATCGTCTGTCAACTTGAGTTCCCGCCAGGCGCTGAGTTCCTTTAAAGAAGGGAAAGTGGCTTTCCATCACAAGTAGTGGCGGGATTTGAAAATCTTCCCGGAACAGACATTGTATGGGACAAAAAAGCCCCTTGTAAACAGTTTACCTTTAAAAGAGAGGATAGACGAGCTGAAAGTGGGAGTGACGACGTGGAAGGATGAGTTTAAGGTAGGGGGAATTGAAGCTCGAATCAAGGTAAATGGCAATGGGTTTGTATTATGTTGTGGTGTTTGAGCGTGTTGTGTGCAATTTTTAATTTCCCCAATGGCCTCTTGCTTCTAGCTATGAACATAGACGCAGATAATGCCTTTGGAAGCAACTTTTGTGACTTATTTAATGAATGGCGTGTTAATCTGTATATGTTTCTAGTGTGAGCAATGTAGTTAGCAAATGTAAAGCGTAGAGGCAGCTCAAATAGGTGATGACATTTCTTGTGTTTTCCCGTACAGGGTGCTATGTGTTTTTAAATAAAGAATCTGACCATAATGTTTAAAATGTTGTATATATGAAAGTGCTTGTAGCCTGCTGGTATTTTTGAAGATTACAAGTGGGTTTTCATTGCATATAGGTAACATGTTAACGGTCAATGTTAAAATGTGGCGTAAGTTAAATTTGTTTCAAGTGGGAATTGTTGTAGGAAAACAATTATGGAGAACCTCTGAAACAGAAACTAGGATCTAACAAACTATTGAATGACTTTGCCAAGATTCTTCCATTGTTTAAGTCCTCGTGGATTTGAAGCCTTCTAGAGTTGTAGATAATTTAACTAAGTTAAACTTTGGCACTTTGTGTTATTTGTTGTTGTCGAGGGAATATTCAGATGTGTCAACATTTTTTGGACACAAGTCTGACTTTTGTTGGTTAAGGATTGCAAACCCTCGACCATGTTTAGTTAGGGGGAAATTTAAAATTGAACATGGGCCAAAGTTTGTGTCCACCATCGTGTACATGTATATTTTGGTACAGTTTGTGTGGCTTGGCCAAATGTATAAAGGGTAGTGTGAGGGGTTAAGTGTGCGTCATTGTCATTTTTTATGACCTTATCTGATATGACCTTTGGTTGTAAAGCTTTCTTTCCTTTATTATGTATCAAACAATGTCCATGGATTCTGTATTTCCATGTCACGAAGTTATTTCCATTACTTTAATTTTCACAAACTTAGTTTCACCACTTTCAATTTCTCCTACTTATTTCCATTGCTCATGACTAGGCTTTTCCTCTCATATGCTTAAATTAATTGTAGCAGAGTTTCATCTACTGTCAGTTTTTACATTCAAACTCATTTGCTTATGTGCCATTTATGTTGGAACTTTTCAGGTTTGTTTGAACCAATTCATCGATACTATTTTTGGTAGTGTCCCTCACTGTGTTTGTATAAGTTTGTATGGGGAACTTGAGTTTGAATTTGCCCCATATATTCTGAACTGCCAAACCCTTTCCTCCTCCACCTCCAACAACTGGCGCCCCCATGTTCATCCGAGTCAATCTCCCTAGTTCACGCACATCATAGCCAAGGCGGTCCACTCTTAAGAGGTCCTCAGCAAAGAAGAAGAATTAAGGAGACATTAGTTTTTAATTTATGTTTAAGGTTGTTAGGATTTAGGAAGGACATAAGTTTACATTTCCCTTGTTGTTTTACACATGCTGAACTTTTGCTAAAGCGGTTTACTTGTTGTTTTGGAAGTTTGAACTACACTATTTGGTTCAAACTTGAACTTCCATGTCATTTTGCTATTAAACTAAAATAGCTTTGGTCCACTGCATTATCTTATTATGGCATTTGTTTTGTAAGTTTAACCTCATTTTCAATAGTGGTTAACTGTATGTATGCGGGCCTTGTTAACGTAGAATATCGATGAACATTTTCTTGACAGAACCTCTTTGTTTCTTGTTCACAGTGGTTTACCTGCAATTATGACATAATTAATTGTTGCTTTACGTTTAATTTTTCTGCCACTGTTTGGATTTGCACATGATGCAAACTCATATCCAATTTAACCTGTACAAATTTTCATGTCGTCGCCTATACCACGAATTCATACACCCTTACCTTGAACACTCACCAACTATACCTTTCATTATCCTCACTTTTCTATCATGTTTATATTGCATCAGTGACACATGCGTGTTGCAATTTAACACAAAAACTTGTCATTACTGGTTCTATTAACTTGCATATGACACTTTTAGAACATATTTTCATCTGATTAGAAGTCAAATGTTATCTGAGACCTTTATGAGTATGAGTGGTAGCCTCACATTCAACATTAAACCAACCTTACCCTTATGCTATTTTGCATTGAAGGCCAATCCATTATCTATGTTCTGTTCCAATGTCTCTTTACATATGTTTACTCTTCTGTCTTATATTTTGTGGTTATATTTTTTCCCACTTCACCTTATGCAGAGAAGTTCCATGTACCTTAGGGCCATATTACATGCTTTTACTCCCATTTGTAAACTGGGAGCAATATGAAAGTGGAATATCACCTAGAGGGGGTGAATAGGGTGATTTCAAAATCTTTTCCGATTTGGCCGATTGACAAGAGCAACAAAGATAGAAACAGATATAGAGACAAGGGGAAGAATATGAACACAGAGGAGTTATACTGGTTTGGTCTAACTCGTTGACCTACATCCAGTTCCCAGACACTTTGGAATTTTTACTAGCTCACAATCACAAATACAATTACATACTCTGTACTTGAAGTAATTCTTTCACACTAGGATTCACTCCCCCTTACAAGTTGTAATCGTACACCCACACTCAATGTCCCTCTACCTTGAGATTAAACTGATAATCAAATAAGTGTTTAAACTCTCTTAAAGAGTAGATAGAAAATAATAACTGAAGTACAAGATATCCTAAGATATTAAATGACACGAATGAAATATATTACAATAACTTCAAATTGAATGTGCAGAGTTTCGATATGTGGCAGAATTGAATGCTTCGAGGTTTTATACCAACTTCCATTAATGTTCGTTGAATAGCTTTTAATGTAGCCATTGAGACTTTTTAAACTTCTGTTAGACACAGTCAAAGGCCTGTTTGGTTTGGTTGCTTTTTGGATCACCATCGACGTGCTTTTGGTCAGAAGTTGGATCAGAGAAGGTACAATGAGACTTTCGCCAGAATGGGTATGTCTCGAAGGAATAATTTTGTATGCTCTGAAATCCATTCTGTGTGTATGCTCTGTTTCTTGCTAACATTAAATTCTTCTGACACACGAAGTTGCTTTTCGGCTAAACAACGATTAAACATTCGTTAATGATCTGAAATCCACTCAAAAAGATGATTAGTAATAGCGTAAATAAGTTTAAGTAATATTTAAATAGAAACGACTTATAACCTAGGATATTTAAATTTATGATCACTGTTACAGCAAAGGATTCTAGTAAATGATGAATCATACTCGAGTAGCATTTCTTTATTACTCGAGTAGCCTTTTAAAAATGCTTTCACAGAAGCCCAACAATAAACCAAACTGCAGCAAACCAATTACTATACTCGAGTATCATCTCAGCAAAATCATATCAGAGGCTTCTACAATTTTCATACTCGAGTAGCAATATATCTATACTCAAGCACACAATCCTTAGTGCTCGAGTACCATCTATTCTTTGCTGAAAGAATACACTAAGTAGATATTAGCAATTGTGCTCGAGTACCATTTTCCTTATACTCGAGTACCAATAAAACAGTGCTCGAGTACACTTCAAACAGAGAACAAATGTAAGACTGAAACATATATATACTTGAGTAGCAATTTACCTATACTCGAGTACCACTTACCTTGTACTCAAGTAATATTCTAATGATGACAGCATCCTTAACAGAGGAGCCATGTACTCGAGTAGTCCAATACCCTTACTCGAGTAAGCAAAAATACTTGCTCGAGTACAATGGTTGGGCATCTTTGAACTTTGTTGTTCTTTCAATTAATACTCGAGTAACGATTTAACCTTACTCGAGTACTCTTTCTCTTATTGATACATACTCAAGTATCCTTATCCAAATACTCGAGTAGGGCTTGAAATCACTCAAACAGAGAAGTTAAACTAAGCATACTCGAGTATACTTGACACCATACTCGAGTACACTTTTGACTTAGCCAAATATCATTGATTCAAAATCTTAAACATTTTCAAGTCATGTTATCATCAAAACTCCGAGAACTAACATTCACCCCATTTTGATGATGACACCACTTAGATAGAATTTTGAAATGGGTTTGAAAATGTTTTGAGTTCAGCAGAAGCAATGAAGTTCAATAAGTTAGAAGAAGTGCAAATGAACATGACTTAAAGAGAACATAACTTAATTGCATTGCATTGATAAAGAGTTAGTACATATAGCAAATGCAATATTCATAATTCACAATTCAAAAATATAACATAAGTTAACAGAACAGAAATTAATCTCAGTGTTTCAAATCATTCTCCCCCTTTGTCATCAATCAAAGAGGAGGAAGGAGGATCAGAGGACACAACAACAGGAATAGAGGGAGGCTCAAATGAAGGCTCGGGAACAGGAAGAGGGTAAGCCAAAGGAGTATCCTCAGGAACAGTAGAAGATGATGGAACTGAAGAAGGCTCAGGAGGCTGAGAGTAAATCTTGATGCCAAGAGCTTCTAGAGTAGTATCAATCCTGAATAAGTGTCGCTGAAGAGACTTAATTTCCTTCTGAATCTCACTCTGCTGGTCATAAAGAATCTGAATCTTCGAGTACACATGTTGTTCCATAGTTGATAACCCTGCAACAGACTTAATCATCTTTTGGTTAGTTTGATGTAGAAAGCCTATCATGGCATTGGTAGTGGCAAATTGAGAAGAAATGGATTGAATCAAAGGGGCTAAAGCAGGCTGAATGGCTTGTCTAATAGAAGCAGCAACAAACAATGGAGCGGCAGCAGAAGCAGTTAGTGACCCAGCCTAAGAAGATTGGGCCTAAACTGGGGCTTTGGAGGATGAATGCATAAATGGCTTTACAACTTCTTTATTTTCTTTCTTCTTGGCCTTACCAGTGACTTCAGTGAAGGAAATCTTCATGTGAACCATATGCTCTTTTCCAAATCTCAGAGGAAACACAGTCTTATCATCAGTCAGGCACCATATGTTGTTCAGGGCAAGAATATGGACACCAAATTCGAGAAAGGAATGGTGGCTCTTGGTTAAGTGCGAGCTTGTGATATAAATGTAGACATTTCATTCAGAATCAACTTGTCAATATTTCTTAGCTCCTTAGCAATGATAGAGGCGAGCAACTGATAATCCTTTGAGACAAAGTGAGTGTAGGTCTGACCTTTTTGGACCATGTTCCTATTGTAGAGATACCAAATGACCTTGTAAGTGTCGTTCATCATAGCAGGCTTGAATCTCAATTTGTCACCGTCATAGGGCACATCAGGAAGCAAGATACTATGGCACTCATGGTCAAAAAGCTTTGAATGATCTTCAGGTACATCAACAACTCTGAGAATAGTGTTAAAATGCTCAGCCGTGATCTTAATCTCTCATCCCTTAATCTCGGTAATTAGAACATCATCATCATCCTTATGTTATTTCTCTTCGACACTCATATTGTAATAGAACAATCGAACAATGGTTGAAGAGTATGGAGTCTGAATTAGTAGCAATAGCAGGTATTGAAGAATCCAGGGAGACAAGTCTAGGTTGCATTCTTTGCAAAAGTGATCCAAATCCAAATAGACAATGGGACAAAATAGTCTATTCCCATAATTAAAATCAAAAGATTGTTGATCATAGATTACCACAGGACCATTATGCATACTAGGAGAAGGTTCAAGAGCATTGCCAAGCAATTAGGATACATAAGGTCCTGCAGAGCCAATACCAAATGCTTATCGCTAACTACGTAAGGCTTATTGCCTCTTATTCCCAGAAGTCTATTGCTTCACACTGCCAGAGGCCTAAGAAGGTTGAGGAGGCTTTTGTGGATGATCCTCAATGGTCTTGGAGTGACCTTATTCATCTGAAGTTTCTTCCGGTAGAGGTTCCTTTACTTCCTTGCCTTTCCCAGATGGCAGTCCTTTCTCGGATGGCAGTGAATTGATCTGAAATCTCATTACTGGCCTCGATGGTTCTTGAAAGATGACCCTTTTGGCTTTGGGTTTCTTAAAGGCTTTGGGTTTAGAGCAATATGAGGAATGAGGGTTTTTGGTGAGCGGCTATTCCGGAGATTCATGTGACTCTGACGACGATTTATCACCAGAACTAGCAATGGAGGTCTTAGTACGAGCCATTGAAGACATACACAGAAGGATTTAAGGAAATGAAGAACATTGAAAGGTTTCAATGAAATGGGTATTGATGAAGAGGAAGCGAGGGAATTTATGGAGTGAACCGATGAGATCCAACGTTCGAGAAATCCAATCAACAAAACCGTTAGTGAAAACGTAACGATTTGACCAAAGGATGTAATGGATTGGAGTGGGTTTTGAAGGAGAGTGAAGTGTTTTGAATATAGAGAGAATGGATGAAAGACGGAGAGTTTACGAAACGAAACGACGAGACTTCATTTTAAAAACCCTGTCGCACGACCTTACTCGAGTATAACATTCACATACTCGAGTATGGTTTAGTTACTCGAGTAGATACACTTTTACTCGAGTATAGCTTGCTCAGAGGAAACCTTATAAAAATATATAAGTGCTAAAATTACCTCATTTCAAGTGTGTCCTGTAAACACTTGAAGCCTTTTGATGAGAATTTTGATCCTTGAAGATTGATTTGAGGATCCAAAAGCTTGATTTTCTCAGATGACATGAACGTTACTTGAGTAACACTTTATATCTACTTGAGTAAGCTTGATTTTGAGCTTCAACGCCAGTGCTTATCCACGATATTACTCAAGTACATGAATATCTTTACTCGAGGTTCCACATCCACAGTTGCTCTTTCCTTGATAATACTCGAGTACAGGCGATTCTCTACTCGAGTACCAAGCATTCCCTTATTCTCTAGAGATTTTTGATTGACGTTACTCGAGTATACCATATGGGTTACTTGAGTAACCTTGCTTTTGTTTCCAGCGATAAGGTTCCTTCACGACATTACTCGAGTGCACTATGTCTATTACTCGAGTACAAGACCTCTGAAACATTTAGCACACATATTAAATCACAACATTACTCGAGTACTATACCAAAGTTTGCAGTTATCAGAGGTAATTCTTACAACATTACTCGAGTATATATTTGATTTACTCGAGCATCACTTATCCTCTGCTCATCTCTGTTTATTGACGAAGAAACAGAGCATCCTGCAAAACAAAATTCAAGATACTCCGATGCTTAAGTTATTAATGATCATTCAATTAAATATTAAAAGTACCTAGTAAGGAGGATTACTTACAGCTCATTGAGATTTACCATGCCCAATTCTCTTCGGATGTACATGAATTGCTCTTTGGCTAAGGGCTTGGTGAAGATATCCGTAAATTGCAAATGTGTGGGGATGAACATCACCTTGACATCTTTCTTTTGCACATGATCTATGATGAAATGATGTCTCATGTCAATATGCTTGGTTCTTGTATGTTGAATTGGATTCTTGACCAAGCTTATTGTACTGATGTTGTCACAGAGGATCAGAATTTCTTTCAGGTGGATTCCTCCTAAGTCTTGAAGTTGTTGCTTAAGCCACAATACTTGAGCACAACAACTTGAGGCAACAATATATTCAACTTCGGTAGATGACAGAGAGACAGTTGTCTATTTCTTACTAAACCAGGAAACCAGTGAGCCTCCAAGAAATTGACATTGGCCACTTGTACTCTTTTTATCTACCTTGTAACCAGCATGATCCGAGTCTGAATAAGCCACCAAGTATTCAGATTGACTTTTGGGAAACCACAGTCCAAGCTCCTCGGCGTCAGCAAGATATCTGAAGATCCTCTTCACATGTTCTGCATGTAATTCCTTTGTAGCAGCCTAGTATCTCGCACACATACCCACATTGAATTGAATGTCGAGTTTACTTGCGGTTAAGTATAGCAATGATTTGATCATTCCTCTATGCTTGGTTATGTTGAAGTTTTTGCCCTTTTCATCGACATCTAGAAGAGTGGTTGAGCTTATTAGAGTATCGACTTCATTGCATTGGTCCATCACATACTTCTTTAGCAAGTCACAGAGATACTTGGTCTGTGAAATGAAAATCTCATTCTTCTATTGTTTAATTTGCAAGCCAAGGAAGTAATTGAGTTCTTCTATCATGGACATCTCGAATTCACCCTGCATTCTCTTAGAGAAATCCTCACACAGAGCGTAATTAGTAGCACCAAATATAATATCATCCATATATATCTGAACAATTAATAACTTATTTCTCTTATTGCTTTTAATGAAGAGTATTGTGTCAACCTTGCCTCTGACAAATCCTTGATCAAAGAGAAACTTACTCAATCTCTCATACCAGGCTTTAGGAGTTTGTTTAAGACCATATAGAGCCATTTTCAGACAAAAAACATGATCAGGATGAGAGTCACTTTCAAAACCATGAGGTTGTTTGACTTAAACTTCCTCCTAAACAAATCCATTTTGAAAAGCATTCTTTACATCCATTTGATAAAGCTTGATCCTTTGATACACGCAAAGGCTAAGAGTACTCGTATAGCTTTCAATCTAGCCACTGGAGCATACGTTTCCTCATAATCAACACCTTCTTCTTGATTATAGCCTTTGGCAACCATTCTTGCCTTGTTTCTGACAATGGTTGCGGATTCGTCTCGTTTATTCTTGAATACACATTTTGTACCAATGACTGGATGGTCTTTAGGCCTAGGTACCAAGTCCCAAACTTGATTTCTTTCAAATTGATGTAATTCCTCTTGCATTGCTATAACTCAATCATTGTCTAAGAGGGCTTTGTCAATTTTAGAGGGTTCAATTTCAGAGATAAAGGCAGAGAAAGTCACTTCGTTTAAAGTACTTTTTTTTCTCACACCTTCACTTACATCGCCTATTACTTGATCCAGAGGATGGCTCCTACTGTATCTCCAGGCTCTAGGTTGAGATTAAACTAGATTTTCACAATTGTGTTCAGGTTTGATTTCTAAAACGTTTTCAAAACTTTTAGGAACAGAAGAAGTTTTTGAAATGGGTTGATTTTGAAAAATAGGTCCATCCTCATCAATGGACTTGTCAGGCTCAATTTCACAAAACACAACATGAATTGACTCTTCTACAACGCGAGTACAATCATTGAAAACTCTATAAGCTTTACTCTTATTATAATAGCCCAAAAGTATACCTTCGTCGGACTTAGGATCAAATTTTTCTAAGTTATCCTTACCATTGTTGTGGATGAAGCATTTGCATCTAAAGATATGCAAATATGCCAGGTTCGGCTTCCTTCCTTTGTAGAGTTGATAAGGGTCTTGTTGAGTTTCTTTCAGAGATAAGCTCGGTTTGAAACATAGCAAGCCGTGCTCATTGCGTCTGCCCAGAAGACTTGAGAGGTATTGTTCTCATTCAACATCACTCGAGCCATTTCAATGAGGACTCGGTTCTTCCTTTCAACCACACCATTCTATTGTGGGGTCCTTGGGGCTGAGAAGTTGTGGTCAATTCCATGGGCATCGCAGAATTCTCCAAAAGCTTGATTCTCAAACTCTCCTCTATGGTCAATCCAAATACTTGAAATGCAAACACCTTTCCCGTTTTGTACTTTCTTTGCAAACACGACAAACAGATCAAATGTTTCATCCTTGGAAGATAAAAAGATAGTCCAAGAAAATCTTGAGAAATCATCGACAATGACTAGAGTATACAAATTGCCACCAAGGCTCTTTACTCTCGCTGGTCCAACTAAGTCTATATGAAGTAGTTGGAGTGGTCGATTAGTCGAGATTTCATTCTTAGTTTTAAAAGATGATTTAGTTTGTTTACCCTTTTGACAAGCATCACAAATTATGTCATTTTTAAAAGTGAAGTTTAGGTAAATCAAGAACTAAATCTCTTCTTAGTAACTTGTCCAGTTGGAACATGTTTACATTAGCCAAACACTTATTCCACGGACAACTTTCATCCAAGTTGCTAACAAAACAATTTTCAGAATTGACATTAGGTAAATTTAAGGTATAACAGTTACCTTCTCTAAGGGCCTTAAATAAAACTTTAAGGTTACCTTTATCAATCGGAAGATCATCCTTGTTAACAATGAGACATTCCTCTCAATTGAAAATGATCCAATTGTTCTTGTCTGCACTTTGGCTGATGCTCAGAAGATTGTGACAAAGACCTTCCACATAGTATACGTCTTTGATCAGGGGTCCTTCCTTTTCACCAATCTCGCCAATTCCAGGGATCTTTCCAGTTTGATTCTTCCCAAAGGTTACTTTGACACCATCCTTTGATCTCATTGCCACAAACTTGGATTGATCTCTCGTCATGTGTCTGGAGCATCCGCTATCAATACACAACTTATTGGTTTTTGACGCTCTCAGACAAACCTGCAAATCAAAAAAGGTCAAGCCTTAAGTACCCATCTTTTCTTGGGTCCTTTTGGGTTAGCTCAGGCCTCAGAGTATACATAAGTCCCTTTAGGTACCCACTGATATTTACCAACATGTTTATCTCTTCTTTCTTTCTTATAAAAACATGATGAAGTATTATGCCCCTTTCAGTTACAGTAATTACAATGAGCAAAGAGATTTGAAGAGTGAACTGACTTTTGAAAGTAATTCAAATACGACTTTTCACCAGTTTTCTTTTCCCCTTTCTTTCTGTCAAAAAGGGGATTGTAACCTATACCCAATCTGTCATTTGTAAATCTCTGAGCTTTCAAAATCACGTTGAGCATTTCACTTCCTTTAATGAACTTCTCAAGCATTTTCGTACGATAAGAATTTTTCTTCACAAGATCAGGACATTTTTCACAAACGGAGTTTTCACAAACCAGAGGAGAATCTTAAACTTGTTGCTTAACCAATTTGATTTTCCTCTTTGAGGCTATGAGTTCTTTTGCAATCTTTTTAAACTCAAATGTAATTCATTGTATTCAGAAAGTAATTCATGTAAGTGGGTTCAGTGTCATATACCTCATCGTTGTTTTCACATTGCTCTTCTTTTTCTGCAACTAAGCATATGTTTGCAACCTCTTCTTTCTCACTTTCTTCTTACGAGGAACTGTCTCCACATATGGCAGATATGTATGCTTTCTTCTTGAAACGATTAAACTTCTTCTTCTCCTTTTCTTTGCCTTTAACTGTGGACATTCGGATTTGATATGGTCGGGCTTCTCACATTCATAACAGATGATCTGATCTTTATCTTTATATTCATGACTATTGCTTTGGCTTCCCTTCTGAAATTGATTTCTGAAGCCTTGATCCTTTCTGTAGAACTTCTTGAATCAACGAACAGACATGCCCAGCTCATCATCTTCATCTTCGTCTTCCTCTTCCTCTTTGACTTCCTTTTCTTTAATTGCATTAAGGGCAATGTCTTTGCCTTTATTGTTGATTTCGTCTACGCCCTACTTGAATTTCAGCTTGCCTTCATATTCAGATAAGCTTCCAAATGAAGCGATAGTTGATTGATCAGATGAGTAAAGCGAAGTTGGAATTCTCTAATGGATTCTCCAGTCTTCATACGAAGAAGATCATATTCGGTCATCAACGTGTTGATCCAATTCTCCTTTATGTCAGACGTTCCTTCATAAGCTATTTCCAATGCTTTCCAATTTCTTTCGCACTTGACAGATTGCATATCCGAAAGTACTCGTTTTAAATAAGTGCACTTTGTAGCATGAAAACAACTTTACTGTTAAGAGTTATCTTTCTTCTGTCATTTTCATCAAACTCCTCTTCAGTCTTTGGAACATGGATTCCATCTTCTATCTTGTAGGAACATAATCTCTAGTCTCTATCACTTGCCAGAGACCATACTCAATCGCTAACACAAACACTCTAAACTTTTCTTTCAAGAATGAATAGTATTCGCCTTGAAACTAGGTGGTTGGTTGATAGAGGCTCTGTCAGGCAATATTCCTTCCATGATCCTTCCCAAGATATTAAGCTCGTTAGAGAAGACCTTGCTCTGATACCAAATGAAAGTGGAATATCACCTAGAAGGGGTGAATAGGGTGACTTCAAAATCTTTTCTGATTTGGCCGATTGACAAGAGCAACAGATACAGAAACAATGAAGAAGAATATGAACACAGAGGAGTTATACTAGTTCAGTCCAACTCTTTGACCTACGTCCAGTTCCCAAATACTTTGGGATTTTCACCTGCTCACAATCACAAATACAATTACACACTCTGTACTCGAAGTAATCCTTTCACATTAGGATTCACTCCCTCTTACAAATTATAATCGTACACCCACACTCAAGGTCCCTCTACCTTGAGATTAAACTGATAATCAAATAAGTGTTTAAACTCTCTCATAGAGTAGATATAAAATAATTACTGAAGTACAAGATATCCAAAGATATTAAATGACACGAATGAAATAGATTGCAATAACTTCAAATTCAATGCACAGAGTTTCGGTAGGTGGCAAAATTGAATACTTTGAGCTTTTATACCAACTTCCATTAATGATCGTTGAAAAAAATTTAATGTAGCCGTTGAGACTCTTCAAACTTCCATTAGACACAAATGTCTTCCGTTAGATACAGTCAAACGTCTGCTTGGTTTGGTTGTTTTTTGGATTGTCATCGACGTGCTTTTGGTCAAAAGTTGGATCAAATAAGGTACAATGAGACTTTCGCTGGAATGGTTATGTCTCGAAGGAATGATTTCGTCTGCTTTGAAATCCATTCCGTGTCTATGCTCTGTTTTCACCAAACATTAAATGCTTCTGACACATGAAGTTGCTTTTCGGTTAAAGAACGATTAAACATTCGTTAATTATCTGAAATCCACTCAAAAAGATGATTAATAATAGTGTAAATAAGTTTAAGTAAGATTTAAACAGAAATGAATGATAACCCAGAATATTTAAATTTACTATCACTATTACAGCAAAGTATTCTGGTAGATGATGAATTATACTCAAGTAGCATTTCTTTATTACTTGAGTAGCCATTTAAAAATGCTTTCACAGAAGCCCAACGATCAACCATACTCGAGTAAACCAATTACTATACTCAAGTATCATCTCAACAAAATCATATCAGAGGCTTCTGCAATGTTCATACTCGAGTAGCAATATATCTATACTTGAGTACACAATCCTTAGTGCTTGAGTATCATCTGTTCTTCGCTAAAAGAATACACTAAGTAAACATTAGCAATTGTGCTAGAGTACCATTTTCCTTATACTCGGGTACCAGTAAAACAGTGCTCGAGTACACTTCAAACTGAGAGCAAATGTAAAACTGAAACATATATATACTCAAGTAGCAATTTACCTATACTCGAGTACCATACTCGAGTACTACTTACCTTGTACTCAAGTAATACTCTGATGATGGCAACATCTTTGACAGAGGAGCCATATACTCAAGTAGTCCAATACCCTTACTCAAGTACCTTACTCGAGTAAGCAAAAATACTTGCTCGAGTAACGATTTATCCTTACTCGAGTACTCTTTCTCTTACTAATACATACTCAAGTATCCTTAACCAAATACTCGAGTAAGGCCTGAAATCACTTAAACTGAGAAGTTAAACTGAGCATACTCGAGTATACTTGACACCATACTCGAGTACACTTTTGACTTAGCAAAATATCACTAATTCAAAACCTTAAACATTTTCAAGTCATGTTATCATCAAAACTCCGAGAACTAACACAATATGCATGACTTCCAACTTTTTTGTCTAATGTTTGATTTAGGAATGACCGTATATTCAGTTGGCATTTCTACCATGGTAGCACATTTGGGAGATTTCTCACTTTCTCAACTGGGAAAGTATTTATGTTTCATTGTTTATAAGTTCTTACAATACATATTTTGCTAAGGATAACAACAACTATATGAACTGAACATTTATTTTCCTCCTTCACAAACTTAAACCAAAAACTTGCTTCTGCCTACCTAATTCCCCTGACAACTTCGACTTTAACACCCAAGCAATCTGTTTTACACATGTTTAGGTCCTGATTTTTTCAGCTCATAAACAATTCCCCAAGCCGACTCTGTTTTTTAGTTGCCTACACTTATTTACTGTAACATCCTAATTTTATTTTTAGGATTTAATTGTGATTAAGGAATAATTATATATGATTAAGGTAATTAAATTGTAATTGTGAGTGAAAAGAAAAATCTGAAAAAAAATAATAATAATGTTAAAATAAAGTTTGGGCTCTTGTTGTAATTTTCCCATTTCAAAATTTGAAAAAAAAGATGACGCGTTAGAGGCAGAAAAGAAAAGGAAAAAAAATTGATAAAAAAATAAATATTAGATCACTGCCTCACATTAATTGAGGCGGTGACTAATTCATTTGGCAATATATATATATATATATATATATATATATATATTTATATATATATTTTGCTTGGCGGTGAGAATGAGAAGCAAAACGCAGAGAGTGGCAAGAGAGAGAGAGAGAAAAAGAGAAGAGGAGTGGAGCAGAAGATTTGGGTTTCTGAGATACGTTATTTATCTTATAAGATTATTTTAGTAGTTAAATTAACTTCTTTTCAACAAACTTCCTTCATGAAAGTTGTTCCAAATATTTTTCTCTTTTCAATGAAGGTAATATCATGTTGATTAGTGAAAATTTTGGGGTTATGATTTTGGGAAAGTTTTGAGTTTTTATAATAGACAACCGTATATATGTATAGAATGATTAATAACTAGTTTTAATCGGTTCGAATTTTTGATTGATTGTTGTAGGAATTAAAATTAATTTTTCTATTAAGAAGTTTAGAATTTATATCGTACCGGATATTTCAACCGATTAAAAGTTGTATAAATTTTATTTTAGGATAATAGAGGAATTACTAAGATTTTAATTGGTTAGTTTTGAAATTTGAAGGATTAAACTGTCATTTTTAGTTTTATTATGATAATATATATTTATTTGAATTTGTGCAATTTAAGATATATGAAATTATATTTGTGATAATGTAGAGTTTATTTGTGACCGGTGATTGTTCGCGTTTTACTCTTCGAGATAAGGTTATTAGCTTGGAATTGAGGTAACCAGGGTTAATTTATTTTATATGCTTGTTTTGGACTGTAAGGTATTTTCTAAACCTGACTTTCACATGTATTATTGGCATATGTTTTGAAAAAGTATGCGTATATTTGAACATGAAATTACTTCAACGAAGCAGTGAATTTTCTATTTTGTATATATATGAGTGATTATTGTTATTGAGATTAATATTGTGGTGATTGTTATGCTGTGTGTTGTGGGTTGTTGCATATGGAATAATAATTTTGTAAAATGTTTTTGTTTATTATGGGTTGTTGTATATGAAATAATACATTGTACGATGTTTTTGAAAATTAAAGTGACATATTGTTTATCTGTTATGGAATATGTTGGGTTTGTTAGTTCCCTATTTGTGTTTTGATGATGATTAAGGTTGAAAACAGTGTATGTTTAAGAAATGTAAGTAAAATAATTTTAACTCAGTCAAAATCGCATTTTATCAGAGAAAACTTTTTGTTGTCAGATTGGCTTGAGCCAATGTTACTAACTCGAGTCAATTACTTGTGCATCTATCGCCTAAATTCCATATTGACTCGAGTCTGGGTCTAGACTCGAGCCTGGTTGCTCTTAGACTCGAGCCAATGATCTTTTATCTTAAAAGAATTTTTCAAAATATAAATCATTTGACTCGAGCCTACAAAGAGTCTGCCTCGAGTTTGTGGCTAGACTTGAGCCAGGACTTTGAGAAACTTGAGCCAAAGGTCTCAATTTTAAAATGAATTTTAAAGCATAATTTTCTTGCCTCGAGCCAGTGAACATTAACTCAAGCCAGAATCTTGACCTTTACTTTCAAAGATCAAGACTGACTCGAGCCTAGACTTATCTGCCTCCAGTCATAGACTTGTTTGACGAACTCCAAATGATTTTCTCTTTTTGGCGACTCGAGCCTATTTTACCCCCTTGAGTTTGGAGACTGACTCGAGCCTCATAGTTTGCCTCGAGTCAATGATCTTCATCGTCTTTTGATCAATCATGAAAGATTGACTCGAGCCTAAGCCTAAACTCGAGCCAATGATTTGTCCGCCTCGAGTAAGATGTTATTTTCAAATATTCTCTGAGTCTTAAACGTTGCTTCGACTCGAGCCTGAGTAAATGGTGACTCGAGCCAAGTTCATCTCTGTTTTTGAAAATGTCTTTCTGCAATCCTAAAATCTCTAGGTATGCTTTAGATTCTTCATATCATCTATCATCAATGTTCTTAACTTCATTTAATCAATTTGTTAGCGAATTACAGATGATTAGAACATAGATTATTTCTGGATTTTGAATAAAGCATCCGACGTATCAGAGCATTTAATGCACTTACCTATTCGAGACCTTCAGCCAACAGACATACCTTTGGACATTGAAAGACATTTTGGAACAAGATTATTTCATTCTCTTTGCTGGGTTTCCAACGGTTATAATTGCAGGAACAAAAGAATAAAAGAATATTGGATCACAGTTATACGGACTTTCGCGCCTAAACTCTAACGGACATATTAAGGAGTCTCAACGGATATTTCTTCAAGCTTCTCAACGGTCATAAATGAGATCAACTATAAATACCTGAAGCTTTGAATTCTCCACCTACCGAAACGCTGTGCAATCAATTCGACACAACTACTTTTGCTGTTTCATTAACTAAGCTAATATCTTCGGATATTTTCATTGTACTTTAGTGTTAATATATTATCTACTTGTGAGGAGTTATTAAACACTTATTTCATTTTTGGTTTAAATCTTAAGGTTGTGGAACCTTAAGTGAGGGTGTACAATTACAGCTTGTAAGGGGGAGTGTGTCCGAGTGTGAAAGGATCATCCTAAGTTACATAGTGTGTAATTGTACTTGTATTTGAAGAGTTAGTGGAAATCCCAATGTGTGCTTGGGGACTGAACGTAGGTCGAAGTGCTTGGGGACTGAACGTAGGTCGAAGTATTAGACCGAACCAGTATAAATTGTTGTGTGTCCATTTTCTCTTTGTCTCTGTTTTACTTGCATCTGTGTGTGACTCGCGAAAAGTTTTTGAGATCACCTATTCACCCCCCCTCTAGGTGATATTCCATCTTCAGGGTTGTGTCGAAGAGATTTAGGGTGAAATTGTGCTCATCGTCTCTCTCATTCCTGACCTGGAATTTGAGTTGAGTGTTTTGGGTGGACACCTCCCTGTTACGGTATATTGGTGGTAGCATGAGAGGGGACAGTATTCTTGAAGTGACTAGCTAACCTTGGCCAAGTATACTAGCACTGAAAGGCTGTACCATGTCCAGATGATATAAGGAGGAGTAGGATGGATGAGTGGGGATGATTCTAATTATTGTTAACTATTTTGTATTATTGAATTATTGTTGATACTATAATTATATTAGCAAACCTGCTTCTCTAACTTGCAATCTTTTCCTGCATATTTGGTAAATTAATTTTGGTTACTGAGACTTTATGTCTCACCCCGTCATTATCAATATTTTTCAGGCGAGACCTCTAGTTTTACTAAAAGTCAAGGGAAGCAACCGGAGGCATAATAGTTGTGAACTTTGTAAGCCTCTTTTGGTATTGGTGTTGTATGAGTTTATATATTGCCATTTTAGGGCCCACATGTTCTGGAAATACTATTTTAACTGTCTTGGGATGATTATCTATTTACTGTTGAACCAAAGGTTTTATTTTATACACTAATATATATATTGGTGGATCCACAATCAAGACTTATATGGAAATGTTTTGGTGTAGACCATTTGTTGTGAATTTGGTGTTGTTTTAACTCGTGGACTGTGTATTCTTCTGTTCGATAATTGTGCCTAGAGTTAATAATTTTATGTAGTGAGTTTGTGGGTGAAGTTTGTGCCCTAGACTCTGATATGCCAGTTCTATGTAGGGAAAGGGTTTTCCTTAATCACTTATTAATCCGGTTTTGTAAAATCATTATGATTAATTAATGATTTGTGAGGAATGGTCTTTTTATTTACTCTTGCATTCCTCTAAAAACAAACAACACCCACATTGCCAAGCTTCATATTCTCCTTACCTTTCTGGCCCCTTGATGCTCCTGTTGAAACTTAACATTGACCAACATACAGTGGTGCACCCTAGTAATTTCTTCCATGTCCATCATCCTTCTCTCCTCCGGTCGCCGTTCTGGTTGTCGTCATCAAATATCGCATCCACAACTCCTTCAATTTTCCTTCTTAACCAACACATTTACGATCTAGGGTTAGGTCTGTTTCTGTCCGATAGGGGAAAAAATCACTCAAGTCTTTTTCTCTTTTTTATGTCAGCGGCATTATAGGCTTTTTAGCTCTCCTTCCCACTTAACCAAATGTTTTTTTTTTCCTTTTTACTAAACATTTTATTTTCCCTCAACTTAAGTTTCATTTTCATGTCTGCTAAACAACTAACATTTTTAAGTTCCCTCTCAATCTTCCTTTCCCTTTCTTTCACTTCCCTTCATTACCTTTTCTTCTTTATATATTCCATAAACCAAACAGACCCTAAGGTTTGGCGAATATAGCATGCGCCTGGTTCCTAATCAATCCAATATCATCAAATCAATCAATTAAATCATCAATCAAATATCAAATATATCATCAATATCAATATATATGTATATTGCAAGTACTAGATTTTCCTATTGGTTCATTTCAAATTATCACATTTCTTCTTTGCTTCTATTTGTTCTTCTTAGTGGTTGGCCCTTAATTTGAAAATAGTTAATCCCGAGGAGGCACGTTAACGAAATCCTCCCATTAAAAATAATTTGCCCTTGTATCATTCCACAAAGTCCTATCAGGAAATTAATTGCTAAAGAATACTAGTATAATGTGGATACAAAATCCGCATAGTACTAATACTCTATATGGAAAAAAAAAAAAAAATTCAGATCATTCTTATTAATTAAATTTTTAATGGGGGACTTTTTTCTAATTTTCTCTTCTATAGATAAGGAGATATATGTGTTCATAATATATTGCAATTGATAATTTTCTTATGTTGATTGATAAGTAAATGATAATTTTCTTTTACCATGATTAATTTGTGCAACTGATATTTTGTTAATTTGTCATTTTTTATGTTGACCTCATGAATTACAAAATTCGTAACTTACTATTTTGTACATATTGCTTACTCCCTCTGGTTTACAATTTTGCAATGTTATTTGACCCAGACCAGTCGGGTAAACCCCAAAACCAGCGACCCGGCCATGTAACTGGTTTGGGCAAGTTCCCAACTTGGGGTTGGGGTGTGACCCTGAGCAACCCAACATGTTGTTGGGTTGACCCAGGTTGCCTTAAAAAAAAAATTACCATGTTTTTTATGGGATAAATTGTATAAAGCAATATTGATCAGAGTTAATGATAATTTTGGTGTTAATAACTATAAGTTTAGTTATTAAAGGATTGTAGGTAGGAATACACCCAAAAAAAAAAGGATTGTAGGTAGGAATATTTTGTTATCAATTATCTCTTTTGATATTTTCCTAGGAAGAATATTTAGTGATTAATTATTATGATGTCATTGGATGATGGATTGATAGGTTAATACTATGATGTCAATATTTCAAAGAAATTGTAAAGAATGTTGGGTAAGTATTAATTTGTTAGTTATTCAAGGTATTGAATTGATATTTAATATTTGGATGGTATGAAAAAATCTAAATTATTTTTTATTTCACAACGGTCTAGCCCTTGGGTTGACTCTAAGTTGACCTAGTGCTTCAGTCAGTTCAAAGGCCGATTTGGGTTTAATGACCTTATTATTTTGTACTGATTGCTTACTCTCTCTGGTCTTTAATGTAACACATGTTTAATTTGGTTAGATTAAGAAAATTATTTAATTTTGTTAATATGACATATTCTTAAAACACCCTAATCACCTCTTTAAATTCCCTTTAGCTCATCCTTACTTGTTTATTGTTGAGAGAGTATCAATAATGATAATTTAAGAAAAAATTAAAAAAAAATATGAAAAATAGATCTCACATTAAAAATTAAGATCGACTCTTCAATTAAGTTCCATACCAAACAAAGTAGGAATATTTTCGTATGATAATCCCTTACACGTGGTTGGTTTATTGAATGACTACCAACATTAAAAATGGTGTAAGAACTGAGATTCTTTCACGTCTTTTTTTAATGAAAAATTTAGGTGAGTTAATTTCTTCCACGTCTTTTATGAATCATATAACACTACGGGAAAGATTACTAGTTGATTTTTTTTTTTCAATTGTCTTTTTTTTTCTCTCCATTTTATAGGGCGGAAAGTTATTTCAGAGCACAAGAACGTGACAAGATATTTTTTATATGATAGAAGGAGGGGACAATGAATATGAATAGGAATAAGATGCAGATTTGCCAACGAACTATTACCCGAGGAGTATATGGTACAAAAAACAATTGAGGGTACCAAAATTACCAATAAACAATTAAAAAGTGAAAAAAGTACCAAATAACTATTTTAAAAAAAAAAACTATCACAATTACGTTAAAATATGAGGCACTGGCGTATGACTGTAGTGGAGACGCTGAAGAAAAGAACGGTTAAGCCTTCTTGTTGAATAAGGCAAACACCAACAGAGATGGGACCCATTTGAGCAGGCGTTGTGGCAGTGGCGGCTGCTGCTTGTGGCATCGGAGGGATGGAACCAGGGTACAAGGCGCGTGCCGGTCGAATGTTGTGGACTGCTAGATTTGGTTTCGGTGTGTGATTCTCGCCCTGAAGCTGCATATGGACCTTGATGAGTTCAAGAGGGTGAGTGGAACACCCAGGAACAATGGAAGCTTTGGAGACGTCGACGTCGCCGACACTGTGACAGTCAATGGAAGACGGAGACACCAAGACAGTGATGGGGTAATAGTTTGTTGGCCAATTTGCACCTTAATTGTGTGTGTGTGTTTTTTTTTTTAACTTTTTAATTGTTGATTGGTAATTTTGGTACACTCAATTGTTTTTTGTGTCAGATGCTCCTCGGGTAATAGTTCGTTGGCAAATCTGCACCTTAACCCATATGAATATTTAATTGGCCAAGAGCAGTGTCTCCTCTAATTTACTCCCCTCCTCTAATTTCTAATATAAGATATATTGAATTAATTTAAAAAAGTATAACATGATCTCTCTAAAATATTCATGTGTTGTAACATTAGATTGTATGTTTATAAGTCTTTTTAATTGAAGGGATAATTTCATTATATTGAAACGGAAATACAGACTCTAAACTAGAAAAGAAAAACAGACTCTAAACAAACTCATGGAAATCAAACAACAAAACAAAGGCAACAAGCAACAAAATCTACCAAGACAAAATCAAAACTAGAACAACCAATGCTTAAACCTTACAAATTTAAGGTGAGGAGGCCAACTTTTTGTTCCACCATATCAAAAAACAGAGAACAAATGAGATAAACATTGGAGTCAAAGTGTTGGCATGTTGGCATTTCAACGGTGAAGTTCTAAGCTATTTTTTCGACTTTGAATGCTTTGCCTTTAGTAGTCGATGAAGATCATATGAGCATTGAGCACATTCTTCCCGTTATGTATCTTGGAATATGACCATTGGAGGTACTAGTAGAGCATCTATGCTTTCCCTTTGTTTTGTCTACCATTTAACTTTGTTAAATGATCGTTGTGATATTCCAATTTGTCCGTTAGAAATAGATTGGAGTTGTTGAAAATTTTAATGATAAGTCGCTTTCATCTTCACTTCAACAAATGTTTCAGATGCAATCTCTTTGGTCTGCTCTGCAATTCCTTTCGTCTACTCTGTTTTTTTGTAGTGCATTTAGTGCTCTGACACATAGGAATGTCTATTGACCTTTTTGAAGATAATTTGTGAATTTAAACATCTTTAACTCATACACAAATAAGATTAGTAGCATTGAGAAGTAATATGAGTAGTAATCAATTATAAACAGATGTTAACAACAATATTTGAATTCTCAGAGACGTTGTGAAATGAAATAAGAACAGTCACTCGAGTGTGATTCCATAATCACTCGAGTGGACTTGTTGTCTCACTTGAGTGCTGATGAATTTTGTCTCTGGTAGAAGACTGTTGAAAAATAGGTTACTTGAGTTTTGAAATACTTAACTTCGAGTGTTAGTTAAAATGTTTTCAACTTCTACCAAATACTCGAGTGTTACTAAACTTGTGTCACTCGAGTGTAATAAAAGAGGAAAGCACTCTTGATTCATCAGCGAGTGTCTTGCACTGAACTTGCAAGTGTGTTGGTCTTCCACTAAAAGCACACTTGATTCATCAGTATGCTCACTCAAGTGCTACCCTTAATACTTGCAGAAGGAGTGCGAGTGACTTGCATTTTTCTTGTGAATAATCATTGTGACTCAAGTGCTTTAGTGCCTCACTCGAGTGCTTTATTGTCCAACTTGAGTAACAATGAATATCTCAGAGAATTTCTTCAGCTTTTTTTCTTTATCACTCAAGTGATTTGCTTCAATTCTCTTATCACTTGCAAATTCTTACAAGTTAATACTAAATCATTCAAGTGCTTATCCAATTACTTGATTGATCTTCTACAGCTTTCATAATATTGACGAGTGATTTTCAAAACGTAGGTACTATAGCAGTACAAAGGTCAACTTCCAGTGAGCATAAAGTTTTGAAGATAACTCCAAATTTGGTAAATGACCTATCCACAGAAAGCTATTTAAATTTTCTTTCCAATGTAAAATGAATCAGCTCCAAATTCATTATATTTTGAGAGTTTCAATTAGATTAATAACAGTTGTTCTCGAGCAGCGTTTTGCATCGCCTTTATACGAATGTGAACTTCCAAAATTCATATCTCTTTCAATTGTTCTTCATTTACCATGATCTTGATGTTGTTGAAACGATTTTTTAGTCTAGTTTTATATGAACAAGTTTCACTTCAATTGGATATGTATTTTGTAAGATACATCCAAATTGCTAAACTTATTCTAAACTGACTCCAGAAATTCCAGCGTCAACTTCAAAATGACATATCTCTTTCATCTGAACTGCTTTTAGCTTGTTCTTGGTGTCTATGTGTCACATTTTGCATCTAGTTTCATATGAAACAAGTTTCACTTCAATCAGATCTTTGGTTTGAGAGATATGATTGAATGACTGAACCTCGTACATGTTGAACGTAGAACAGAGTGGCTGGAACAATGTTCTTAGTCGAGTGATGTTACTGTTCACGTACTTGATTAGTATTTTCGGAATTCGTAATACCAAATTATCATTTCTGAAATTCAAGCCTCAAATTGTCATTTTCAGTTCTAATCCAATTTCTTTCTTCTTCTTCCTCTTAATCAATTCAACTCAAAAACTTCTTTATTGATCTTCTTTTTTAGGGATAAGGGTCTTAAATGCCATGGAAGTTTTCACTCAGGAGCACTGGTAAGACGAAAGTTTTTTTTGGACAAAAAATGCCACAAAAGTTTTCGCTGAGGAGCAATTTTGCCCCGGAAGTTTTCACTAAGGAGCAATGTTGCCCCGGAAGTTTTCACTAAGGAGCAATTTTGCCCTTTTGTCCACAAATATTAAATTTGACTATTAAATCAATCAAATACCACACATGTTATGCCTTGAAAAGGTCAAACTTGGAGCCAGAGAAGGAGATCCTTGAGATGTTGAGCTCAAGGCAGCCAGAATTTGTGAAGCCGAACTGGTCAAAGGGACTGAAAGGTCGACTGTCACAAAACCCAAAGGAAGCATCACTTATGATCTAAGCAAATGATTAGTCTATACAAACGTAAATATTGTCACTATTGATTTGTTTTACTAAACTAATTTTTGGAACAATTCATTTCTCGTTTTGCGTTTCATGACAGACCTTTCAGTCCCTTCGACCAGTTCGGCTTCACAAATTCTGGCCGTCTTGAGTTCAACATCTAAAGGATCTCTTTCTTTGACTCCAAGTTCGACCTTTTCAAGGCATGACATGTGTGGTCTTTGACTGATTTAATAGTCAAATTTAATATTTGGGGACATAAGGGAAAAATTGCTACATTTTGTAAACTTCCGAGGTAAAATTGCTCCTCAGCGAAAACTTCCGTGGCAAAGTGATACTTCCGGGGCAAAATTAATACTTCCTGTGAACTTCCGTGGCATTTTTGGTTCAAAAAAAACTTCTGTCTTACCAGTGCTCCTGACCGAAAACTTCCATGGCATTTAAGACCCTTAACCCTCTTTTTTATCATTCTCCATAATTGAACTTTATATCTTCTAATCTTTAAATCTACATTAAATATAGAAATTAGTTAACATATGAGATAAATATAATATGCAAACTTTTTGCTCTTAATATTGGCATCTATATTTGACATCATCAAAACTAATCATATCTAACAAGTCTTATCTCACCGAGTAGGGTCGGCTGCACAAACCAAACAAGACGCCATTGAGCTTAGTCAAAAACTAAATATGGGGATAGATTATTAACTAAGAGACCTTGCTTAATAACCTCATTGAATGTTCTTTTCGATTTTCCTTTGCCCCTCTTAACTGAATTTCAAACAATTTGATCTACCTTCCTTAGTAGTGTATCCAATAACCTTTTTTTTTCGATCCTGATCCTAAAGAAGGATCAGGAAGAGAAATCATTCTAGATCCCGATCTTAAAAAATTCTCGTCCCTATCAAGATCGAGATTTTTCGGGTTGGGATAAGGAATCCCAAAAAATCTCAAAGCATGCAATGTTCTAGAATCTATATGAAACCCAAAATTTATCGAGCATCAATTCAAAATTTGTAACAACTCTTCACTTGATTTGCAACATAAATATAATGATTTTCATCTGAAACCTTGTTTACTCACTCAAAAGTCACTCAATAATAGATATCATCTAGTATATTACATAATCAAAAGTCCAAGAGTCCAATATATAACATAATAAAAAGGAGGCTAGCTATATGCCTAAAGCTTGAGAGACAAATCAAGGTGCTTCATTTCTTTAGGATTAGTCCAATACATTCACATAATCAAATAAACTAATCATTGTTTTTATTAATTTATGAAATCAAAACAACACCATTTGTTTAGTTGGTTGGTACTTGCAATTCATCTGACATGTGTGAAGATATATATATATATATATATTTTTTTTTTCAGGATAAGAAGTCTCATGCCCGATTCCCGAATTTGTTTTTTCCGTCCCAAAAATTCCTATCCCAATTGCTCGAGATCAAGACAAGAAAACTTTGAACACCCCTATTTATATGTATCCAAACC
Source organism: Acacia melanoxylon (assembly GCA_019022615.1). Lineage (NCBI taxonomy): Eukaryota > Viridiplantae > Streptophyta > Magnoliopsida > Fabales > Fabaceae > Acacia > Acacia melanoxylon. The sequence continues at coordinate 704,553 of JAFJYJ010000053.1, read as the reverse complement.
ATCTCAAATGATTTTCTATCAATACCTTCAATAGTTATGGTAAAAAAAATGCCTTAAATAGACATTGCCTTGTAGGTCATCTAAACTTTTTTTTCTTCTTAAATACGAGAAGTAGTTAAAAACCCTGAGGCAGCAATCACCAACAAATATAACAAATAAAAAAGGGATAAATACCATTTTTGTCATGGAAGTTTAGCCTAAGAAGCATTGGTAAACCGAAAGTTTTTTGGTACCATTTTTGCCCCATAAGTCTAAAAAAAGTAGCATATTTCCCTTGACATAACAGACTCAAACGGTCAACAATTAATTGACCTAATTATGCTAAAGTGGCTATACCATTTAGGATTAAATTCCACATAATAATCCATGTCAGCACCTCATTCATCTCTCTCTCTCCTCCCTCTCGCTTTCTCTATGTACGCGGGCGGAGTTCTTGCTTCTTCTCTCCTTCCAGTCTTCACCCTTCTTCCAGAATCTTCTCTTCCCTCCTTCACCCACTCCCTCTCCTCTCAAGCTCGAGCCTCCTTCTCCCTCACCGTGAACGTTAGCACCAAGCAAGCAAAACAAAAATGCAGAGAAAGCTCCAGCAAGTAGGCACCGCTCTGAAAGAGCACAGCTATGTCAGCTATGCCAAGATCGCATCAGCCTCAGGATTTTCCGATATCAATTTCTTCCTTATCAAAGCAACACCACCAGATGATTTTCCTCTTCGTGACAAATACATACACGACCTCTTGAAAATCTTCTCTTGTCCCCTTCTTCCTTCAATTCCTTTTCCATCAACTTCACTCGCTGCTTCATCGACATCGAAAGCTGGCATGTCATGTAAATGACAAAATATTACCAAGAGGGGGGTGGATTAGGGATTTAAAAATCTTTTCGATAAACCCAAAACTTCACGCACAAAATAGAGGCTAACACAGAGAGAGAGAAAGAGAGAGAGAGAGATGAACACATAAGATTTATACTTGTTTGGTCTTACCTCTTGACCTACATCCAGTCCCCAGACTCTCTGGGATTTTCACTATCACTTTAATCAGTTACAAAGTCTTTACTCGAAAGTTACCCTCTCACTAGGATACACTCCCCCTTACAAGTTGTAATCTGATAACTCAATCTCAAAGTCCCATTACTTTGAGATTCTCACAAAGATTTATAATCAAGGGTTAAGATGCAGATTTGCCAACGAACTATTACCCGAGGAGCGTCTGGCACAAAAAACAATTGAGGGTACCAAATTGACCAACGGACTATTAAAAAGTGAAAAAAAAAACAATTTTGTGCAGATTCGCTAATGAACTATTACCCCGTCACTGTCTTGGTGTCTCCGTCTTCCATTGACTATCACAGTGTCGGCGACGTCGGCGTCTACAAAGCTTCCATTGTTGCTGGGTGTTCCACTCACCCTCTTGAACTCATCCAGCAGTCCACAGCTTTCGATCGGCACACGTCTTGCACCCTGGTTGCGTCCCTCCGATGCCACAAGCAGCAACTGCTGCTGCCACAGCGCCTGATCGCTTGAGTCCCATCTTTGTTGGTGTTTGCCTTATCCAACAAGAAAGCTTAAACGCTCTTTTCTCCAGCGTCTCCGCCACCGTCCTACGCCAATGCCTCATATTTTAACGTAATAGTGATAGTTGTTTTTTTAATAGTTATTTGGTATTTTTTTTTCACTTTTTAATAGTTCGTTGGCCAATTTGGTACCTTCAATTGTTTTTTGTGCCAAACGCTCCTCATGTAATAGTTCGTTGGTAAATTTTCACCTTAACCCTAAAATGTAGGGTAACGATATGGTGCAACCTTGTAAAGTTTAATTGAAATGCATAATATTAGGGAATGTGTAGCGAACGTTTTCTGTTATAGATATAATCAAAACTCTAAATTAATTTAATTTGGATAATCATATTGAAACCTGTTAATGCTTATTGCTATGCTCATATGCCTACCATCTATGAATCTTTTGAAGTTTCCCCAGCGTTGATATTTCTTTTCCTTTTATTTGAGTATAACAAAGACACATCACAACCATATTTTCTTTCAATTATAATTAATAATTAATAATTACCTTTTTAAAATGGAGGATGTTACATTAAATGCTAGACTTCCAATTAAGAAGAAGGAAAAAGGAAGGAGAGAAGGATTTACAGGTAAGAGGTAGAGATTTATCGAGAAAAGGAAGAAGAACAAACTATAATAGTAGACAACGCCTAAGATATTAAAGCAGCATAATCAATTTCCATATATTCTCAAAAGACAACCCTAATCTAATAGTAACGTTAAAAACCTAAAGCTAAAAACGTTAAATGCATAGCAGAAATATGTAAAAGATAAGGGAAGGAACGATTAAACTGTTATGGTTATCGATATGGTTTTATACACTCAGATAATATCACAGTGAAATATGTGTATTCTGTTATATTATAATGGTTTCTGCAACGCAGTTCGTACACTGAATTCCGATTACACAAAAGAAGAAAGAAAGCAATAAAGATAGGGGAGGGGACCACAAGAAAGGAAGAGACAAATCCAATACTTTCCATGCCTTCCCCTAACGGCTTTTGTCAGCTTTATACTACTCATCATGCATTTCCCTCAGCTTCCGGGGCCTTCTCCCGTTACGTTTGCTTCTTCCGCGGGCTCGAGCACAGGTTGTATTGGGTCACGGTCTGCTGAGCCCAATATATCAATATTCATAGCAATACTCTCCCCTTCAATTGGGACCTTGTCCTCAAGGTCCAAGCCCGGGTATAGTGAAACGAGTTCAGAGGCGTCCTCCCAAGTGTTGCGTGGTGACCCATCCCATTGGACCAAAAATTGTTTCATCCATTTGTGACCATCCCGAATAAGACGAGAATTCAAAATTTGCACAGGCGTGACGATGGGGCCCTCGGGGACTGAAACCAACGGTAAAGGAATCGTGGGTGTTGGAGTAGTAGTCCCTTCGAAGCGTTTGAGTAAAGATACATGAAAAACAGGGTGTATCCGGGCATGAAGTAGCAATGCTAATCGGTAGGCAACACGACTGATACGCTCCAGAATCGGGAAAGGACCAAAGTATCGTAAAGCGAGTTTATGGTATTTGCGCAGTTCGACCGAGTGCTGACGGTAGGGCTGTAGTTTAACCCAGACTAAGTCGCCTTCCTGAAACTCTACATCTGTACGATTTTGATCAGCATAGCGTTTCATGCGCGCTTGTGCTTTCTGGATATTGAGTTTCAGAGTTTGTAAAACCTCATCTCGTTGACTGAGTTGACGGTGGACATCAAAGGGAGTGTCTTCAACGGAAGAATGGCGGAGCAATGGAGGAGGATCTCGGCCATACACAACCTTGAAAGGGACCATTCCAATGGTCGTTTGAAAGGAGGTATTGTACCAATACTCTGCCCATGGAAGAAAGTTGAACCACTGACGCGGGTGATCATGCACAAAACAACGCAGGTATAATTCCAAGCACTTGTTCAATGCCTCGGTTTAGCCGTCTGATTGGGGGTGGTACGCTGAGGTAAAACAGAGGGTGGACCCTTGTAACTTCATCAAATATCACCAAAAAGCACTGGTGAATGTTTTTTCACGGTCAGAAACAATTGTGTGTGGGATACTGTGAAGTTTAACGACATGCTGCACGAAGGTCTTTGCCACCCGTTGACTGGAAAAATTCGCTGGTAAAGGCATGAAGTGGCCATACTTCGACAGCCGATCTACGACCACAAAAATAACCGAGTTGCCATGAATCAGAGGTAAGCCGGTGATGAAATCCATGGAGATGTCTTCCCAAATTTGTGCTGGAATGGGAAGTGGTTCCAACAAACCAGAAGGATGCAATTGTGATACCTTGGCTTGTTGGCACACTACACATTGCTTGATGTATAGACGGATATCGGAACGCATGTGAGGCTAATAAAATAAGTGTGCGATATAACGTGCGTAGGAAGCCGGCATGTCCACCAATTTTTGAGGAGTGGAATTCCTGTAATAGGCTCGCAATGAGCTCCTTATCCTCGGCAGGAATGACAAGACGATGATTCCAATATAAATCCTTACCCTTCAAGTGATAGTGGCCATTTCCTGGTTCTAATAGTGAGAGACGTTCCTTAATTTCTTGGAGCACCACCGAGGAACGCACCTTGAGGTAAACAATGTCCATAAATGAAGGCTGAAGTGAGGACAGAGCCATACAAGTGACATGAGAAAGGGCATCCGCCGCTTGATTCAAACGTCCTGGTTTATATTCAATGCTAAATCGATAACCCAACAATTTGGGTAAACAAGCCTCTTGTTTAGGTGTCTGAATTATCTGATCCCCCAAATGCTTCAAACTAGAATGGTCGGTCCTGATAATGAAATCGTGACCAAACAGATAGTGTCTGAACTTTGACACGGCTTCCATAATGGCATAAAGCTCGCGGACATAAACAGATTGTGCCTGCATTCTTGGGGAGATCTTCTTGGAGAAAAATACAATTGGATGTTCAGCCTGGCTGAGAACGGCACCAATGCCTACGCTAGAAGCGTCAGTCTCCAGGACAAAAGGCTTCGTAAAATCCGGCAGAGAGAGAACGGGTGCTTGAGTGATGGCCTGCTTAAGAGCCTCAAATGCTGTTTGGGCGGGATCAGACCATGCAAAGGCGTTCTTCACGAGCAACTGAGTTAAGGGACCTGCAATATGAGCATAGCGATGAATAAATCGACGGTAATAGCCACTTAAACCAAGAAAACCCTTCAATTGAGAAACAGTGGTTGGCGAAGGCCAGTGAAGTATTGCTGCGATTTTAGATTCATCCATGGCGACTCCCTGTGCAGAAACGGCATGACCCAAATATTCAATACGCTGTTGACCGAATGCACATTTGGACCGCTTAGCAAATAAGCGATGATCAACCAATATTTGTAAAACGAGACTGACATGAAGCAGGTGATCCTTCCAAGTCCGACTGTAAACCAAGATATCATCGAAAAAGATTAAAACGAATTTGCGAAGAAAGGTTGAAAAATGGTGTTCATCAATGATTGGAAAGTCGCTGGGGCGTTTGTTAACCCAAACGGCATGACGAGCCATTCATACAGCCCCTGGTGTGTTCGAAATGCCGTCTTCTCTCAGTCTCGCTCCTTCATGAGAATCTGGTGATACCCAGATCGCAAGTCAAGCTTGGAGTAGAAAATGGAGCCGTGTAACTCATCTAGCAGTTCATCGACCGTGGGCATAGGGAACGCATCCTTGATTGTAATTGCGTTCAACGCCCTATAGTCAACACAAAATCGCCACGAGCTGTCCTTCTTTCGCACGAGGATTACCGGAGCCGAGAACGAGCTAACGCTATGTTTAATCAAACCGTCACAGAACAATTCGTCAACGATCTTTTCTATTTCTGCCTTCTGGCTGACTGGGTAACGGTAGGGGCGGACCTTTGATAGCGACTTCGGCAAGTGCACCAGTCGTTACAAGTAATAAAGTAATGAGAACAAGATCGTCCCACGAGGAATAGTACTCCAATCACTAATTCGTTATTTTTGCTTTAGATGGATGAATGAGTAATATGAGGTGAGTTTGATAAGTATAAGAATTTAAAGAATTAATGAAGAATGAGAATTCAAAATCAAGAAATTCAAGAAAATGTTTAGAGAATACGAGTAATTAAGAAAAACGCAGCTAAGGCTGAGAATCCCCCTATGTTCCTCCAAGTATTTGAATTGAATTCCTAATTGATTATTATTTCCATGATTGACGATCAATTCTCTAAAGTTAGACTAAGTCCCAATATCTTGATGCTACCTTAGTCGATTATCTTTGAAAACAACCTAATGTCTTAGTATTGTTTGGAAAAATCATATTTTTAAACCGGAATTATTAGATCGCATAAATTGTAAGCCTATGTCTAGGTCATGCAACTCTATGATGAATTAACGGTTCTAGTTAGATGCACCAACATCTCTATTGTCATACATCAACCTATGAACAATCTAAAAGGTGATCAATCTTAAAGAAAGCATTAAGCAAAGATAATTCATTCAATCAAGAAAATAATAAATAATAAAGAATCCAAACAAATCCTTTAAATTCACATAGGGTTCATCCTCGCCCTAACTACTAAAGAAAACTAGCCTAGCATGGCTATATTAAAATCCATAAAAGTCAGGTTTAAATATGATAGGATAAAGAAAGAGAAAGAAAGACTCCCGGAGAATCCCTCAGTCTCAGTGCTGCGATCCTTCCAGATTCTCCAAGTCTCTTCTCGTTCCTTCCTTCTTGAATTGTTTCTTGATCTGCGTCCTCCGAATGGTTTCTTGTGCGTCGAATTCTTTGCGTTCTAATTGTGTTGCGTCTTCCGTGAACTCTCTTCCGCTGTGCTGTGCGTGGTATATATATATAGGATGGTGTGTGTGATGTGATCTGCTTCTTTTAATTAAAGGATATATAATATCCTTTTGTGACTCTCTCCTTTATCTTTTTATTTATTTATTTAATTAATATATATCATATCTTTTAGTTTTAGCCCATTGTGCGCATCTGTAGCATCAATTAGATTTTTCCTTTTTCTATTAAATGAATTAAATATAATATACCCATATATTATATTATAATATAATATAATAATACTATTATATTATATCCTTTTCAATTTAATTTGTTATCTTTATTGTCTTTCCTATATTTTCTCCTTTCTTAGATCCAAAATATCTCCTACAAAATAAAATAGGATATCAATAGATTTTCTCGTTATAATATTCTTTTATCCTATATTTAATTAAAAGATAGATAAGTACATACGTATAATTAAATAAGTACAAAATATTAATAAATTCAACTCAATATATCTCGAATCTATACTTATTTAATCATAAAATATCTACTTATCAACCTTCACCGGAGATGAGTTGGGGATTAATTCAATGGCATGTTCATGCCCACGTGGCGGAGGTAAGCCGTGTGGTGAATTGAAGACCGATTTGTAACTCTGTAAGACTTGGAGTAAATCTGGTGGCACAGGGTCGACCGAGGTACCTTCGTGAGGATCCACAACATCAAGCAAGAATAGCTCATTCCAGGCATCGGTTTGATGGATGCGTGCCAGATGATGAAATTGTGCTGGGGTCATACGATTGCCTCGAATGCCCTGTAACGTAACCCAGGTACCGTCGGCCAAGAATTTAATGGTCGACTAACTGTGATCGGCGACGTGGGCCCTTAACGTGGCCAACCAACCTGCTCTAATAACGACATCCACGACAGCTACCGGCAATACCAACAGGGTCAGTGATAAGGTGTAACCACAAATCTGTATTGGCACGTCTCTCACTATTTGTTCGGTGTGCATGATCTGTCCAATACCCCCTAGTATGCGAACTTCCTTCGTATATTCCACAGGTAAATGTAAATGTTGCACTATCTGCGGATGGATAACATTGTCTGAGCTTCCTCCATCCAAGAGTACTTGAACTGCCATACTCTGTACCTGACCTTCGAAGCATGTAGTGGCGGCTCCCTGTGTTCCCTTAGACGCAGGTAGGGAAAGATGATGCAGAGTGCCATCAATCTGGGTCTCGTCGGGTTCTGGTTCCACGTCTTCTTCAGCTTCATCATCCTGGACCATCATCATCAGTTGTTTCTTCGGGAAACGATGAGTTGGAGAGAACTTCTCATCACAAGTGTAACATAAGCCTTTCTCCCGTCGTATTTGCATCTCGGCTGGAGTCATTCGTTTAAGAGGAAGCCGAGTAGGAGTGGGTAATAATGGGGGTAAGTTAGTCTGGCCGCCCCCGCTAACTATTGGTAACGTCGCGGCTGTGACTGGGTTTGCTCCTGAGTATACCTTAGCCGTCGTACTATGGCCACTGAAGTTACTGAATCCCTGAGCCTTTGACGGCTTGCTCCATTCATGCGCTTCGACGAACAACCTCGCCAGAGTCATTGCCTGTAACACCATTCCTGGTTTCTGAACCAGTATGTCACGGCGGATATCAGGTTTGATACCACCCAAGTAACAGTCCAGCAACGCTAATTCTGGTACATCGATGGTTCGATTCGCGAGAGCCATGAACTGGTTATTATACTCTTCCAGTCTGCCTTGTTGTACTAACTTGAAGAGTTGGGATCTTGCACAGTCGAATTGTGATGGACCGTATTGCTCCTCTATGGCCTGCACCAGAGCCTGCCAATGTGGGACCCTGTTGGCTCTCTGAAGCATCTGAAACCACGGTACCACGTTCCCGTCTAAGTGCACAGAGGCTATAACCAAACGTTGTGCATCCGTCACCTCGAAGAATTTGAAGTACTGCTCAGCTTTAAAAATCCATTGGAGGGCATCTGTGCCGTCGAATCGAGGAAAATCTAGTTTCACCTGACGATTCATCGTGTTGAAATATGTTCCTTGTTGAGTGCCGAATGGCGTCTCCATCATCGATCCAGAGCCCGACCCCTTTGGTCGTTTATCTTGGCTCGCCAATTTACCTAGGACAGCTTCGATGAGACTTTCTAATCGGCCAAACCGAACTTCAAAAGCTTCAATGTAATCTGCCACTCGCTTTTGCTCCGCCGCGATCTCCTTCATTCGGGTATTTGGAAGAGGATTTTCAGCCATGTTTTCTCTCAATGAAAGCACCAAATGTTATGGTTATCGATATGGTTTTATACACTCAGAGAATATCACAGTGAAATACATGTATTCTGTTATATTATAATGGTTTCTGCAACGCAGTTCGTACACTGAATTCCGATTACGCAAAAGAAGAAAGAAAGCAATAAAGATAAGGCGAGGGGACCACAAGAGAGGAAGAGACAAATCCAATACTTTCCATGCCTTCCCCTAACGGCTTTTGTCAGCTTTATACTACTCATCATGCATTTCCCTCAGCTTCCAGGGCCTTCTCCTGTTACGTTTGCTTCTTCTGGTGGGCTCGAGCACAGGTTGTATTGGGTCACGGTCTGTTGAGCCCAATATATCAGTATTCATAGCAATCCTGCCGATATAGGCCTAAAATGGCCGAAGCTTTCATGTTAGACGATGCAGACGGAGGAAGACAATTGGCAATGTCTTCTTGCTTCTTGGAGAAGGAAAGTTTCTCTCTTAAAGGTATTCAATCTCCAAAACATCCATAGCCTCAAACAGTTCTTTCGGTTACATATGACTGTATCTATAAACTCACAGATCATTGCATCGTACTCATAAGTTTTTTTTTTTTTTTATAAAAAAAAATTATCATCTTTATTATAGGACTTAGTTGATTTTTTAGAGAAATTAAAGATACTAAAAAATTTATTTAATCATTTTATATATTATATATCTTTAGATTATATATTATTTTATTAGTCAAATTAATTAGTTTGAAGAAAAAATAAAAATACTTAATTAGCTTCCTTAATCTCTTCAAAAAAGTCGACTAGAGAGTAATTTATCCATGTATGTGTGTGTATATTATAATTTTTTATTTATTTTTATTTTATATGATGTATTAATTACACTGATTTTAAAATGAAATCAAACAAAAAAATTTACCAAAAAAATAAAAAGCCATGATGAACCGGGACATTTGTCCCCTAGTTTCATGAAAAAGGAAGTTATCATCGGATTCTCTCTACATATAATTTGGGTCGTCCACTGGTCACGTTTTCTTAAGCCGTTTTGCTATCTCCATTTTTCATTCTAAGCTCTGCTTTGAAAGTCTCCCTTGGTCCGCGAACCGCTCACGAGTCGCGCCTCCGCGAGTGCCACCGTCCGACTTCAGTGGCGGCCGTTTCACAGACTTCTGGCTTCCTTGTATTTCTCGTTCCTAGGGTATGATCGTAATGATTCCCGTTCAAAATTTCATTTTCCTGGAATACTGAATTTTTTTTCTCTTCGATTTTGGATTTTTGTTTTGGAAACGCTTGTGAAAGATTGATTCGTTTCCTTATTGCTTATAAGTTCCTTTGCTATAGAATAGCTTAAGCTTGCTGAAGCACGTTAATTTATTCGGGGGATAAGGTTAATTGAAGGCGGAAAAGGAGAGAATTATACTCGAGTTTGGAATTGTTATTGAAACTTTTTAAGTTTGCAAGTGTCTTATTTGTCAATTGTCATTGCACTCTTAATTAAATTCAACCAAATGTATTCACTGAATTTGAAACTCAATTGGAGTACAGTAAGCTGAGAAGAGGTCAAGACTCAAGAGTGTAAACTATAGGAGTAAGCTAAGGTATCTGAATTTTTGAGATAGAAGTGATCATGCATGTAGAGTCGATGGATCTACTAGAGGCTGGGAGAAATTTTAACCAAGGTAGTATTTTCAAAAGAAATTACTGGCTTGAGAACCGGTAGTTAAATTACAAACCAGTCAAATTTTTACCTTGACAAACGAAATACTTTAATACGATTCTATAGTTTTGGACACATATCACTCTGTGTAAAATGTAGGGTAATGCTATGGTGTAATGGTGAAACCTGATAAAGTATAATTGAAATTCATAATATTAGGGCATGTTTAGTGAACGTTTTCTGTTATGGATAATCAAAACTATAAATTAATTTAATTTGGATAATCATATTGAAACCTGTTAATGCTTATTGATATGCCTGCCATACATATATGAATCTTCTGAAGTTTTCCTGGGGCTGATTTTTCTTTTCCTTTTATTTGAGTATAACAAAGACACATCATAGCCATATTTTCTTTCAATTCCCCACCACATGCCACATGCCACATGCCTCTATATACAGTATTGTTACTCTTAGTTCTTTGTCAATCATGTTCAAATTAATGTTGAATAATATATAAATTATTACAATTTAAAGGTACAACCGTAATTTAAGCCTCTAACAAATTATCAAATTCTATTAGTCATAATAAATAGGATCTCTTGTACATATGTATGCACAACTTCTTCCTCGATTTGCTTCCTTTTAGAGTCTGGTTTGATTAGAGTGTTATCTCTGGTGTTTCAGTTAATTCAAATGTGATGGAGGCCAACTGGAGACCCACACAAGGCGCTGAATCCACTATGGATACAAGTGATTGGAGAACTCAACTGCAACCTGATTCACGTGAAAGAATTGTCAACAAAATGTAATTTTCATTTAATATTGTCTCACTCGGTAATGTAAATTGGTTTGACCTGTATGTCACATTTTTTCATGTTATAGAATGGATACATTAAAGAGGCATCTTCCTGTTTCTGGTCAAGATGGATTGCATGAATTGCGCAAAATTGCTGAAAGGTTTGAAGAAAAGATTTATGCTGCTGCAACGAGCCAGGTTTATTCACAACAACGCATCTCACCCTCATAGTTGTCATGTTCATTTGTATTGCTTTTGTTAGCATGTACGACATAGAAGTTTGACTGTTTTATGTGCTACTACCTTATTTCAGTTTGATTATCTTCAGAAATTTTCTTTGAAGATGCTTACAATGGAGAATAAAACCCAGAATACCATGGTCAACGCTATGCAATTGAATTCAGGTGGCCCTAGCAACAAGCCTATTGATTCAGGTTGGCTTGAATATTATATGGGTTTCCTCATATGCAATGATGGTATTGGCAGGGAAGCAGTGTACTGATCTGGTGCCAAAGTCTATATATGCAATGTGGCACTTTACATAATCTGTCATCTTGTTTGTTAGTGATTTTCTGACTGTTAAGTTTTTTCATATCTTTTTTGTTGTATCTCTACACTAAAATTTAACCAGTACTCAATTGTGACAGTTTATGTGATGACTAATATAGCTCGCAAACATAATCAGAGAAACATTTTTTCTTCATACGATCACAGTTAGGTTTATAGTACCTTTGCAGTTTCTTTTTACCTGCCTTGCTCTATCTCCTTGTTAAAAATTGTTGTTCTCTTGTTTGGGGTTTGATTCATATTAGTTAATTTCTTGGTTCTTGTTGCTCTTTCTTCAGTAATAAACTCTTTCTTTCTTTCGTTTATTATTATAGGAATTCCTATGCAGTCTCAAGTTCACAATCCGGGGCAGTCACATGCTATTCCAATGCCTAATCAGTCCCAATCACGTCAACAGCTTCTATCCCAAAACATTCAAAATAACATTGCTCCTCCTGTATCCAATATTGGCCAGACTCCTATCCAAAATGTTGTTGGCCCAAATTCCAACGTGCAGAATAATATGTTTGGTGGTTCTCAGAGACAAATGCCTCCAACGCAGCAGGTTGTTCCCCAACGGCAACAGCAATCACAGAATTCATGTCCGTATCTCTACCAACGGCAACAGCTTCAACAGCAGTATTTGAAGCATAAAATCCAGCCTGGGAACATTCAACACTCACTTATGCAACCCCACATCCAGATGCAGCAACAGCAGCAGCCAAATCAATTGCAATCTTCGCAGTCATCTGTCATGCAAACATCTTCTGTCATGCAGCCTTCAATCACGCAGACATCTCTTCCTAGCCTTCAGCAGAATCAGCAAGCTAATAATGTTCAACAGCCAGCGCAACCCATGCTGCAGCAACATTTCCAATCAGTTATTAGGCAACAGCAACAACCGACATCAATTAATAACCAGCAACAAAACCCAATTTCTCAACAGCCAATAATGCGTCCACAGCAGCAGCAGCTTCTAGCACAGTCAAATGCAACAAGCATGCAACACCCTCAGCTACTTGGGCAACAGAATAATGTTGGTCATATGCAGCAATATCAGAGATTGCTTGTTGGGCAGCAGAATAATCTTCCAAACCTGCAGCAGCACCAGCAACAGCAGCCACATTTGATAAATCAGCAAAACAATCTATCCAACATACATCAGCAACAATTGGGAAGTAATGTCCCAGGGTTACGACAACAGCTGCTTGCACCTCAGTCTGGCAACTCAGGCATGCAGCCTAACCAGCACTCTGGGCACATGGTACAGCAATCAAAGGTTTCAGTGCAGCAACAATCACAACAAAATGGAACAAATTTATTGCAATCTCAAGGGCAGCAATCACAGCCACAGACTCCACAGCAGCAATTGATGCCACAGATACAATCTCAACCTGCACAGATGCAACAGCAGTTGGGTATGCAGCAGCAGCCAAATCTCTTGCAACGAGATATGCAGCAAAGAATTCAGGGATCGAGTTCTTTGCTTCAACCACAAAATGTACTTGATCAACAAAAGCAACTACATCAGTCGCAAAGAACCCTTCCAGATTCATCATCAAGTACGTTATTGCATATATGTGTTCCATTCTGTCACTTTGCTTTTGTAGCATTTCAACATGTCTTTTTTTTTCCCCTCTTTCATCTGTTATTTTCTGTCTTGAAAAAGGTGCCAATTGTTGAGCCCTTTATGCTTATCCATGTATCATATAACTATATTGTCGCTTCTCTAGATTCAACCGCAGAGACTGAAAAATCTGGTGGGGATGATTGGCAAGAAGTGGTGTTCCAAAAGGTAATAACCCATTTTCTTATCACTTAAGTTCTGCATAAAAATTGGGTTGAACTTCAGGATATAATCACTCAATTGACAAAAGCAAAGTGACGTAATGAACTTATTTCTAGTCTTGGAGGTAAATAACATTAAAAATTCTTGCTCATTTTTTACATTCAGATGCTTCAATGTGACTTTGTTGTCTATTTTTGGTAACACAAATGAATGGTTTGGACCCTCCCTCAAGTTAGCACAAAACTTTAATAATTTCAATTTATGAAACCTTGCTTTTAAAAAAAACCTTTCACAAGAATGAAAATATATGTTTCCATCGTAGTTCTCTGTTTTGAATCTTTTGGTTTGCTGTTTCTGTTGATTTTTACTTACAGATCAAGTCCATCAAAGAATCATACTTGCCAGAATTGACTGAAATGCACCAGAAAATTGCTCGTAAACTTCGGCTGGTATTACATCTCTTTGTTTGTTTTCGTTTTTGTTGTTCCTTGGAGGATATCCATTCCTTCTCACCTGAATTATTTTTATTTATAATTTCTTGTTTGGTCAAAATACACTTTGATTTTAACTGATATGGATAAAGCAGCCTTTCTACAGCAATTATGATTGCTGTGGTGGCTTCAACCCTGGAATAATGTTTGCACTGTTCAACCTTTACAACGTGTGCTAAGCATCAATCCATCACCTCTTCCCTAAAGAAATCCCTTAATTTGCCTTGAGTCTGTATGTAATTAATTTTTATATCTTGTGGAGCTTTATCTAACCTCCTTGGTTTTTCCTATCAGCATGAACCCCTTCCACATCAAGCCGAGTCAGAGCAGCTTGAGAAGCTGAAGATATTCAAAACAATGTTGGAGCGCCTCATAGCATTTCTACAGGTTTCCAAGGACCATATTGTGCCTGGTTTCAAGGATAAAATGGCTTCATATGAGAAGCAGATCATAAATTTTATAAATACAAATAGGCCCAAGAGAGCTATGTCTTCTAGGCAGTCTGGGCAACTTGCTCAAATTCAATCTCATGAAAATCAAATGAACTCTCAGATGCAATCAACAAACTTACAGAGTTCTGTAGCAACAATGCCACGGAGTAGTATGGCAAGCTTGCAGCATAATTCTATCCCTTCCATTTCTGGGGTGTCAACAACACAGCAGAATATGATTAATTCTATGCAACCTGGTGCCAATTTGGATTCTAGATCTTTAAATTCCCTGCAGCAGGTTGGAGCGAGCACCCTTCAACAAAACTACGCGAATGCTCCTCAACAGACTAATAGTACCAATCACTTATTGATATTGCAGAATCAACAGCTTAAACATCTTGATAGATCCTGGGAATTAGGATCTAGGATAATACTTCAAGAACCGGAATCTGAAATTCTTGACCAAGTAAGACAATGCTTTCAATATATATTTTTGCATAACCTCAGTTTGCAACCTAAAGGGATATATATAAAGATACATAACTTACAAACCCAAACTGCTACAAACTCCCTAAATAACTAACTTATAATAAAACACACATAAAACATAACTTCTCAATTACCCCTAATTTGCCTTATCCAAACACCTATAGAATATAACTGCCTAACTACCCTTAATTTTCCTTATCCAAACGCCTCTTCCTTGAATAAACTTGAAGAGGACGACTTGGTATCCTATCATTTTCCTCCCCTTGAAAATGAGCCTTGTCCTCAAGGTAAAAGTGAGGAAATTGTGTAGCAATCAGATCATAGGGTTCATAACTAGATTCTTTAGGTGGTTGAGTAATTCCTTGAAGCTTATAATGCTTTCCATCAACCCAGAACACCATGAATAACTTCTACCAATTAGCTTCAACTGTATTTAAAGAGGTGAGCCATTTGATGCCAGGCACCATATCTACGCCACCAAGAGAGAAAAGGAAGAATTCATCTCTGATGGTTAATTGTTGCACCTGAATTTCCAAGTCTTTGCAGATGGCACTGCAAGATATAATGGCATCGTCCCCCACTTGAACTCTAAAAGGTGATAAATGCTGAGTTTTAATTCCCAAGTCTGCAACCAATTTGTTGGAGATGAAGTTGTGGGTGGAGCCACTATCAATTAATATCAAAATTTCTTTAGAAAGCAATTCTTCCTTTAACCTTAATCGTAGTTGCAGAGGTTTTGCCCAGAATCACATGAAGCGATATTTCAGCCATTGGAGAATCACTGTGAGCTTCTTCGTTGAGCAGCGTCGGACTGGACTCATCATCGGCATTATCTGAGATTTCCGTTAATCTCAACATAGAGGATTTACAGTGGTGACCAGGGGAGAATTTCTCGCCACAACGGTAACATGATTCCTTATCTCTTCGAAACTGTCGATCAGCAAGGTCTTATGTGGCGAGAAAGTAGGGATTGATGTATTACCAGAATATCCCGTCACAATTTGTGCTCAAGTCTAATCCTGATTCGGTGTGGTATTGGAAGAATATTCGATCGCGTATTGTGCCCCATTCTGGTCATCCTGCTTCGATGCAATATTTGAGTTATATTGTTGACGTGGCGCTGTAAATTTATTTTCATTAAAATTGCTGCCCTATTCGTTGCCACTGAAGTAGAAGTATCGTTGTGGAGGGCGTAGAGTCGGTTGGCTTTGCAATTTAGATTCAAATTCTAAAGCCAAACTTGCAGTCTTATATACCGTTTTGGGTTTTTGAATTTTAACATCAGCCTTCAATTCGTCTTTTAATCCATGTATAAATATTGCTATTAAGCAATGTTCTGGCCAGCCTTGAACCCTCAACGAACGCTGAATAAATTCTCTTTTGTATTCTTCCACTGTACCAGAGTGTGATGTCACACAAAAAGATATCGGGATTTTGGAATTCAGTCGGACCAAAGTTATCCTGAAAAATCTGAATTAATTCATTCCAAAAACGAATTGTTTGGCTTGAAGAAACCCAAGTGAAGACATCTAAAGCATCACCTTCTAAATTCATCGCTGCAACTTCAACTTTGATATCTTTAGGAGTCTGGTAATAGCGGAAATATTTTTCAGCCTTCATAATCCATCCTCTCGGATCTCCTCCTTCAAACTTGGGAAATTCAACCTTAGTGTAAGGTCTTTTATGCGGTTGTTTATTCCACTAAAGGTTATCTCCTTCAAACTCTTCATAATCTGATAGATTTAGAAGAATCAAGATAGGAGACTAGAACCAGGATCTAAGTTCTAGGGAAAAGAGAGACAATCTAGAGCAGAATTTGAACTCTAGCCAACACAACACTTCTCAATATCATATATTTCATTCATAATCTTCTAGAAAGAGAATACAGTATATTTATAGAGTCTTTCCTTTGCTTAACTATAACTTCTTATCATAACTTCCCTAAACAGATAATAACTAAGAACTACTCCTAACTTCTCTTAACGCGTGTCTTTTTTCAAAAGAGGACACATGGAACCCTAACATAATCTTCTTGCTGTCTTCTCAATTCTTTGGTTTCTTTTTCATTAAAAATTGGTTTCTTCTGTTGCTTCATCTCCTTCATCTCAACGTTAATATTCTGGATTTTACTAACAAGAAATGCCATTTGTTGAGCCAAATTATCTGGTGGTGGAAAATTCTCTTGCTCCTTAGATGATTCTGCTTCAAGACTAATGATTAGATGATCCGTTGATTGCTGCTTCTTTCGGTTGTTGCTCATAACGCACAAAAATTGGCCCAGAGAAAGAACATGCTCTGATACCAAATTGATAGATCCTGGGAATTAGGATCTAGGATAATACTTCAAGAACCCGAATCTGAAATTCTTGACCAAGTAAGACAATACTTTCAATATATATTTCTGCATAACCTTAGCTTACAACCTAAAGGGATATATATAAAGATACATAACTGGCAAAGCCAAACTGCTACAAAGTCCCTAAATAAACCAACTTATAATAAAACACATAAAACATAACTTCTCAACTACCCCTAATTTGCCTTATCCAAACACATAGAATATAACTTCCTAACTACCCTTGATTTGCCTTATCCAAATGCCTCTTCCTTGAATAAACTTGAAGAGGACGACTTGGTATCCTATCACATCTTCAGCAGCGGCAATTGCTTCAAAGGCAGCAGATGATGCAGCAGCAGCAGTTACAACAGGTAGGGGTGAGCAGTCGGTGTTCGGTTCGGTTCGGTTTTTCAGTAAAAACTGAACAACCGAATTGAAGGTATTTAAAGGACCGAACAACCGACTAATTTCGGTTCAGTTTTTGGTGTAGTTCGGTTATTTGGGTTGGAAATGTGAAGGTATGTGGTACATTACAAGAGTTATGAGCTGGATTAATGATTTAAATTTTTTTAAGAAGGTCAGATCTGAATCCCATACCAAATTTGATGGGGAAAAAAAAATCCCAAATCGTCTCCCTCCCCTCTGTGATCTCCGGCGTCTTTTAACTCTTCGATCTATGAGCGCTTTTGTCCATTCCACGACTTCGATTTGGTTGCTTCTTCGATCTCGATCTTCACCCATATCAGATCGGCCAGATTCTTCGATCGGAACGGGGAACGACGCCACCGTTAATGGAACAACGACACTTCCACAGACGGTGAGGTGACGGTGAGGGTTAGGGTAAAGGGAGTTGCATAGATTCTGAGAGGAGAGGAGGACTGGAGTTTGATCCCAAAAAAAAAAGGAGGACTAGAGGAAGGAGGAAGAATGATATTTTTTTCGATATAAAAGAGGAAGTATGATATGATTGTACGAGACTGAGACTATGAGGAGGAATTAGGTTAGATTTTTTTTTTTTTTTTCGATAAGATGAATTAGGTTAGACTTGGAGGTAAGAAGTTGGACTTAAATCTGAGGAAAAAAAGAAGTTGGACTTAAGAGTGAATGAATAATGAAATGGGCCGATTAGAAGTATGGTGAGTGAATGAAGTTGGACTTCTCTTCAGCAAAAAAAAAAAGTTGGACTTTTTTTTTCATATAAAGGCTAATACTTTTTATTTAGGAGAAAAAAACAAACAAAAACATTGATAAACTTCGGTTATTCGGTTTTAACCAATTTTTTTTTTTTTTAAAAAAAAACGCACCGAAACCGAAATAAGGAAAAAGAAAAACCGAAAAAAAAAACCGAACCGAAAGAACTGAATTGGGTTCGGTTCGGTATTTGGTTTCGGTTTGATTTTGCTCACCCCTAACAACAGGCAACAAAGCAACAGGTGCTTGCGCACATGCAGACACATCAAATGCCAACCCTTCACCAAATTAATGATATTATTGATGTTAAGATGAGACAAGGATTGGGTGTTAAGCCAGGTCCCTTCCAGCAACATCTCCCCTCTGGGCAACGTTCAGCTTGCCCCCAACAACAGTTTAAATCTGGGGGTTCATATCCTCTTTCTTCATCCCATCTCCTTCAGGCTGCATCTCCTCAGATTCCACAACCTTCTTCTCCCCAGGTTGACCAACAAAGTCTTCCATCTCTTGCTATAGCTTCCACCCCACTGCAATCAGCTAACTCACCTTTTGTTGGACCCTCCCTCAAGTTAGCACAAAACTTAAGTAATTTCAATTTATGAAACCTTGCTTTTCAAAAAAAGCTTTCACTAGAATGAAAATATATGTTTCCATCGTAGTTCTCAGTTTTGAATATTTTGGTTCGCTGTTTCTGTTGATTTTACTTACAGATCAAGTCCATGAAAGAATCATACTTGCCAGAATTGACTGGAATGCACCAGAAAATTGCTGCTAAACTTCAGCTGGTATTTCATCTTTTGCTTTCTTTTATTTTTTTATTTGTTTGTTTTCTTTTTTGTTGTTCCTTGGAGGATATCCATTCCTTCTCACCTGATTTTTTTTTTTTTTAAAAAAAAAAAAAATTCTTGTTTGGTCAAAATACACTTTGATTTTAACTGATATGGATAAAGCAGCCTTTCCACAGCAATTATGATTGCTGTGGTGGCTTCAACCCTGGAATAATGTTTGCCCTGTTCAACCTTTACAGCGTGTGCTAAGCATCAATCCATCACCTCTTCCCTAAAGAAATCCCTTAATTTGCCCTGAGTCTGTGTGTAATTAATTTTTATATCTTGTGGAGCTTTATCTAACCTCCCTGGTTTTTCCTATCAGCATGAATCCCTTCCACATCAAGCCGAGTCAGAGCAGCTTGAGAAGCTGAAGATATTCAAAACAATGTTGGAGCGCCTCATAGCATTTCTACAGGTTTCCAATTTATGAATCCTTGCTTAACAAAATGCATTAAAAATATATGTTTCCGTAGTAGTTCTCAGTTTTTTTTTTTCTTCTTTTTTTCCATGGAGGATATCCATTCCTTCTCGCCTGTATTACTTTTCTTTTTGTATAATTTCATGTATGTTCAAAGTACGCTCGGTGAGTTTAACTTGTATGGATAAAGCAGCTTTTCCATAACAATGATCATTGCTCTAGCAGCAGGGGATCTGTATTTTAACCCAATGGAATGAAATGTAAATTCTTCTTAGTCCTTAGGATCTTGTCACTGGCTCAAGCAAATAAAGAAATTATTGATAGCTGACTCTAGATGTGTACCGGAATATTCAAAGTGCTGAATTTGAATATTCATTTTTTGCAGGAAAAGAATGTGAGGAAGTCTCCTGAACCCCCCGAAGAGCCAGTTTTCAACTGCCCAATATGTATGGATCCTTTGGTAGAAGAAATGTCGACAAGGTGTGGTCATATTTTTTGCAAGAGTTGTATTAGGGCTGCAATAAATGCACAGGGTAAATGCCCTACCTGTAGGAAAAAGGCTAAAGTGAAACAGCTCATAAGGGTTTTTCTCCCATCAGCTAGTTGAAGGTATGCCAAAAAGACCACTAATTATAAGAAAAAGATGACTAAAGTACTTCCTTATCTTCTTGACTTGGTGCATATAATAACCCTTTTTTAAAGTTTGGCTAGCTAAAGGCTTTCAGGCGCGGTTTGAACCTGCAAGCACTGCCGCCATGCTACACCACAAGAGTCTTGGTGACCAATGTAATAACTTGATCAAGAAAAGATGGCCCACAATTGATATATTTGCGGAATTTTTCCTCTGAATGCATTATGGTTCGGTGGTGAATAATAAATGATTTAGAGATGTGCCATACAGATACTAGGAAGTTTTCTAGACTTGAACAAGTTTTTTAGACATGAAGCACCTTGCCAGATAATTTAAAGCCCAAGTTTGGGCCAGTTTTGGAGATACAACTCTAACTTCTAAACTTAGGGAGAAGGTGTTAGGCATGCTGCTCAATAACTTGAAAGGGCATAAAATCTGTTAAATGTGATTATTCTTTTTTTAATAGCTTGCTCTAATGCTGGCCTTGGGGGAGACACACACACATATAGGCTTTCTTCCGCTCTAAATCGAAGAATGATGCGCTTAACTGTACTGAGGATTATGGATAGGAATTACATGTTAGAATAAAATTTCTCTCTCCTTGTGGTAGGTTTTTTCTGACTTGTAATTCTTTTCCATAATCCTCAATACAATTTAGATTTAGTTTTTGATAGAGCACGATAACGTCATGCAATCCATGTAGCCGACCCCACATAGTGGGATAAGGTTTTGTTATTGTTGTTGCTGCTATATGTTGTAGTAGGTCTTGTTTTGTTGATGCTAGATAGAGATTCCATCAAATATCTACCAACAATTTCAGATAAATATACTCTCTCCCCCTTAAAATAAGACCTATTTATTTAGTTTTAGTAGATTAAGAAAATTAATTTAGTTAATATGATATGATTTTTAAAACACTTTAATAATCTTTATTAATTCTTTTAATCTTTTTTGTATTTGATTATTGTTGAGGAAACATCAATAGGGGTATTTTAAGAAAAAAGATGAAAAAAAAAATTAGAAATAAGATTTACTTTTAGAATTAACATCAATTTTTTAATTATATATATATATAGAGAGAGAGAGATTTACTTTTAGAATTAACATCAATTTTTTAATTTTATATATATATATATATATATATATATATATAGAGAGAGAGAGAGAGAGAGAGAGAGAGAGAGAGAGAGAGAGATATGAATGTGCGGGTGTGTTTATATAGAGCTTACTCTCCTTGGGAATCTTACATTTACAAAAGAAAGCCTCTTAAGTGTTGTATGTATGCATTTTTTTGTTAGACGGATTCAATTAGGTTAATTATTTATTTAATTTAATGTATGAAGAAAAATCCTAGACTTTTCAAAATGATGATTTATTTTGTTTGACCAAAATTTCTCAAAACTTGCTTACACAGCCATTATTTTTTATTGGAATAAATATCATTTTTGTCGTGAAAGTTTAGCCTAAAAAGTATCGGTCACCCAGAAGTTTTTTTGGGTATATTTTTTGCCCTGAAAGTATGATAAACATAGCATTTTTGCCTAGATGTCACGATAGCTCAACGTAGACTGTTAGAATGACACATGGCTACGAAACAAATACAATGGAGGTTGAGGTGGAATAGGTGTTAAGGCATATCATTCTCTCTCCTCTTACTTACTTTGCGTAAGCAGGCTTCATCGTGTCGTTGGAATCACAGGGAACTGGCTATAGGTGGGTTGCCAAAATTTCTTCCTCCTCAGCGACGACTTCGATGCTTGTTGTTGCCAGAGATGATGGTGGCGAGGACGACTTGGTTAGCACTCAAGTAAGCATATTGATGAATCAAGAGTGCTTTCAGTGCAAGACCAACACACTTGCAAGTTCAGTGCAAGACACTAGCTGATGAATCAAGAGCGCTTTCCTCTTTTATGAGGTGCACTCGAGTATACTTATGTGATACTTGAGTGACACAAGTCAACTTTTAGTAACACTCGAGTATCTGTTAGAAGTTGAAACCATTTTAACCAAAACTCGAAGTTAAATATTTCAAAACTCGAGTAATCTATTTTCAACAATCTTCTACCAGAGACAAAATTCATCAACACTCGAGTGAGACAACAAGTCCACTCGAGTGACTGTTCGTATTTCATTTCACAACGTCTTCGAGAATTCAAATATTGTTGTTAACACCTATTTATAATCGATTACTACTCATATTACTTCTCAACGCTACTAATCTTGTTTGTGTATGAGTTACAAATGTTTAAATTCACAAATTATCTTCAAAAAGCTCAATAGTCGTTCATGTGTGTTAAAGCACTAAATGCACTGTAGAAAACAGAGCAGACGAAAGGAATTGCAGAGCAAACCAAAGAGATTGCGTCTGAAGCATTTGTTGAAGCGAAGATGAAAGCGATTTATCATTAAAATCTTTCAACAACTCCAATCTATTTCTAACGGACAAATTGGAATATCACAACAATCATTTAACAAAGTTAAACGACAGAAAAAAAAAAAAAAAAAAAAAAAGAGGGAAAGCATAGACGCTCCAGCGGTACTTCTAACGGTCATATTCCAAGATACACAACGGGAAGAATGTGCTTAACGCTGATATGATCTTCATCGACTATAAAATGACAAGCATTCAAAGTCGAAGAAATAGCTTAGAACTTCACCGTCAAAATGTCAACACTCTTACTCCAATTTTTATCTCATTTGTTCTTTGTTTTTCAGTGATCATACAATTTATCATAGAGAGTGAGAATATTTGTAATGTATTTCAATGTTCATCTTATTCACTTTTGAGAGAATATTGATTGTAATTCTTCATCATAAATATTGTATCCTTATGGTGTGTAAGTGGGAGTATCTTGGTGTGAGATTTGTAAACGGCTTCACAAGTGCCGGTTAAACTTGTAGGATTGTTGAGACTTCTCTTGCGCCCGGATTCAACAAGAAGATAATGGATTGAAAATTTCAAGTGGAGCTTGGGGACTGGACGTAAGTCAACAAGGATTGGCCAAACCAATATAAATCACAGTTTGCATATTCTCTTCCCTTATCTCTTATATTTCTAGCACATATGTTTTTGAATAACTGATTATGAATTTATAATTCATTACTTCCATATGTATTGATTTTACAAAGATGCAAACAAAATTTCAAAGTTTCTAAGTTTTATCATATACCCAATTCATCCCCCTTTTAGGTGTCAGCCGGTTTTAACAAGACTTTGTTGTGTGTTGTGTGTGTGTGTATGAATTAAGACATCAATAACATATGGCTTACATTAATAGATATGATATTTAAAACTTTTGATACTCAACAATAATATAAGAACTAAGGAATTGAATTTAGTCTAAAATATAATATAATATAAGAACTAAGGAATTGATACTTAACAAGACTTTGTTGTGTGTTGTGTGTGTGTATGAATTAAGACATCAATAACATATGGCTTACATTAATAGATATGATATTTAAAACTTTTGATACTCAACAATAATATAAGAACTAAGGAATTGAATTTAGTCTAAAATATAATATAATAATCCATTTTATTTTCTTATATTTTTTGTTTTTCTTCGAACTAATTTATGTAATTTATAAACGTATTTAGTCGTGTCTTTATGCGTGTGAGAGTCTAGGGTTCACTTAGGCCTTGTTTCGTACGAGAAAGATTTGAGGGAAATGAACTTAGAAGAGGGAAAGGGAAGATTTTGAGAGATGATGGAAGATAATTTATTTTGTAGGAAGAAAATAAAGATGTAGTAGTTGGTAAAGAATCATGAAATACCTATTTTACCCTCAAAAGTAATTAATTCAAAATTAAAAGGAAAAATAATTTTGTGCTAAAATATATTTCAAAAAAAAAATCCTCTTATCAAGTTCAAATTTATCTAAAATATTCTCCATCTAAGTTCGAATTTTGTCTAAAAAAATTTCTCGCAAAGTTCGAACTTATCGCATAAGTTCAAATTTATCGCATAAGTTTGAACTTATCGCATAAATTTGAATTTAATCATATTTTCTTACATTATAGAAAAATATTTTATGAAGGGTAAATATGTCCAAAAGTGTCACTGTTAAGTGGAAACTTGAGATCCCACCAATTTTGTTGGGATCTTATCTTCCCACATATAAGGGAAGATTGGTGGGCTTGGTGTGGGTACGAGAACTTGAGTTCTTGGAAGATTTGACACAAAAAAGGTACCAAACAAGAGATCATGCTAATCTTCCTTTCCCTTCCCCCTGAATCTGTGTACCAAACACGCCCTTAGTGTTTTTGTTGAAGCGGCGTCTTCATTTGGTTCGTCTCCATGGCAAGTCTATCGATGACAGCGACAACGGGCATTCAAGGTTCCTCACGTGAGACTTTAGCGGGTGAGGGAAGGAAGGTGTTTGGTGAAATAGGGGATAACTAATGTGGCAAGAAGGAGGGAGCTGTGGGAATCACTTCAGTCAATAGCAGAGTCCGTGACAATGCCTTGGATGGTCTTAGGAGATTTTAATGCTTTCCTCCAACAATCTGATAAGAGTGGGGGAGTTACTCCCTCAAATAGTGTGATGGCTCCTTTTCGAGATTGTATAAATCATTGTAATTTGTTAGAGGTGCCTGTGGTGGGGGATAAATTCACTTGGGAAAGAAAGGATTGATTGGGTCTTTTGTAATTTGGACTGGGAAATATCACACCCTCAGGCAAAGGCATACCACCATCTTCGTTTCAAATCTGATCATAGAGTAGTAGTTGTTTCAGATAATTCTTCAGGTATGCTTCACAGGGGAGGGAAACGTTTTAAGTACCAAGCGGCATGGTGTTTGGAAGAAGATTTCTCGAATTTGGTTAAATCATCATGGATTGGGAAGGATTGGATCCAAGGTGCAAGAACTTTCAGGGAAATAGTGACTGAATGGAATACAAAGGTGGTAGGAAATTTGGGGAAAAAGAAAAAGGAATTGATCAAGAGGATTGAGGGTATTGACCGAGCGAGACAAAATAATAGACAAAATGGGCTCTTCAGATTAGAAAAAAATTATGGAAAGACTATCATAAGATAACTTCTCAGGAAGAGCTTATATGGTACCAGAGATCTTGGTGCAAGTGGCTGAAATGGGGAGATAAAAATACAAGCTTTTTCCATGCCACTACAGTTATTAAGAGGAAAAGAAGTAGGATAGAAGCACTTCAAGATGAGGATGGAGTGTGGGTGTCAGATTAGACTAAACTGAGAAAGATGGCACTTGATTATTTCAAAGATTTGTATTCATCAGAGGGTAATACGGTACAAGTCCCGAGCTGGCCACGAGAGTTCCCACCACTGGATGAGTATCAACTAGAGATGTTACAAAAAGAAGTATCCCCAATTGAAATAAAAAATGCAGCCTTTCATATGGGTGCATTCAAAGCTCCGGGGCTAGATGGACTACAACCCCATTTCTTTCAAACACAGTGGGATTCTGTAGGTCAGAAAGTTTGTGAACTAGTTTCAAAGATGTTTGCTGACCCGGAAGGATTAAAAGAGATCGATAAGGAAAATATTGTGTTGATACCTAAAATTGATCATCCTCACTCTTTGAGATATTTTCGTCCCATCTCCCTATGTAATGTAAGTTTTAAAATTGTGAGTAAAGTGATTGCAAATCGCTTAAAAAGTGTTATGGGATATCTAGTGTCAGAAAACCAATGTAGTTTTATCAGTGGAAGGCAAGGCCTTGATAACATAATCATTGCCCAAGAAGCAATTCACTCAATGCGTATTAAAAAGGGTCAAAAAGGGTTTGTTGCAGTTAAGGTTGATATGGAAAAAGCATATGACAGACTTGATTGGAAATTCCTTGAATGCACACTTGGTAGTCTAGGACTAGAAGAGAGTTTTATTAATCTGGTTATGAAATGTGTAAACTCAGTTTCAATGAGAATTTTGTGGAATGGACAAGAATTAGAGGAGTTCCACCCTACTAGAGGGGTCCGTCAGGGGGATCCGCTGAGTCCGTACCTCTTTATCTTATGCATGGAAAGGCTGGCACAGATCATACAGTACGAAGTGGAAAATGGAAGATGGAAGCCACTGAAGATTAGCACAAGAGGACCAAAGATTTCCCATCTATTCTTTGCTGATGATCTAATTTTATTTGATGAAGCTTCCTCACAACAAATGCTAGAAATGAAGAATATAATGCAATTCTTTTGTCAGGTCTCCGGACATAAAACAAATCTCAGCAAATCAAAGGTCTTTATTTCCCAGAATGTCCACTTTAACAGGGCATATGAACTCAGCCAAATCCTGGGAATTGGTCTTACACCTAGCTTGGGGAAATATCTTGGTGTTCCCATCCTGCACAAGAGAGCAACTAAATTGACCTTTGCGCCCTTAATTCAAAAAGTTGGTCGAAAACTTGCAAATTGGAAAGGAAGTTTTCTAAGCATGGCAGGTAAAACTGTTCTCATTAAATCTGTTTTATCTGCAATTCCATATTATCAGATGCAATCAATACTCATACCTAAGGGGATTCTTCTTAATCTTGAAAAGATGAGTAGAGACTTCTTTTGGAATCATAATAGGGATTCGAGGAAGATGCATCTTATATCTTGGCATGTAATGAAGAGGAATAAATCTGAAGGTGGGCTAGGAATTAAAGATCTGCAGTGTCAAAATAGAGCTTTTATTATGAAGCTTTGCTGGGGGATTATTACCAAGCCGGATGCGTTATGGGTGAAATGTTTGCGTAGTAAGTATAGATGTGGTGAGAGTCAGAAGCCACAAGTAAACAAGAAAAGGTATCAATCTGCAATCTGGAATGGGATAACAACAGTATGAGAAGAATTCTGTAAGGGGATTGGAAGAAACTAAAAAGTGGGTTATCTACAAAGGCGTGGGAAGATCATTGGACACCATTAGACAAGCCTTTGAAATACTATGTGGATAAGAATCTCCACTTTATGGATCTAGAGGAAATGGTAAAGGACTTTGTTAAGCCAAATGGACAATGGGATAAGGATAAATGGAGAACATTCCTTCCAAACAGGATTGTAGAGGAGATTTTAAAGGTTGTTCCACCAAATGGCTTGGGTGAGGATGTTTTCTATTGGCGTAAGGCTTCAGATGAGAATTTCACTATTAAATCAGCATACACTATGATTTACCATCAACAGGAGCATACACCTGAGCCCATCTGGCAGCGTATATGGCGTTGGGAGATTCCTGAAAGAGCAAAATTCTTCATGTGGCAAGTGTTTCATGAGAGACTTCCCATTAATACACTCAGAAAAAAATATAATCCTCATGTGCAAAACAGTTGTCCTTTTGAGTGTGATAGAGAGGAAACCATTATCCATATATTGAGAGACTGTGAGATTGCCAAGAGAGTGTGGTTTAATTTAACTAACCCATTATATTATTCTATATTTTTCTTTGGCTCTTTGCAGGATTGGCTAAAATGGAACTCAAAAAACAATCCATATGGTAGGCTTACGGCTAGATGGCCTTGGCATAGAACATTTGGTGTTGTGTGTTGGCTTCTCTGGAAGAATAGATGTACAAAAGTATTTGAAGGCACATGAGATCAGGCAAGAGCAATTACACAAAGATGCATCTTCCACTTAATGGAAGGAGTGGCGCATGGCTGGTTCCAGCATCAAATTATGCAGATACCAGACAGAGCAGAAGCTAGATGGCGTCCCCCGGATCCAGGTTATGTACGTGTGGATGTGGATGGATCATACAGGAATAGTGGACAGGCAACTTGTGGAGGCGTGATCAGGGATCACCAAGGAAACTGGGTACGTGGGTTCCAACAAAAGTTAGGCCATACTACGTCAACTGCTGCGGAAATCCATGCTATCTACATGGGCCTTATACTTTGCAAACAATTGGGTTTCAAAAAGATCATGCTCCATATTGATTCATTGGATGCTATTTAATTGTTATTACTTGATTGTGGGCTGGGTCATCCTATGAGAGATGAAATACAGGAGGTAAGATCCCTTATCCTTTCACATGAGGATCTACAAATTATTCATACATACAGGGAAGCATTAAGATGTGCTGATTATTTAGCTCGATCGGCTCATGAGATGAATCAGGATTTTGTAATTATTCCATCACAACCTTTTGAATGTGTTGACTTAGTAAATCTTGAGAGTGGCGGAATGCCACTGGGATCAGTAAATGTAGTCTAATATTAGACTTTTTGTAAACCTCAAGCCTTTGGCTTGCCAATGTATTCCCAAAAAAAAATAGGGGATAGGGGCTAGTGTTTAGGTGGCCTGAAACAGGGGTCGATGGTTGTGATTCCAAGCTGCATCGGGCTTCCTCTGGCGAATCAACTCCACGATGCTCCATTTATGCAAGTGAAGGATAAGGAGGCTGAGGTTTCAGAGATTTGGATTGAAGCTGCACAGTGGATTATGACCAAAGCTCTGAAGAATCTGAAAATTAAAGGGCCGAAGCTTTGGGAGGATTTAAGTATGGGGAGGAAGAAAGCTCTTAAAGTCTGGTTTGCAACTCAGGACGCTTCTCCGATGGATTTTTCTCTGATTACGGGTGACTAGTCTATAGCCACCTAAGTACCATAAGAGTTGTTTATTGGTCATGCTAGGGATGTGGGGCTTCTCTGGTATTGCATTTAGAATCTTGGTCGCCCCTATTAGTTGTCATATTTTTGTATCTTGTTTTCGTTTATGTGTGGGAGTCTATTTGGTTTCAGTTTTGCCTCTATCTGTGGTTCAGTTTTGTTAGTGATGGATGCTGATTATTGGTTTCCTGGACTTTGTTCTCAAAATCCAGTTGTTTTACCTCCTTGATATAGTAGGTGGTTTTGGAGCTGCATTTGGTTTTGCAGCATTGGCATCAAAGGGGGTGGGCTTAGGAAAACAGGTCATTGGACAACCACCCTTTATTGCGTTCTCCTTTGATATGGCAGAATAAAAGTTATCCTTGTCACCCTTTATCCTTAGCTTCAACTGGTAAAGGAGTTGGACACTCTCATCAAAGGGAGGGTGTTCGATCCTGGAGTTGGTCAAGGCGTTGGGGAGGCATTCTAGCTCCTGGGTGCCTAGGTACAATGTTGTCAAAATCGATCGAGTTTCTATGTAGAAATGGAAGAGAGTGGTAGAGATGTAAATCATAAAAATGACACGAAACATAAAGTTTCTACTACTTAAGATCAAGATACAAAAATTATATGTGTACACACACACATATATATCTATATCTATATATGTATATGTATTGTATATATGTGTGTGTGTAAAAAACATAAATCACTATTCAAAATTTAATGAACAACTTCATATTTAAAATATACAAGTCACTCTTTTAAAAAAAAAAAAAAAGGATATAAGTCATATAACTATATAAAACATAAATCCAAAAACACAGAGTTTACCAACTCCTACTATCAAATTCCAAAACATCAAAAGAATAAAAATTAACAAATTCCTAAATTATATCAATTGATTCAAATCAAACACACATCAACTTGCATGTTTTCAATGTGCTCTTCTCTTGCTCTTATAACAAGTTCATTTGCAAAACTTGGAATGTTCAAATCATGACCATTCATAGGTTTCCTCACTTCAACTTCAATCAAGCTTTTTTCATCATGGGCATCAACATCTAAGTTGTCTACATCTTCTCAATCTTCTTCATTTTCCACTATCCAATCATCATCGGATAGAAGATTATCAAAATTATATGCATGAGAGTTTTGAGCTTTCTTTTTCTTGTCCAATCTTGAATTGGCCATCACAAAAACAACATTATTCATAGTCTTTTGGTTTTGTGGAAATGAAAATAGGGCATTTTTTTGGGGTAAAAACATAAGCGTAGTTTTTACCAGTTTTTAGTTAGGAAATTTTTTTCTTGCGTCTTAACACTTATCACTTTAGTAAAAACGTAAGTTTTTACGTTTTTATATTAGTTTTTGACAACAATGTCTAGGTAAACACCTGAGGGTAATAGACGGCTCGTCTTGCTCAACATTGGTATCATCTAGGAAAAAGAAAGATTTTGCTCTGCCTTAGATCGTGGGTGAGCCCAACCCCTTTTTTAAAATTTTTCATATAAAAAAAAAAGTTATCCTCCTCACCATAAATTTGTAAGGTTTAAGCATCGGTTGTTCTAGTTTTGGTTTTGTCTTGGTAGATTTTGTTGCTTGTTGCCTTTGTTTTGTTGTTTGATTTCCATGAGTCTGTATTTCTGTTTCAATATAATGAAATTATCCCTTCAGTCGAAAAAACTTATAAACATACAATCTAAATGTTACTACACATGAATATTTTAGAGAGAATATTATGTTATACTTTTTCAAATTAAATTAATCAATTTATTTTATTTTTTATTCTACTCAAACTAATTAAATAGATCTTATATTAGAAATTAGAGGAGGGGAGTAAATCGGAGGAGACAGTACTCTTGGCTAATTAAATATTCATATTCATTGTTCCCTCCTATCATATTAAAAACCTCTTGTTAAGTACTTGACCTCTTAATTAACTTTCCGCCCTATAAAATGGGGGAAAAAAGGCAATGAAAAAAAAAATCAATTAGTAATCTTCCCCTAAAAGAATCTAATTTTTTTTTTAATTTTTTTTTTTTAAAAAAAAAAGACGTGAAAGAATCTCAGTTCTTATACCATTTTTAATGTTGGTAATCATTAAATAAACCAACCACATGTAAGGGATTATCATGCGAATACTCCTACTTTTCTTGGTATAGAATTTAATTGAAGAGTTGATCTTAATTTTTAATGTGAAATCTTTTTTTTGCTCTAATATTTGTTAATCTTTTATTAATTTACCGTTATTGATATTTCTTCAACAATAAACAAGTAAGGGTGAGCTAAAGGGAATTTAGAGAAGTGATTAGGGTGTTTTAAGAATATGTCATATTAACAAAATTAAATAATTTTATTAATATGATCAAATTAAATAGGTCTTACATTAAATACCAGAGAGAGTAGGCAATCAATACAAAATAGTAAGGTTATTAAACTCAGATCGGCCTTTGAATTGATTGAAGCACTGGGTTAGCTTAGAGTCAACCCAAGGCCAAACCGATGTGGAATAAAAAATAGTTTAAATTTGTTCATACCATCCAAATATTAAATATGAATTCAATATCTTGAATCACTAACAAATTAATTCTTAGAGTTAATCAATAACAAATTCATAGAGAATAGGCAATCAATACAAAATAATAAGGTTATTAAACTCGGATCGACCTTTGAATTGATTGAAGCATTGGATTAGCTTAGAGTCAACCCAAGGTCAAACCGATGTGAAATAAAAAATAAAAAATAAAAAATAGTTTAAATTTTTTCATACCATCCAAATATTAAATATGAATTCAATATCTTGAATCACTAACAAATTAATACTTACCTGACATTCTTTACAATTTCTTTAAAATGTTGACATCATAGTATCAATCCATCATCCAATGACATTATAATAAGTAATCACTAAATATTCTTTCTAGGAAAATATCAAAATAGATAATTGATAATAAAATATTCCTACCTACAATTCTTTAATAACTAAACTTATAGTTATTAACACCAAAATTATCATTAACTTTGACCAATATTGCTTTATACTACAATTTATGCCCATAAAAAACACAATAATTCTTTTTAAAGGCAAGCTAGGTCAACCCAACAACATGTCAGGTTGCCTTGTGTCACACCCCAACCCCAAGTTGGGAACTTGCCCAAACCAATTACATGGCCAGGCCGCCGGTTTTCGGGTTGACCCGGTTGGTCTGGGTCTAATAACATTGCAAAATTGTAAACCAGAGGGAGTAAGCAATATGTACAAAATAGTAAGTTACGAATTTTGTAATTCATGAGGTCAACAGAAAAAATGACAAATTAACAAAATATCAGTTGCAAAAATTAAACATGTTAAAAGAAAATTATCATTTACTTATCAATCAACATAAGAAAATTATCAGTTGCAATATATTATGAACAAATATATCTCCTTATCTATAGAAGAGAAAATTAGAAAAAAGTCCCCCATTAAAAATTTAATTAATAAAAATGATCTGATTTTTTTTTTTACATGTAGAGTATTAGTATTTAGTACTATGCGAATTTTGTATCCACAAAATACTAGTATTCTTTAGCAATTAATTTTCTAATAGGACTTTATAGAATGATACAAGGGCAAACTATTTTTAATGGGAGGATTTCGTTTACGTGCCTCCTCGGGATTAACCAATTTCAAATTATTAAGGACCAACCACGAAGAAGAAGAAATGTGATAATTTGAAATGAACCAATAGGAAAATCTAGTACTTGTAATATACATATATATTGATGATTGATGATTGATTTCATATTTGATTGATGATTTAATTGATTGATTTGATGATATTGGATTGATTAGGAACCAGGAGCATGCTTATATTCACCAAACCCTTAGAGCCTGTTTGGTACATGGAATATATGAGGGAAAAAAGGAAAGGAAGGAAGTGATAGGAAGGGGAAAAAAGATTGAGAGGGAACTTAAAAAAGTAAGTGGTTTAGAAAACATGGAAATGAAAATTAAGTTGAGAGAAAATAAAATATTGGGTTAAGGAGCGTCCAGCACAACAAACTATTAGCTCAGGAGCGTCCAGCACAATTAACTATTAAGTGGACCACCCAGCACAACAAACTTTTAAAAAGGAGCGTCCAGCACAATGCCGTTAAAAAAAAGTTAACGCCGTTAGCAAAAAGTTAACGTCCGTTATCTAAGAAGCGTCTAGCACAACAAACTATTATTCCAAGAGCGCCCAGCACAAAATTATAAATTTTACTAAATTAAATAATTTTTTTAAAAGTTTGTCATTATTCAAACTACTTGTATAAATATCTATGGACAAAAAGTAGTCATTCTTCAATTTTGTCAAAATTATAATTTGCTAAAATAAACAAAAGTTTTGATTAAAAATATAATTATATGATTTAAATAAAACTCAAGGTGTTTTATAGTTTATTATATATGTTAAAAAAAATATATGATTTATTTTTATTTTAGAAGAAATTTATGTGAGTTAAAAAATTCATTTAATGTTAATAAAATTTAAAAAATCTAAAAAATCTGTTGACAAAATTGAAGAATGAGTAATTTTTATTCATAGATATTTATACAAATAGTTTTGAATAATGACAATTGAGAAAAAAATTATTTAATTTACTAAAAACCTAAGGTGTTTTATAGTTTATTATATATGTTAAACAAAAAAAATATATGATTTATTTTTATTTTAGAAGAAATTTATGTGAGTTAAAAAATTCATTTAATGTTAATAAAATTTAAAAAATCTAAAAAATTTGTTGACAAAATTGAAAAATGAGTAATTTTTTCCATAGATATTTATACAAGTAGTTTTGAATAATGACAATTGAGGAAAAAATTATTTAATTTAGTAAAATTTAGAATTTTGTGCTAGGCGCTCTTGGAATAATAGTTTGTTGTGCTAGACGCTCCTTAGATAACAGACGTTAACTTTTTACTAACGGCGTTAACTTTTTTTTAACAGTGTTGTGCTGGGCGCTCCTTTTTAAAAGTTTGTTGTGCTGGGTGGTCCACTTAATAGTTAATTGTGCTGGATGCTCCTGAGCTAATAGTTTGTTGTGCTGGACGCTTCTTAACCCTAAAATATTTGGTAGGGAAAAAAACAGTTGGTTAAGTGGGAAGGAGAGCTAAAAAGCCTATAATGCCCCTGATATAAAAAAGGAGAAAAAGACTTGAGTGAATTTTTTTCCCTATCAAACAAAAATAGACCTAACCCTAGATCGTGAATGTGTTGGTTAAGAAGGAAAATTGAAGGAGTTGTGGATGAGATATTTGATGGCAACAACCAGAACAACGGCCAAAGGAGAAAAGGATAACAGACATGGAAGAAATTACAAGGGTGCACCACCGAATGTTGCTCAATGTTAAGTTTCAACAGGAGCATCGAGGGGCCAGAAAAGTAGGGAGGGTATGAAGCTTGGCAACGTGGGTGCTGTTTGTTTTTAGAGGAGCGCAAGAGTAAATGAGTGTAGGCAACTGAAAAATAGAGTGGGCTTGGGGAATGGTTTATGAGCTGCAAAAATCAGGACATAAACATGTGTAAAACAGATTGCTTGGGTGTTGAAGTCGAAGTTGGCAGACGAATTGGGTAGGCAGAAGCAAGTTTTTGGTTTAAATTTGTGAAGAAGGAAAATAAATGTTCAGTTCATATATTTATTATTATACTTAGCAAAATATGAAATATAAGAACTTATAAATAATGAAATATAAATACTTTCCGAGTTGAGAAAGTGAGAAATCTCCCAAATATGCTACCATGGTAGAAATGTGATGAGTGCAGATTATGCCATGTTTTCCCTATATTTCATGACTGAATTGTATGGCAAATAAGAGCGTAAACTACAAATAACCCAAGCAAAAAGGCATGTATTCATGATATAAGGAACTGAGGGATAGAAATCATTTACATCCTAAACATGTGCTAAGGAAAGAGCAAGTTACATTGTTTTTAGGGAAGAACGTATAGCAAAGCCGATACTATGCTATAGCATTCCTACAGCAACTCGAAGTGCACTAAAAGGCATAAAGAAAGCTATAGCAAAGTAAAGGACGCAATGCTATGCGACATATTTTCTGACCTTTTTATCTAGCTGATTTCAGGGATAGAAATAAAAGATCGAGATCAACAGGTAGATTGCTGACATAATGAAATAGAAGATGCGGAGGATCGAAACAGAAAGATTTGAAGAATCTCACAGTATCAGCAGAATCAATCTACAAACAGAAGATGTGATAGATCTCGACAGATTTGGAAAGCCCAGCTAGCCTAACTTGCGTCACACGGAAGTCTGAATATAAAAGAAAACAGCGAGTCAACCCAGAGAGGGAGTCGCAGAGAGCCAACACGAGACTTCATATTCGGCCGACTCAAAAGAAGAGTGAAAGACTTCACTAAGAACGAGAATCCCAGGATAACCTAGCATCCTTCCTCACAGTAAGACGGAGGGAAGAAGACGTGGAGTGGTGACGTGACATAGCTTCATCCACGACGTCGGAACACCGTCAAGCTTTCTATTTTCAGTTGTTTAATTTTAGTAGTTAGATCATGGGTCATTCTGTTATTATCTGTTTTGTGTTTGCTTCGTCAGTTATGAACTAACTTTCTGATGGCTGAACGAGGATGAATCCTTAAGCGTGTATGAGCTCAGTTGCAAGTTCTTAATTTAATAGATTCGATTTGCTTATCAGTAAATTAATTACTAGTCGATTAGAGGAATCTAAGGGCTAGATATGTGGTCTCGGCTTACTGGCAAGGAGTCGAGGCTAGACCTCTAAGAAACAGTGTTTGCTAGGCAACCGGTGCAAGGCTTGACCTATTTATTGTAGGCTTCGGGAATGGGTCTACCTCTCATAACCAAGACACCCCGAGTATAATACGATATAAAAACTAGAAAGTTGCCATAGGAATATGGAATGAGTATAGTTAATATCATATGTATCGGATGCGGAAGCTCCGATAGATTATAGCGGTAGGTTAATCGAATAGCTTTGTAGCTAGTACTTATGTTGTAGCAATAGCAGAAGCTGTACAGTATAGATGCTATAGCAATGAGTAGAGCAACTGGGGGAATTATGCATTTAAGGAGGAGTCCGAGTTCAACCTAATTTCTCACTGATATCTTCTTCGATTTCCTTTGTTTATTTCTGTTATTAGCGTAATAATCCAAAACCTTCCAACCAACTACATTTACTTTCTGATTGCAACTATCATAGCAATTGAGCGTCGCTCTTTGGTATCTCAATCTCTGTGGGACGATACTCTACTTTCACTTTATTACTTGTTCGACTGGTTCACTTGCCATCAAGGAAATCTACCAACAAAATGCCAACTGAATATACGGTCATTCCTGAATCAAACATCTAACAAAAAAGTTGGAAGTCATGCATATTGCTCCCAGGTTACAAATGGGAGTAAAAGCATGTAATATGGCCCTAAGGTACATGGAACTTCTCTGCATAAGGTGAAATGGGAAAAAGAAATATAACCACAAAATATAAGACAGAAGAGTAAACATATATAAAGAGACATTGAAATAGAACATAGATGATGCATTGGCCCTCGATGCAAAATAGCATAAGGCTAAGGTAGGTTTAATGTTGAATGTGAGGCTACCACTCATACTCATAAAAGGTCTCATATAACATTTGACTTCTAATAATATGGAAATATGTTCTAAAAGTTTCAGATGCAAGTTAATAGAACTAGTAATGACAAGTTTAAATGTTGTGTTAAATTGCAATACTCATGTGTCACTGATGCAATATAAACATGACAGAAAGGTGAGGGTAATGAAAGGTACATTTGGTGAGTGTTCAAGGTAGGAGTGTATGAATTCGTGGTATAGGCGACATGAAAATTTGTACAGGTTAAATTGAGTATGAGTTTGCATCATGTGCAAATCCAAACAGTAGTTGAAAAATTAAACATAAAGCAACAATTAATTCTGTCATAATTGCAGCTGCAGGTAAACCACTGTGAACAAGAAACAGATAGGTTAGGTCAGAAAAATGTTCATCGATATTCCACATTAACAAGGCCCACATACATACAGTTAACCACTAGTGAATTGAGGTTAAACATACAAAACAAATGCCATAATAAGATAATGCAGTAGACCAGAGCTATTTCAGTTTAATAGCAAAATGACATAGAAGTTCAAGTTCGAACCAAATAACCTCGTTCGAACTTCCAAAATGTAAACCACTTTAGCAAAAGTTCAGCATGTGTAAAACAACAAGGGCAGTGTAAACTTATGTCCTTCCTAAATCCTAACACCCTTAAACATAAATTAAAATCTAATGTCTCCCTAATTCTTTTTCTTCTTCGTTGGGGACCTCTTAGGAGCGGACCGTCTTAGCGATGATGTGCGTGAACCAGGGAGATTGATTGGAATGAACATGGGGACACTAGTTGTTCGAGGTGGAGGAGGAAAGGGTCTAGCAGTTGAGAATATATGGGGCAAATTCAAACTGAAGTTCCCCGTTCGAACTTATACAAACACAGTGAGGGACACTACCAAAAACAGTATTGATGAATTGGTTCAAACAGACTTGAAAAGTTCAAACATAAATGGCACTTGAGCAAATGATTCGAACGTAAAAACTGACAGTAGATGAAACTCTACTACAATTAATTTAAGCATATGAGAGGAAAAGCTTGGTCATGAGCAATGGAAATAACTAGGAGAAATTGAAACAAATGAAACTAAGTTTGTGACAATTAAAGTAATGGAAATAACTTCGTGACATTGAAATCCAGAATCCCTGGACATTGTTTGATACATAATAAAGGAAAGAAAGCTTTACAACCAAAGGTCATCAAAAATGACAATGACACACACTTGACCCCTCGCACTACCCTATATACATATGGCCGAGCCACACAAACTGCACCAAAATATACATGTACACGGTGGTGGACACAAACTTTGGCCTATGTTCAATTTTAAATTTCCCCCTAACTGAATATGGTTGAGAGTTTGTAATCCATGACCAACAAAAGTCAGACTTGTGTCCAAAAAATGATGACACATCTGAATGTTCCCTGGGCAACAACAAATAACACAAACCAAGTTTAACTTAATTAAACTATCTACTGCTCCAGAAGGCTTCAGATCCATGAGGGCTTAAATAGTGGAGGAATATGGACAAAGGCATTCAACAGTTTGTTAGATCCTAGTATCTTGATATAAGCAGTGTTTCTCTCATTGTGTCTCAAACCTTCAACCTCCAGCAGCTCCATGAACAGATTAGACCCACTGGCATCAAGTTCAGTTTACCACTCCTTTTCTATTTCGGTACCTTCCTTTGTGTTATGCAGGGACTTGCACATGTATGTACGTACCATCTAATGCACCAAAGCACCCCACAAAACAACCAAAATTAAACCCCCTCAAGTGAAAAGCTAATTTGTTCAATGATAGAAAAGTAAACTTGCAACACAATTACACCATATACATACCCTTGAACCACTTCCATCGATGATTATTTGAGTCCTCTGGAATGGGCTCAACTTTCTTCAGAAGCAATGATTGCAGTCTAATAGTAGCATTCAACACAAGTTTAAAGTATCTACTAATGGGTTTACCCAACCTTCTAAACTCAAACTGAATGACTATGTTCTTCATATAATGCCTCAATATGTGAATGAACATTGCCACTTGCTCACCAACAGACATATGTTTAGTTGGTCTGAATCCACCAATTCTATCTAACATATGACACCATTTATCAAACGTTGCCTGATACATCCTAATTTGGTTGAAGTAGTGTCACTACTATATATCACAGCCCTCAAATTCTAATCTAAATGACCTATCTGGTAAGTGCTTCGATCTACTTGCTCCCTCTGCAACTATCATAGTGACAATCAACCTCCTTATTACTAGAAACAAAGCTAAGCACCCAACCAACATTGCAAACATTTGATTTGATTCTGGC
Organism: Acacia melanoxylon; assembly: GCA_019022615.1. NCBI lineage: Eukaryota > Viridiplantae > Streptophyta > Magnoliopsida > Fabales > Fabaceae > Acacia > Acacia melanoxylon. Next base: position 665,883 of record JAFJYJ010000053.1, on the reverse strand, counting down.
TTCATACCTACACAATTTTTGCCACACCGATTTCATTTTCATTACAATCAACTACTCCTACTTCCAAACTACCGCTTAATACATTCAAATATATATCATTTTCATCATAATAAAAAACATTACAGTGGCACTTATGACACAAAAAACACAGCACACTCTCACTTAAAAATCGTCACAATCATTCTATCTTTCAAGTGTGTTACTTTTTGTTTCAGAGGTTATCCAAAGTTGTTTTCCTACAACAATTCCCACTTGAAACAAATTTAACTTACACCACATTTTAACATTGACCGTTAACATGTTACCTATATGTAATGAAAACCCGCTTGTAATCTTCAAAAAGCATACCAACAGGCTACAAGCACTTTCATATATACAACATTTTAAACATTATGGTTAGATTCTTTATTCAAAAAAATGGAGCACCCTGTATAAAAAAACACAAGAAATGTCATCTCCTATTTGAACTGCCTCTATGGTTTACATTTGCTAACTACATTACTCACACCAGAAACATATACAGATTAACACGACATTCATTAAATAAGTCACAAAAGTTGCTTCTGAAGGCATTATCTGTGTTTGTGTCCGCAGCTGGAAGCAAGAGGCCATTGGCTAAATTAAAAATTGCACACAACACATTTGAACACCACAACGTAATACAAACCCATTGCCATTTACCTTGATTCGAGATTCAATTCCCCCTACCTTAAACTCGTCCTTCCACTGTCGTCACTCCCGCCTTTAGCTCATCCTTCAGCTCGTCTATCCTCTCTATTAAAGGTAGACTATTTACAAGGGGCTTTTTTGTCCCATAAAATTTTTGTCCCAGGAAGATTTTCAAATCCCGTTGAAAAGACCCTTCCTCACTAAACAATAATTAACCATAATGTTTTCATAAAATCGGATTAACAAGTGATTAATGAAAACCCTTTTTTAAAAGAAAATAATTCATCGGAGTCTAGCACAAATTCTACCCACAAACTCACTACAGCAAAATCCAAAACTCTGGGCACAATTATCAAACAAAAGAATACACAGCCCACGAGTCTTACAACACCAAATCCACAACAAAGGGTCTACACCAAAACATTTTCCACACAAGTTTTGATTGTGGATCCACCAAAATATTATAGTGTATAAAATAAAACATTCGGTCTCACAGCGGATAAACAGTCATCCCAAAACAGGTAACATAATATTTTAAAACATGAGGGCCCTAAAATGGCAATATATAAATCCATACAACACCAATACCAAAAGAGACTTACAAAGTTCGCAACTATTATGCCTCTGGCTGCTTTCTTTGGCTACTAGTAAAATTAGAGGTCTCGCCTAAAAAATGTTGATAATGACGGGGTGAGACATAAAGTCCCAGTAACCAAAATTAATTTATCAAATATGCAAGAAAGGATTGCAAGTCAAAGAAGCAGGTTTGCTAGCATAATTGTAATATCAATAATAATTCAATAATACAAAATAGTTAACAATAATTAGAACCATCCCCCACTCGTCCATCTTGCTCCTTCTTATATCTTCTGGACGTGGTATAGCCTATTAGTGCTAGTATACCTGGCCAAGGTTAGCTAGTTACTTCAAGCATATTGTCCCCTTCATGCTACTACCGAAATACCGTAACATGGAAGTGTTCGCCCAAAACACTCAGCTCAAATTCCGGGCCAAGAATGAGAGAGCCGATGGGCACAATTTCACCCTTATCTTCCACACAATCCAACATATCCCATATGTAATACCCGGATAATTATTTATCTGGAATATTATATTTTAGTAAATAATATCTATTGGAAATAGGTGAATATGTGGTTTCAAATAATAAGTAATAATTATCTTATTTTCTAAGGTAATTTCTATTGAAATTAGGGTAAATAAAGAGCTAAAAATCCCTAAATGAATTTATGGGGCATAAAATGACATGAAAATATTATGATAAATCTCATATGGCAACAAATATTGACAAAAACTTAGGAAGTATGTTGTCTCTAATTTTTGGGATTATTTCCTTGAAAAATTGAGAGGCATAAATATAATATTATTAAAATCACTTTTTGGCCCCATGATTTTTAATATTTTACATGGGATATAAAATACCAATGTAAGTAAAATAGTTGTGAGATAATAATTTATCCTAAATAAGAAAATTATCAACAATTAGTAAGTGGCTAATTAAGTAATTAATGGCTAATTGTTTAGATTAAGATATAAAGTAAATTGATTTAAGAAAATAATTAAAAATAATTAATTAAGGGGGGAGCCGAAAATTATTAAATAAATAATAAAAAGAATAATTAATAATATAGTGTGAAAAGGGTTTAGGTTATTTCAAAATAATATCTAGATATTTATGATTAAATAATATTATATCTCGTAAAGAGCCAACAGACATTCGAGAACGGGTAGAAATAAAATCCTATCTCAAAACATGGACACTAGGTCATTAACATCCGGACTTTTTATAAACGAGTAGAATTTTATCCCGAGTGAGCTATCTCCGAAGTCATTTCGAGACCGTAAGGGGTCATTAAGAGACAGGATAAATAAGAAAAAGGGCAGATAGTACAAATGAGAACCTATAGAAAATGAATTAGTTGTGACAAACTAGGAATTATGTTTTTTAGGTCAGGACATATTACAAACCAGTGAATTTTTATCCAGAAGCTGGTACTTCCGGAAGTAATTTCCGTAACTGTTGGCGTCTGACCAAAAATCTTCAGCAGAATACAGAATGCCCTTAATGGGATCATAAATTTCATTAACCCAGATATTCCTACAAAGGAAGAATGGAACTTCAAAACTATGCTCCTGTATTTTTAAGATTCTCCAAGATTACGCGATTCGGACACCGAACTAGGAACTTTATCGGTGCAGGTGCATAAAGCACATAAGTGACATCATCTTATTCTAGAAGGATGATGTCGGCCAAGGCAAGGAAGGGCCAAGATGAAGCCACTTGTCAAAGTGCGATCCAACGGTCGAGATTCGAGATGACTGAAGTTCGAGTTATTTACCGAAATGCCATCCGCTTTTCCTATAAATACCACCCTCCATTCCTTTCATTCTTCACAATTCCTATAGATTTCTAGAGAGAGATTTTAGAGAGAAGGAGGAGTCTGGATAAATAGCAAAGTGCCGGGTAAGTTCTTCGGTCCCTAGTCTTAAACTTCGGTGTTTAGTTCGGTAGTTATAGTAGAAATGTTGTTTTGATCTTTAATCTTCCAATATATTGTAGATATCATATTTTTGGGTTAAATATGATATATATATTTCGAAAAATATGTTGGGAAAAGAGTTATGAAATTTTTTTGGAAGATTAGAGTCAAAATAGCGAAGCTCTGGCGAAATTCCGCCGATTAGGGGGTCAGGGGCAAAATGGTAATTTGTACCTAAAATGCCTGTTATGATGCCAAATCTTTATAAATGTGATATTATCCTTATAGGATATCTGTAATCACGAACCACTGTCGTACCGCTGTTTTCTGTCAGAAGTACCGTTTTCTGTCAAACGTGCCGTTTTTCGACAACAAAGGTACGTTCGCGTACTGTAACACTAACGCTGATGTTTATTATATACGTGTATGTGCTATGTGTATGGTATGCTTATGTGAGGTAGTTGATAGCAAGTACGTTCGCGTACTGTAACACTAACGCTGATGTTTATTGTATACGTGTATGTGCTATGTGTATGGTATGCTTATGTGAGGTAGTTGATAGTACGTTCGCGTACTGTAACACTAACGCTGATGTTTATTGTATACTAATGGTATGCTTATGTGAGGTAGTTGATAGCGAGTACGATCGATGTTTATTGATGTTTATTGTATGCGTACATGTGCTATGTGCATGGTATGCTTATGTGAGGTAGTTGATAGCTCTATGGTATGTTCATTGTACTGTTATTATGCTTGCTGGGTGTTGGGATACGTTTGCTAGGTGCGAAATGCTAGGTGCGAAACGATTGCTATGTGTGAAACGTATGCTAAGTGTGACATATCTGCCAGGGGGCTCATATGATGTTGGGATATGCTTGTTAGTATGCTCATATACTGTCTATGTGGTGTATATAAACATGAGGTTAACCGTTACCTGAGGTTCAATGGGCATTGAACCTCAGCTCTTAACATAGCGTCAGGTTCAGGAGCACCGAGGACCGAGGAGAAAGGCAAGCAGCACGCGTAGAGACTCGACTGAAGACTTTCTTCTGTCGTTATCTACTTTTGTAAACACTCGGTACAATGTACCGTTACTGTAAACAGCCAGACTTACGGCATTTGAAATATATGTATCAGTTACTCTTACGCTCCGATGCTCTACTCTGATGAAAAAAAAAATTATACTGCTTTTGAAAATGGGATGTTACACCATATAACTTTTAAAAATATCGTGCAATATATTATTCCATATACAACATCCATAACAAACATAATAACAGCAATATCTTACAAAATTCATTAGCCATATACAACATTTCACAACTAACACAACGATCACAATCTCAATAACAATATTCACTTATATATATATATATATATATATGGGAAAATATATATATATATATTGGAAAAATACACTGCTTCACTGAAACAATTTCATATTCAAATATACGCATAATTTTTCAAAACTCACGCTAGTAGTTCATGTGAAAGTAAGGTCTAGAAAACACCTTACAGTCCAAAACAAGCATATAAAAAAAAAAAACCTTCGGTTACCTCAACTCCAAGCTAAACCTTATCTCGAGGAGTAAAACGCGAACAATCACCGGTCACAAATAAACTCTACATTATCACAATTATAATTTCATATACCTTAAATTACACAAATTCAAATAAATATATATTATCATAATAAAAACTAAAAATGACAGTTTAATCCTTTAGATTCCAAAACTAACCGATTAAAATCTCGTAATTCCTCTATTAACCCAAAATAAAATTTATACAAATTTTAATCGATAGAAATATCCGATACGATATAAACTCTAAACTTCTTAAATAGAAAAATTAATTTAAATTCCTACAAAAATCAATCAAAAATTTTAAACCGATTAAAACTAGTTATTAATCGTTCTATACATATATACAGTCATCTATGATCAAAACTCAAAACTTTTCTAAAATCCTAATCTTAAAATTTTCACTAACCAACACAATATCACGTTCATTGGAAAGAGAAAAATATGTAGAACAACTTTCGTAAAAGAATTTTATTGAAAAGAAGTTAATTTAACTACCAAAATGATTTTTATAAGATAAATAACATACCTCAGAACACCCGAATATTCCTAACTCTTCCACTTTTCGCATTTCTTCTCGCTTCTCTCTCAGCTCTCAATTCTCTTTGCACCTCTCCCTCTCATTTCACCGCACCCTTCATATATATATATATATATATATATATATATATATATATATATATATATATATATATATATATAGAGAGAGAGAGAGAGAGAGAGAGATAAGAGGGGGTGTAATAATTACACCCACCCCTTTGTCAAAGGCAGCTGCTCTCTTTTTTTTTTCTTCTTTCTTCTTTTGTCTTCTTCCGCATGCAGCTTCCCTCTTTCTTTCTTTTTGAAATGGACAAAATTACCACAAGAGCCCCATCTTTATTTTAATATTACTTTTTTTTTCTCTCTCTCACAATGACAATTTAATTACAATACTCACATATAATTATTTCATAATTACAATTAAATCCTAAAAATAAAATTAGGATGTTACACCCGCCACTTTTGATGAGAAGCCACTTTCCCATCTTTAAAGAAACTCATCATTGCTTGGCGGGGACTTAAGTTGATAGACGATTTCGGCGCCAAACGTGATTTTGGCCAGGGAACACTGTCATGTTCCCTTTACTGTGCTTTCCTTGTACCAAACAAGCCCTTAGGATCATGCCACAACGAGTGAAATCGCCCGACTACGAGCTTGTTTAGGATGGCGATGGGATGTGGAAAAAGCCCAGTTTGAGGGAGAAAAACTTGGTCTGAGTAAAAGCACAGTTTGAGGGGGTATATAGGTTGCCTTTACTTCTTTTTTCTTTCTTTTTTTTTTATTTAAAAAAAAAAAGCTCATTAGACTTGGTTTTTACGGTGAGTGCATTACGATGGTGTGGAAAATTGCCACAGAACCTACATCATCACTCCTCCATTGTCCTGTGTCACCCCATTATGTCCCTACCTTTTGTCTATTCCTCCCCTTGTCTTATTTGACTTGGTGAAAAAAGACGAGTTGTCTATTTTTTTTACCAAAACATAGATGGTTAAACTTTAGGTTGCTAAAAAATGTTGGAAAAAAAGTAATTCTAATTTTGGTGATATAATATTATATAGTTAAAAAAAAAAACTTAAGATTATTATCATTTGTAAATTATATAAAATTTCATCTATCAAAAAAATATATAATTAAGTGTTATTTAGTATTTACAAATTTTTCTCAATAATATATGAATCATCAAATTATATACATTTAATAAAAACTCATGTCATTTTTAGTTATTTTCCATACAAACTTGCTTTTTAAATAATAATTCAAACAAGTTTTAGGTTGGTAAAAAGTTATTTCTATCACCGCTAATCCAAACATAAATAATATTTACAATCTGACTTTTATCCTATCTTAAGTTTGTAAAAGTCAGATTAAAAAAAGTCATTTCTGCTAGCGCTAATCCAAACAGGCCCATCAACGTCTGTTTCACAATCTTTTGGAGTCCTCCTATTTCTCTTTCCTAGGGTATGATCGTTATTATTTTCGATTTTCATGTAGTATTGAATTTTTCTCTTTGATTTCGGGTTGTTTGTTTTGGATACGCTTGTGAAAGATTGATTCGTTTCCACCATTGCTTGTAAGTTCCTTTACTGGAAGTCACTAGTGTTATAGAGAATCATACTCAAGCTTTGAATGATTATTGAAACTTTTAAGTTCTGTGAATTCCCTACAGCAGGTTTGAGTGAGCACCGTACCCTTCAACAAAACTCTCTATGAATGCTCCTTAACAGACTAATACCAACCACTTATCATCTCAAGGTGGGGGAAGTATGCTCCAACAAAACTCAAGCCCTCTTCAGCTAGGTTCTAGTATGCTTCAATCATCGCTACTGAAACAACCACAGGAACAAGAAATGTTTCAGAATCAACAGCTTATACATATTCAGCAGCAACAATTACTTCAAAGACAACTGATACTGCAAAAATAGCAGCAGCTGTTGCAAGCAACAAAGCAACAACTTCCCTCAGAGCAAAGTTCAGCTTATCCCCAACAACAGTTTATACAAGGGTGTCCATTTCCTGTTTCTTCTTCACCCCATATTCTCATTCAGGCTGCATCTCCTCAGATTCCACAACATTCTTCTCCCTAGGTTGACCCACAGAATCTTCCACTTCTCGGTAAAGTTTCCACCTCAATGCAATCAGCTGACTCACATTTTGTAACATTGCCTGTTAAATCCCTTGCCATTGTGACTCTTGGAATAATATCACCTTCTTCTCCTTTGCTTGCCAAGTTTAGTGGTCCAAATGGTGCTCATGGTAATGCTTTAATTTGGCTCTCTCTTCTGCCAAGTTAACTGTTGCACTTCTCTTCTTTCTCATCTTGTGGTTAGTTTTCGATTGTTGTTAGATGGAGAGACTCCGTCAAATATCTTCAGACAGATTCATATAAACATAGCATTCTCTCTTTGAGAATCTTTCATTTGGATTACCTTTTGAAAGTAAAGAAGAGAGATTAATGATGGTGCGTTCCTCCTTTTAGAACTATCTCATTGTTGATTGCATATGTTAAATGGGATTTTTTCTTTTTATGATAATAGTTTTCAATGCAACTTGTTAAATAGGGTATTTTAGAACAATCAATAAAAGAATTTATTTATATCTAACTCAAATAACTGTTTTCTTAAAATATTTATAATTTAGTTATTTAACGCTAGATGAAGTATTATTGAATTTAAATGATCAAATTCAATCTTATGCATAGTTTTAGTGGAGCAACCAAGCCATTTTTTGTCGTTTTCCTATTACGTGTCTTCGTCCTCGATTTGAAAATCTTTTATTATTCCAACCTTTTGCATACGGACACGTGCAGAAACCTCTACGTACAATCACACATTTGTTGTCCTAGGTTGGATAGATTCGATTAGGTTAATTATTTATATAATTTAAAGTATGAAGAAAAATCTAAGACTTTTCGAAAAGCTGATTTATTTTGTTGGGCCAAAATTTCAGAAGTTGGATTACGCAGGCATTATTTGTTAAGTGCTCCTATTTGTTAGTGATTTATGCACTCAGGGCTTTTTTTTTAACTTTTTCTCATATTAAAAATAAGCTTAGATGAGCTGTCTGATGAAGGAATTGAAGTGTATGGTTGACATTCTTTTTCTTTTAAAAATAATATTTATTTAAAATGGAACATATGAAATCACATGAATGACTTTTATTAAAAATATTATTCAAAACTATTCTCTAAAGGGTTATGGGGTAATTTTGTCTCCTAGTTTTCACCGAGGACGATTTTGTCCCTGAAATTTTTTGGCGGTAATTTTGTTCCGCAAGTATAAAAAATATAGTAATTTTGCTCTTGCAGTTATCCCATTTAATTTTGACTGTTAGTTGATCAAATAGAATTGACAGTCCACATGTTGTCTACATCATTTTTGCTATAATGTAAATTTACACCGGAAGTCCATGTGTCAGTTACTTCATCTTTTTTCAAAGTTAGATCTAAAACTTTCAGAGTAAATTTGTATTCTAACAAAAATGATGTGAATGATATATAGACTACCCAGCTTAGCATATTTGGTAACTAACGGTCAAAATTAACTGAAATGACGGTAGGGGCAAAATTGCTCTATTTTTACACTTTCGGGACAAAATTACCCCCTAAAAACTTTCAGGCAAAATGACCTCTAGTGAAAACTTCTGAAGCAAAAATACCCCCTTAAAAATATAACTTCTTTTTTATTACACCCACACGCAGGTATTGCATGCAAAATGTCTTGTTAGTCCTGTTTCCTTAGTCAGCAGTCAGCACCGTCGCAATCCTTAAATAGTGCGAAATTGGTGTCTGTATTATATCACCATATATGACCATCATTCGATATCCTATGAAATTGACGGGGATATAATACCATGCAAAAAAAAAAATTCTTCTTTCTTTTTGAATAAAATGTTTAAGGGTTTTGTTTGAAATAATGATTGGAACCTTCAAAAACAGTTTTATTAATTGTTATTTATAGTATACAATGTAAGTATATAAAAAGAGTTTTGCATCGATTTATATAAATACGAAAGTTTTTATCCCGTAGGTTCTTAAGATGTAAACAAAAAACGGTTATACTTTCTACATAATTAAAAGAATTAATAATATAGGCATTTTAGTCTGCCAGGAAAAAATATAGGCATTTTAGTGCAAAAAATTAATCTCAAATATAATTAAGCCAAATAACTAATTTCTCAAATTTTCTGATACAAGTATTTTTATTGTTTTATATGAGATTGAATGGAGTATTATTTATAATTTATATTTATATATGTATGTGTGTATAATATATATATTATAATGTGTTATCTATTTTTATTTTTTATGATATATTAATAGCTCAGTAATGATTGTTTTTAAAATGAAATACTTGATTTTATCCCAAAAAAAAACACAGTCTACAATTTTGCCCTCTCCCGTGATTGCCTCTAACACTTTTTGTTTTTTGGGCTGATTTTTTCGTTCGATATATCTTAATGTGCGTACCGAAAAATGTAAGCCATCAAAATTGCAAATGGACTGTGGTGGAATCACTTGTTGGTCAGTTGGTCCCACTTAACCTTCTAAAATTTGTTAGTATATATGTATATTTATTATATGATACTCCGTATTTTATTTTGGCCAATAATTTGACCCTAGTTAATTAATCTCTTATATTCTCTATAAGGATAATATTTGGTTCATTACTCATTGGGCTGTAAGAGAAAAGAGAAAAGTAAATTTGTTGTTTGAGATACCTACTGAAAATATTAGTATTATCATATATCTTGTTTTGGTTTATAATTGTCGGTTATTATTTATTTGTATTTTAAAGGCAAAAAAGAAAAGGGACTGGAGTGCCTAATGTGTCTTTTCTGCTGCCCTTAATTTGTTCGGACCGGCTTACCGGCCGGTTCGCATGTTTCCGGTCTGAACCGGTCCGGTTTTCAAAACATTAGTTCAAACTTTATGCATAGTCATAAGCCAGCCGCGGTTCATTTTTGTGAGATGATTTATTCATGGGAAAATCCATCTTGGGGCCCTTTTTGGGAAAAAAAAAATCCCAAAAGGGCCCCAAGATTCTAACAATCCCAAAAAGGGCCCTTGGGCCCTTTCTGGGATTTTCAGAATCTCCGCTGACAACTAAATCAGCCAAATTAACAACAAAATCAATACCCGTTAACAACTAAATCAGCCACATTAACAACAATATTTTAACAACTAAATCGATTACATTAACAACAATATCGGCCTTGCTAACAACTATATCACTTCGATTTAGTTGTCGTGAGATTCGAAAATCACAAAAAGCGCCCAGCGGCGGGCCTTTCTGAATTGTCGAGAATCTTGGGGCCCTTTTTGGGATTTTTTTCCCAAAAAGGGCCCAAGATGGATTTTCCCTTTATTCATTTATGGAGTATATTTTCATTAGTTTCATATTTCTCTCTTTCTTTCTCAGCTCTCTGCTTTGGAGGAGTCCGGTTGAACGCGAAACCCCTCACAAGTCACGCCACCGCGTGAATGCCATCGGTTGTTTCATCCCAGGCTTTTGTCTTCCTCGTCGCATTTTTCCTTCCTAGGTTATGATCTTTATCATTTCCGGTCAACAATTTTATTTCGATTTTCCTCGAATACTGAATCTTGCTGAAGTACTTTTGTTTCTTGGGGGTATAATTGAAGGCGGAAAAGGAGAGAATCATTATTCAAACTTGGAATGATTCTTGAAACTTTTTAAGTCCACAAGGGTTTTATTAGTCAATTGCCGCCATTGTACTCTTAATTATATTCAAAGAACTGTATTCTTTGAATTTGAAACTCGAAATTGGAGTACAGTAGGTTGAGAAGAGGTCTAGACTCAGGAGTATAAACTATAGGGAGTAAGCTGAGGTGTCTGAATTTTTGAGATGGAAGTGAGAATGCTTGTAGAATCGATGGATCTACTAGAGGCTGGGAAAATTTTTAACCAAGGTAGTATTTTCAAAAGAAATTACTGGCTTGAGAACCTGTAGTTAAATTACAAACCAGTCAAGTTTTACCTTGACAAATGAAATACTTTTAACATTCCCTCCGACTCTAAATATAAGAACTTTTTTTTTTTTTTTAATTTTTTTTTTTAGAGATTAAAGAAGTTAAATAAGTTGCTTAATTATATCGTGTATCCTTAGATTATATATTAGTTTATTAGTTAAACTAATTAGTTTAGGAAAAAAAATAAAAATATTCTAAAGTAATTTAATTAGCTTCCTCAACCTCTCTAGAAAAATCAATTTTGTCTTATATTTAGAACCGGAGGAGTACTATTCAGTAGTTTTGGACACATATGACTCCTATGTAAAATGTAGGGTAACGATATGGTGAAACCTTATAAAGTTTAATTGAAATTCATAATATTAGGGCATGTTTAGCGAACATTTTCTATTATAGATATAATCAAAACTCTAAATTAATTTAATTTGGATAATCATATTGAAACCTATTAATGCTTATTGATATGCCTACAATCTATGAATCTTCTGAAGTTTCCCCGACGCTGATTTTTCTTTTCATTTTATTTGAGTATAACAAAGACACATCATAACCATAATTTCTTTCAATTCCCCACCAATTGCCTCATGCCTCTATATACAATATTGTTACTCTCAGTTTTTTGTCAATCATGTTCAAATTAATGTTAAATAATATATAAATTATTACAATTTAAAGGTATAACCTTAATTTAAGCCTCTAACAAATTATCAAATTCTATTAGTCATAATAAATAAGACCTCTTGTACGTATGTATTCACAACTTCTTTCTCTATTTGCTTCCTTTTAGGTCTGGTTTGATTAGAGTGTTGCCTCTGGTGTTTCAGTTAATTCAAATGTGATGGATGCCAACTGGAGACCCACACGAGGCGCTGAATCCAATATGGATACAAGTGATTGGAGAACTCAAGTGCAACCTGATTCACATCAAAGAATTGTCAACAAAATGTAATTTTCATTTAATATTGTCTCACTCGGTAATGTAAATTCGTTTGACCTGTATGTCACATGTTTTCATGTTATAGAATGGATACATTAAAGAGGCATCTTCTTGTTTCTGGTCAAGATGGATTGCATGCATGCGCAAAATTGCTCAAAGGTTTGAAGAAGAGAGTTATATTGCTGCAACAAGCAAGGTTTATTCACAACAGTGCATCTCACCCTCATAGTTGTCATGTTCATTTATATTACTTTTGTTAACATGTGCAACATAGAAGTTTGACTGTTTTATGTGCTACTCCCTTATTTCAGTCTGATTATGATCGAAAACTAACTTTGAAGATGCATACAATGGAGAACAAAACCCAGAATACCATGGTCAAAGCTATGCAATCAAATGCAAGTGGCCCTAGCAACAAGCCTATTGATTCAGGTTGGCATAAATATATATGGGTTTCCTCATATGCAATGATGGTATTGGCAGGGAAACAGTGTACTGATCTGATGCCAAAGTCTATATATGCAATGAGGCATTTTACATAATCTTGTCATCTTGTTTTTTAGTGATTTTCTGACTTTTAAGTTTTTTCATATCTTTTTTGTTGTAGCTCTGCACTAAAAATTAAGCCAGCACTCAATTGTGACAATTTATGTGATAACTAATATAGCTTGCAAACACAATTAAAGAAACATTTTCTCTTCATACGATTCACAGTTAGGTTTATATTACCTTTGCAGTTTCTTTTTTCCTTACCTTGCTCTATCGCCTTGTTATGAACTGTTGTTCTCTTGTTTGGGGTTTGATTCGTATTAGTTAATTTCTTGGTTCTTGTTGCTCTTTCTTCAGTAATAAACTCTTTCTTTCTTTCGTTTATTATTATAGGAATTCCAAAGCAGTCTCAAGTTCACAATTTGGTGCAGTCACATGCTACTCCAGTGCCTAATCAGTCCCAATCACGTTAGCAGCTTCTATATCAAAACATTCAAAACAACATTGCTCCTCCTGTATCCAATATTGGCCAGACTCCTATCCAAAATGTTGTTGGCCCAAATTCCAATGTGCAGAATAATATGTTTGATGGTTCTCAGAGACAAATGCCTTCAAGGCAGCAGGTTGTTCCTCAACAGCAACAGCAATCGCAAAATTCACAGTCGTATCTCTACCAACAGCAACAGCTTCAACAAAAGTATTTGAAGCATGAAATCCAGCCTGGGAACATTCAACACTCACTTATGCAACCCCACATCCAGATGTAGCAATAGCAGCAGCCAAATCTACAACCAAATCAGTTGCAATCTTCGCAGTCATCTGTTATGCAAACGTCTTCTGTCATGCAGCCTAATCAGTGGGAGATCGTGAGTTTGATACCAATGGTTCCTCAGGCCATTAGTTCCTGCTCCTCTTTTAAAAAACAGAATGTAACCATGAACTTTCTGGCAGGCTAATCATTCCCTTTTAGTGGAAATAAGGCAAATTAATCATATACTTATAGACACAGTAGTAGATATAAGTGATGAAGATGTTGATCCCACTGCTGCAGCTGCTGCTACTGATGAAGGGTCAGAAGGGACAATCATCAAGTGCTCTTTCAATGCGGTGGCACTCAGTTCAAGTTTGAAATCACAATATGCTTCAACACAGATGGTAGGCACTTAGATCTTGTTATTGCTATTTTTTTAATGTGTTTGCACGTGCGCATGGATATTATATCTTGTTATTTTTGTGATTCATGTCTTATTTACAATGCAATGGCCAATTCAGCCTCTACGGTTGCTTGTCCCAAAAAATTATCCCAACTACTCCCCCGTTCTCCTACCCCGTTCTCCTAGACAAGTTTCCAGATGAATCTAGGTGAGAGCATGAGCATTTTGGCATCTCTTATGTTTGCTTGGTTTGTTTAGCCATAGACTGCCAATTTTGGTGTCAACTTGGTTCTTGTTTTCATGCTTTGAAAAAGTAAGTGTCAAGATACTTCAAACTGAATATAGTAGGTATTGTTGAAGGGTATGATAGCCATCCTAATCCTCGCTCGATTGATTTATTCAAGAAAAAGAAAGTGTCCCAGAGAAGAATAATATCAACTATTATTTGCTGGTTATTTAATTAATTGAGTCTATTTTTATTATTCTCTTTACGAAATAAGTGGAATATCCCATTAGATAGATTTAGTCATTAGAATCCAGGATTATGAGTTATCTAAATTTCATATCTGCACCAACCTCCTTCATTAACTGGTGAATCCACACAATTTCTTGTACTGACTGAGCCATGGCTCTTACTTAGCTTCTACACTAGATTTAAAACCCACATCTTGCTTCTTACTCCTCTATGATACTAAATTTCCACCAACAAACACACAATATCCTGTGGTGGATCTTCTAGTAGCTTTTGACCCCACATGATCTGCATCACAAAAACATTCAATCTTGTTGTGTCCATGATTCGTATAGAGTACACCACGACCAAGTGAGCCCTTCAAGTAATGTAAGACATGCTCCAAAGCTTCCCACTGAGCAACGGTTGGTGTAGTCATGAATTGACTAAGCACACTAACTGGAAAGGTTACATCGGGGTAAGTTATCGTGAGATAGTTCAATTTCCCAATTAATCTACGGTATCTCTCAGGATAGGTGATGAGTACTATTTATGCCATGTTTTTCCCTATAATGTGTGATTGTTTTGTGTATTGAGTATGAGCTTAAAAGCATTTAATCTGAGCAAATATGTCATAATTCACGCATATAGGGAAATGTAGGATAGATCTTATAAATCATGATAAATGCATAATTATCCTATACATGTGTATAAGAAGAAGGCAAGTTAGGGTTTATTATGAACGCACATAGCACAGCCGATACAATGCTATAGCATTGGGTCAGCCATATCAAGCTGCAATACAATGCAACCCGTATGCTATAGCAGCGTAAGTAAAGCAATGTTATGCGCCATATGTTCTAACTTTTCCTCGAGGCTTTTTTCAGGAAATAAGTGTAGGTTAATGGACGGATGTTAGTCCACGGTTAGATTGCTGACGTATTGGATTAAAAGATGCGGAGGATCGAAGATTAAGATTTGGAGAATCCCGCAGTATCAGCAGAATCAGTCTATCGAATTTGGAAAGTTGGGCCAGTTGGACCTGACAGATTTGGAAAGGCCCAGCTCACTGAACTTACGCCATAATAAACCTAACTATAAAAGGAAAAGACGGACAACCCTAAAGGGGATTGAGTCGTTGAGAGTCAAAAAAATTCCTATTTGGCTAGGCTCAAAAGAAGAGTGAGAGAAGTTACGAAGCACGAGAACTCCAGAAGAACCCAGCATCCTTCCTTGCAGTGAAACAGAGACGAGAAGACGTGGAGTTGTCAAGTAACAGGCTTTTCCCACGCTGTCGAAACCTTCGACAAACTTTCTATTTACTTTTGTTGATTTTTAGTTTATCTTTTGTCATGGGCTATTCTGTTGTGATTTTTTTTGTGATTCCCTCATCAGTCATGAACTAAATTTCCTTTGGCTGAGTGAGGATGGATTCTCAAGTGTAGAATGAACCCAGTTTGCTAGTTCTTTAATTTAATAAATTTAGTTTGTTTATCAGTATTTTTTATCTCCTGTCAGTTAGCGAAAGCTAAGGGCTAGATCAGTGGCCTCGGCTTACTGGAAGGGAGTCGGGGTTGGACATCTGATAGGCAATGTTTGTTGGGCGGGCTGGTGCAAGGCTTGACCTATCATTGTAGGCTTCTGGAATGGGTCTACTGCTTATAACCATAACATCTTGGTTTGGAAAGATAGTCTAAACTAGAAAATCTCCATAAGCATATGGGAGAAGTATAGTTAAGGTTGTACGTATAGGACGCGAAAGCTTCTGTATAATATAGTGGTGGGTTAACTGAATAACATTGTGAAAGGCGGCTATGTTGTAGCATTGCGGAAGCTGTGCAGTATAATTGCCATAGCAATGCGTTAAGGCAAACTGGGGGATTGATATGCTCAAGATGAAATCCGATGCTCAGCCTATCTTTTAACTGATATCTTCTTGCGACTACAATCATTTGTTTGTTTTCTTCCTTATTAGTTATAACCACAAAAATCCCAAACCAATCATACTTTTCTTCTAATTCTGTACACAACTGTTTGCGTAAATCAGTATCATTATTGGTATCTCAGTCTCTGTGAGACGATACTCTACTTACTCTTTATTACTTGTTCGATTGGTTCACTTGCCATTAAGGAAATCGACCAACAATAGGCAAACAACTTGATTTTCTCCGGATCAACTTTCTTTCTTACATCCTCAATTAGCTCATCAAACAATATGTTGTCATCAATGTCCAAGAAGGGATTAGGAATCATGGGAATGCTACTCGGTGCTTTTCCGAGTTTCCTATTTTTTTAACAGATCAAGAACATATTTCCTATGTGTCAAAAGGATGCCTTTCTTACTTCTCATAACCTTTATCCCAAGAACATACTTTAACAGACCCAAATCCTTTGTTTGAAAATGATAATTAAGAAAATCCTTAAGTGATGAGATTCCCGAAGCATTGCTACATGTAATAACAATATCATCAACATATACCACTAACAAAATCATGTCAGCATCTGTCTGTTGATAAAACACAGAATAGTCACACTTACTCTGACTTAGACTAAACTTATTAACCACAGAGATAAACCTGTCAAACCAAGCACAAGGGCTCTGCTTTAAGCCATACAAAGACTTCTGAAGATGGCATACCTTCCCACTCTCCCCCTGAGCAACAAATCCAGTTGGTTGCTATATGTATACTTCCTCAAGAAAATCACCATTCAAGAACGCATTCTTAATAACCAACTTATGAAGATTCCAACCATAATTGGTTGCCATAGAAATGAAGAGGGGAACAGAAGACAGTTTTGCCATAGGGGAGAAGGTTTCCGAATAGTCCACACCATAGGTTTGAACATATCCCTTGGCAACCAGTCGAGCTTTCAAACGTTCCAAGTTGCCATCAGTTTTTGTTTTGACCGTGAACACCCACTTACACTCGATAGCTTTCTTGCCAAGAGGTAAATCAACGAGATTCCAGGTACCTGCCTTATCAAGGGCCACCATTTCTTCTTCCAATGCATCACGCCAACCAGGATGGGCCAAGGTTTGATGGAGACTAGTGGAAACGATAAGAAAGCCTAAGGATGCTATGAAGGAACAGGATGGAAGAGACAAATGGTTATAGGAAACAAAGGAAGAAATATGATAGGTGCAAATACATTTACCTTTGTATAAGACAATGTGCAAGTCATCAAAAGTATCAGGCACTATGTGTGGTTCAGAGGCAAGAGTGGAAGTATCAGAAATATCAGGCACTGTTGCTGGTTCAAAAGTAGGAGCAGAAGGAACTAATTTCAAATCAGACACCGAAGCTGGCATTGGTGGGTCATGAACCTGATCGACTATATTACTCACCCTGGGACGTTTCTGATAAACATGATAGATAGGTGGTTTAGCTGGAGCAGGGTCATATGCTTGCACTGGTGGTAACTGAACTGTGTAGACCAAGAGATCATCTAGACTGTCAGTGGTGTTATATGTAGAGACAGAGGATGTAGGGGGAGTAGAGATAGGAAAGAACGAGGTTGACTCATGGAAAGTGACATCTGTAGACACAAGATAATGCCGAAGAATGGGAGAATAGCATCGATAACCTTTCTGCACCCTAGAATACCCAAGGAAGACATACTTAAGAGACTTAGGATCAAGTTTGGTAACAGTGGAACAAACATCACGAACAAAACAGACACAACCAAAGATTTTAGGGTTAATAGGAAACAAGGGTTTGGAAGAAACAAAGTTGTGTATTGATGAGCACTATTTATGCCATATTTTTCCTGTATTATATGACTATATTGTATGGTGAATATGAGCTTAACTGCATTTAATCTAAGCAAAAAGACATTGATTCATTATATAGGGAACTTAAGGATAAATTCCACATACATCCTAAAACATGTGCTTAAGAGAACAAGTTTTGAGGATTTATGAGAAAGTCGCATAACATAGCTAATACTATGCTATAGCATCAGGACAGCTTTATCAAAGTGCAATATAATGCATCCCTGAAGCTATAGCAGAGTAAGTAACGCAATGCTATGCAGCATATGTTCTGATCTTTTGTCAAGATTGTTTCAGGAAATATAGTGCAGGTTGAGAACAACGGTTAGATTGCTGACGTATTGGAATAGAAGATGCGGAGGATCGAAACTAAGATTTGAAGAATCACGCAAGATCAGTAGAATCAATCTACCGAGATTGGAAAGAAAGATACGATTGGACCTCGACAGATTAGGAAAGGCCCAGTTCGCTGGACATACGCCGCAAGTAGACCAGACTATATAAGGAAACAACAGCCAACCCTAAAGGGAGTCGAAGTCGTTGAGAGTAAAAGACCAATCCTATATGGCCAGACTTGAAAGAAGAGTGAGAGAAGTTACAAAGCACGAGGACTCCAAGAAAACCCAGCATCCTTCCTTGCAGTGAGACGGAGACAAGTAGATGACAGAGATTTGCCGTGATCTCCCAAAATAACAAGATTAGAAAAAGATTTGCAGTATAATGTAACCTGGGTCGTTTCTCTCAAGGAATTTGCAGTGGGTTTAAATCAGCAACAACGAAACAGAACAATAACAAATTGGGGGTTTTTGATTTAAACAGATTAAAAATGAAATTAAACTAAAACAGAACGAAATAAAAACTGAAACAGAACAAAATATGCAAAACAGATTAAAAACGATTAACCCAGAATTGGGATTCCATGACCTTTATCGGACAAAAAGATAATAACCAAACTCGTGATTGATTACTCGACGAACCGAGATCTCGTTCGTCCGGATATTCCCTCGACTAGACGATCGTCTAGCATTTAATCGAACACGTGGTGAGCTCATTTGTGCGATCGCATAACGCTCTCTCGAACCCGTCCGACTTATGTCCTTGGGATATCAATCAAGGTATTAAATCTAATACCCAATCCGTAATTATAATCAGATCCGATTAAAATAAACAGAAATGAATTACGTTACCGAATGAAGCGCATATCCTCTGGATTCTTGGAACCCTCAATCCATGGGTTAACCACAGAAACTTAGCCAAGCATGGCTAAGCAAAACACAGAAGAAAAGATGAAGAACACTTGAGAGAATTTGAAAACTCCTATTTTGATCCACCAAAAGCTAAAAACGTGAATGAGAAAAAATGTTTGTGGCTGCTGCCACACTTAACCTAAAATGGAAAAACGAAAATGGGGCTCCAATCCAATTCAGGCCTAAAACAGAAAATAAAAAAAGGGCTTTAATTACAAATTCAAGCCCAATTAAAATTCCGACTTCGGCTCCAAAATCGACCGCCCTCTTGTCTGAATTTGCCCTTCATGTCTTCATAAGAATTGTAGCTATCTGAATCATCTGAAATATGAAACAAAAATGAGGTAAATCCGATGTCTGGTTCAAGAGTTATGGTAGGAATAGTGAAGCAATATAAAACTGGAATTTTATTATTAAAAATGGCTAAAATATAATAAAAGGCCCAAAGCCCAAATAAGTATAAAAGCCATTATTTATTAACTAAAGAGTCCTAAATTATTAATCAAGAGATAAAAAGAAGTGTATGAAATATTCAATTATCAAATTCCCCCACACTTATCTTTTTGCACTCCTGAGCAAAATTCAAAGAAAAAGAACTAAAGGAGGAACTCTTCTTTTCTAACAATTGCTAACAATACAAAAATTGAACAAGGGACACAAAGCTCCAAAAGACCAATCAATCAAGACCAAAATCCCTTCATCTCAAATTACAATTCATGGTAATCTCAATCAATGATGCTAATCACAAAAGATGGTCTCTCAAATGATGCGTTCAATTAATCAATCTCTCAAGTGTTTAAGGTAAATTAAATAAGTGTATCGCTCAAATTCTACTCAAGAAAATTGTTCTACCATAAGCTTGCTCAATTTCTACGTCTCCACTACTCATAACACATGCATGCACAAATCAAGAGAGCTTATTATTAAAGGTTGTAATGGGGTTAGGGTGAAGGTAGGTAATATAGTATGGAATGAGAGGCTAAGCACCAAAGAAATTAAAAAGAGCACTGATTAACACAATCATTCTCTATGTATGAAAACTTTTATTTTACTCATATATCTCCTTTCTTTTTATGTATTTTTTTTTTCTTTCCTTCTTTTCTTTTCTTTCCTTTTTCTGCTTTTCTTTCTTTTGTTTTCCTTTTTTTTTTGAATAACTATATACATAATCACGATGACAAAATCAAATATCTCCCCCCACACTTAAACTGTTGCACTCCTGAGCAACCCCCACACTTAAACACAAAACCAAGGTGAAACCAATGCTCAATAAATTTCCAAGGTGCGGAATAAAATGGTTTTACGCTTAGGCTTGTATTGTGGCTTAGAAAAGAATGAGTCGAAAAGGCACAAATGGGCTAGCAAAGGAAACATAATGCAAGGGAAAGCTATTTGGCCAAAGTAGGGAAAATAAAAGAAAGAAAACAAGCTTCCATCATATTTATGCATGTAGGTGAAAAATGTAGTTTCAAAAAGAAAAGGAGCAAGTTCTAGAGAACACAAATCAGGAGCAGATGCACACCGAAAGAAAGAATGGTAAAAGATGAATTCCATTCAAGTAGGCCCAAAACCTCACAAGGTTAATACCAACTTAGGAAATCAACAACATCAAATCAACTACCAAGACATGCAATCGAAGAGTCAGGAATTGCATACCAAAAAGAATGATCCATTAAAACCAAAATGTCCAAGTTCATAATATGCAGCAATCATAGAAAGAGAGACGTATTTATTTTCAAAAAGCAAAGTAGAAAAAGGAAAACAAATAAAAGAGATAGAGGGAGAAGAAAGAAGAATACTCCCCGAGGGTTTAAGAAGGATAAGTGGCATCAATGAGGAGAATCTCTGCTTCCTCAGTCTGTTGCTGGGATCCCTCATGAAATTGCTTGAGGCGGTGCCCATTAACCTTAAAGGTTCTCCCTGTGGGTGGATCACATAGCTCAATAGCACCAAATGGAAAAATGTTAGTGATCTCAAAAGGGCCATCCCATTTAGATCGAAGCTTACCGAGCATAAACTTCGGACGGGAGTTAAACGGAAGAACTTTCGGCCCACGTAAAATTCTTTCCTCGAGAATATGCTTATCATGGAATGCCTTAGTCGTTTCCTTGTATAACCGCAAACTCTCATAGGCATCCAATCTAAGCTCCTCCAACTCTTGCAACTGCAGCTTCCGTTCCATTCCAGACTTGGCCAAATCCATGTTACACTGCTTAATGGCCCAATAGGCTTGATGCTCCAACTCAACCGGAAGATGACATGCCTTACCAAAGACAAGTCGATAAGGAGACATCCCAATCGGAGTCTTGTAGGCGGTGCGATATGCCCACAAAGCATCCTCTAATCGCTTACTCCAATCTTTCCGGTAGAGTTAACGGTCTTGAAGGATTTGCTTAATCTCTTTATTTGAGACTTCGACTTGACCATTGGTCGAGGATGGTATCTTTGTGGAGACCTTGTGAAGCACTCCATACTTGCGTAACAAGGCACCCATGCTTCGGTTGCAAAAATGGGAGCCCCGGTCACGATAATAGCTCTAGGAATGCCAAACCCGCGAAAAATGTTAGACCTAACAAAATCCACCACCACGAAGAATCATTAGTCGAGTGGCTTTCGCCTCAACCCATTTCGAGACATAATCAACGGCTAGCGGTATGTAAGTATAACCACATGAAGCGAAATGGACCCATAAAATCAATACCCCAAACATCAAAGATCTCACAAAACAATATAGGGTTAGGGGGCATCTCATGCATACGGAAATACTACATGCTCTCGACGGTTATCACATGACTTACAAAACAGATGGGAATCATGAAACAAGGAAGGCCAAAACAATCCACTATCTAACACTTTCCTAGCAGTTCTTTGGGGTCCAAAGTGACCACCACAGGCAGAAGCATGAGCAAAATGCAATATAGAGTGAAACTCATGATCAGGCATACATCTTCTAACTACTTGGTCACTACAAAATTTCCACAGATAAGGGTCATCCCAAACATAATATTTAGACTAACTCTTCAATTTAAGAGTTTGGGCCCTAGTGGAATCTACAGGCAAAACACCGGCTACCAAGTAGTTAACCGGATCGATACCATGGAAGCTTACCTGCCGGTACTGTAAAGGCCGCTCATCGGAAAAATCATCCCGAATAGAAGAGGAGTGAGAGGGAGAATGGGTGATACGACTCAAGTGGTCGGCTACCCGCTTTGTGCTCCGCTTACGTCTCGAATCTCAACATCAAACTCTTGGAGCAATAACATCCACCGGATGAGTCGTGGCTTAGCATCTGCCTTTTTCAAAAGGAACTTTAAAGCGATGGTCGGAAAACAATTACTCTACTAGCTAGCAGATATGACCTAAACTTATCAAAAGCAAATACAATAGCCAACAACTCATTTTCAGTCGTGGTGTAATTAAACTGAGCGGGATCCAAAGTCTTGGAGGCATATGCAATCACATGAGATGCTTGGTGGACTCATTGTGCCAAGATAGCACCAACCGCATAGTTGGAAGCATCGCACATCAACTCGAAGGGGAGGCACCAATCAGGTGGTTGGATCACCGGAGTTGTAGTCGAGCAACGCTTCAAGTGATCGAAGGCGCCTTGCACTCATCATCAAATAAAAAGTCAGTGTCCTTATGCAGAAGGTTGGACAAGGGTCTAACAGTCTTGCTGAAATCCTGAATGAATCGCCGATAGAATCCTGCATGACTAAGAAAAGAGCGAACTTCCCGCACAGATGCGGGGTAAGGCAAAGCAGTAATCACATCTATCTTAGCAGGGTCTACCTCAATCCCTTTCCTAGACACTATGTGTCCCAAGACTATACCTGACTCAACCATAAAGTGACACTTCTCATAATTCAGAACAAGATTAGACTCAATGCACCTATGCAAAACTCTAGACAGATTAGCTAAGCATGCATCAAAATCAGACCTATATACAGTGAAATCATCCATAAAGACCTCCATGCGGTCCTCTAGAAACTCGGAAAATGCTTACCATACAACGCTGAAAGGTGCCAGGTGCGTTGCAGAGGCCGAAAGGCATCCTTCGGTAGGCATATGTTCCAAAGGGGCATGTGAAGGTCGTCTTCTCCTGATCCTCAGGTGCAATATGGATCTGGAAGTATCCGGAGTAGCCATCCAGGAAGCAGTAGAGACTTGCCGGCAATCGCTCTAACATCGATCAATGAAAGGTAACGGGTAATGATCCTTGCGAGTGGCTTGGTTGAGTCTCCTATAGTCAATGCAAACTCTTCAACTATTCTGAACTCGAGTAGGAATGAGCTCATTCTTCTGATTGGCTACCACAGTGACTCGGATTTCTTAGGAACCACCGGACCGGACTAACCCACGGCTATCGAAATGGGATAGATGATACCGGCTTGTAGAAGCTTAGTGACCTCTTTCTTCACCACATCAAGGATAAGGGGATTAAGGCGTCTACGAGGTTGCCTCGCTGGCTTAGAGGCCTCTTCCAACGAATTCGATGCATGCACATGGAAGGGGCCGATGCCAACTATGTCGGCTAATGTCCACCCAATGGCTTTCTTGTTCGCCCTCAATAAGCTTAGCGGCTTTCTCTTCTTGATCGGGCATAAGGTTATTTGCCACAATGATCGTAACTGCAACTGTTCATCCACCTCCAGAAATGCATATTTCAGGTGATCTGGAAGGGATTTCAACTCAAGTTTGGGTGGTTGCTCAGTAGATGGGAGAAGCTTGGGTGGTTGTTGCAACATCTCTGATGTCATCACACTGGAAATGCTTGAAACCACATTCAAAGAAGCAGACAAACTGTGTCTATACAGCTCAATGTTAACATTAGAATTCAGCTCATCAAAATCAGAGTTAAGTTCATCAAAATCAAAATCAGGATGCACATCAGGATCAGGATGAAGCTCAAACTCAGAATCAATATCAGAATCCACAAGTAATGCAGAATCACCCAACAAGTTAGAATCACCAAATAATGCAGCATTAACCAAATGAGTGCAAATAGAGCACCATTCATTATCGACATGCACAAATGGCGAATCACTCTCAGATGAAAAATCAGGATAATCAGCACACCAATCAGCAAGAACATCGTCCACAGCATCATCAATCACATCAATACAGAAAATAGAATGCTCTTCCCTAGGATGTTTCATGGCATCAAAGATATTAAAATTCACAGAAATATCACCAAACTCCATGGAAAGAGTACCAGAATACACATCTATCTTAGTCCTAGTTTGTTTTCATGAAAGGCCTCCCTAGAATGATTGGTGATCTACTGATAGAAGACTCATCCTCCATATCTAAGATGTAAAAATCAGCAGGGAATATCAATTCATTAACTTTGACTAATACACCTTCAACAAAACTAGAAGGATGGGCATTGCTCCTATTAGCTAATTGAACAATAACACCAGTTGGACGCAAGGGACCAAGACCAAGAGATCTATAGATAGATGTAGGCATGACATTTATAGAAGCACCTAAATCTAGCATGCAATCATCAAATTTGTAATTACCAATAAGGCAAGGGATAGAAAACGTCCCTGGATCCTTGCACTTGCGAGGCATGGTAGGTGGATGAGGCGGATACATTCTCGTTCAAACTCACTCGTTCATTCCCCTTCGCCGCCTCTTGTTGGTGCATAACTCCTTCAGGAACTTGGCATATTTAGGAATTTGTTTGATTGCATCTAAGAGAGGAATGTTGATCTCTACTCTTCTGAATGTCTCAAGTATATCCTTCTCTTGTGCTTTTTCTGCCAACTTCTTGGATCAAGGGGCTCTCTGAGGGAAAGGAAGTGGAATGGGAATGTCTTCCTCTTCACCTTGCTGCATTTCCTTTTTGTTTTTAGAGTCAATCTTCACATTTTCTGACTCTCTTTCTGATGTGGAAGTCACATCTACAGCTGGTTTAGGTTCCTCCAACTGCTTGCCAGATCGAAGGGAGATAGCACTCACATTCCCTTTAGGATTAGGAATTGTTTGTGAAGGGAGAGTGTTGGATCCACAGGGTTGAAGCGATTCGATGATGTTGCCAATTGGCCAATATGTGTTTGCAAACTACGAATGGAAGTTTCGGTTCTTTGTTGGAACTGTATAGAGTTTGTGGCAAATTTCTTCATCATATCTTCAAGTGAGGAACCACCACTACTACTTTTGGTACTAGCTCTTTGTTGTGCGCGCCCGTGGAGGTGCACATATGGCCGGTCGAGGAGGTGGTCTTTGGCAAAGGAGGTGCGAGGCTGGCTTTGGAAATTACGTGGTCCATCTTTGTCTCTCGTTGGTAATTCCCGAGTCCGCGATATTTGTTACTCTGGTTCTGATTCTGGTTCCAACAAAAATTGGGGTGATTTCTCTATCTCGGATTGTAAGTATTAGAATAAGCATTATTCTGCTGGTATTGTGGCTTTCCTGGAAAAACACCTACTGCAGCTACCGACTGGTCTTGATAAGCAGGATCATGAAAAGTAGGGCAAGAATCAGTAGAATGACAAGGGTCAGAACAGAACCCACAAGAGTACCCAATCTGAGGAGGGGAAGATTGTACTGTCTGGGTCACTGCCAACTGCCTCACAAGGGAAGTCAGATCATCAAGTCTATTCTCCAATCTTTGAGAATCGTACTGGACCAGAGGTGTTTGAATCTAGTAGACAGGAGTACCATTGGCCTTGGTGCCAAATTGCTGAGAATTAGCAGCCATAATAGATATCAACTCTCGGGCCTCTTCAGGTGTCTTGCCATCTAAGGCCCCACCACTGGATGCATCCACGAAACTTTTATCCATCGGTAACAAACCAGAATAGAAATATGTAATTAGGAGCTGATCTGAAATCTGGTGGTGTGGACAGCTTGCACACAATCGCTTGAACCTCTTTCAATACTCATACATGGTCTCCCCATTGATTTGTTTAACACTAGTGATCTCCTTCGAATAACAATGGCTTTTGAGGAAGGAAAGAACCTCACTAGGAATAACTTCGCATATCATCCCAACTCCCAACGAGATGTTGGTTGCAAATTGTATAGCCAATCCTTAGCCGCGCCATCTAGGGAAAATGGGAAAGCTCTCGGCTTAATGTGGTCCTCATCAATTGCTTGAGGTTTCATTGTCTTTGCATACCACATGGAACTCCTTTAGATGCACTGTGAGGACATTCACCGCAAGACCATGAAACTTGGGCAACAAATGGATAAGACCATATTTTAATTCAAAGTTCGCGACAAGTTCGGGATATCGAATACACAAATTTTGATTGCCCACATCGGGGTAGCTAATTCTTTCAAAGTGGGACGAGCCGCTTGCTCTTCGCCATAATTTCGAGTTAGCAAAATTGCTACTAGAATCGAGTGAAAACAACAAGACTATCGGAAGTACTATCGAGTCAAGATCGACGGAATGGACACAATCAGACTCAAGTTCAATGTCAAATTCAGTATCAATCCCACGACTTAGCCTAACAATTCTTTTAGCAGTAAGAATTGTTCTTTCTATTTCAGGATCAAGTGGCAACAAGTCTTCTGGATTAATAGTACTCCTAGTACTCATGCAACAAGGCAGAATTTTCAGAAAATAAGAATTTCGAAAATGCTACCAGAAAATCAGAATTACGAAAATGCCACCAGAAAGTCAAAATTACGAAAATGCCACTAAGAGTGGTAAAAAGTAAGAAACACTAAGATGACACACAAACAAAAACAGAAAAAGCTAAAACCTATGTTGGAATTTGACCAAAATAAGTCCAAAACAGCATCAAATGATTTTTAAAATTTATGGGACTTGGACAGGGCAACTCCTAGACCATTGGGGAACCCAAAAATGGAATAAAAAAACTTCAAAAATTGAAAAAGTGGTCTAAACGATGGAATTTGGCAAAACTAAGCATACCACATGGAAAATCAAAGATTTTCGATGTGTCCAGTGAGATAGGCCATTTTCTATCACCATGCAAAATTTCAGACCATTCGGAGATACTCCAAAAAATTGACCTAGTAGAAATCACAAAATAGAAACTTAAAACAGCGAAAAAGTGGTCTAAACGTTGGAATTTGGGGAAAATAGGGCAGACCTCACTTCCTAGGAGAGTGACTCTTGTTTAAAATGCCCAATTCCTTGTGAATAAGACCTAGTTTGAGTGATCTGGATTAGAAAAATTTTCTGTCCAGTCACCCGAACCACCGAAACTACTGCTGCTTAATGAAACCGATGTGAATTCCCCGGCAGCGGCGCCATATTTTGACAGAGATTTGCCGTGATCTCCCAAAATAACCAGATTAGAAAAAGATTTGCAGTATAATGTAACCTGGGTCATTTCTCTCAAGGAATTTGCAGTGGGTTTAAATCAGCAACAGCGAAACAGAACAATAACAAATTGGGGGTTTTTGATTTAAACAGATTAAAAACGAAATTAAACTAAAATAGAACGAAATACAAACTGAAACAGAACGAAATATGCAGAACAGATTAAAAACGATTAACCCAGAATTGGGATTCCATGACCTTCATCGGACAAAAAGATAATAACCAAACTCGTGATTGATTCTAGACGAACTGAGATCTCTGCGTTCGTCCAGATATTCCCTCGACTAGACGATCGTCTAGCATTTAATCGAACACGTGGTGAGCTCGCTGTGCGATCGCATAACACTCTCTCAGAACCCGGTCCGACCTATGTCCTTGGGATATCAATCTAGGTATTAAATCTAATACCCAATCTGCAATTATAATCGGATCCGATTAAAATAAACAGAAACGAATTACGTTACCGAATGAAGCGCATGTCCTCTGGATTCTTGGAACCCTCAATCCATGGGTTAACCACAGAAACTTAGCCAAGCATGGCTAAGCAAAACACAGAAGAAAAGATGAAGAACTTGAAGAACATGAAGAACACTTGAGAGAATTTGAAAACTCCTATTTTGATCCACCAAAAGCTAAAAACGTGAATGAGAAAAAATGTTTGTGGCTGCTGCCACACTTAACCTAAAATGGAAAAACGAAAATGGGGCTCTAATCCAATTCAGGCCCAAAACAGAAAAAAGGGCTTTAATTACAAATTCAAGCCCAATTAAAATTCTGACTTCGGCTCCAAAATTGATCGCCCTCTTGTCCGAATTTGCCCTTCATGTCTTCAGAAGAATTATAGCTATCTGAATCATCTGAAATATGAAACAAAAATGAGGCAAATCCGATGTCTGATTCAAGAGTTATGGTAGGAATAGTGAAGCAATATAAAACTGAAATTTTATTATTAAAAATGGCTAAAATATAATAAAATGCCCAAAGCCCAAATAAGTATAAAAGCCATTATTTATTAACTAAAGAGTCCTAAATTATTAATCAAGAGATAAAAAGAAGTGTATGAAATATTCAATTATCAGTAGACGTAGAGTTGTAACGTGACAAGGCTTCTTCGACGCCGTCGGAACCTTCATCAAGCTTTCTATTTTTTTTCCTTTATTTTAATTCTAGTTAATCTTTTTGTCATGGGCTATTCTGTTGTGCTCTGTTTAGTGATTCCCTCGTCAGTCATGAGCTAAACTTCCTATGGCTGAGCGAGGATGATTTCCTAAGTTTGGAATGAACCTAGTTGCTAGTTCTTAATTTAATACATTCAGTTTGTTTATGAGTTATTTAATTTCTTGTCGATTAGCAAGAGCTAAGGGCTAGATCAGTGGCCTCGGCTTACTGAGAGGGAGTCGTGGTTAGACATCTGAGAAACAGTAATTGCTAGGCAGGCTGGTGCAAGGCTTGACCTATTATTGTAGGCTTCAAGAATAGGTCTACCGCTCATAACTATAACACCTTGATTTGTAATGATAATCTAACTAGAAAATCGCCATAGACATATGGGAGAAGTAAAGTTAGGATTGTACGTATCGGACGCGAGAGCTCGATAGATTAGAGTGGTGGGTTAACTGAATAACATTGTAAAGGGTGTTTATGTTGTAGCATTGCAAGAGTTGTGTAGCATATATGCTATAGCAATGCGTATAGGTAACTGGGGGATTAACATGCCTAGGAAGGATTTTGAGCTCAGCCTATCTTTTACTGATATCTTCTTACGACTACGATCATTTGGTTATTTTCCTATTTATTAGTATAACTATCAAACTCCCAAACCAATCAGATCTTACTTCCTGTTAAACACAACTAATTCTATAATTTGACGTCATCATTCGGTATCTCAGTCTCTGTGGGATGATACTCTACTTACTCTTTATTACTTGTTCAACTAGTTCACTTGCCATCAAGGAAATCGACCAACATGTATGGAAGAGCACCATTGAGGACCGAAGATGACACAAGATTAATAAGAAAGCTTGTAGTAGACACGACGTCAACCCAAAAAGGCTTGGGAACATTCATTTGAAACATTAGAGCTCGAGCAACTTCTAATAAGTGTCAGTTCTTACGTTCTACAACACCATTTTGAGCTGGTGTATCTGGATAGGAGGACTGATGAAGCATGCCATGTTAGAGCATATAGGTTTGAAATTGGGTAGAAAAATATTCTTTAGCATTGTCACTCCATAAGGTTTTTACAAATACACCAAACTGAGTTTTGATTTCAGCGTAGAAATTGCAAAAGTGATAAAACAACTCGGAATGAGTTTTCATTAAATAGAGTCAGGTGATACAAGAGAAATCATCAACAAAAGTAATAAAGTACCTAAAACCAGGCTTGGAGTTGACATGACATGGATCCCAAACATCATAATGGACTAAATCAAAAGGAGACGCAGCTCGTTTATTAACTCGAGGTGCCAAGTGAACACGATGATGTTTCGCAAACTGGCATGACTCACATTCTAAAGACGACAAATGATGGAATTGAGGATGAATACTTTTCAAAGAAGACAAAGACACATGATCTAAACAACAATGAACGTCAAAAGGGGATGAACCACTAGAGCAAGCAACTAAACGTGATACCTGATCCTCAAGGAAGTAATGGCCACCAGATTCATAGCCCCTACCAATAACTCACCTCGTCGTGAGATCTTTAATCAAACAATAGTCTGGAAAGAGAGTGATGAAATGTTTTGATTGTCGAGTGAGTTTGCTAGGAGACAAAAGATTGAATGCAAGGTCAAGGACATTAAGGACATGGGATAAGGAAACAGACGGGGTAGGTTTGGCAGTGCCAGAGCCAAGAACACGAGAATAAGAACCGTTGGCAATTGTGATACTAAAAGGATTGGCATAAAGCGCATAAGAAGAAAACAAATGGTAGTTACATGTCATATGATTAGTAGCACAGGAATCGATGATCCACTTCGAGGAAGAAGTAGCAAAACTAGAGGCGATATTACCTGTACCAAGAGCAATTGAAGAACTAGACGTAGATGCAGCCATCGAGCCTCACCAGAAGCAAGTTGAGCACCATAACAAACAAAGAAGTAACAATCCACAAATAATCAAGAGGGCAACCAACACAAACTCTCCGAGCAAGATCACCAGCCACTAAAAAAGACCAATGAACCTCCAATTGACAGTAAATACCACAATGTTCAATAGTGAGCAAAAAAACCTCACCAAATATTACAACACCCAAACAGCATCTTGAAACAAAAGAGAACAACAACCAAACTGTTGGATATGATTAGTTTTGATGATGTCTTATATAGATGTCATTATTAAGAGAAAAAAGTTTGCATACTACATTTATCTTCTACTTTGACTGAGTCTTATATTTAATGTAGATGTGAAGTTCAATATTGAAGAATGATCAAGAAAGTAGATTGAATAAAGTTCTTGCACACAATATAATAGGAATATCATAATGTCAAGGAAGCAAGAAGTTATCAAAGGATTTTGGGAATAATCAAAAAGAAGAGGAAATATTGAAGAAGGTAGAACTTGCAGAGAATGATGAGTCCAAGTTGAATGACGGAGAACGATCAACAAGAAGATCAATAAATAAGTATTGAATTAAAGAAAGAAATTGAATCAAAGAAGATGTGAGGTCAAATGATAAAGAATGATCAAGAGAAGAGAAGAAAGAAAGAGTTGAGTTCTGGAGAATGATAAAGAGAAGAAGAAAGAAAGAAGAACTTGTTGAATGAAATGAAGATATCATCATTCAAGTATCTAGATTGATAATAGAAGTATCCAAGATCATATGGAAGTTGGAATGGCTCAATTTAGAGTTAAAACAAGAAAATATGAGATTCAGGAAGAGGAATCTTGAGTCATTAAGTTTAAACTCGAGTTTACTACCTTGGTGCAGTGATTTGCTTCTTGGATACGAGAAAACTCGAGTTTAGGACTCCAAACTCGAGTTTGGGACTCAAAACTCGAGTTTGTCACTAACTAACTCGAGTTAGTAGTGTCTTCAGCATCTCTGGCGTCTCTGGACTAGGCAAACTCGAGTTTACAAGTACAAACTCGAGTTTACAGCGCTCTTCAGCACCTCTGTTTCACGTTTTACTTAGGCGAGGTCTGGTAATTCGATGATATCTCCTAAACCAGGAATCAGATTGAGGTAAAACTAGTGGCATATGAAACTAGACTCCCAATGCGTCATTTTGATATAAAATTCAAGCCAAAATGAGTTCATATCAAGGATCTATGAATTTTCGAAGTTGACACTAAAATTCACGCCACACAGCAGACCAAGCTTCAATATTTTGAGTGTATCTCACAAACTACAAATCCAATTGAGTTGAAATCAGTGGCATATGAAAGTAGACTCAAAATTATTTCTATCAAGACTTGAACCAACCAAAACGAAGTTCAGACCAGGGAGATATGGCCTTCTAAAGTTGACAGTCAGTTCAAGACGTTGCAAAAACGCTGGTCAAGAACAACCTTCATTCATCGGATCATAACGGTCATAATACAATGAGTTTGGAGCTGATTCTTGTTACATTGGAAAGAAGACTCAAAGAGCTATATGGGGATAAGTGGTTTGCCAAATTTGGAGCTATATCAAGTCAAAAAGCAACCAAGGGCAGAACAACTTGCAAACTCGAGTTTGTAAGTATCAAACTCGAGTTTAGCTCAGACAGAGAGCAAACGATGGTTTTGGAGAGAACCAAACTCGAGTCATTAAGTGACAAACTCGAGTTTGGCTCGATCGAAGAAAAATCCAACTTTCTACAACAAAAGGAAACTCGAGTTTATTTATGTAAACTCGAGTTTACATCTCTGCTTCAGAAAATCACCGTGTCGAAAATCTCGTTTCTCATCAAGAACATCCAGATGATTACCCAAATGACTTATAATACTTCTTAACATCATTTATAACATTTGTGTACAAGTTTCAGGTGATTAAACGAAGGATTAGATGCAAATATTCAAAATGTCGATTTGTGTCGAAACATTGAATGTCTTTGCGAAGCTCTAACGACTAGTTCCAACGATCTCTAACGGCTACTATTCACAACGGTCATATTCTCAACGTTCAGATTATCTTCATCTATAAGTATAGACACATTCAAGACGGAGAAAAACGATGACAAGAGCTTGCACTGTCAAAATGTCAATATTCTGATCTCAACATTCATCTCATACACACTCAGTTCTTAATGCTTATATAGTTCATCATAAAGAGTGAAGTGATTCGTATTGTACTTCAGTGTTTATTCATTCACTTCTGAGAGAGAAGATTCATTGTAATCATTTTATCTGAGAGTTACTCAAGATTGGGTCATTTGAGTGGGAAACAAATTGTAACCTTACATTGAGTAAGGGGGAGTATCTCGGTGAGAGATTTGGCTTCACAAGTGACTGGGTGAACTTGTGGGATTGTAAAGGCTTCTCTTGTGCCCGGATTAAACAAAAGGATAGTGGATTGAAAATCTCAAGTGGAGCTTGTGGACTGGACGTAGGTCAAAGATTGGACCGAACTAGGATAAATCTCAGTTTGCATATTCTCTTCCCTTATCTCTTTATTTCCAACATAATCATTTGAATATCTGACTATTGGTTTATGTATCATTACTATCATACATACTGCATTTACTGAGATGCGAAAAGATTTTCAAAGTTCCTAAGTTTTATTATTTACCGAATTCACCCCCTCTTGGGTTCAGCTGGTTCTTACATTTGGTATCAGAGTGGGTCTCTTGTTTAAAGGACTTAACAGTCTCAAGAGTTATCTCAGAAGGTTTCGATTACACTATTCCACTGTTTTTCAAAGATATTGATTTTTGGTTTTGGAAAACTAGAATGACTAGTTTTATTAAAGTATCTGATTTTGATATGTGGAATATTTTTATAAATGTCTTTGATTTGAAACCAAGAAAGGATTGGACAAGAAAGGAAAAGAAAATGTTTTCTTTGAACATTAGAGCAATGAAAATTCTTTACTACTTTAACTGAATATGATTTTGAGAAAATCAAGTTTTGCTCTAATGCTAAAGAAATTTGGGATACTCTTGATTCTATATATGCTTCTAACAAATATGTTGAAGTTGAAGGTGTTGACAGTTCATCTGAAAATATAAGCTGCGTATTCACAATTGATGAACAATTGGAAATGGAGAATGAAGAAGGAGAAATCTTAGAATACTTCCATGATCCAATCAACACAAAAGAACAAGAGGAAGAAGATTCCCAGAAAGAGCTCATGGACGATTGTGATGAATCATCATCTGAAGCTCAAGATGTTGTTTTGGTAAAAAGTTTCAATTCTTCTTGTGTAGTTAAGAAAAATGATTTTGAACATTTGCATAAAATTGTCTTTCAACTTATTATTGATTCTAACTTGAAAAGCAAAAATGTTTTCGAAAATAATGTTGGAAAATTTATTGGGAAGAAAGAATGTTCAAATGAAGTTTATTTGAATTTTTACTCTCATGACTGACACAATGCTTGCATAAAATCTCATGATGTATACCATTCTATTAATTGCAATTATTGTGGAAAGTATGGACATATTTCTCATACATGCTGTATTAGGAGAAATTCTAATGTGAGAAATTAATTTGTTTGGGTTCCTAAAGGACAAGCAAGGTTCAATAGTAACCGACAATGACCCAAGTATAAGTGGGTACCAAAATGTCCATCTAGTGCCTTGTGTATGTAGATTGATTCCAAAAAGAATGGACATAAGGGTACTGAGAAGATGAAGAAGCCAAGAGTTTCTCATGAACCTAAAAGAAGATTCACATCAGTTAGGAGAGCTCGTGGAGAAGCCATTGCTACAACCTTATCCTCAAATTAGAAGAAGCAATGGATACAAGCAAGAGGAGTATGTTCCACCTCAAGAACAAATTACCATAGAGTACCATTCAACTATCTTGAGGAGAACAAGAAGAGGAGAATCTCTCAGGTTTCAAACAGAAGACTCTGGAAGTCTATATCTTCTGAGAGAGCTTTGCCGACACCCATAGGAAAATATATGAAGAATCAGTGGGTAAGCAAAGCCAATCCTCCAAATACCTAACGTAAAGGCATACAATGGTAAAACCTCCTCCTTTATCATCTGAAATATTCATTGAGGTTTTATATTTTGTAACCTTAGGAATGAGCATTGCAAACAATTTTTAAAAATTGGGTTTTTCACATCCTAATTTATTTTTTCAAAAGAGATTGCAATGTTCAATAATCTAATTCTTTATGCATACATGATGATTTGAAAAGAAAGTATTTCTTTTATACATAAAGTCATGTTTAATTTACTATGCTCAGTTGTTCTGAATTAATCATATTCATAAGAGCTTGTGAATTTTGGTTCCTACAAGCTAACGATGATTGGATCCAAGTAAGGTTGGATACCAAGAAAGAAAAAGATTCATGCGGATTAGTTGCTGACTCGAGTTGAGCAATCATCACTCGAGTCACAATTTTTATCTTCTCTAAAAACATGTTTGAAAACAAGAGTTAAGAATGAGAAGATGTCTCTGTAAGAACTTAACTCGAGTCTAAAATACTCACTTCAAGTTGTTCACTCGAATAATGTATTTCTAGCTCAAGTCAACATCATTTTCACAAATGTCTTTGAGTTAAGTTTGGAAAAGATTTGAACACAGGCATACTCAAGTCATTAAGTGACAACTCTAACGGATGACTCGAGTTATCATACTTTTAACACAAGTTGTCAAAATATATTTGAGAATATGTTTCAAAGAGACACTCGAATCACTCAAGTTTAACTCGAGGCAATATTTTGACTGTTAGAAAATATTTCAACGCGGGACTTAGGATTTTCAAAAGACAAGTTTAAGTCCACAAAGGTCAACTCGAGTCTCATATTGTTAACTCGAGTTGATGCTTTTCATAAAAGCATTTCACAAAGTCTTTAGCTCGAGTCACAGAGAAGTAACTCGAGTCAGTTAGAACTAAAACTTATTTTGACTGAAGTTATAAAAAACTTGACTCAAGTCTTCCATCCTTAACTCGAGTCAGTTTTTGACAGATACTTTAAATAAGCTACTGATTCAAGATTTGATTAAGATAGAATATTTTCACTTGAATCATTAACTTCATTTCATTTACAATTGTCTGTTATCATCAAAATAAACATAGAGAACTAACAAAGACAACCCTGATATAATAACTTTAAAAACCTAAAGCCAAAAACATTAAATGCATAGCAAAGATCTATAAAAGATAAGGGAAGGAACGATTAAACCCGCTCCGATATGGGCCTAAAATGGCTGAAGCTTCCATGTCAGAGGATGTAGACGGAGGAAGACAAAATGGCAATATATTCTCGCTTCTTGGAGAAGGAACGTTTCTCTCTCTAGAGGTATTCAATCTCCAAAACATCCATATTGTCAAACAGTTCTTTCAGTTATATACAAAATTGAATGGAATGTTGTAGTATATAAACTCACTATCATTGCATCTTACGCATGAGTTTTAACAAGAGTTAAGGTGTAATATACGTGGTTTTCTTAAAAGTGAACCTAACATCAAGTGTATTTTTAAGTATAAAAGTGACTATGTGATTATAAAAGTGGAGCAAAAATACTCATTAACCAATAGTTGATCGTTAGTTTGACTTTTTTGTATTTTAAAGGCGACATAAACGATAACTCAACTAAATTTTATCACAGCTGGCAAAGAACTGGAGAAAATTATAGAAAATAACATAAATATTTTGGAAATTATAGTTTAGCCCTTCTTTCCAATTCTCCTTCTCTCTCCCAATCCAAATCTTACCAATCAGACCACTCATCTCTGCCTCCTTGCTGCCTTTCTGTAATTTTCAAACCTATCTAGGCCCTGTCTGTAATTTTTTTCAGTTCTCTATTGCTTGCTGGGATGAAATTTAGCTAAGTCGTCCATGTCAATCTTAAGAAGGTTAAGGTGCAAAAATACACATGTGCTTTACCCTGAGAAGCGCCCAACACTAAGTGCTTTTTTTTCAGTGCAAAAGTGCACACGTGGTTACAAATTAGATGCAAAAATATCGTTTGATCGTTAAGTTTGACTTTTTTTGCTGACTAGACGATGACGTGGCTTTCAAATGTGCAAAAATACACATGTGGTTTAGCAAAAAGAGCGCCCAACACCAAGTTCTTTTTTTAATTTAATAATTTTATTTCAATTAAAGGAAAAATATTATTTCTCTAG
Source organism: Acacia melanoxylon (assembly GCA_019022615.1). Lineage (NCBI taxonomy): Eukaryota > Viridiplantae > Streptophyta > Magnoliopsida > Fabales > Fabaceae > Acacia > Acacia melanoxylon. Next base: position 629,023 of record JAFJYJ010000053.1, on the reverse strand, counting down.
GTATAATTCCTAGAAGGCCAAATTTTTTATTTCCATAATTTATTTATTTTTAAAATCCTTATTAAATTTTCTAATTAATAATTAATAAATGAATATTTATGCATTTGATATTATAAGTACTATATTTAATGGGTTAAGGTGCAAAAATAGACATGTGATTTTCTCCTTTAAACGTCTAGCAAATGCTTTTTTAGGTGCAAAAGTGACTATGTGGTTACAAATTAGGTGCAAAAATAGCGTTTAACCGTTAAGTTTGACTTTTAACCGTTAAGTTTGACTTTTTTTTCTTCGGACGATGACGTGGCATTTCAAAGGTGCAAAAATAATTTTATGATCTTAAAAAAATATTTCGTGTATTGTCCGGTACTAAAAGGATACTTGAAAAAAATATTTCGAGTCTTGGTACCGACTGTGCTAAAAAGTATTTTCGGATACTAATTGGTACAAAAAAAATATTTCATAATTTTGAAAAATTATTTTAGGATCTTGAAAAAATATTTCGGTATTGACCGGTACTAAAAGGATACGAAAAAATATTTGAAATGCCACGTCATCGTCCGAAATCGGCAAAAAAAGTCAAACTTAACGGTCAACGTTATTTTTGCACCTAATTTGTAACCACATAGTCACTTTTTTGCACCTAAAAAAAGCGTTTGCTTCTTTAGGCCTTCATGGATGTCATTTTTGCACCTTAACCCATATTTAATTAAAAATAACTTTAATTTTTTTTATCTAACTAAACTTTGTAGACTTTTTCAAAGTAAATGAATTATTTTTTTGATAGAATAAAGGAATTATTTCTTTAACTATTTATTTCTCAAAAAATTAAAATTATTTTTAAGTAAATATATTATTTATAATTTCAAATTTCAAATGCATAAATACTTATTTATCAATTATTAATTATAAAATTTAATAAGGATTTAAAAAATAAAATAAAATATGGAAATACATTTTTTTTTTAACTTTTTTTACCCATTGAATAAATCCTTTTTCCCAAAATGATAAATCAAAAGAAAAAAAATTTAGCCTCTCTCAGGAATTATACCTAGAGAAATAATAGTTTTTCCTTTAATTGAAATAAAATTATTAAATAAAAAAAAAATTTAGTATTGGGAGCTCTTTTAGTCAAATTACATATGTATTTTTGCACCTGAAAAGCCGACGATTAGCAAAAAAAGGTCAAATTTAATGGTCAAATTGTATTTTTACACCTAATTTGTAACAACGTGTACACTTTTGCACCTAAAAAAACACTTAGTGTTGAGGGCTCCTCGGGATAAAGCATATATGCATTTTTGTACTTTAACCCGTCTTAAAAATACAAAAAAGTCAAACCGATGGTCATGTGTATTTTTGCTCCATTTTTGCAACCATATAGTCACTTTTGCATCTAAAAAAACACTTGGTGTTTGATGTACTTTTAAAAACCACATGTATATTTTTGTATCATAACCCTTTTAACTCGATTTGCCAATAAGATTAGATTATTTATAATTTATCCATGTATGTGTGTGTATATATTATAATTTATTATTTATTTTATATTTTATATGATGCATTAATTGCACTGATTTTTAAAATGAAATCAAACAAAAATATTTACCAAAAAAATAAAAAATAAAAACCGTAGTATTACCAAAATGTTTCCCCTTTCATGTGGGCTGGACTGGGACATTTGTCCCCGAGTTTCATGAAAAACTGAAAAAGAAAGATATCATCCGGATTCTCTCTGAAGCCTATATATAATTTGGGTCGTCTGCTACTGCTGGTCAAGTTTTCTTAAGCCGTTTTGCTATCTCCTTTTTTTTTATCATTCTAAGCGCTGCTTTGAAAGACTCCCTTGGTCCGCGAACCGCTCACGAGTCGCGCCTCCGCTAGTGCCAACGTCCGACTTCAGTGGTGGCCGTTTCACAGACTTCTGGCTTCCTTGTATTTCTCGTTCCCAGGGTATGATCGTAATGATTTCCGTTCAAAATTTCATATCGATTTTCCTGGAATACTGAATTTTTTTCTCTTCGATTTTGGATTGTTTGTTTTGGAAACGCTTGTGAAAGATTGATTCGTTTCCCCCATTGCTTATAAGTTTCTTTGCTGGAAGTCGCTAGTTTTATAGCATAGCTTTAAGCTTGCTGCAGCACGTTGATTTATTCGGGGGATAAGGTTAATTGAATGCGAAAAAGGAGAGAATTATATTGTTATTGAAAGTAGGCTGAGAACTATAGGGAGTAAGTTAAGGTATCTGAATTTTTGAGATAGAAGTGAGCATGTGTAACAGGCCAAGCGCTCATTTGTGGATATTATTGGCACACAGCCCTCACGGTTTTGTTTTCAATTGGGCTTCGTTAGAAGTCTTAAGGCATGCTTCATTTGCCTTTCCAGTCAATGTGGACTTCACAATCCACCTCTTGGTGCCTAGCGTCCTCGACTCCTCGTTGGCGCAACCACTCGAGCCCCGGCTCTGATACTAACTCTAACAGCTCAGGCGCTCGCTTGTGGATATTGTCCACTTTGGCACACAAGGCCTCACGGTTTTGTTTTTCATCTCGGCTTCGTTAGGCCTATCAAAACGCGTCGACAAGGGAAAAATCTCCGCATTCTTATAAGGCATGCTTCGTTCGCCTTTTCAGTCGATGTAGGACTTCGAAATAAAAAGTCCCAAAACATCATAATTCATTCGCCTTTCCAGTCGATGTAGGACTTCACAATAAAAAGTTCCAAAACATCATAAGTCACAAGCGAGCCCTTGGGCTGAGGGCTCGAGTCGTTGTGCTAGCAAGGACGCTAGGCCCCAAGGGGTGGATTGTGAAGTCCCACATCGACTAGAAAGGCGAACAAAGCGTGGCTTATAAGGGTACGTAGACCTTTCCCTTAAGGACGTGTTTTGATGGGCCTAATGAAGCCCGAAAAAAAAAAAAAAAAAAAAAAAAAAAAAACCGTGAGGCCTTGTGTGTCCAAAGCGGACAATATCCTCCAAAGCGGACAATATCCAAAAGCGAGCGCTTGAGCTGTTACAAAATGCATGTAGAGTCGATGGATCTACTAGAGGTTGGGAATTAAATTACAAACTCGTCAAATTTTTACCTTGACAAACGAAATACTTTAATACTATTCTGTAGTTTTGGACATATATCACTCCTGTGTAAAATGTAGGGTAACGATATTGTGAAACCTTATAAAGTTTAATTGAAATTCATAATGTTAAGGAATGTTTAGCGAACGTTTTCTGTTATACATATAATCAAAACTCTAAATTAATTTAATTTGGATAATCATATTGAAACCAGTTAATGCTTATTGATATGCCTACCATCAAATTTTTACCTTGACAAACGAAATACTTTAATACTATTTTGTAGTTTTGGACACATATCACTCCCATGTAAAATGTAGGGTAACGATATGGTGTAACCTTATAAAGTTTAATTGAAATTCATAATATTGGGGAATGTTTAGCGAACATTTTTTGCTATAGATATAAGCAAAACTCTAAATTAATTTAATTTGGATAATCATATTGAAACCAGTTAATGCTTATTGATATGCCTACCATCTATGAATCTTCTGAAGTTTTCCCGGCTCTGATTTTTCTTTTCCTTTTATTTGAGTATAACAAAGACACATCATAACCATAATTTCTTTTGATTCCCCCACCATATGCCACATGCCTCTATATACAGTATTGTTACTCTCAGTTCTTTGTCAATCATGTTCAAATTAATGTTGAATAATATATAAATTATTAAAATTTAAAGGTAAAACCGTAATTGAAGCCTCTAACAAATTATCAAATTCTATTAGTCATAATAAATAAGATCTCTTGTACGTATGTATGCACAACTTCTTCCTCTATTTGCTTACTTTTAGAGTCTGGTTTGATTAGAGTGTTATCTCTGGTGTTTCAGTTAATTCAAATGCGATGGATGCCAACAGGAGACCCACACAAGGCGCTGAATCCAATATGGATACGAGTGATTGGAGAACTCAACTGCAACCTGATTCACGTCAAAGAATTGTCAACAAAATGTAATTTTCATTTAATATTGTCTCACTCGGTAATGTAAATTGGTTTGACCTGTATGTCATATGCTTTCATGTTATAGAATGGATAAGTTCAAGAGGCATCGTCCTGTTTCTGGTCAAGATGGATTGCATGAATTGCGCAAAATTGCTCAAAGGTTTGAAGAAGAGAGTTATACTGCTGCAACAAGCAAGGTTTATTCACAACAGCGCATCTCACCCTCATAGTTGTCATGTTCATTTATATTACTTTTGTTAACATGTACAACATAGAAGTTTGACTGTTTTATGTACTACTCCCTTATTTCAGTCTGATTATGTTCGGAAACTAACTTTGAAGATGCTTGCAATGGAGAACGAAACCCAGAATACCATGGTCAAAGCTATGCAATCAAATGCAGGTGGCCCTAGCAACAAGCCTATTGATTCAGGTTGGCATAAATATATATATGGGTTTCCTCATATGCAATGATGGTATTGGCAGGGAAACAGTGTACTGATCTGGTGCCAAAGTCTATATATGCAATGAGGCATTTTACATAATCTTTGTCATCTTGTTTTTTTTAGTGATTTTCTGACTTTTAAGTTTTTTCATATCTTTTTTGTTGTATCTCTGCACTAAAAATTTAGCCAGTACTCAATTGTGACAGTTTATGTGATGACTAATATAGTTTGCAAACACAATCAAAGAAACATTTTTTCTTCATACGATTCACAGTTAGGTTTATAGTACCTTTGCAGTTTCTTTTTTCCTTACCTTGCTCTATCTCCTTGTTATAAATTGTTGTTCTCTTCTTTGGGGTTTGATTCAAATTGGTTAATTTCGTGGTTCTTGTTGCTCTGACTTCAGTAGTAAACTCTTTCTTTCTTTCGTTTATTATTATAGGAATTCCTATGCAGTCTCAAGTTCACAATCCGGGGCAGTCACATGCTATTCCAGTGCCTAATCAGTCCCAATCACGTCAACAGCTTCTATCTCAAAACATTGAAAACAACATTGCTCCTCCTGTATCCAATATTGGCCAGACTCCTATCCAAAATGTTGTTGGCCCAAATTCCAACGTGCAGAATAATATGTTTGGCGGTTCTCAGAGACAAATGCCTCCAAGGCAGCAGGTTGTTCCCCAACAGCAACAGCAATCGCAGAATTCACAGCATCTCTACCAGCAGCAACAGCTTCAACAGCAGTATTTGAAGCATAAAATCAAGCCTGGGAACATTCAACACTCACTTATGCAACCCCACATCCAGATGCAGCAGCAGCAGCAGCCAAATCTACAGCCAAATCAATTGCAATCTTCACAGTCATCTGTTATGCAAACATCTTCTGTCATGCAGCCTTCAATCACGCAGACATCTCTTCCTAGCCTTCAGCAGAATCAGCAAGCTAATAATGTTCAACAGTCAACACAACCCATGCTGCAGGAACATTCCCAATCAGTTATCAGGCAACAGCAACAACAGACATCAGTTAATAACCAGCAACAAACCCCAATTTCTCAACAGCCAATAATGCCTCCAGAACAGCAGCAGCTTCTAGCACCACAGTCAAATGTAACAAGCATGCAACACCCTCAGCTACTTGGGCAACAGAATAATGTTGGTGATATGCAGCAATTTCAGAGATTGCTTGTTGGGCAGCAGAATAATCTTCCAAACCTGCAGCAGCACCAGCAGCAACATTTGATAAATCAGCAAAAGAATCTATCCAACATACATCAGCAACAATTGGGAAGTAACGTCCCAGGGTTACAACAACAACAGCTGCTTGCACCTAAGTCTGGCAACTCAGGCATGCAGCCTAACCAGCGCTCTGCGCACATGGTACAGCAATCAAAGGTTTCAGTGTCGCAACAATCACAACAAAATGTAACAAATTTATTGCAATCTCAAGGGCAGCAATCACAGCCACAGGCTCCACAGCAGCAATTGATGCCACAGATACAATCTCAACCTGCACAGATGCAACAGCAGTTGGGTATGCAGCAGCAGCCAAATCTCTTGCAACGAGATATGCAGCAAAGAATTCAGGGATCGAGTTCTTTGCTTCAACAGCAAAATGTACTTGATCAACAAAAGCAACTATATCAGTCACAAAAAAACCTTCCAGATTCATCATCAAGTACGTTATTGCATATATTTGTTCCATTCTGTCACTTTGCTTTTGTAGCATTTCAACAGGTCTTCTATTTTTTTCTTTCATCTGTTATTTTGTGTCTTAAAAAAGGTGCCGATTTTTGAAGCCCTTTATGCTTATCCATGTATCATGTAACTATATTGTAGCTTCTCTAGATTCAACCGCACAGGCTGGAAAATCTGGTGGGGATGATTGGCAAGAAGAGGTGTTCCAAAAGGTAATGACCCATTTTCTTATCACTTCAGTTCTGCATGAAAATTAGGTAGAACTTCAGGATATAATCAATCAAATGACAAAAGCAAAGTGATGTAATGAACTTATTTTTAGTCTAGGAGGTAAATAACATTAAAAAAATTCTTGCTCATTTTTTACATTCAGATGCTTCAATGTGACTTGGTTGTCTATTTTTGGTAACACAAATGAATGGTTTGGACCCTCCCTCAAGTTAGCACAAAACTTAAAAAAAATTCAATTTATGAAACCTTGATATAAAAAAAAAGAAGCTTTCACAGGAATGAAAATATATGTTTCCGTCGTAGTTCTCAGTTTTGAATGTTTTGGTTCTGTGTTTCTGTTGATTTTTACTTGCAGATCAAGTCCATGAAAGAATCATACTTGCCAGAATTGACTGAAATGCACCAGAAAATTGCTGCTAAACTTCAGCTGGTATTTCATCTCTTGCTTGCTTTTATTTTTTTATTTGTTTGTTTACTTTTTTGTTGTTCCTTGGAGGATGTCCATTACCTGAATTATTTTTGTTTATAATTTATGGTTTGGTCAAAATACACTTTGATTTTAACTTGTATGGATAAAGCAGCCTTTCCACAGCAATTATGATTGCTGTGGTGGCTTCAACTCTGGAATAATCTTTGCACTGTTCAACCTTTACAGCATGTGCTAAGCATCAATCCATCACCTCTTCCCTAAATAAATCCCTTAATTTGCCTTGAGTCTGTGTGTGTGATAGGATACCAAACCGTCCTTTAAAGAGGCGTTTGGATAAGATCAATTAAAGGAAGTTTGGAAGTTAGGTTTATTAGGGGAAGTTTAGAATTCTGTTATGTTTTATGTGTGTTTCATTAGGGGTTAGTTATTTAGGAAGTTTGTAGCAGTTAGTCAGTTGGTTATGTTTCTTTATATATATCCCCTTTAGATTGTAAACAAACTTATGAATGAATATATGAGTGTTTGAGTATTTGGTCAAGGACTTAGATTCTTTGTTCTTGGAGTTATTGTTGATTGATCTGGATCCCGGATCCATCAGTGTGATCAATTATTATATCTTATGGAGCTTTATCTAACCTCCCTGGTTTTTCCTATCAGCATGAACCCCTTCCACATCGAGCCAAGTCAGAGCAGCTTGAGAAGCTAAAGATGTTCAAAACAATGTTGGAGCGCCTCATAGCATTTCTACTGGTTTCCAAGGACCAAATTGTGCCTGGTTTCAAGGAAAAAATGGCTTCATGTGAGAAGCACATCATAAATTTTATAAATTCAAAGAGGCCCAAGAGAGCTATGTCTTCTATGCAGTCTGGGCAACTTCCTCCACATCATATGCAGTTAGCATCACAACCACAATCCCAACTTGCTCAAATTCAATCTCATGAAAATCAAATGAACCCTCAGATGCAATCAACAAAGTTAGAGAGTTTTGTAGCAACAATGCCACAGAGTAGTATGGCAAGCTTGCAGCATAATTCTATCCCTTCCATTTTTGGGGTGTCAACAACACAGCAGAATATGATTAATTCTATGCAACCTGGTGCCAATTTGGATTCTAGTTCTTTGAATTCCCTGCAGCAGGTTGGAGCGAGCACCCTTCAACAAAACTCTGTGAATGCTCCTCAACAGACTAATACCAATCACTTATCATCACAAGGTGGGGGTAGTGTGCTCCAACAAAATTCAAATCCTCTTCAGCTAGGTTCTACTATGCCTCAACACCAGCAACTGAAACAACCACAGGAACAGCAGATATTGCAGAATCAACAGCTTAAACATCTTCAACAGCGGCAATTGCTTCGGCAGCAGATGATGCAACGACAGCAGCAGCAGTTACAACAGGCAACAAAGCAACAGGTGCCTGCGCACATGCAGACACATCAAATGCCAACCCTTCACCAAATTAATGATATTAAGATGAGACAAGGATTGGGTGTTAAGCCAGGTCCCTTCCAGCAACATCTACCCTCTGGGAAACGTTCAGCTTATCCCCAACAACAGTTTAAATCTGGGGGTTCATATCCTATTTCTTCACCCCATCTCCTTCAGGCTGCATCTCCTCAGATTCCGCAACATTCTTCTCCCCAGGTTGACCAACAAAATCTTCCATCTCTCACTAAAGCTTCCACCCCACTGCAATCGGCTAACTCACCTTTTGTTGGCCCTTCACCTTCACCTTCACCTCCCTTGGCTCCATCTCCTATGCCAGGGGATTCTGAGAAACCCATTTCTGTTGTCTCGACAGTATCAAATGCTGCGAATGTTGGACATCAACAAACAGGAATTGCAACAGTGCCAGCTCAATCCCTTGCCATAGGAACTCCTGGACTATCACCTTCTCCTTTGCTTGCGGAGTTCAGTGGTCCAGATGGTGCTCATGTTAATGCTTTGGCAGCCCCTTCTGCGAAGTTAACTGTTGCAGAGCTGCCTATTGATCGCCTAACTAAAGCGGTTAGTGAAGCTAACTGCCATGCCTAAAAGTTGCTGATTATGAGAAGTATTTTACAATGAAAAATCATCAAGTTTACTTCTTGTTTTTATTCCAGGTAAAAGCATTGTCATCTAAAGATTTAAGTGCCGCTGTCTGTGGCATTGCCTCAGTTGTTAGCACGATTGATAGGATAGCAGGATCCACACCAGGCAATGGATCCAGAGCTGCTGTGGGTGAGGATTTGGTTTCCATGACCAAGTGTTCTCGTCAGGCTAGGAATTTCATCAACCAATATGGAACCAAAAGAATGAGGCGTTATGTGAGTGCCATGCCCTTGAATGTTGTATCATCTCCTGATTGCATGAATGATAGTATGAAGCAGTTAAATGCTTTAGAAGCTGCCGATCTGGATTCAGCTACAAAAGCTAGTATTAAGAAGCCAAGGATTAAGGTACTAAATTATACTGTTTTAAATGCTTAAATTACTGTGAGTGATTTTTCTTGTAACTTTTTTAATTTAAAGGAGGGCATCTATGCAAGTTTTCATTAACATATTGAGTACACAAGTGAGCACCCTTTTTCTTACCGTGCGAGTGAAGATTTCCCAACTTAAATCCAATCTCAGTTCATTTGCAATCTGATACTTTTACTTCAGGGACTTGGACCTATCACCAGTTAGATGAACTGAGGGGAGAACATAGAAGGGGGTCAAGTTTACGCAGTGAATGGCGTATTTGGAATTTTATAATTATATGTCAAACAAGCTAGAGAACTTCCGACTTAAAGATCAAGGAGGGAGTAGGACAGGGGGACGGTGCAAAACTATTTGGCTAAACATAATTTATTATGAAAAGCATTAGCTATTTGCTACAATTAGGGCCCTATAAACATATCATTGATAATTATTTAGTGGGACACTGCTGTGCAGTCACCAATGTGGCTTGTGGAGAGATTTAAGACAGGAATTTAAATACAGTTTGATTATATTTCGATCAAACTTGGAAATAAACCTTTCTTTTAAAGCTTTAAATGTGATCAAATGATATGGTGAGAAGAACAGAAACAATCAATAATCAATAATAATTGTAAATTTTTTTATAGTACTATAATAACGTCTGAGTTTTAGGCTGATGGATGTTGTTTTATTATTGTTTAAATTAATAATTTGTGTACCGATTACTAGTAACCTTTATGATGCATATCGGACACAATATATTTAAATATTATGTATCTTTTAGGACTGTGTCGGTCTCTTAAAATTAAGTGCAAAATTTTTTGAGTATTGATGTACTTAGAAAAATGTGATGGTTTTTAGCAAACCCTGTTGAATAGGAGGAAGTTTAAGAGTTTCAAAATTTAATATAAATAGGCAAAGTGTGTGTTTTTTTTTTTGGGTCTTTTTTTGTAAGGTGGAGTTATAGAAGTAATGTTTGTTTCGAATGCTCCCCTCTTCTTTTTATCAACTCATCCTCCTTATTCAAGAAAAGCAATCAAGTGAAAATTGAGCCCAACACCTTCTGGTGGGTGTGGTTGACTGAAGCACATAATATCATATTTAAATTACTAATTTGGACGATCATTGGCCTCATTTATAGTGACTACACCATGGATGATTAAGATCACTTTTTGGAATCTCTATTTCTGTTTGGTCAATAAGTCCCTATTATTAAATCATGAGGATTCTTAGCATACTAGGTTTGAAATAATATTATAAAGTTAGAATTTCATATTCATTATGATTATATTAATTTCTTGAAATATTATTTTTCTCTAAAATAGAATTAATTTATCTTCTGTCTTGGTCCTTGATTGCTGGGCAAATTAATCAGAAGTATAAAGAATTTACTTGATTGATTTTTCTTATTCTTACTTGATAAGAATGTGACTGCCAATGGTGTTATAGCCTAGCGGCATGAAAGCTTTCCTGTAAGTGGGAGGTTGTGGGTTCGATACCATTGGTTCCTTAGGCCGTTAGTGTCTGCTCCTCTATTTTTTTAAAAAAAAAAGAATGTAACCATGAACTTTCTAGCAGGCAAATCATTCCCTTTTAGAGGAAATACGGAAAATCAATCAGCGGCTTATAGACACAGTAGTAGATACTAGATATAAGTGATGAAGATGTTGATCCCACTGCTGCTGCTGAAGGGTCAGAAGGGACAATTGTCAAGTGCTCTTTCAATGCGGTGGCACTCAGTTCAAGCTTGAAATGACAACATACTTCAGCACAGATGGTGGGCTTTCAGACCTTGTTATTGCAATTTCTTAATGTGTTAGCACGT